>OY770121.1:2100874-3300874 GCA_963669365.1 Verbascum thapsus | reverse complement strand
CTACTCTCCGCGACCTCATTATCAAAAGAATACAAGGACCTCCAATGCCTCAAATGAACCAACAACTAGGTAATTCTTTAGAGAAAATGTTTAAATCTTTGATGACTAACACTTTACAATTCCAACAGGAAAGTCAAAATGCCATTAAAAAATTGGAGAACCAAATAAGTTAAGTTGCCACAACGGTGAATGAATTGGTGACACAAAACTCGAGCAAGCTTCCATCTCAAGTCATCGTGAATTCAAGGCCAAATGTAAGTGCCGTTACTTTAAGGAGCAGAAAAGAATTGAAAGAATTTGAAAGAACCTCAAAGCACGAAGAGGACAAGGAGTTGGAAATGAAAGAAAAAGAGCCTACCAGGAAGAAATCAACGTTCATGATACCACCTCCTTTCCCGGGCCAATTTTCCAAGTCAAAGAAAAAGAACAAGAGAAGGAGATACTCGAGACATTCCGAAAGTTTGAGGTAAATATCCCACTTCTCGATGCTATTAAGCAAGTACCTCGTTATGCTAAATTCCTTAAGAAATTGTGCACGATCAAGAGAGAGCTTATAGGCAACGAGAAGGTACATATAGGAGAAAATGTATCTGTTGTGCTTCAAAAAAAATTACCTCCAAAGTGTAAAGATCCGGGTATGTTCACGATTCCATGTAGGATAGGAAATATACGGATTGAAAAAGTCACGCTAGACTTAGGAGCTTCCATTAATGTTATGCCATGATCTATTTATGAATCACTGAATATAGAGAAGTTAAAAGAAACCTGTGTTGTTATACAATTAGCTGATAAGTCTAATGCTTATCCTTATGGTGTTCTTGAGGACATCTTAGTTCAAGTTAACGATCTAGTCTTCCACGCTGATTTTTATGTAGTTGACATGGGTGGTCACGACGAGTCTAGTAATTTTACTCCTATCTTGCTTGGTAGACTATTCATAAAAACGTCTAGAACTATAATTAATGTACATGATGGGACTCTTACCATGGAAATTGATGGAGAAATCATAAAATTTAACATATATGATTCCATGAAGTACCCTCCTAGCGATCATTCTGTTTTTGGTATAGATGTTATTGACCATTTGATGCATACTATGTTTGAACCTGAGTATGGTGATCCGTTGCAAGTAGCTTTGACCACTAACGACTTGGACGGGAAGGAAAAACAATTTAAGCTAAACTGAGAACTTGAAGAGACGAAATCAGACTTTGATTCCCTTCAATCACTTTCTCTTAACGTTTCTCGCATTTCTTTACCTTCATCAACTTCTAAACTACTTCCTTCTATTGTGCAGGCACCGAAGTTGAAACTCCAAGCGTTAGAGGAAATTCAGAATAGAGCATACGAGAATTCGAAGATCTAGAAAGATAAAACAGAGCCTTTTTGCGATAAGACGATTTCAAGAAAGAACTTCGTCGTAGGACAAAAAGTTCTTCTTTCCATTCTCACCTCAAGCTATTTTCGGGTAAGCCACGTTCACGTTGGATTGGACTGTTTATTGTCATTAATAATTTTTCCTATGGTGTAGTTTATATTCAAAGTCCAGCTACACAGAAGATTCTCAAGATGAATAGACATCGTTTAAAACCTTTTTGCGAAGGTTTTCAATCTCACGATGTCAAAAACATGAAATTGGAACAATCAAACCATGCTACATAACTTTGTAGCATCGTCTAGCCGACGAGGTTAAAGAGGGGGCTTCATGGGAGGCAACCCATGCTTTTTTTCATTTTTTCCCTTTTTCTCGTTTTTGTTTAAGTTCTTACTTTTTCGAGCAGAATACTTTCGAGAATTAAACATGCTCACGCCTAATTCACCAAAGTGTTCTGTTTCGGGGACTAACCAGTTTCAGGATTTAAGCGTGCCCATGCTTAAAACTCGAAACCATTCGGCCCTAACCCCTTTCTTTTACCGAATAATTTCAGGAATTAAGCGTACTCACGCTTAAAACTCGAAACCTTTTGGCATAAAACCATTTTTTTTCTTTTCCCTCTCTTTTCCTTTTTGTTTTTTTTTATCATTTATATATAAAAAAACGAGACAAATTGATCTGAACCCTAACCCTAACCTACACTGCTCGCCGTCGCTTACCTTTTCTCTTCTCCATTTTGCAGAGCGCCACCGTGCCTCATCTCCAACGCCGCCTTAGTTTCCATCTTCTACTACAACCAACGGGAGGTGTTTCTTCTTTCACCACCTTCGGAGCACAACCCACGATGGAGGAACTTCATCGCCTCCAACCCCTTTTCTCACCACCACCGCAACGAACCACCATTTCTCGCCGTTGCACTCCTCCAGCAACCGCTCCTCTACCACTCAGACTGCTGCCACAACAATTGAAGACCGTCTCGATGCAATTGAAGCCAAAATCGATTGACTACTACTACACTTCCGCATCATGACCGAGTGATGCCCTAGGGGAGTCACCCTTCACTATTCCTTTTCTTTTATCATTGTCTTTATTCTATTGCATATTCTTACATTGAGGACAATGTGCGATTTATGTGTGGGGGGTGATTCTCTGTTGCGTTTGCAAATCTATAGCTTTTGTTTAATTTTTTTGCTCATAAAATTTTTCAAATTTTGTTTAGCTTTGAGATTTTAGAGTATAGCTTTTTTTGGACTGTTTGAACAAGTTAGTTTGTGAAATTTGACCTTGCGTTGATTGATTGATTTCCCTTGCCATTTGAAAATCTTTGCTAGCATAACGATATAACGTGAACGATAGGATTGCATGTTTTTAGTACAACTTATCCCTATCATGTGAGCTTTTGAAGCCTTCGTTTTGATTGAACATCCATGTCAATCTCTCTTCATTCTTGTGTGAATCTTACATGTTTTTTGTACATGCTAGAACTTAATTTGAACCGTGTCAAGACTACACGAGTTTGTACACATTTGAACATGATAAAAGCATTAGACTTAACTACTTCGCCAAATAAGCCTACCCTTTTCATTTTTCCTCTAGTTAGCCCACTTGAGCCTATTAGCCTATTTCTTGTTTTGAAAACCCGAACTTTGAGCCTCTACTAATTTTGTATATATCTCTTTGTTTTACCCGTCCGAAAAATGAGTCGAGCATCGAGATCATATTTGTTTGGGAATTCAAGAAGGATGGTGTGTATTAAGTGTAGGGGAACCCTTAGAAATAAAAAGGGTGCTTAACAAAAAAAGAAAAAAAATGTGCGGAAAAGAAAAGAAGGAAAAAACCAAAAAAAAGAAGAGAAAATCAATAAAAAAGGAAAAAAGGCCGAGAAAAAAAATGGAAAAAGATGAAGAATGATGAATTGAGTCCTAGAAAGGATAAAAACAAAGGTACTTGAGTCCTTATTGCTATAATTACCTAATCGCATCTTAATGCTCTTCAAATTTTTGGACTTAGCTTTTCATTATCCTTTTACTCCTACCCCGAGCCCTAACCCCATTACAACCTTGAATAAAAGAAAATGTGGCAAAAAAAGTGGAAAAATGATGAAGTTTGGTTTGGTGCAAAGAAAATGCAGCATAATGGTTTGCAGAAGTAAGCGTGCCCACGCTTAATTTCCATGACCAGTCTGCTGAGGAGTTCAAAAATGGCTGGAATTCGACCTTTTATGCTGGAATTCGAATTTCTACTGTAATATTTTGTTTCCCAATCTGCTGGGATTATATCCTTTTATAAAGGGATTTTATTTCCCTTTTGAACAATTTTAGTTATGCTAGGATTCTTATAATCCTATTTTTGTTAGTTTCGTTCTTTGACTAGGACTCTTTTAGGTTTAAATAAGTGGAATTTATTCCATAAGAACTTTATTCATTTTTTTACGTTCGTTTTCTTCCTAGCATTGGAATTCAACACTTTTGTAGACGTTTTTATTATGTGTTGCTAAACACATTTCTAGTCGAAGGATTTATTGAGGTTTGATTTTGTTAACTGGTGAAATTTAATTTGAGCATTTATTTTCTTTGTTCCTTAAAGTATTTACTTCTTCTCTGCACTTTGTTGATAATATATTTCGATTGATTAGATAACCTTAACAACTATTTAATCGTTGAAATCATATTTAGCTATTTAGGACCAAATCCGTAATTGTTTGGTTAACCCTAATCTTTGTAGAAGTTAGTGACGTCGATTATGGACAAGTTTTCGATTTGTTGCTATGGGAATTAGTAATCTAGTTTAAATAAACCAAGCGTACGTGTTTGTTGATTAGAATTGGTATTTTTCTAATGCATGAATGTTGTCGATATGCTAAATCCTAAGAGCTTGTTTAGGGTTGTCTAATTGACAAGAGGAATAATGAAAGAGCTTATTTTGGTTATCGAAAACTTAAGGAAAAACTAGGTTGTTAGAGCTTGTTAACAACTATAGCCAATTTACTTTAAGAACATTGAATTATTATTGTATCGATGATCGAGTTATAGAATCAATACCGATATAATCCAAAGACTAGAATTCCCCATCTCATTGAATCTGAAGTCAATTTAATTGCAATTTTAGTTTACGTCTTTTAATTTTATTTTAATTACAATCCAAAAACCTCCCTTTAATTGATATTAGTAATTTAGGAATTAATTCTACACCATTCTATGTGGATCAACCCTACTTGTCACTATTTATAAGTTAGTTTTCGTTGTAATAATTTTATATCCTTCTTCAAGTTTACATGATCTAATGTTGAACATGATCATATTATTATTCATTACAAGTATAGAAAATATGTATTAGCAAATAACTTATAAAATAGAACAACAGCAAAGATTATATTTATTTATTTATTGTTTCTTTGACATTAAAGATTTATTCCGTTTCCGTTTTAAAAGTCAATAATATATCGATTGACATACATTTACCTTGAAATTGTTTTTTGGTGTAGGTTGGTAATGTAATCGAGCATGAAATCTTTCCTGAATGGGTCAGAAGCTTCCTAGAAAAAACTTTTTTTAACAGATGTCCTACCCATCATGATCATCAGAAGAATGAAGTGAACAGGTATTGCATAACATGTGATGCATCAATTTGCAGGTATTGCATAACGACACATGGTCAACATGACGAACACAAGATACTCAAAATATATAGATGTGTATCAAGAGGTTGTTCCTCATAATGAGATGGAGAATCATATTAATTGTGGAAAGATTAAGGTAATTTAACTTCATAGAGTAAATTGTGCGAATGTACGTGTTTCAATGACCGGTGATATTGATCTAATATTTACGTACTTTTATCCGTTATTAGAACTAAAATTCATTCTATCGTTTTTTTTCCAACAAAAAGTGCGATGATCAGAAAAATCATAACTATATTTGAAGTAATATCTTTTTCATTGTAAACTTCTTCAATAATAATTAAAAATCTTTTCTCAAGTATGAAATAAATTTATATTGAGAATATGGAAAATGTAAAACTTAGTACCTTTAACTTTTCGATTTTTGGATTTTCAATATTTAATTATTTTTTGTTGTTTATGCTGTAAATTTGTAGCCTTATAAATGTAACAAGAAGTTGGTCGTATCTTTGACTCCCCTTCCGCACAATGGTTCTGGCGCACTCATTGATGGGGATGGAGCATGCAATGTTTGCAAAAGGATATTGATGGATCCTGACCGTTTTTATTTTTGTTCCATTACATGCAAGGTACTCGCAATTTACATTTCTCATAAATAATTAAGTGAAGTGAAGAGTATATGTACATTATAATAACCATGGAGTAGAATTTAAATATATTAATAATTACAAGAAATCGCAATCTTGAACAATAGTTGAAAGTTATCTATAGAAAAAACATAACATGAATCAACAAGATTAGTATGATTTTCCTTAATGAATTGTTGAAGTGAAGTATCATATGAAGGATAATGAATCTCTTTACATTCATCAAATTTTGTCTTATGGATAATAAGTAGACTTGAACCTAGTTGTTGTGCTTTAGAAGGCCAATATACCTTTGTTTATTTGTGACTATTTCTTCAAGTCTATATCCTTATGGATTAGACCTCATATACATTTTCTGACGGTGATTTCTCGACTTGAAAATACATTCTATCAGGATTACAGTATATTTCTGATTCAGATTTTAAATACAAATCGGCCTAACTTTAAATGATTCTTTTAAACCTTATTTAAATTATATATAGAAAGAAAATATTAAAGTATACAAAAACTGTTTTAGAATTGAAACAATTTTAATTTTTTGTAATGAAAGGAGTAAAACATCCAAAATATAAATTTCTTCCCCTCTTATTTACATGGTCCTTTTATGCAAATGTTTTTAGCAATGTAACAACTTTTATCTTGGCATCTTGTATTAATGGGAGTCAACTATTATTTTACTTTATTTTTCTCTAAATAAGGCAATTTTGTCTAAACCTCTATATTAGTTGTCATTACAATTTACTTCACCTCGACAAACAAATTCACCAACTATAAAATAACTTCGTCTCAACATTATAGTAAGTTTCTGTAAAATAATGGTGTTATCTATTCTCAAAGGATGAGCACATCTGCAAATGAAGTTATGGAGCAGGTAAGCAAGTTCCTAGACCATCTCCAACCAACGCCAAATTGGCGCTAGTTGGTCCACTTTTTGCGCAATGAACAGTGCTGCTCCAGAAATGGCGCAACACTATTCTTCCATGCCATTTCTGGCGTGAACTTCTTTTTTGCTTTTTTTGCCTTTTATTTTAGTCATTTATCGTTATTTAGGTATTCAATGTAGTCCCTTATAAGTTTGATTTATTTTTAATTTAGGCTTTCCATTTGTTTTTAGTTATAATTATGCCTTATGTATTATATTTTATCAAATTACACATTAATTTCAATGTATAAGTTAATTATAAAAAAATTGTATTATAACTCATATAAAATGCATATTTTACAATTAATAATATTATCACTATACTTTAATCATTAATTAAATAATATATACAGTTGTTGATTAATTTATTAAATATCAAAACATAATTAAAATAATTTTTAGTTATTTAATAATACAATAATTTTACTGTTTGTGAATTTTATTAAAAAAGTATGTTTTTTGGGTGAAAGTGCACAATACGAAAAGTGTTAGATTTTATTTGTGAAATATTGTAAGATTATAAAAATGATGGAAAAAATGAATTTTCGTAAGATTCCTTTTTGGTACAGTGAATAGTATTCTGGGTTGGAGTGAATTTATTGTAGCTGCGCTAAATTGGTGCAATTTTTGCATCAATTTGATGCAAAATAGGTTTTTGGGTTGGAGATGGCCTTAATACACAAATTTGTTTTTACTTATTCAAAAGGATAGGAATATGATGTACTTGAACAAGTATTTAGTAATTGAAATTGTTATATTTACTTCTGTGATCTATACTAAGTAGGACTAAATCTATTTAAATAAATTGATTTTATGTTAATGTTCATTTGATTGATTTTTCTCTTATAATTGAGGGAACAGATTCAAAGTAGAGGGCAACCTTGATTTTATGAGATCATTGTACTTGTTGTTTGTAAAACAATCTATAGAAAAACAATCCTTGATTTCTGCAAGTCTATATCCTTGATTTTTATGATTTAGGCATATGTATTACCAAATAACTTATGAAATAGAACAAAAGCAAAGATTATATGTATTTATTGTTCAATTTCTTTTGACATTAAAGATTTGATAATTTTCTGTTTTAAATGTCAATTTTACCTTGAAATTGTTTCCTATTGTAGGTTGGTAATGTAGTCGATCATGAAAGTTTCTGGATGGGTTAGAGGCTTCTTAGAAAAAGACATTTTTCAACAGATGTCCTGATCATCATGGTCACCAAAAGAATGAAGTGAACAGGAATTGCATAACGACGCATGGTCAGCATGACGAACACAAGAACTCAAAATGTACAGACATCTATAGCAAGATGTTGTTCCTCTTAATGAGATAGAGAATTATATTAATTGTGAAAAGGTTCATGTAATTAAAATTCATAAAGTAAATTGTGTGAACATATGTTTGACCGATGATATTGATCTCATGATTACATAGTTTTATTTGTTAAAAAAAACTAAAAATCATTGTGTCGTTTTCTTTCAAACAAAAAGTGCGATGTTGAAAAGATAACTGTATTCGAAGTAATTTATTTTTCATTTTAAGCTTTTTAGATAATAATTAAAAATATTTCTCTGAATGTGGAACAAATTTATATTGATAATATAGAAAATGTAAAATTTAACACCATTAACTTTTTGATTTCTAGAATTTCAACATTACGAGGTTTAGAGGAGCCTACATATCCATTTATTCCTTTCATCTTTTTTCCCAATATATGTACATCGATTAAATAATTTTTTTTTTTTGGTTTGCATTGTAAATTTGATGCCTTATAAATCTAACCAGAAGTGGGTCGTATCTTTGACCCCATTTTCGCACAATGGCTCTGGCGCGCTCATTGAGAGGATGGAGTGTGCAATTTTTGTAAAAGGAAATTGATGGATCCAGACGGTTTTCATTGTTGTTCCATTACATACAAGGTAATCCTAGGTTGCATTTCTCATACATAATTAAGTCCTTTGAAGAGTACATGTACAAAGTAATAGCCATGAAATAGAACTTAAATATATTAATAATTACAAGAAATCACAATCTTCTTATATATTACATTGAATTTAACGATAATTGAAATTTATCTATAGAAAAAACTTAACATGAATGAACTTTACATCATTCTGCAAGATTAGTATATTGTTCTTTGTAAATTGCAGAAGAGAGGAATTAAATGAAGGGTTACGAATATCATTATATTCATTCTTTTTTTGCACAATATTAAAAATATAAAAAAAAAGATAAATCCTTGTACATAATCCATTACATTGTTATAACATAAATTAGTCATATTTAACTTGTAAAATATTTCAGGGGTTATTAGTTGTGAATTATAATTGCTTGGAATTATCTATGTGATGTCCTTCCAACATGAATCTTTTTTATTCAGTCAATTTCAGAGACATGTGGTATGATTCAACCTCCTAGGCCCATGGTGGGAACTTCACAAAAACGGGGACGAGGTTGAACAAGAAAACAATCCTACAGGGCGGAAGCACAAGCTAATACCTCATTAATCATCCAATTTTGTATTAACATAATAAGTAGACTTGTGAACCTTATTTTTGTGCTTTAGAAGACTAATGTACCTTTCTCTTTTTGTGTATTTCTTCAAGTCTATATCCATATGGATACGTTCTATATACATTTTTTGACAGTGATTTCTCGACTTGAAAATACTTACTGAATTTCTTTTACTTGGTTAAGAGTCTCATATTTTTTTTATTTTGGGAACCAGGTAGAGTTTAACTCATGACTCAAAAAAATAAAAATGATAAATAATTATTGTGATGTTTCATGTTCCACATACGAGAGAGTTGATAAATATCTGTATCCTTATTCACATTTACTTGAGAGAAAAAAATTAATTAAAATATAGATTGTTGCATACCTTATAGGCAAAATACTTTCCGAATAATATTGTTAACCTACTAATTCACAAAACAATCATTCCGGCCGTGATTGTCATTTCTGTCATCTCTATCACAGTTGTATTTGTTTAGAACGATAATTAATATTGTTATGTACTAAATTTGAGCACATTGAGACCTGAAACAATATGATCATCGTGACTTGTATAACAATTAGTTTTCATGTTCACTCTTGAGTAAATTGATCAAATCAAATCGAAATGTTTTGTTCTTATATATTCGATTTTAATTTTACAAGACTTTGGTATTTGATATGATTTGATTTTTGTTTAGATTAGAAACTTCACTAAATATCAAATTGTGTATGTATTAAAATATACTCCTTATCCTATTTTTCCATTTTTTTAGCTTTTTGTTCTGAATTTAATTTTTTAAGCAAAATCCGTGAAAACAAATTGTTAATAACCGATTAACACTGCAAAAGGTCCGTGTCATGGAAATCAAAACACTTTTACTATTGCAGGCTATTGCACAAGAGCGGGGTTTACCCAGTGCGCACCCGAAAGGGTAGCGGCTGCGGGTTTCCCTCGTCATAAAAAAAAAAAAACACTTTTACTATGTACTAAGACAACTGTTTAGCACAAATTAACAATTTGAAGCAAATATTGTTTTGGTTATGTATTTGAAGCACTTATTTAAAAATCATCTATATAAAATTTCTAAATTATGGCCAACTATTATAAAGACCCTCCTTAAAGAAAAATTCTACTGTACATATAAAGCAACACTCTTAATGCACTATTTGTTGAAAATCTTGATTAAGTAAATTGTGTTTTAGCATGATTTATCTAATGATTTAAGTGAATTTCGTATGTCGAAATCGTAATGTCTTTGGCTCAAATTATTCTACGTTTCGAGTAGATAAATTTGGAGTATTTAATTACTCAAATTCGATTTCGGATGAATGAGAAATTAATTAACAAAGTATGTCACTTAAAATGTTGTTCATAATTGAAATCAATTTGTCGATAGATACATTTACGATTAAATGATCACATATCATACAATCGACGACCGCGATTGTATGAGAGAAAGTTCATTTAGTTCGAAGACGATATGTTCAAATCGAAAATTTGAGGGACCAATTTGAAAGGACGTAATTCTTCAAGATTCAAAGTTTTGGGGTCAAAATATAATTTATGAAAGTTGTTGGTACACCCGGATGCATGTGATTAGATCCCAATTTTAAAGAAATGTGATTGGTTGATGATATGGTGCATGGTGCACCCGTTCACACCAAATCATTTCTAATTGAGTGTTTTTGAATGAGTGCAACTTTTGGAACTTTTATTGAGGGTGTTTGTCTAAAAGACATAACTCTCCTACAAGGTATGAATAGTTGCAACTTTTATGGAGGAGGTTTGTCTAAAAGACATAACTCACGTACAATATATGAAAAGTTGCAACTCTTGACCCAAAACTCTTCATTATCTATAAATAGACCCTCCATTTGTGGAATTAAAACACACCAAAAATCATTTTCTATTCTCTCATTTTCTTCTAAATACTAATATGAGTATTTTGAGAATTCATTGCATATTAAATGTCTAGAGATGCATTTAATTTATACGAGTCCATAGAGAGAGTTTGGAACAATATTTTGTTCGCTAGACTCGGGAATTTGTAGTGCTACTATTGCCGAGACGCCGTCGTTGTATCTTGGGAGACAAATTGCCATATTCCGTAACCACCAAGAGCGGGGCAATATTGTCTTAAGTTGTTGGAAAAAATCTATTGAGAGCGAGTAATATAAACTTGTGCCTCGACGATTACATTTTGCATCTTCATAAATACTGCGCGTTACGCTCTCAATAGATTTTTTCCAAGACTATTCACCGTATATTTGCATATAATTGGTAATTTTTATATAAAAACAAATGATAAAAATTATTTAGTGAATATACGGTGATGGATTACTCTTTATAAAATTATCTCTTTTTAATGGGTCCTTAATGATTTTCATAAATAAAAAAAGCACTTACTAAATATCAGAAGTTGGTATTTATTCCTCCTTATCTCTATCTCACCTACAAGAAAATTGTCCAAATTTTTTGAAATTCAATAAATGAGAATTAAATGCCAACTTCTTTATATTGGTTTTTCTTTTGACGGTTTTATCCCTTGATGATTATAGCACTCACTTTTGTTCTGACACACGTACCAAACTACTCTGTCTATCTCCAAACCAGCACCGATTTACGTTACAATTACATACACGCTCATATATATATATACACACACACTAACACATGCTCACGTTACACACACATTATATATATGCCCACACGCACTGTTCACACTCATTTCATAACACCTGCCCAGCTAGTTACTGTGTGCTTCTATGGTAATCTCTCTCTCTCTCTCTCTTTATATATATATATATCACCATTTATATATATACACAATATATATACACAATATATATACACAAAGTTTGAGGGTAATACCCACTGGCTGCATTAGGCTAGGATTAGGATAGATTTTTCCCAAAGTTTGAGATAGATCTCTTGAAAATAGGCTTTTTTCTGACAGGAGAAAGGCAGATAGAAGCTTTCTAGTAAGATTTTGGGATTCATGCAATGATTTGTACTTGATTTCTTTTTTGAAGTTAATTTAACTGATGCTTTGTGCTTCGCCACCTTTACTCACTCACACAAAAAAATTAAAAGAATAAAAAAGAAAATCAAGTAAAATAAGAGGGTAATCGAAGGTGAAAATCAAGATCCTGTAATGGATTTGACATTAGAATCATTTTTGTGATAAAAATTATTTTTTACAATTTTTGATATGTTCATTTGATTAAAGGTTGCATGGCTTAATTTTTTAAGAATTGAACTTGGATTTTTAATTATTATTTATTGGTTTGATACTCCAGGTTCGTATATCTTTGATCCACCCTACCGCTCCATCATGGGGCAATTTTTTTTTTTAAAATATAAATTAAAAAATAAGAATAGAAAAAGAAGAAATTCTGGAAATACAAATTTTGGGGGCCGGAATTGAATCAGGATTGGGATTTGTTAATTATAAAATAAACTGTATTTCTTTTCATTTGTTGTTGTTATTGTTTGATTAACAGCGAGTATTTTAAGAAAATATTTAATTTATATGTTATGACTTAATATCATCAAGGTCTTATTTTGGTTAATTAAGTGATTAAAATCACGATAATTAAACCTTAATTTATTTTCACTAAATCATTTGTGATTAAGTGAGTGTGCATGGAAATCGATTCAACTCGATCTCCAATTTGGTATGAATGTTAACGGAAACCGTTGAAACGGTTAGATACCATTTTTTCAAACACGGGACTTTATTCCAAAATGTGTCTTATCTTTGATTTCACCTTTCATAATTATACCACGTGTATAAAACATACTGTTATATATACCAATAACATGAATTATATACACGTAATATACTTATGAGAATCAAAATTTAAAAGAAAACCCTATATTGAAAAAGTTGTGCTTATATTATTCAATAGCAATGTCTCTCTTTCGCTCGCCCTTTCTAAGAGCTACACGTGTCGATCTTGAATATCTTCTTGTCGTATGCAAAGATGACGTGTGATTTCTTTTACTTTTAACTTGATCTTGAGTTTGGTATAACTATTTAACGAAAACGGTTGGAGTTTGTACTTTCCAATCTGGACCCTTATTCCAAGTATAAGTTTCATCTTTGGTTTCATTTTTGGTTTCACATTTCACGAGCATACTACGTGTATAAAATTATTTCCTTTATACACATGACATGCTTTGAGAATCACAATTTATGATGAAACACCAAAATTGAAGTAAAGGGACCAAAATGTTTTTGTCTAGTGGTCAATTGCAATGTCTCTCTTCCTCCACGCGCACCCTTTTTGTTGTCTATGCGTGTTGATCTTGAAGATCTTCTTGTCGTATTAAAGATGATGTGTGATCCCTTTTACTTCTTCCTTATTAGTACGGTCTTCATTGATGATTAAGATAATGTGTACGGAGATCAATTTAACTCTTTAACGAAAAAGGTTGGAGTTTGTACTTTCCAATCTGGACCCTTATTCCAAGTATGTGTCTCATCTTTGGTTTCACCTTTCATGAGCATACTACGTGTATAAAATGTGTCCTTTATACACTTGATATGCTTCAAGAATCACAATTTATGATGAAACGCCAAAATTGAAGTAAAGGGACCAAAATGGCTTTTTCTATTAGTCAATTGCAAGTCTTTATTCCTCCAAGCACATCCTTTTTGATGTCTACGCGTGTTGATCTTGCAAGTCTTCTTGTTGTGTATTACGTGTCATTCCTCTTGCTTCTCCCTTAGTTGGCTTGTGACAATACCTTCATGCCCTCCTAATATAACTTGAAAGTTTAATTTGTATTCACAGAATATGTGAACTAGTTTCTCATTACAGTGTTTTAGAAGTAATCTCATTCTCCAATGTTGAGTCTGTTTATACCATGATTGTGATTAAGAATTTCGACGTCTAAGTTATTGTGTTTAACGATTTCTATTCTTCTGTTTATGCTTACATTGTGATATCATTGAAACTTCTGCAAGATAGGATAATGGTTTTGCATAATGTAAACTGCAACAGTTTATGATTTATCTGAGATTGATGAATGAATGAGCTCATAAAGCATTTGTAACTGATGCAGATTGAATGGCGGACTTAATGAAATTGCTCATGAGGGCGGCTGAAGTGTTAGCTTCGACTGGGAGTAACGTCGATTCATCTCCTCCATCTGAAAGTAGGCAAAAAGCTACACTTTCTGACGAAGAAAGTAACTCAGAAAACGATGAAAAAAAGCGAAAAGCTACAATTTCTGATGAAGAAAGTAACTCAGAAAATGATGATCATGATATTAAAGAACCCTCGAAGTTGATCATGCCCCCAAAGAAGAGGCTAGGCCTCATGAATATAGATGATCATCATATCAACCAGGAAGAAGATGATGATCAAGAAACATTGTCGAAACTCAACGATCCTGAACAAGAAGTGCTTCTAGAAGCCCCTGCAACAAAGAAAATCGACCAAGATTTTGCTGAAAAATCGGAAGAAAAAGAGCCACAAACTCAAACAAGCCAATCGAGACCTGAGCAAGAAGGTGCATTGGCTGAAATAGTAACACAAAGACAGGATGCAGTCATTAGCAGAGATCTAATCTTACCAACTACCGGAAGTGGGCCCCACAACTACGATAAGGGAAAATCGACAAAAGTTTATTACGACAGAAAGTGGGCGCATTCCAAGGTGGCGTCGTTTGAGGAAATTAAGGAAATTACAATCCCGAGGTCGAAGCTTTTGGAATGGCATGCGAAACCGTTTTTCAACAGGCTAATTGAGGGTTGTTTTGTGCGGCTCGCGATTGGGGAGTCGAGTTCTGGGGTTAATATCTATAGGCTTTGTTTGGTTCGCTATATTGATGACAGGCATCCCTCCAAGTGGTATCATTTCGACGGTAAAATCACAGACAAGTACCTTGTCGTTGTATGGGGCGACGAATATGCTCTAGTGAGATGGAAGATGTCTGTGGCTTCCAATTCTCCTCCAACCAAACAGGAATTTAATGAGTGGGCCCACGCAGCCAAGATTTCGATGGGCCATAGGCCAACAAAACACGACGTGTTTGAAAAGAAGACGGCCATTGAAAAAACGACATCTTTTGTCAACAGGGCGCCCAATATTGGAGTTAAAGTAACGGAGAATGATGGGAAAACCGCTGACCGTTGATGAATATATGAAACGGAGGGGCCTGATGTGATATTCAGAGGTTGTTTGAATCCGGGCCGTCGATCTTGCAATGAAGTTTATTTTGTTTTATGGAGTTTTAAGTTTGTACTAAGTGAAGTACTTGTTTTACCTTTTCTGCTTGTTGTTGTTGCTTGAATTATGAACTATATGTGTGTGTAAGACTGGCTATGGTTTTCAAGTAGGAGATAACTATCTTGTATTAGAATTATCTTTCTTAATTTTCATGGTATGATCTAGGACCATATCCAACCAGCGCCAAATTGGCGCTGGTTGACCCTCTTTTTGGCGCAGTGGGTTGCTCCAACCATGCGTCATTCATTGCGCCAAATCTGGCGTAATGAGCAATGATGCGCCAGAAATGGATAATAAGTAGACTTGAACCTAGTTGTTGTGCTTTAGAAGGCCAATGTACCTTTGTTTATTTGTGGCTATTTCTTCAAGTCTATATCCTTATGAATTAGATTTCATATACATTTTTTGATGGTGATTTCTCGACTTGAAAATACATTCTATCAAGATTACAGTAAATATTTCTGAGTCAGATCTTAAATACAAATCGGCCTAATTTTAAATGATTCTTTCAAACCTTATTCAAAGTATATATAAAAAGAAAATATTAAAGTAGACAAAAATTGTTTTAGAATTGAAACTATTTTAATTTTTTTGTAATGAAAGGAATAAAACATCCAAAATATAAATTTCTTCCCCTCTTATTTACATGGTCATTTTATGCAAATGTCTTTAGCAATGTAACAACTTTTATCTTGGCATCTTGTATTAATGGGAGTCAACTATTATTTTACTTTATTTTTCTCTGAATAAGGCAATTTTTTCTAACCTCTATATTAATTATCATTACAATTTACTTGACATCGACAAACAAATTATAGTTCATTTATATAGAAGTTTCTATAAAATATGGTGTTATCTATTCTCAAAGGATGAGCACATCTGCAAATGAAGTTACGGAGCAGGTAAGCAAGTTTTTAGACCATCTCCAACTAGCGCCAAATTGGCGCTGGTTGGCCCACTTTTTGTGCAATGAACAGTGCTTCTCCAGAAATACCGCAGAAATTGCGCAACACTATTCATCTGCGCCATTTCTGGCATGAACTTCCTTTTCTTTTCTTTTTTGCCTTTTATTTTAGTCATTTATCTTTATTTAGGTTTTCAATGTAGTCCCTTATAAGTTCGAATTATTTTTAGTTTAGGCCTAAACAAATTATATATAAAAAGAAAATATTAAAGTGGACAAAAATTGTTTTAGAATTGAAACTATTTTAATATTTTGTAATGAAAGGAATAAAACATCCAAAATATAAATTTCTTCCTCTCTTATTTACATGGTCATTTTATTCAAATGTCTTTAGCAATGTAACGATATTTATCTTGGCATCTTGTATTAATGGGAGTCAACTATTATTTTACTTTATTTTTCTCTGAATAAGGCAATTTTTTCTAACCTCTATATTAGTTGTCATTACAATTTACTTCATCTCGACAAACAAATTCTCCAACTATAAAATAACTTCCTCTCAATATTATAGTTCCTTTATGTAGAAGTTTCAGTAAAATATGGTGTTATCTATTCTCAAAGGATGAGCACATCTGCAAATGAAGTTATGGAGCAGGTAAGTATGTTTTTAGACCATCTCCGACCAGTGTCAAATTGGCGCCGGTTGGCCCATTTTTTGTGCAATGAACAGTGCTTCTCCAGAAATGCCGCAGAAATGGCGCAACACTATTCATCCGCGCCATTTCTGACGTGAAATTCCTTTTTTTTTTTTTGCCTTTTATTTTAGTCATTTATCTTTATTTAGGTTTTCAACGTAGTCCTTTATAAGATCGAATTATTTTTAATTTAGGCCTTCAAATTATTTTTAATTATAATTATATCTTATGTATTACATTTTATCCAATTAAACATTAATTTCAATGTATAAGTTAATTACAAAAGAAATTATATTATAACTTATATAAAATGCATACTTTACAATTAGTTATATTATCACTATATTTTAATCATTAATTGACTAATATATATAGTTGTTGATTAATTTATTAAATATCAAAACACAATTAAAATAATTTTTAGTTATTTAATAATACAATAATTTTATTATTAGTGAATTTTATTAAAAAAATATATTTTTTTTGGGTGAAAGTGCACAACAAGAAAAGTGTTAGATTTTATTTGTGAAATATTGTAAGATTATAAAAAAGATGGAAAAAATGGAATATTCATAAGGTTCCTTTTTGGTGCAGTGAATAGTGTTATGGGTTAGAGTGAATTTACTGTAGATGCGCTAAATTGATGCAATTTTTGCACCAATTTGATGCAAAATGATTTTTGGGTTGTAGATGGCCTTAATACACAATTTTTGTTTTTACTTATTCAGAAGGATAGGAATTTGATGTACTTGAACAAGTATTTAGTAATTGAAATTGTTATATTTACTTCTATGATCTATACTAAGTAGGACTAAATCTATTTAAATGAATTAGTTTTATGTTAATGTTCACTTGATTGATTTTTCTCTTATAATAAGAGGGAACGAATTCAAAATAGAGGAAAACCTTGATTTTATGAGATCATTGTACTTGTTGTTCGTAAAATAATCTATAGCAAAACAATCCTTAATTTCTACAAGTCTATATCCTTGATTTTTATGATTTAGGAAAATGATCTATAGTATTATCATTTTTAGGAAAAATTCAAACCATTGTACTTGTTGTCTGTAAAAATACACCCATATACACCCATGTAAAAATACACCCATATATATATATGTCGATATTTAAAATATGTTTTTAAGACTTGAGAATGTAATTTCAATACGACAAAATGTATTGCAAAAATCGTATAATTTGTTATGGTGAATTCATACAATATTCTATCCATGGATTTATGCATTTCTAAGTTAAATCTCTTTAAAACAATTAAATTTATTTATTCATGTGACAAGTTAATACATAAAACAAATTGATTTTTCTGTCCATGCACGTAAGCTTTACTAAGTTAAACGGTTAAAAATAATTCAACTAATTTATTCATTTCACAAGCTTATATTTAAAATAATTATAATACAAGAAATATAACTTTTAGAAGTAAAAAAAATATTATTGATCCCGTTTGAAAAAAGTGAGCATATTTGGTCTCAAACTTATAGATTATGTTCACCTAATACCAATGTTTAAAAATTATTACAGATTTAGTTTACATGGTTGATTTTTGGACTCACTTGATCATATGAGTGTCAGGCGGATGTTAGTTCTGATAATTTAGAGGAGCAATTGAGGTGCTTAAGAATTTAAAGAAGGAAATTGCCGAATATTCGTACTTTACCACTAATTTTCCAATTTTAGCTACTCCACATTTTCTATAAATAGTGAACATAATATTTATCTGATGATAAATATCCACATTATTAAGTCACAAAATTATCATTATAATAAATTATATATCCTTCTTTAAGTTTACATGATCGATATTACAAAGTGGATAAAATTCAAGTAAGATAACATTTACAGTTATAATTGATCTAATGTTGATCATGACATTACATTATTATTCATTACAAGTATAGAGAATATGTATTACCAAATAACTTAAAAAATAGAACAAAAACAAAGATTATATTTATTTATTGTTCAATTTCTTTTGACATTAAAGATTTGAAAATTTCTGTTTTAAATGTCAATTTTACCTTGAAATTGTTTTCTACTGTAGGTTGGTAATGTAATTGAGCATGAAATCTTTCCTGAATGGGTTAGAGTATTCTTAGAAAAGACATTTTCCAACAGATGTCATGATCATTATGATCACCAAAAGAATGAAGTGAATAGGAATTGCATAATGACGCATGGTCAGTATGACGAACACAAGATACTCAAATGACGAACACAAGATACTCAAAATGTACAGACATGTATATCAAGATGTTGTTCCTCTTAATGAGATAGAGAATTATATTAATTGTGAAAAGGTTCATGTAATTTAACTTCATAAACTAAATTGTGTGAACATATGTTTGACCGATGATATTGTTCTCATGATTACATAGTTTTATTTGTTACAAAAACAAAAAATCATTGTGTCGTTTTCTTTCAAACAAAAAGCGCAATGATGAAACGATTAACTGCATTCGAAGTAATTTATTTTCATTTTAAGCTTTTTAGATAATAATTAAAAATATTTCTCTGAGTGTGGAACAAATTTATATTGATAATATAGGAAATGTAAAATTTAACACCTTTAACTTTTCGATTTCTAGATTTTCAACATTGTGAAGTTTAGAAGAGCCTACCTACGCATTTATTCCTTTCATCTTTTTTCCCAGTATATGTACATCGATTAAATAATATTTTTTTTGTGGTTTACATTGTAAATTTGATGCCTTATAAATCTAACCAGAAGTGGGTCGTATCTTTGACTCCCCTTCCGCACAATGGCTCTGGCGCACTCATTGAGAGGATGGAGCGTGTAATTTTTGTAAAAGGAAATTGATGGAACCTGACGGTTTTCATTTTTGTTCCATTACATACAAGGTAATCCTAGTTTACATTTCTCATACATAATTAAGTGATATGAATATTATTAGTAATATTATATTTCCTTTTATTCTGCTTTATTTTATATTTAGATAGATTTAGATATATTTAGTTAATTATTTGGATAAGAAAAAAGAATAATATAGATAAGGAAGATAGATTGGAATCCTTCTTTTATATTATGTTCACTTTTATTTGGTAAGTTTACTTAGTTAGCAAAATTTATTTTAGTAGGAAGTAGATTTGGGAACATATCCTTTTATATAGGATTTTTACCCAAATTAGGGTATTTGTTTTGCCTATAAATAGGCTACGTTTTTCATTAATAAAATAGAGAATATTTTTGAGTAAATTTTGTGAGTTTTAAAACTCTCGTTGTTCTTTCAGAAACTCTCGTTGTTCTTTCAGAACATTTTTGAACATATCGGATTTTATATCCGTGGCATTCGTTCCCGACTTATCAAACGGTTTTTCATCTCGTTTGTGGCATCATTATAATTTCGTTCCGAGGTTCGTGTTCGTTGACTTCATCGGATTGAGGTATCTATACCGAGGTTCGTTGTCGTAGTCGAATTCGGGTCAAGGATATCCATCAATTCATTCAAATCGTGCTCAAATTCAGATTTTGGAAAATTCCGCAATGAGTCAACCCATCTTGGGAAGATTCATATCATTAGCAGTATCTAGGCCGTGTCGTGTCCTAATATTTTTAAAATATCGTATTTCGTGTCTGTGTCATGTCGTGTACCGTGTCACGTGTCCCGTGTCCATGCATCATAGTAAGTCACATATTATGTAATTCATATTATTTTTAATTTTGCATAAAATCATGTGACTCATAACATTGATATCTTAAATATCCATTATGTGGTTTTCAAATCTTAGTTTGCTACAATAGTCAAGTTTTTCTATATTTTTTTCCAAAATACTTCAATTTTTCGTCAGACATCTCTTAACCTAATTTTTCTTGAACAATTCTTATTTCTAATTACATACATGTCAGATCTTTATATCACATATTATTATAAAATTCGGAAATATTAATTTTGGCATGTGGAAATTTTGTGAATGTTTCTAATATTAAAAATTTATGACCAACTCACTCTCAACAATTTTCTATTCATGAAATAAAAATTACTTATACTAATTCCACTAATTGCTTAGGGAACTTAAGACTTAAGAGTACGATTTGGGTTTCATCCATCTCGACTTTGGATCTTAGCCGCCTGAATAGGCTCAATCAAAATTCAACACCGGAAGATGGCTATTGGAGGACACTAGGTGTGCTGGTCTTATCCCATCACCATTTTATTCCTAATTAGCAATTGAGGTAGGCTAAGGGTTTTTCATCCAATATAAACTGTTATGGGAGGTGCTCTTTCAATCCCCTCGAGTTCCCTTGTTGTCAAAGGGTGTCTTTGTGGCACCCACCCTGACATGGAGTGGAATAGTTAGGAAGAGCCTCATTGTATATAATACCATATCAATTGGAGTTGTTTCTTTTATAGTTCATACTAATTAAAACTTGATTTTTTAGGAAATATTGCATATGCCTAGGGAAAAATGTAAAAGTCTGTAGATTAATATATAAACTAAGTGATATTTTATTACTTCAAATGTTATTAAAAATTACAATTAATTACTACCAAATCATTTAGTTGCAATAATGATCATACCTTACATGATGATTTTGATTATATACCACAATACTTAAATAAAATCGATTAAGGTTGATTAAAATAAAGAAGTTATGATGTATATATCCTTATGTTACATAATAAGCAATCATCCTTTTCCGCGCTTTCCTTTTCCCTCTTTCTTTATGTTATTTAATTTTGTAATATTTTTGTATTATTTTTGAAACATTTGTTTAAAAATTTAACATTTAGTTGATTACTACTCTCCATAAAAATGAGACTTTAATCCATGTTTTAATAATAAGTTCATGAGTTTGCATTGTGATAAAGTAGGTTATATCAACATAAAATTTGGACTTAGATTCTTTATTTCCAACTCGATGTAATTTTCCAATACAAAGTTAATTGAGCTTTCTTGTTTATGAAATAATTAATACATTTCAATCACATGAAGTTAAATATATATATATATATATATATATACCTATTTTTACCAACGGTATCATTATGGAATTGCGAAATGAGTATCTGTTGTTTTATGAATACATATCTCGTGACAACACGCCATAAGTTGTCATGATGAAGTGGTGCAATAAATGCTATAACTTTTTAATTTTCGTTATGAATCATAATTTCTGTAGCATATAAATCGAAATAAATGTGGTGAAAATAGGTTTTTTTTTGTATGTGCTGAATGTAACGATTACAACATTTTGAAAAATATATACTTGACTATATATTCTATCAAGATTAAGGTAAGTATTTCTGAGTGAGATCTTATATACAAATTGGCTCAGTTTAATTATTTTTTTAAACCTTATTAAAATTATATATATATAAAGAAAATATTAAAGTAGAAAAAAAATCGTTTTAGAATTGAAAGTATTGTAATTCATTTAATAAAAGGAATAAAACCTCCAAAACAGAAATTTCTTCCCCCCTTATTTACATGGTCATTTTATGCAAATGTCTTTAGCAATGCAAAAACTTTTACTCTTGCCATCTGGTATGAATAGGATTCAACTATTAAGATATTTAAATAAATTAATTTGACTTTAATTTTCTCCAAATAAGACAATTTTGTCTAACCCTATCTTAGTTGTCATTACAATTTACTTCACCTCAACAAACAAATTCACCAACTACAAAATCACTTCGTCTCAACATTATAATTCATTTATATAGAAGTTTCTGTAAAATTTGGTGTTATCAATTTTCAAAAGATGAGCACATCAGCAAACGAAGTTATGGAGCAGGTAAACAAGTTCTTAATACATAATTTTTGCTTATACTTGTTCAGAAGGATAGGAATATGATGTACTGGAGCAAGTATTTTGTAATTGAAATTGTTATATTTACTTTTATGATCTATATTATAGGATTATATCTATTTGAATGAATTAATTTTATCTCAATGTTCACTTGATTTATTTTTCTCTTATAATAACAGGGAATGGAATCAAAGTAGAGGGCAACCTTGATTTTATGAGATCTATATGATTTAGAAACCAATCTATATTATTATTATATTGTACTTGCGGTTTGTAAATATACACCTATATATATATATATGTGTGTCGATATTTTAAATCTGTTTTTAAGACTTGAGATTATAATTTCAGTATGACAAAAATGTACTGCAAACATTGTATAATTTGTTATGGTGAATTAATACCATGTTTTATCCATATATTTATGCTTTTATAAGTTAAATCTCTTTAAAACAATTAAGTTTATTTATTCATTTGACAAATTTATACATAGAATAAATCAGTTCTTTGTCCATACAGGTAAACTTCACTAAGTTAAACCGTTAAAAATAGTCCAACTAAATTATTAATTTCACAAGCTTATACTTAGAATAATTATATTACGAGAATTAATTATTGTAATATAATTTCTAAGTATATTACAAGTATTATTACTGTTATAAGTACAAAAAAATATATGTTTTTGATCCCATTTTAACAAAGTGAGCACATTCGGTCTCAAATTTTATAGATTATGTTCACTTACTAATTATTACACATTTGGTTTACATGGAGAGCAAATAACATATAAAATAGAACAAAACCAAAGATTGTACTTATTTATTGTATCTTTAAACATTAAACATTTGTTCAGTTTCCATTTTAGATGTTAATTATACCTTGAAATGTATTTTTGTTGTAGGTTGATAATGTAATTGATCATGAAATCTTTCCAGAATGGGTTAGAGGCTTCCTAAAAAAGACATTTTTTAACAGATGTCCTGACCATCATGATCATCAAAAGAATGAAGTGAATAATAATAAATGGCAAATCAACTACTCCATTAGACCTGTAACAGAAGGCAACTGCTCCTATAACATAGAAGCTGGTGGTTAGGAGTGTTCACGGTTTTTTTAAAACCACACTATAGGGACCGCACCGCATTGTGTCGTATACAATTTTTTTACTAAATTATATTTTTGGTACGAACTTGTACCGTACCAACAATTTCGGTATGATATTGATTCCTCAAAAGAATTACACCAAACTGTATATATACTGTATATTTAATTATTTGTATTACACATTAGTGTATTGAAGTAACTTTTAGAACCATATATAAAAATATACTTAAATTAATATATTACCAAAACTTTATGGTAATGACATGTGATAATTTCAGAAACATGGAATTCGTCGGGTCAAAGGCTAAATTATTTTCTAAAGTTATTTTAAAATCTTAACTCTATAAATAGAATATAATTTTGAAGATTTTGAGTTCGAGTACACTTTTTATCACTATTTGAGGCTTTAAGCCTTCAAACGAAAGACTCAATCACAGAACGAAACGCGGAAAGCAGAGAACTCGACTTCAAAATTTTCTCAAGTTCTTTCTCATATTGTACGTATCATATCATAGTATGAGTTTTCATTAGTCCTATCAAAATACTCGAGAAGTCTATATATACTCATTCTATTACTTGCAATAAGATTAGTTTTCACTAATTTGTTGATAATTTATGAAGCTTCAGCTAATGTAATTGTGTTGAGTGTTAACGTCAAAAATATAGTCGGGCACGGTAGATAAGCTACTATATAGTCTTCACTTTTCATGAAATTCTAAAAGTAAACTTCAATATCACAAAGAATTCAGGATAAATAAAATTGCTTATTACATCAAGAAATATTTGTATCAGAATATTGACTATTGTTGCCATTGAGTAACTTAGCTCAAAATTGATCATTACTTTGATCTTTCAGGTAGAAATATATTCAGCATTGTATCATTGAATATGCTTATAATCATATTTATAATTTGTAGATAAATGTTTATTTATTTAATAAGAATTTGAAAATTTATCTTCATTATATTCATTGTACAATTTTTAATGTTCATAAAGACTAAGCAAAAAAGAGAGACCAGCTTAACGCAAAAAGTACATGACTCCAAATGTATAATTATTTTAAGTTATTTCCATTTTTGTTTCATATAGCATAGTGATTATATTGCTGTACACTACAAGAAAATATAATACGTATTAGAGCATAACACACTAAGATAAATTGAGTCGACCTGGCTAAAATGGATAACTATAGACTACACTCATTTCGTCAAAATTGTGAACAAGTATTCTGTCATTATTATTCCTCATGCCAAGAACATCAACAAATTTATAAGAGATTACTTGTAGAAGGGTCGTGTTGAGTTTCATAATAAAAGTATGCTTCATATGAGATGATTAACACTTTTTAACTTTTTTATTAAGATTAAAATAATTTAATAATAATAAATTAATGTTAACTTCTAATAAAAATAATAATAATTACTATAATAGAGAACAAAATAAGAGAATATACTTATTTTAATATTCTCAATTAAGTTTAAAGGTTTTATATAATATGTGTCATTGATTCTATTTCTCTTTTTTTTTTTTGTGTGTGTTAGATCAATAATTCATTTGATTTGATAAATTTATACGTTCATAAAAAATACAGTTATAAGATCAATTATTTTCAATCGTGATAAAAATTAATTAAACGAATGAGCAAAATGTCCCACTTATCGTATAAGCAGAAAAATAGAGAAATGTCCTACTCATTTGATTTTGTGTTAGATGAAGAAGAAATGAGAAGGAGAGCAAAAAAAAAAAAGGATTAAAGAAAAAAAAAATATTAGTAATATTGAAATATGTAAACAACTTGTTATTTAATTTAATTGAAAATTTATAGTCAGTGAATCTTTTCGTTGATCAATTACTAAGAACAATCAAACTTAATTCATTCATGGTTTTTGAATTTTTTTACTCATTATTAATTGAAATAAATTAGTTGAACAAGTTAAATAATTATTAAATAGAAGATATATAATTAAAATTATTTATAGAAATAATTACCCATTGTTAATTAAAATAAATAAATAAATAAATAAATAAATAAATAAAAATTACATGTTTAAATGATTACTAATTTATTGAAGGAGTAAAAGATAATTATTGATTTTGTTTGTTTATCCAGGCATTTATTATTAGCAAATATTAGTTTTGTTTTAGATAAAATTGATAAATAAAATCAAAAAATCAAAAAATAAATAAACTAGAAAAAAATAAACTATAATTAAAATTAAGTAAACAATTAAAAATTTATAAAATCATATATAAAATTATATTATATTTACACATCCTCATGTGTTCAGCAATAAAATATACTCCAATCATATTTTCATCAGTTACATATACGATTATTTAGTCATGGGTTGACCAAGTGTAAAATGGGGGTTACAAAAATATTGTATAATGGCATCAATATTTTTTCATCTGACCCGCATTTGATAGGCAGTAACTATTTATTATGATTTGTAAAGAATCCATTAACTTTAAACAATTTATAGAATATACCAATCAACCTTTAACTTTGTTCTTAATCAACGTTGCTTCAATTAGTGAGTTGGATAAATGAAGATTTTACATTAGCTCATCATAGTTAATAGAAAAGCAATAAATGAAATAAGGGACTGTTTAGTTTAGCAAGACAATACATGCATATGAAATAGTACAACGAAAAACGCAGAGAAAAAGAAAGATAATCAAAACTTATCAGGTATAATGAATGTGAAACTCTTCAATAAGATTATACAATGAAAAAATAAAAAATAGACACATGCAATTTTTGAGGAATGTAAAGAAAACAAAATAAAGCAATTGATGACGAACAATAAGAAGGCAACGATATCATAACCTTAAGTGATTATGTAGAGGCCTAAAGCATGCATATAATTTTTTTTTTTAAATCAGCTAAGAAAAGATAGCAACATCTATCGGGATCGGACAAAAGAATGACAAATGAGACTTTTAAATAAAATTAAACATATGTTATTTTTCATCTCAACTTTAATTATTGTAGTCTCATTTTTATTTATTATGAAGTGTTCTCCAAAAATATTAATTTATTTTTTCAAACTTTGAAATTGTGCAATTATTTAACAAATTCAGATGAGTCACTTACAACGCACGTGTTCTTTACTTGTAACCATAGTTGTGAATGGGCCATGGCGCGCCATGTTCTTGGCGCACCTTCAACGCTAGGAACCATGGCATGGCACCTATCTTCCATATGGCGCATGCCACTAGTACCATTCTCACCATTCTCGCCATGGTGTGTCTTGAAGGCCCAAAATGGCGCGTCATTTCAAAGTTCAAAATTAAATAGTTTTCTTGGGTTAAAAAAGATGGTCAACTAGTCAAAAATAGATAAATTGTGGTTAAATTTGGAATACACAACCTTTAAACCTTCAAAATTAGGCACCAAATTGATAAAATCCGATCCTCTCAAACCCTAATATCTTCAAAATTAGGCTTCATATTATAAAATCCTAACCTCTAGCTGTTAAAATCGAGTTAGTATATTTTGAATTTAAATAAATTGAGTATTATTCCTAAATTAGATTGTTTCTTTATTGTTGGGTTGAAAGGCTTTGACATGAGTTCGTTTTATTTTTTCTTTGTTTCTTGAAAACATAATATTTATGATTTCTCTAACACAGTAATTGATATTATTGTTAAAAAGCTAGCATATTGTTGATTATATTAGAATATATAATTATATTTTTTTATTAATTTTTTCTTCAAAAAAGCGTGCGCCATCGCCACGCCACGCCACGCCGTGAGACCCTTGTTGCGACGCCACGTCATTCGCCATTAATAACTATGCTTGTAACTAACTAAATAAAAGTTCGTATAAATTATACTTCTTTCTTCCTATAATTTCTAAACGTGTAGAGATTCTTAGCTCATTCAAATCTTCTCTTCTCTAATTTTTTACGGGATCGAACATTTCATTTTTTCTTCACTCTTTTATAATCCTATGTGTATTTGCAACAATCTTTTCCGTTGTGGCTCGAAAACTCAATACTTTTGTTGTCATTATCGTTCATTTTTCAATATTTCTTTCTTCATTTATACAAGTCTACATAACATATTTTCTCTCCAGATTCTTAGGTGGCTCAATTTTATGTCCAAGTGATCTTCTTAAACGTAGTTAAATAATTTATTTTTATGTAAAAAGCATTTTCGATCCAATTATGTAAAGTTGGGTATTCGGGTGTAAAATTAATAGATTTAGTATTAAAGTCCTCTAACCGACATAAATTGGGATCAAAAGTGCTTATTGTCCTATGTTTTCTCAACTTGACAGTACTTGTCATCGTATTTTGGTATTTATTGCTAGAATAATATTCTAAACAAATAGCTTGCTATATTTCAAATAAATATTCTTGTAATAACATGATGACATAGTTTTATTTTGATAAAATGCACAAGCTTTTTGAAATCATTGCTAAGCTATATATGTTTGAAAAAACATTTATATAATAGTTGAAGGTAATAAAATAAGAAAAGATTTATGTACTTGAATTCGTGAATAAAATATTTAAATAAACTAAATTATTATATTTTTTAAATGCATAAAATAATTGAAGTAAGTAAATATTTATTAAGTATATATAGTTCATGCCATAAAATAGCTCATGTAAATAGATATTATTCAATTTTTAAATGACATTATATTCAAAACTTAAATAATAGTTCATGCCATAAAATAGCTCATGTAAATAGATATTCAATTTTTAAATAGATCGACTCTTTATTATGACTAAAAATGGATTTAAATGTAGTCTTACTCCGTGTCCCCTCCATTTCTAACTGTAGATGCTTCTTTGAAGATCATTGGATATCACTCTAATTTTAACCTCACTTCGCAAAATCACAATAAATTGACATGCAATGCCTTTTATTTTGGTTGCTTCACAACAATTAGCATGCATCTTTTTTATTATAATTAATTTTGTATATGGATTAAATTATTTTACTTGATAGAGGAGAAGTGAAAATTTGTATGTGTATGTTGCACAAAAACTAATGCATGAAAGGAAAATAATAATAACATAACGAAATATTTTAAATTTTTAAAGCAATGCTTATTGTTATTGTACCTTAATTAAATTTCGGCCCTAACATTTCCTAAAAGGCCAAAATAAAGTGTTAGTCATATTTTAAAAATGTATTCTTTTAGTAGATTCTGTTTGATAATTATTTAAAATATATCAACTTATAGAAGTCATAGTAAAACTATAAGTGATTAAATGAACGTGTTAAATATTTGAAGACTTAAAAATGAACTTATTGAAAACTTATCCAAGTTTTGTTGTTTGACCTTGATTATAATTTATATTTCCTAACTTTGTTTTTTTGTATACATATATATATATTAATTTTCTACTTGAATATTTAATTATTTGTTCCCCTCATTCAATATATAATTGTTTATGTTGTTTTTCTCTTCTACTTTAATAGATAAAGCCATATTGAAATCAATTGAAATTGTAAGTTGTAAACAATTTTTTTATTACAACTAAAATATAAATTTTCAAACAATCCATAACTTAATAGTATATATATTTCATAATGCAAGTGTATCAACAATAAACAAAACATCAATTATGAGGTTCAAATTTTCAAATAATATTAGACATGATAATGTGGTGTAAATGATGTAATATCGGGATAATTACACTTGCAACCCCTATAACATGTCTATTTGCACATACTCCGACTCTTATAATTAAAACTACAATTACCCAATGGAGTTGGGTAACTAAATCTGCACCCTAAGATTGAAAAACTGTTAACAACATTGTAAAAAAAAATTGACGAACTTTAGAAAATGCCCTTAAACAACAGTATTAAGTAGGTGTTGCAATTGGGTTGAATGAGTTGGATTTGGGTCGGGTCCATTTGGGTTGGGTTTAAAGTGGGTTGGTTCCAATATAAAAAAATATGCATTATAGTTGGACCCAACAAGGACTCAAAGTGGACCAAATAAGGACTCATTATGAATCAAAGTGGTGTAAGGAGTTGTTGTAGAGTGTAATTTAGACCTAAATTAGACCCAAATTGGGCCCAATTTAAGACCCAATTGGACCCAAATATTATTAATAGTCAACTCAGTTGGAACTAAAATGCTAAAATGTTAAGACCCAACCCATTAAAAACTTAGTTTAGTTTGAATCCAAATATATGTATGAACCCAAATTGTCACCGTTAGTATTAAGTATATATATTGATACGAACCTTCCCCAAGATGCGTTGATTGTTGCGGAAGTTGCCCAAGAACGACTTTTGAAGTGATGAGGTGAATGAATATCCTCAACTCGAAAGTTTATATATAGTGACAACGAACCTTGGTATATAGGACCTCGACTCGATGGAATCTATGAATTCGAACGTCGGAACGAAGTGAAGAAGACGCCACAAATGATATGGAATTATCGTTTGATAAGTCAGGATGAACGCCACAGATATTACTCTGATAAGTTTGATAAAGTTCTTAACGAATGAGAGAGACTAAAACTCACGAATTTTATTGAAAACTGATGTCCTCTATTACTGCAAAAACATAGCCTATTTATAGGCTAAAACAAGACTCTTGGTTTGGTAAGAATCTTTATAGAAAAAAGATATCTTTCCAAATCTATTTTCCTACTAAAATAAGACTTACTAACTAAGTAAAATTCTAAAACAAAAAGGAAACCTAATAAAAGGAAACAACTAGATAAATTTGAAATTCCTCCTCAAATTCGATTGGGCTTTCTTCTTGCATCATATTGGATCTTCTAGAACACATAATAAATTGATAGCCCTCACTTCTGCTGGTCCAACTTGATCAATGGGCCTCAACGAATTGGATTGAGCTCATACTTCTTGGATTAGCCCATTTAACACTTCCTTGAATTTTTTAGCTCTTGATCTTGTGATGAGTCCAATTAAAACTTGGACTCGATCTTCTAGACTCGAATTGTAATTGTGTGATCCTTGAGCCGCATCATATATCATGATCATAAATGATCCAAGGGGTCAATATAATTTTTGCAAATAAGAGATGACTTAAAGGCAAAGTTGATACATGTGTTTAAATATGAATTAATATATTTATTTAAATGGACACAAAATTTTGTAGAAAAAGTTGGTGCATTTGAGGTTATCAAGTTATTGAGAATGAAAAAAAAAACAAACAGGTATGGGGTTTGTTTTAAAGAACAAACATCCAAATTGTGGATCAGAGAGATAATAAAGTTAAGATGAAAAGCAGTGAAAAGATGCAAATAAAACCAACTTCTCTTTCCCAAAATTATATTATGGTAATCTACAGCTTTCTTGTGCTTATAAAAGGGAAGCATGAGGAGAGACCTCTTCACCATCCACATTCATGCTTTTCTCTTCACCATCCACATTCATATATTTGCTATTTTAAACTATGTTGTTTACATTTTATCTATTTTTGTTCCATAAATTAAATATTTTTTCACCAAAATCTATAAAATTATAATAGTTGGTTTTAATTTGGTGTGTGTGATCTTTATTAAGAGCTTCCTTTAGTTCAAGATGGAGGGCTTAGGAGCGTTTAGAGCTGTGCCATCTCATGCATTCGGTTACGCTCAACATTTAAACAAGCGTTGAGTTTTAACGAGGTGGGAGTAACTCCTTCCGCATTCTTTGCCCGCTAATTGGACTGAAGGGAGATCCTAACAATCACCACCACATGCTATATATATATATATATGTATGTATATATATACATACATATATACTGGGTAAATGTTAATTTAGTTTCTTCTTTTCCTTGTTTATCTATTCTACTGAAGTGTTGTTTGTTGTTTGGTGATCAAGAAAATGCAGGGAAGAGGGTGATCTAGCATGCTATTTCAAGACAAAGTGAAGAATACAAGCCTGAGAATTTACTTTAGTTACAAATAAGGATTTTGTTGTTAATTATGTACTAGATCTCTTAATTATCTTTACAATTGTATGTTCTTATGAGTCCATACATCCAGAAGTAAGTCATTGTGTTGGGAGTCAAAGTTGTAAGTCACAACTAACTAATGTGAAATCATATTTTCTTATTGAATTACATTAGACTTAATCAACATTTGGTTACAACTGAGCGCAATCTATAGTTGTTCTTACTAGTACAATTTGAGTGTTCTCAGGGTGTGGTTCTATCCTCTGAATATACCAATCTAATGAGATGTGATGAGTGAGATTGAAAAATGAAAAGTAATTCTTACGTTACTAATAACGTGATGTTATGAATTCCAATAAAGTAACTTTCATACCATAAAGTGTCCGTTACTTCTTCAGACGCTCATGCGTTAAATGATGTTTCAGTTACGTAGTAGTGCTTGAAAAAGACGTCCTAATTAATGCAAGAGAAAAGCATGCTCGAAGAATTGTTAATAACCAATTAGAGTTGTATATATCTCAATTTACTTCATCAACATTCATTGTTGTGATACATTAAATTTTTAACCCTGACGAAGTGAGGAACTTAATGATATATCATAACGTGGTTTTTAGGCCCAAGAGCAATTACCTAATAATTCAAGGCCCAATAACTACTCTATAATACAAGATTCGGGCTAATAACATCTTCTTGGTCGGTCGGTCCAAGAACGACCCTCAATCCAAAACATCTATATATGGTCACGTGTCATCATCCTAGAAACCCAATTCCTACTACTACCCATCTGACAGAGTAGGGGTGGCAAAATGGGTCCAGAATCATGAGTTCATCCTAATTAAACTAGTTTCCGTTGGGTTGGTTATTAATTAATTTTATTTAGTTCATAATTAGTTCCAAGTTCGCCACAACTAAATTTCAAGTTAGTCCTAGCTTACTTGCCAATAATCTGAAGAAAAAAAAGTAAGGTATTAAGTTGGGTTGGGTTTGATTCCCTTTTACCTTTTGATGTTCTATTGGATTGAGTTTGATTCCACATTAAAACTATTAAAGACTCAACTCATTTAAAATCAACCCATTAAAACCAACCCAAACCCAACCAACCCGCCATTTGCCACCCTTAGTACTGGGTGCAGAAACTATAAATACTTTAGTGATGGTTTTAATCTCAACTGCGCATTCCTCTAGCTTCAGCCTCTATTATATTCTTATAATGATACTACAAATCCAGAGGTAATTCATTTTATATAAATTTAGGAGTTAGACTCGTATACAGATACAAACACCAATTTTTGAACCGAATGTCACTTTAAGACAAATAACAAAATTGCATTCATACATGTCATCATATTTCACTTAATATGCTCCAATTGAAGAATATAAGTGAATAAAAGAAAAATCCAAAGGAAGATTATTAAGAAAATCTTAACTTTAACTCGCCAAAGCCCTATACAGTGATATACAAATTAAAGATTAGAAATCAAACAGTCATAACTCAACATCATTAATAAAGAAAACTTTATGAAAAATGCACTGTGAAAAATGTCAAATCATCGGTAACTCAAACATCCCAACCAAGACTTCTCATAATCAATATGAAAGATAATAACAAGTCTTAATTGAAAATAAAATGATACTCACTATAAGTAAAATGATAAACCTATCTATATCTATATCTATATCTATATCTATATCTATACTACTATAAAAGTATGGATCTTAGAAAGTGTTTCTCCCCATTGTGAATAGACTATTTTACCCCTATTAATTCATTTAATTAGCATTCTACACCTATTAATTTAATTAATTAGTATTAATATATAACTCATTTACAATAAACAATAATTAAATATTAGTATTTTACTAATTAATGAAGTAACAATTTTCAGGTATAATATTTCAACACTTCCTAAAACGTCACAAATATGCTACTAATTTTTCAACTTTTCACTAATATTTTTTAATATTATAGTATTTGTTTTAATATGATGCTCATTATAAATAAAATGATAAACCTATTTAGTAAAATGTATCGATTATTCTAGCAAGTCGTTGTTCTTCACCTAGAAAGAATTAAACAGAAAAGAATTACTTCAAGGTTGCATTCTTGATATATTATACATATATATATACTCGGAAATTGTACGTATGGTGCACATGGTCAACTTTTTCATGTACAACTAAATAAAAAGAAAATATTGATATAGTATATTACTTGTATTACAGGGTCGTATTGAGCGTGGGGTCGTAGAGTACGACCCACTTAGGGATATTTGCATGGAGACCCCCAATTAAGAAAGATTTATTTGCAAATCACTACTAAACCAGCGTATTATTTAACAGTCGGGTCAAATACCTGCTTAACCCGAATGATCCGATACACTTATCTAGGGACACGTGTACGGTACTCCAAATGTAGGTTAACCATCCGTATAGCATGGCTAATTCTATAAATAGTTCTCATTAATGACATGAACATAACTTCTGGCTGAATGAACAGTACACCCGTACTACATTCTATGAGATTATATCTGATAGTACGATCCCATTTCTATTACCGAGCTAAGTACCTCGTTGATGACCATTTATTACACACTGAACTATGTATAGACTTGATCCTAGTAAAAAGTACATAGGTAGCTCAGTGAACCTGAGTGCAGTCTATATACCTTATACGAGCCATTCTGGTCAAATACGAGTCTCGACTTGATTTGGTTCTATCCGTATTTTACGAGCTAAATCAGGTGGCGCTGTCTGTGAGAAACTACTTGAAGATCGCTGATATCATGAACACTGCTGCAATGGAGAACCAGGAGACGAGTATGGAAGAAACACCTCTGGCAAGAAATGTAGGAGTTGGCTCGAACAACATGATCACTATGACTCAAGAGGAGTTGGATCATAGGGTCCAACTACAGGTAGAGGAGATGCTGTTAATTCGGGCTGAAAAGGCACCGATGATACCTCAAATATTGTTCCAGGAGGAACTTAACCAAGAGAAAGACACTGGAAGGACGATGGAGACCAATTTATCTTTGGAAATAGCTGAAGAAGCCCCAAGAAGAGTGAGAAGCGTTATAGCTCTTATGGCTCGTAACGCGCCATTTTCCGAAGAAATCATGATGGAATTGCCAAATAAGAACTTTACAACGCCAAACTTGCCAAAATACGATGGTACTGGAGACCCTATACCTCATGTAACTTCATGTTAATGTCTTTTCAGGATCAATCAGATGCTTTTAATGCTAGGAGCAAGCCCAACTGCGTATCGTTTTTCAAATGATATGAGGGCAGCAACCAACTCATCCTTGAGAGTTTTGTTCATGGATTCCAACTAGTTTAACCTAGCCATCAGTGCTCTGGCTTCTTCAAGTTCTGCCTCGTGCCGGCCTCTGTACTCGTTGAAATGCTTCTGAATCTCAGAGTTCTCATGTCTCAGATATGAGACATTGAGAGATAGTTGATGAGATCCAAGCATAGCCTACAAATAAAATGGTTACGAGATACGAGTTTAAGAGAAATGGGTTGAACAAGATGCAGGTCTAGTTTATACCATATAGAGCCCTTTGTAGATGGTCTCCTGAACAGACGTATGAGGAAGGTGGACAAAGTGCACCTTGTCGGCGGGCAATGCCATGTGTCGTAACATCTCCGAGGCAACCCTGATTCCATCTGAACGGGGCTAATGGGGTGGACATGCCAATCAGGAACGAATCGCAGCTCATTAGGATGGAAGGCAGGACTCTCCTTATCACTCAGCTGATGAATGCGGTCTTGTAGGAAGAGAGCCTCGCACTAATCCAGAATCTCAAGGCTGGCCGACAGGGAGGAACCAGCACTCCTGTTGAGCAGAGCTTGCACACGAGATAAATCAGACTTCATCTTCTTACGATGCTCAGATTGTGGCCGGACTTGACCGCTAGATTCGTCTGATAGTTGAATTGTGGTCCTCGGTCGACGAATTGGAGTGGCAATGCCACCGCTCCCAGCACGACCGATGGGGCTAACTCTACCTTCAGTGTCAGAGCTACGAGGTGCAGAAGCGAGGTTCTTTCCACTACGAGTAGGTCGCGTGGACCTGGCAGAGTCTCTAGCACTCGGAGCAGGACGAGCTGCTGGTGGTACGACGAATTTCTCGAGGGCTTTCATCAAACGAGCATCTTGTTCCATAATTCCTACAACAAAACACATGATTAATACATATGAAACGATGTATAAAATCAAAGCTTGGAAACTCGTAAACATGAGCCCAATCTTACCAGCTTTTTTATAAGGAATAGGTGCGGGACTGATGCCACACCGTACTAATACGTGCTCGGCCAAGAGTATTTGGGGATCGTAATGCCACTTGAAGCGTCTGTTAATAAATTTAGGATCCCAAGTGGGACTACTGATACCTTCGATACGAGGCAAGGTAAGCCTCCACTCACAAGGAACCCCCCAGTTGACCAGATCGGGGTAACCTACGAAGAAAAATTTATTTGTTCACACTCCGTGGGAAGAAGGGGAGAAACTAAGAACACAAGTCCTAGGGCTAAGGGGTGATAAGTAGAAGAAACCCTTATCACCTGATCTTGAATGACAGACACAAAACATATGGAGGAAGTTTACGAAGTTTGGCTCTTGCTTCCAAGCCCGCATTAGGACGATGACAGAATTTAAATGGCGGTACGAATTGGGTAGGAGTTGAGTTGAGTATAACCCAAATAATGTAGTACCATTTTAATTACAGGATGGAGAGGGAATCTAACTCCACATGCGAGATGCGCAACGTGGTGAATTATTCTGGGATATAGTATTGTTGTTTGATGGCTTCTAGACTATCTTCGGTAAGAGTGGACGAGCAGTCAACCCAAGGGTGGGCATCAGCCGGAAGGGTATCGTAATCGGGATCATCACCCTCGAATTCTACTTGGCCCACTTCGTAAGCCAAGTATGAGCAATCGAACTCGTAGCTCGAATGGGAAATTTGGGCACCACTATATTCATTGGACTCTTCCCTTAGGGGAGTTACTGAGCCTAAAGTCTTGAATTAAAGGACCTAGATCACCTAATGACTCGAGGAAAGAATCAGATGGAATATTCGATACAAAAATTCTAGACATTGGATGACGACATGAAGTGTTGGAAAATTTGATTAATATTTGAAAATGAAATAGAAAAGGGAGAAAGGTACCTAATGAAGCGATGAAATAGTACGAGATGAGTTGAGAAACCGTTAATGCCGACGAAGTATTGAGAGATTCTTGTGAAATTCTCTTTTTAAACAATATGCGGAGCAAAGTAAATTCTAAAAACATGAAATTCAACATATATATATATACAAAAATAGGCGGGAGATCGGATGGCTCATATTGAATTGAAAATTCTAAATCAAGGAACCGGATTAAGAGATTTTTTGTATTCTTGGAGTGGATTGGATAAGTAAAAGTAAAATAATATCTCTTTTTCTTGTATAATAAATTCGTAAGGGTTTAAAGAGGTGTAATGTTCCAGAGTTCGCAACGAAACGAGTCTTTGAGAGTAACAATAAAAGTTGACCATCACAAAGAGTATAAAAGGCATTAGGAATGTAAGGGAGGCGGTTAAAAAATATATCGAGCCAAGAGCGGTTAAGGTCATATTCAAGATAAGATCAAATCACAATTTAGCTATATTGTAATACGATCTGGGGGACTAGATGATAAGGTGAAACTTGGTTAGCCAATTTAAAAACCATAAAGGTGCACCTCGTATACTTCACCTCGTATAGTGCACCTCGTATACTCCTTAAAACTAGGAATAATAATTGATGGGTCAGCGGTTGATGGGTCGTGTCACGCCCCCAATTTTGAGCGGCGTGATGGCCATGTCTTTAAGCCCATAGGACTCGAAGACACGAAGCCCAGTGAATTAAATAAATACTAAGTTGCTGTTCAAAATATTATTTTATTGAAAGTAGCTCCAAAATTCTGAGAGATTCTTAAATAATATCTTTACAAAAATCCAAAAACTAATTATTGAACCTAAATAAAGGCTAATGTGCCATGACTCGAGAATCATGAATCTTCTCCACCGCCAATAATGCTCTTGGTCTTCCTCTAACTCAATTAAACTTTCTGCAAAGGTTTTAAATAGTGGTATGAGCGATAAATCGCCCAATAAGTAGTCCTTACGCCTCCTACCGGTCTAGAGCATGTTAAGTATATATAGCAAAATCAAGAAAAAATGAATCTTTACTTTTAGAGAACTAAAGTACTTTTCATGAGAAGAAACTTTGCAATTTATGAAATCATTTGTAAAACATGTGATCAAATTTGTAAGCAATTCATACACTAATATCACGTTGTCAGTTATTTTCGAAGTATGTAAATCGACTCAAGAAGTATTCTAACGCTCATGAATTTCTTAGAACCTAGTCAGTAACTTGATCAAGTCCTAGCTGTTTATCCCGCTAGGTAAGCCAAAACTGCTATTAATTCGCCGCAGTAGGCTCAAAGGTTCAAACACTGCTATTAATTCGCCGCAGGAGGCTTAAGGTTCAAATACTGTATATTTAAAAGGTTCAAATACTGTATATTTAAAGCCCTAACGGAATTAATTCCTTACCAACAGATACAAATAATTTTCAGAGCATACGAAACCTTCAAAATCTCAAAGAAAATTCTTTTCTAATATCAAATCAATAAGTATAAAACAAAGATCACATGATATAACCTTTTCGTATATATATATATGTGTGTGTGTGAAAAGTGAAACTAGCATGCTCAAGACCAATTTTTATATTCAAATAACTTTGTAAAATAAGACATTGATTTTTGATTAAAAGGGTTTTAGTAAAAGCATAGGAAGGAAAAACCACTTACAGTTTGAAAGGTCGTCTTTAAATTATTGTATCGGGTTTTTCTTCTACGGGGCTTTCTAAGCGTAAATGAAAAGTTTGAGAGAAGTAGGAGAAAAGTTTCAAATTTCGTATGTGTGTCTTGAGGGTATTCATAGGAGGTTCTAGGGCTTAGATGATAGAGTTTGAGTACGTTTCTAAGTACCTAAGGGTTTAGATATGATATGGTAGGCTTAAATCTACAAGATATGGTTGTTTTGGGGTGATATGCCTATCCAAAAGAGATCCACTAAAAAAAAAATCGAAAATTAATGTATAAATAAGAAATGAGTAAATACATCCATATATACACATTCCAAAATATTTAATAATACATGTAAAATAATTTTGGATGAGTTACAAGTAGTTAGAATTAGATTTTATCAAGATTCAGTAAATCTATAGATTTAGTAAGGTTAATAGACATCTATATATATATTATTCTGATTTGTTAAATCCTCATGATTTAGTTAGTTAGAGATGCAATCAATCTCATCCTTAAATCCAACACACTGATCATGCAATCAATAATTACTTATGAAAATAATTACGTATTTATGAAAATCTGGGTTTTGAATACTCTTCTCTCAATATCACAACCCTACCGGGCTCTGATACCAGGGAAGACCCAGGTACTATGCATGTAGTAAATAAACATGTTAAATGAATTAATATAATAATAACCAAATGAATTAATGCTGCAGCATTTCCTTCACTTTGATTTTGAACTTTGTAGGCTGTTCGAGCCATACCCATTTCTTGAAGTGTATTTAACACTTCATATTCGGATTTTCCGTCGATATTCCATTCATGAATGGAATGACCGTCATATTTAGATCCTGTTTTGAATTGACTTCTCTCTTCAAAGAGAATATCGGGAGGAGTATATCTATTATTATAATAAGTCTTTGTTCCTGGTTTGAAATAAACTTTATTAATTTCCGCTTCAGATTCAGTATTTGAATCAGCCCTTTTTAAACAATTTATGTTCGAAATTGAAGATGATTCTCCAATAAGTTTTTGAGAAATTTTATCAATTAGATAAGAGCTAGCAGGGAGTTTTAGTTTACTTTCTATTTTTTCAGGTAAACTTCTAGTATTAAAATGAGGATAAGAGGTTTCATTAGGAAATTTAGGAACATTAGGAACATTATTCTTAGAATCAATTTTAACCGATAGGTTATCAACCTGTTCGGCAATAGTATGTAAAATTTGATTTGAGTAATTATTTTGTTCGTGAAGTTTTCTGATATCTGCCATGTTAATCGTTCCTTCACCATCTTTTCCCGTTCGGAAAGGAGTAGCTAAGAATTCACCTTTATCATGAGGAATTTTAATATTTTGTAAAGGAGGATGAATAGAGGTGATAATGGAACCTGAAGATAGTTTCCATTTTTTGTATAGGTTAGTTTGAACATTAATTTGATCAAGGGAATAAACATTTGAAATGTTGTTTAGCTGACAGTATGCGTCAAACCAATTTAGTAATGTAATATTAGTTTTAAATTTTTGAAGACCTTTTAACCATTCTTCGTGAAGTTTATCACGAAAATCTTGGTCAAATTTGAGATACCAATCTCTTCTGATTCTTTCATCCGGATCGTTGAACTCTCGTTCAAGATATCCGAAATTTGGAGTAAAGCTAGCAAAAGAAATCATATTAATATGATCTTCCATTTGAGAAGTAGTAGGAGAACCTATATGAAAAGATTCATCTTCCTGTTGATATGAAGTAGAAGGAATAGGGGATTTAAAATCAACTCTAACATTTTGAAAACTCATGTTTGCGCCTTCTGAAAAGGATGCCCTAGAATTATTATCGGAAAAGGAAGCCCTAGAATTAACTTCTTGAATTCTCATTCTAGGATGTTCGTTTATCCTAAGGGAATTGAATCGAAGTAGGACTCTACCATCAGAGTCTTCTTCTATATCTGAGACTTCATGCCTTTCAACACCACGAGGGATTTGGGGGTTATTAATTATAAATTCTTTAGGAATGGTAATTTCATTCCATTTTAATCTTTTAGGGACAAAGTAAGTTGAATTGTCTGCTTCTAGTTGGAGCATGACAGTTTCATCTTTAGAGGTTGGAGTTAATATAAATTTTGGATTCAACTGAGATGACATTACACGGAAATAAACCCGATAAATGACAGCAAAGTTTTTGCTTAAGTTTTTGAATTCATCTCCTTGAAGATGTATGTCTAATATTAGGGAGTCTAAAATCAGAGGGTCAGATAGATCTATAGAATAATTTGGAGCACAATTAAAGTAAATTGGCCCATTACAAATATTAGTTTGAATCATAGCTAATAAGGAGCTTTTGTATTTCTTTAATCTATTGTCTCTAAGAGCTAAATAGACTGGTGCATTAACACCAATATGAACAAGGGGTTTAACAGCAATTTGTATAAGCCCAAAATGAATATATCTAAAGCCTTTGTCTAGATATTTCTTTATTGAAGTCTGTGAAAGTAAAGGTATACTTTGAAATTCATGTTGTAATGAGATAGTTTCTTCGTGCGTTTTGATGGCTTCTAGACTATCTTCGGTAAGAGTGGACGAGCAGTCAACCCAAGGGTGGGCATCAGCCGGAAGGGTATCGTAATCGGGATCATCACCCTCGAATTCTACTTGGCCCACTTCGTAAGCCAAGTATGAGCAATCGAACTCGTAGCTCGAATGGGAAATTTGGGCACCACTATATTCATTGGACTCTTCCCTTAGGGGAGTTACTGAGCCTAAAGTCTTGAATTAAAGGACCTAGATCACCTAATGACTCGAGGAAAGAATCAGATGGAATATTCGATACAAAAATTCTAGACATTGGATGACGACATGAAGTGTTGGAAAATTTGATTAATATTTGAAAATGAAATAGAAAAGGGAGAAAGGTACCTAATGAAGCGATGAAATAGTACGAGATGAGTTGAGAAACCGTTAATGCCGACGAAGTAGTGAGAGATTCTTGTGAAATTCTCTTTTTAAACAATATGCGGAGCAAAGTAAATTCTAAAAACATGAAATTCAACATATATATATATACAAAAATAGGCGGGAGATCGGATGGCTCATATTGAATTGAAAATTCTAAATCAAGGAACCGGATTAAGAGATTTTTTGTATTCTTGGAGTGGATTGGATAAGTAAAAGTAAAATAATATCTCTTTTTCTTGTATAATAAATTCGTAAGGGTTTAAAGAGGTGTAATGTTCCAGAGTTCGCAACGAAACGAGTCTTTGAGAGTAACAATAAAAGTTGACCATCACAAAGAGTATAAAAGGCATTAGGAATGTAAGGGAGGCGGTTAAAAAATATATCGAGCCAAGAGCGGTTAAGGTCATATTCAAGATAAGATCAAATCACAATTTAGCTATATTGTAATACGATCTGGGGGACTAGATGATAAGGTGAAACTTGGTTAGCCAATTTAAAAACCATAAAGGTGCACCTCGTATACTTCACCTCGTATAGTGCACCTCGTATACTCCTTAAAACTAGGAATAATAATTGATGGGTCAGCGGTTGATGGGTCGTGTCACGCCCCCAATTTTGAGCGGCGTGATGGCCATGTCTTTAAGCCCATAGGACTCGAAGACACGAAGCCCAGTGAATTAAATAAATACTAAGTTGCTGTTCAAAATATTATTTTATTGAAAGTAGCTCCAAAATTCTGAGAGATTCTTAAATAATATCTTTACAAAAATCCAAAAACTAATTATTGAACCTAAATAAAGGCTAATGTGCCATGACTCGAGAATCATGAATCTTCTCCACCGCCAATAATGCTCTTGGTCTTCCTCTAACTCAATTAAACTTTCTGCAAAGGTTTTAAATAGTGGTATGAGCGATAAATCGCCCAATAAGTAGTCCTTACGCCTCCTACCGGTCTAGAGCATGTTAAGTATATATAGCAAAATCAAGAAAAAATGAATCTTTACTTTTAGAGAACTAAAGTACTTTTCATGAGAAGAAACTTTGCAATTTATGAAATCATTTGTAAAACATGTGATCAAATTTGTAAGCAATTCATACACTAATATCACGTTGTCAGTTATTTTCGAAGTATGTAAATCGACTCAAGAAGTATTCTAACGCTCATGAATTTCTTAGAACCTAGTCAGTAACTTGATCAAGTCCTAGCTGTTTATCCCGCTAGGTAAGCCAAAACTGCTATTAATTCGCCGCAGTAGGCTCAAAGGTTCAAACACTGCTATTAATTCGCCGCAGGAGGCTTAAGGTTCAAATACTGTATATTTAAAAGGTTCAAATACTGTATATTTAAAGCCCTAACGGAATTAATTCCTTACCAACAGATACAAATAATTTTCAGAGCATACGAAACCTTCAAAATCTCAAAGAAAATTCTTTTCTAATATCAAATCAATAAGTATAAAACAAAGATCACATGATATAACCTTTTCGTATATATATATATGTGTGTGTGTGAAAAGTGAAACTAGCATGCTCAAGACCAATTTTTATATTCAAATAACTTTGTAAAATAAGACATTGATTTTTGATTAAAAGGGTTTTAGTAAAAGCATAGGAAGGAAAAACCACTTACAGTTTGAAAGGTCGTCTTTAAATTATTGTATCGGGTTCTTCTTCTACGGGGCTTTCTAAGCGTAAATGAAAAGTTTGAGAGAAGTAGGAGAAAAGTTTCAAATTTCGTATGTGTGTCTTGAGGGTATTCATAGGAGGTTCTAGGGCTTAGATGATAGAGTTTGAGTACGTTTCTAAGTACCTAAGGGTTTAGATATGATATGGTAGGCTTAAATCTACAAGATATGGTTGTTTTGGGGTGATATGCCTATCCAAAAGAGATCCACTAAAAAAAAAATCGAAAATTAATGTATAAATAAGAAATGAGTAAATACATCCATATATACACATTCCAAAATATTTAATAATACATGTAAAATAATTTTGGATGAGTTACAAGTAGTTAGAATTAGATTTTATCAAGATTCAGTAAATCTATAGATTTAGTAAGGTTAATAGACATCTATATATATATTATTCTGATTTGTTAAATCCTCATGATTTAGTTAGTTAGAGATGCAATCAATCTCATCCTTAAATTATGGAATTTGAATTTATCAAATTATATATCTATGTATATATATTAAAAATAAAAGAATATTTAATTAATTATTATTGGGCTAAAATATATTAGTTAATTGGACCGGGTATTACATTCTTCCCTCCTTATAAAAAGTTTCGTCCTTGAAACTTAAGTACATTTAACCGTGAATAAGTGAGGATAGAGATTGTGCATGTCCTACTCAAGCTGTCGTGTTATGTCGTGTTACTTCACCTAAGTATGATTGGGTCGTTGGACCTTTACATATCAATTATACTATACTGCAAGACTTGATCCTTGTAGTCCACAATGCATAAGGGAAACTCCTCGTATCTTAAGTTCTCTTGGATTAGTTTTTTTTTCCTCCAATTCCAAAACATGTCTTACGTCCACCGTATATTTTTCTCAGTTGCTATACATGAATTACGTTATGGACTATGCTGGGGCAGTTGGCAAGTAGATATGTTAATTTCTTACTTTCACGAGAATCTCAAAAGGTCGCCTCTTTTAGAAGCAGGTAGGGGATAGTTTGGATGAACCTTATGCACTTTTTTGGAATTTTGATGATCGTCTCTTATTGTCCTTCTATCCTTTTTGACGAAATTGAGCTACTCTAAATCTTTCTCAAATCTTAGAGGACCCTTTTTCAAAGTGATAAGAACTAGTTTTATCCCTGTGATCCTTGTTCACCAATCTCATCCTAATATAATGGCGAATTTACACTTTTTCCTTAAGCAACACCCCACTCAAAACTATGTCTTTATGCTAGATTTCTAATGTAGTCAATTATTTCATCCAATATCCCTTAAATCTAAATTAGTTCCCAAAAACATATATCCTCTATAATTCCCGTAATTGCTTTGACTGGTCATACATCTAACTCATAGTTCTTGCTCAATTCTATGTTGATGCATATCGTTTGTTGAAAATTTATCAAAAATTAAGACTTGATACGAAGGTCTCGATCTGAGACTATGCTCAAAGGAATGCTATGTAATCCTACTATATTGTCCATGCACATTGAATCTAATTCGTCCAAGGTAAAAGTTATGAACCCACATAATCAGTGCATTGGCTTAATAGTTTATCCATAATTAATTTAAAGGCATCATATACTTTTGAGAAATTCTAGGTGATCCAATTATAAAGTCCATGGTTTTTCTTCATACCATTATCTTACTGCTCCAATTCAAGCTATTAATCCTTTCAAGAATAGCTGTAAAGTTACTCAACGCAATCAATACATTCTCCATAAATATTACTACTTCAAGCTCATCGAATTCAATTTCTCGTACTAGCATAACCACAATATTATTGTTCTTATTCCTACTTAAGAGCATCTAGCATGCAATTCACCTTCTTCAAGCGTTATTTAATGCTCCTGTCTTAATCCTTTAACAACTATAGTAATCTCAATTTCATCATATATAACTTAATTTGAATATAAAATGATACTTAACGCTTTGTGGTTAATATGTACTTCACATTACTCCATGTGAAGATAATGTTGGGGATACTATAGAAACTAATACTAAGCCATACATTGGGTACTTCCATTCATAAGGTTGCAGCTCGATGCCTAAGTGGTAACATTTATTTATTTATTGCAGAGATTGCTAATCTATTTTTTTTGTTAAACTCTAAGCTCTAATTAAACCCGTCTTCCTTATGAGGCAAGTTAGGGTAGGAAAAAGTTTGAGAATCATAATATTCTAGTTATATATGTTCAACCCTAATAAACTTTTACCCTAATGACATTGGTCGACTTGGTCCGCTTTACTATTGTCTCAATCTCATTAAGGTCTATTATTGCCCCAAGAGTGCTACAGTCCTCTACACTAAAATTCATATTTGCTAGATATTGCGTAATGTTTGTTATTCATGGTGTTGTTTGCAGTAGAATTCTAAGGGGCTCCTCATTCTTTTTCAGTTGTAGAGTACATTAGGATATTATCTAGGAACTCCACAACAAACTTATCAAGGTTTGACTTGAATAATCTAGATATGAGATTCATAAATGCAAATAGACTCAAAAGGTATAACAATAATTTGGAATGCCTATATCTCTCTTCAAAATGTAGTTGTAAGTATATCATTAGCCTTAATCTTTAATTGATGATATTGGATCTTAAGAGACCACCTTGGAATTTGTTAGTGTAGGAAAAATGATTAATTTTTTCTTTAGTAAGGGGTACTTACTCTATTCTAGTGATATTTTTTTCTAGGATAGCTTCTAAAAGACCCAATCGATACTTGTATCGTGCTTAACGTTTGTTGCCTTTGCGATCTTAAAGTGGTGATTTAGTACCTAGTTCTTAGACATAGCTTTATGGAGGCAAATTTAGAGCATCACCAAGGTGTTTGGTAAATTCTTTTCTATGGTCTAAAACTAGAATTGTAGACTTAACAAGGGCTATCAGAATTTTCTATAGTGAATATTTAGTGGTGCATGATTAGGCCTCATATCCTATAAAGAAAATTTTTACTAATTGAGTCAGGTCAAAGACAAAGTTTAACCTAGGTCAAAAGGAAAATAAAAGAAAATTTGAATTACTAAACATTAGAAATTATTGACACATATATATGTATTTAAAGTTTAACCGATCTGAAACTTTTTTTACAAAAATAAAATATAAATTGCTCACTTATTTGAAAAGTTAGTTTCCTATTCACTAACTCACAATACATTTAAGGGAAAAAATGATACATACAAAAGTGATTTAATAGATGGTTCATCTTACATGAATGAAACAAAATCAACTTTTCTATATTGAAAAAAAACTATTAAAATTATGATGTTTGGTGTAGAGATTTATTAAAATGTTCATCATAAATAAATTAAAAAGAATAAGCTTTTCTTTTTTTGAAAATCTATTAAAATGGTAAATTTTGTTGAGTTCCAAAATATATTTATGAATGTGTAAGTAAATTTATTAGGTGATAAAAATTTTAAAATTTGATCCCAAAAAAAATTCATGAGACTAGGTCATAGATTGAATGCTTAGCAATAGAATAATGAAAGATAAATAATTTAATAACTAATGAATGTGAAGGAAAGTTATTGAAAGTAAATATCATACATGTATATAATATATATACATTAATTAATTTATTTTTTCTTGGAGCCGATCAAGTTCCAACTATAAATATATTAATATTTAAAAACTAAGTTGATATTCTCAAGATTTGTAGCTAAGCTCAACGTTAAACGTATAGTATAAATGATCTTAATCAATTTACTAAGAAACTATTAATTAGTATGCATGTAATATATTTATATAATCTTGGTCATGCAAAAAGTTGTTTATCCATTTTTTTATTGGTCTTCTTTTTTTTTCTTTTTCTTTTCTATACAACTCCTCAATATTTTTTTTTGATTTCTCACCCTTTGTTTTCCTTGTCTCATCCTACTGTATTGCCTAAAATAATGGAGACACTAAAACGTTAACTATTCGAAGATCTTAGTTGGTGGCCCAAATTCTTTCAACTTTTCAAGTTGGCAACTTAATTCATTTAAACTACTATTTAATACTTATGCTCGTAAACTATGTTTTGCATAATTTGGCTATACTAATTCGAAATTCGGAACCTATGCTCTGATATCACTCTGTCACGCCCCCAATTTTGGGCTGCGTGATGGCCATGTCTTTAAGCCCATAGGACTCGAAGACACAAAGCCCAGTGAATTAAATAAATACTAAGTTGTTGTTCAAAATATTATTTTATTGAAACTAGCTCCAAAATTCCAGAGATTCTTAAATAATATCTTTACAAAAATCCAAAAACTAATTATTGAACCTAAATAAAGGCTAATGTGCCATGACTCGAGAACCACAAATCTTCTCCACCCCCAATAATGCTCTTGGTCTTCCTCTAACTCAATTAAACTTTTTGCAAAGGTTTTAAATAGTGGTATGAGCGATAATTCGCCCAGTAAGTAGTCCTTACGCCTCCTACCGGTCTAGAGCATTTTAAGTATATATAGCAAAATCAAGCAAAAATGAATCCTTACTTTTAGAAAACCAAAGTACTTTTCATTAGAAGAAACTTTGCAATTTATGAAATCATTCGTAAAACATGTGATCAAATTTGTAAGCAATTCATACACTAATCTCACGTATCTCACGTTGTCAGTTATTTTCAAAGTATGTAAATCGATTCAAGAAGTATTCTAATGCTCATGAATTTCTTAGAACCTTTTCAGTAACTTGATCAAGTCCTAGCTGTTTATCCCGCTAGGTAGGCTAAAACTGCTATTAATTCGCCGCAGTAGGCTCAAAGGTTCAAACACTGCTATTGATTCGCCACAGGAGGCTCAAAGGTTCAAATACTATATATTTAAAGCCCTACAGCAGGCTCGGAATTAATTCCTTACCAACAGATACTAATAATTTTCAGAGCAAACGAAACCTTCAAAATCTCAAAGAAAATTCTTTTCTAATATCAAATCAATAAGTATAAAACAAAGATCACATGATATAACCTTTTTGTATATATATATATATATATATGTGAAAGTGAAACTAGCATGCTCAAGACCTATTTTTATATTCAAATAACTTTATAAAATAAGACATTGATTTTTGATTAAAAGGGTTTTAGTAAAATCATAGGAAAACCACTTACAGTTTGGAAGGTCGTCTTTAAATTATCGTATCGGGTTCTTCTTCTATAGGGCTTTCTAAGCGTAAATGAAAAGTTTGAGAGAAGTAGGAGAAAAGTTGCAAATTTCGTATGTGTGTCTTGAGGGTATTTTTTAGGAGGTTCTAGGGCTTAGATGATAGAGTTTGAGTAGGTTTCTAAGTACCTAAGGGGTTAGATATGATATGGTAGGCTTAAATCTACAAGATATGGTTGTTTTGGGGTGATATGCCTATCCAAAAGATCCACTAAATAATAAATTCGCAAATTAATTTATAAATAAGAAAATGAGTAAATATATCCATATATACACATTCCAAAATATTTAATAATACATGTAAAATAATTTCGGATGAGTTTCAAGTAGTTAGAATTAGATTTTATCATGATTCAGTAAATCTATAGATTTAGTAAGGTTATAATAGACATCTATATATATTATTCAGATTTGTTAAATCCTCATAATTTAATTAGTTAGAGATACAATCAATCTCATCCTTAAATTATGAAATTTGAATTTATCAAATTATATATCTATGTATATATATTAAAAATAAAAGAATATTTAATTAATTATTATTGGGCTAAAATATATTAGTTAATTGGACCGGGTATTACATGCCGCATATAGCAAATACCCGGGCCACTCATATAGTAGACGTGGACCACCAACTTTCTGACAAATGACAGTTGGTATATGGAATGGAACCATATGTCATATCATGAATAGTGGATCCAATAGCTATAAATAGAACATTTAAAACTCATTGTGGGGATGGATGTCAGGCCTACCTCTACGAGCTGCATATTTACTAACCCTCATTTTAAATTTAGAACTACGTTAGAATGATCCCATATGAGGTACGTAGGCAACATGTAATACGAGTACAGTCTTGACACATTTATATACGAAGATTTGATTAGACCAATTTGCATTCAGCTATTCAATCTTATGATAAGTAAGCACTTACAGAACGTTCTTATATAAGTAGAATAATGATAAGTAGAATAAGTTGAAACTTGAATTAATTTGAACATGTATATATAAGTCTTTGCTTATATAAATTTGTTTATATGGTAATTCATCTCCCCACAGTTCATTTTTGGATCTGTCCCTAGCCTCAACCATCTCGAGTCCTCGAGTTCACTAATAGCAATTAAATTTCAAGGCGAAATGATCCTTGAATCTCTCACATTTTTAATGAGCTTATGTCAATGTCCACAAAATTATTGCCTTCAATTTGCTCAACTTTCTGATGCTCCACTAGACTCTTTGATTAGATTACATATAGAATGATATGAATGTGTCCAAACTTGGACTGAGTCCAAGATCAGAACTAAATTGAAGGGATGTAATGTTGGGAATAACAGGATCATGCTAATATGAGAGAAAAATACTTCTATTACTTTCAAGAATAGAAAGAAGAGACATACAAGCTCTAACTAAAAAACTCTCAAAAAAACACCTCACATATCTCTCAAGCATATTCACAACTCATCTTGGTTGTGCTATAATGATCTATGGTCTAATTTACTTGATGATGGAAAGACTCTCCAAGCTTGTCTATTTATAGCACCAAAACTAGGTACTAGGAAGGTGGGAGGAAGATGGGTGGAAGCTTAGATGAAGCTTCAATGGAAGATGTGAGGAAAGTGGTTCCTAGGTGTGAGGAAACTTCCATTGTCATTCTTGCACATGGAGGAAGCTTCATGGATGTTGCTCACAATTGGATTCTTCAATTTGCTTGTACTTGGATATGTCCTGGAAATTGAATTCTTCAATTCTCCCCTTCCAGGCATTATTCAAAACAAGCATCCCGACTATGTCTCTGCACAGTTCTAGCTTATCTCGTGTCACCACCTTCGTCAGCATGTCTGATGGATTCTCCTTGGTGTTGATCTTCACTAGTCTCAACAGTTGTTGATCAATCGTCTCCCGTATCCAGTGATACCGAACATCAATATGCTTTGTACGAGAATGGTACATAGAGTTCTTGCTCAAGTCTAGAGCACTCTGACTGTCACAATGTACCTTGTACTCTTTCTACTGGATCCCAAGTTCTTGGAGAAAGCGCTTTAGCCACAACATTTCCTTACCAGCTTCAGCGGCAACAATGTATTCTGCTTCTGTTGTAGATAAAGCAACACACTTCTGCAATCTTGATTGCCAAGAAACAGCTCCCCCTGCAAAAGTATAGATATATCCTGAAGTAGACTTTCTACTATCAATATCTCCGGCCATATCAGCATCTGTGTAGCCTTACAAGACTGGATCAACTCCTCCGTAGCAAAGACATAACTTCGTGGTACCTTTCAAGTACCTGAGAATCCATTTGACTGCCTCCCAATGCTCCTTCCCGGGGTTAGAGATAAAACGACTCACTGTACCCACTGCCTGTGCAATGTCTGGCCTTATGCATACCATGGCGTACATCAAACTCCCAACTGCTGAAGAATATGGAACTGCTGACATCTCTCCGATCTCTTCCTTGGATGTGGGGCATGTTCTTTTGCTCAACTTGAAGTGATTCGCAAGTGGAACACTAACTGGTTTGGCATCATTCATGTTGAAAATCTCTCAAGTACTCGTTCAATGTACTTCTCCTGAGATAGCCATAACTTGCGATTCTTCCTGTCGCGAGTGATCTGCATCCCAAGAATTTGTTGAGCCGGTCCTAAGTCTTTCATATCAAAAGACTTAGAGAGTTCTTTCTTCAGATGGTTTATCTTCAGTGCATCTTTCCCAACGATCAACATGTCGTCTACATATAGTAGAAGAGCAATGAAGGTGCCATCTGGAAGTTTCTTGATGTATACACACTCATCCGCAGTAGTCTTCTTGTAGCCTTGACTCTTCATGAATGAGTCAAATTTCTTATTCCACTGCCTTGGTGCCTGCTTTAAGCCATACAAACTTTTAGATAATTTACACACAAAGTTATCATTTGAGTTCTCAAAACCTTCAGGCTGCTGCATATAGATTTCTTTTTTCAAATTTCCGTGAAGAAATGCTGTCTTCACATCCACCTGTTCAAGTTCCAAGTTCATACTTGCTGCCAAGCCAAGTATAACTCGGATTGAAGTCATCTTGACAACTGGTGCAAAGATCTCATCAAAGTCAATTCCTTTCTTCTGCTGGAACCCTTTGACAACCAACCGAGCTTTGTGTTTCACCACTTGTCCGCTTGCATCCTTCTTCAGCTTGAACACCCATTTGTTCATCAGAGCCTTCTTTCCTTTAGAAAGTTCTACAATCTCATATGTTTGATTTTTCTGCAGAGATTCTAACTCATCTTGCATTGCTATTAGCCATTTTTCTTTATCCTTATGAGACACAGATTCTTGAAAACTCTCCGGTTCTCCATCTTCAGTTAACAAAAGATATTCAGATGATGTGTACCTTTTCGATGGTATATGGCCTCGTTCAGATCTACGAACAGTTGGAACCATCTGAGAAGAGCTACCATCATCTATGTCTGGCGAGGTGGGTTGTGACTCCACTTGCTCTGCACTCTCTTCTGTCTCCTCATCTTCTTCTGTTTCTGAGTTTTCTTCATGTACTTCATCATTGTTTCTCAAGAACAATTCTGGTGCTTCATTTGAAACTTGAGTATCTTCATTTGACTTCTGAGACATTGTGGGTTTTTCAATGTCTTCTATTGTCAAATCTTCGTGGAACACAACATCCCTACTTCTGAACACCTTTTTCTCCTTAGGATTCCATAACCTATATCCAAACTCTTCATTTCCATAGCCAACAAAAATGCATGGGATAGTTCTTGCATCAAGCTTCTGACTGAGCTCTTTGGATACATGTGCATACGATGAACAACCAAATACTCTAAGATGTGAGTATGTAGGATCCTTACCTGTCCATAGCTTCTCTGGAACTTCAAAGTTGAGTGCTACTGAAGGTGATCGGTTGATAAGATAGCATGCGGTGTTGACTGCTTCTCCCCCAAAATGACTTTGGAAGTTTAGCCATATTCAGCATGCTCCGGACACGCTCCATGATAGTCTGGTTCATTCTTTCAGCAACGCCGTTGTGCTGAGGGGTGTGTGGTACTGAGTTCTCATGTCGAATGCCATATTATCTACAATATGCATCAAACGCCTTGGAAGTATACTCGCCTCCATTATCAGATTGGAGACATTTCAGCTTCTTTCCTGTTTCACGTTCCACCAAGACGTGAAATGTCTTGAAGCACTCGAACACCTGATCTTTCGTTATCAGGAAATACACCCACACTTTTCGAGAAGCATCATCGATAAAAGTCAAAAAATATCTGCTTCCACCGAGTGATTCAACCTTCAAAGGACCACAAACATTGGAGTGTACCAAACTTAACAACTCTGATCTTTTAGTTGAAGTAGAACTAAATGATACTCTATGTTGCTTACCAAATAGACAATGACTGCAAGGACCCAGTGCAGCGTTCTTGTCAGTGTTGATAAGGTTCTTCTTCATCAAGGTAGTCAAACCTTTCTCACCAATGTGACCGAGTCTCAGGTGCCACAGATCCAGAGAAGCCTCTTCCGCAATGTTGAGGATGTCCGTACAAATCCTCAAATGCGTTTTGTAGAATGTATCACAAACATGTCCTCGAGCGATTGTCAAAACGCCCTTTGACATTTTCCATGTGCCCCTGCTAAAATGGTTTTCATACCCTTATTCGTCAGGACATACCACTGACAGGAGATTGAGCCGAAGGTCTGGAACATGTCTGACATCCTTCAAAGTGATTGTGCTCCCAGTACTTGTCTTTATTTGTACATCACCAATTCCAGCTATTCCAGATGAACTGGAATTACCCATCTTCACCGCTCCAAAGTCTCCAACTTTGTAAGTTGTGAAGTAGTACATGTGGGGAGTAATTGGTAGGATGTTGCAGTATCTACCACCCATTCAGTGTCCTCTCTTGAGACGTGAAGGCATGTTTCGTCATTGGTAGTACAATACACCACATCACCTGAGATTGTGATGAGCGCTTCACCACCCTTGTTCTTCGCTTGAGAATTGCTCTTCCCTCGCTCCTCTAGCCATTTGTAGCAATTCTTCTTCATGTGACCCTCTATACCGCAATGGTGGCAGGTATAAGAAGGTTTCCGGCCATCTGATGATCTCCCCCGACTTTTGCCTCTGCTTTGCCACTTCCCTCTACTATTTCTTTGTTGCTTTCCTTGTGGTCTTCCTCGATTCTCCGTCACAAGGGCATGAGTTTGATCTGTGTTCATGTCTTTCCTTCTTGCCTCCTCATTGAACAATGCATCCTTGACCACAGACATGGTAAGTTTGCCATCTGGGGCTGAGTTGCTGAGAGTAACAACTAGTGTTTCCCAACTATCAAGAAGGGAACTAAGAAGTAGTAGAGATTGCATTTCATCTCCAAGTGGCATTTCTACACAAGATAGTTGATTTACAAGACTCTGAAACTGACTAGTGTGTTCGGCAACAGAAGTTCCACTTTTGAGCTTCATATTGACAAGGCGCCTCATCAGTAGGGCCTTGTTCCTAGCGGTCTTAGCCTGGCACATATCTTCTAACTTCTTCCAAAGGGCATAAGCGTCGGTTTCTTGTGCAACATGGTGGAAGACACTATGGTCAATCCATTGTCGGATTTGACCAATAGTCTTTCTATTAATTTTCTTCCACTCCGTTGACTTGGAGGAGTCAGGATTAATACCTTTCATCTCTATTGGATCAAAAAAGTCTTTACAGCTAAGGAAATCTTCCATCCGAGGTTTCCATAGCATGTAGTTGGTAGCCGTGAGCATAATCATAGCTCCGGAAGATGAATTTGACTCGTCAAAGGTCATTTTCACCTTCTAAATAATTTTGATTTTTCGTTGAAGAAAAATCGGAGCAGAATTTCGAAAAACGGGCAGCATCGTTGCGTCCGGAATGGCCGAAAATGGTAGGGTAGCCACGGTGACGTGGCAGTGATGTGGCGCTGACGTGTCGCTGATGCAGCTCTGAGTGGCTGATGACGTTAGCGATGACGTCAGTCGTCTTCCTCCCTGGATTGCGCGTGCGGAGCGTGATGACGCAGACAAATTTCCTCCGGCAATTGGGAGGCGCGTATGGAAGCTTCCGGTGGCCAAAATTTTCCCCAAAAATACCAGTTTTTTCCTCTCGACGAGACGAATCCAATGGTATATTCAGATTGTAATTCCGAGCAAAACTGAAAAACACGATTTTTCAGACTGTAGAAGTTTATCTAAAAAATTCTGGGAAAAATATCAAAAGCTCAACCAGGCTCTGATACCACTTGTTGGGAATAACAGGATCATGCTAATATGAGAGAAAAATACTTCTATTACTTTCAAGAATAGAAAGAAAGGACATACAAGCTCTAACTAAAAAACTCTTAAAAAAACACCTCACATATCTCTCAAGGATATTCACAACTCATCTTGGTTGTGCTATAATGATCTATGATCTAATTTACTTGATAATGGAAAGACTCTCCAAGCTTGTCTATTTATAGCACCAAAACTAGGTATTAGGAAGGTGGGAGGAAGATGGGTGGAAGCTTAGATGAAGCTTCAATGGAAGATGTGAGGAAGATGTGAGGAAAGTGGTTCCTTGGTGTGAGGAAACTTCCCTTGTCATTCTTGCACATGGGGGAAGCATCATGGATGTTGCTCACAATTGGATTCTTCAATTTGCTTGTACTTGGATATGTCCTGGAAATTGAATTCTTCATGTAAATATGTTAAACCCGAGTTTGAACAACAACAAACTTTATTATAAAAACTTCAACTCCATAAGTTAGTGAACAAGAACCCTTTATGTGGAAAAGACCCGTATCAATAATTATACTTTTTACTGAACCGATCTTACCTGGGATCACAAAACCCAAGTTTAGAACAGATTTTGGTATTGCACAAATGGCATGAATTTTGTTTGATAAGCCAGATATCCACATATATGAATCCAAATTCCAAACGCTTCGTAGTTTTCATATTACAATTTTTACTGGAAAATATCCTCTATCATTAGTGAAATTCTTAGGTCCTATTTCCATGCATAAATATAAGTCGTTTAATTTGAGAGAGAATTCTAACTGGAGAAAACGTTTTCTACTTATTCTAAATAACTAAACTCTATCTAAAATGAAAATACTAGGACGCAAAAACAAATACAATTCCTAAAATACTCCAGTCCTTTATTACTTGTATTAAATTTATGGGCTTCTTTTAGTTGGCCCATCTTGATCATCCTCCATGAATTTGCTCGAGCTTATACATCTTGGATCAACCCATCTGGTTGGAATTTGGATTAGCTCTCTTGAACTTGAACTATGGACTGCATCATAGAATTCCAAAAAAGAGAGAAGATTAAATTGCTACAGGATACGTAGACATGTTCAAACTCATGTCTATGTGATATGGTAAAGCACTATAAATCCGTTCCTACTAGTAGCTCAATAGAAAAACTTAGTACATATATAGTTACCGGATTTGAATGTACATAACCACAAATTCATTTTCAACAGTATATATAGCTACGGAAAGTGATAATTTTTTTTGGATCACTACGTTTTAACTTATATTTCGATTGTGTGTAGAAAAATTATTGTATAGGACATCCTCATTAAGTTCCAAAACACAGCATCCTCATTAATTTGAATGTAGTTTTGAATTTTTTTTAGTTTCCTACAAAATTCAATTTTTTCTATATTTATCTTCAAAACATTTCAATTTCTTGCCAAACATTCTCTTAACCTGATTTTTCTTGCAAAATTCGTATTTCTAATTACATACATCTAGTTCTTGATATTTATGATCTTTATATCACATATTATGATGGATATGCTTATGTCACATAATGATTTTTGATTAAATACCACAATACTAAAGGAAATTAAAGTCTATTAAGATTGATTGAAATAATGAAGTTATGTTATATATGCTTATGTCACATCCGCTCTTTCCTTTTCCATTTTTCTTTTGTTATTTAATTTTGTAACATTTTTGTATTATTTGTGAAAAAATTCTAAAATTTTAAAATTTAGTTGATTACTACTCTCCTAAAAAATGAGACTTTAATCAATGTTTTAATAATCAGTTAATGAGTTTGCATTATAGTAGGTTATATCAACATAAAATTTGGACTTAGATTCTTTTTTCCGACTTGATATAATTTTTGAATACGAAGTTAAGTTTTTCTAGCTTGTGGAGTAATTAGTACATTTTAATCACATGAAGTGAAATATTATATATATATATACATATTCCTACCAATGGTATCAATATGAATACTTGCGATAACAAGAATTTGTTATTTTATAAATAAAAGCTCATGACAACACACCATAAATTGTCATGATGAGGTGGTGCAATAAATACTATAACTTATTAATTTTTATGATGAATCCTAATTTCTTCATTATATAAATACTAGTAAATGTGGTAAAAAAAATATTTTTTTTGGATGGGTTAAACGGAATGATTACTATATTTAGAAAACATATACTTGACTATCCTATCCAGATTACGGTAAGTATTTCTGAGTGAGATCTTAAATACAAATCGAACCAAGTTTAAATGATTTTTAAAACCTTATTCGAAATATATATAAAGAAAATATTACAGTAGAAAAAAATTGTTTAGAGTTGAAAGTATTTAATATTAATGTAATAAAGGAATAAAACTTCCAAAACATAAAATTTCTTACCCTCTTATTTACATGGTCATTTTATGCAAATGTCTTCTGCAATGCAACAAGTTTTATTCTTGCCATCTTGTATTAAGGATTCAACTATTAAGACATTTAAATAAATTAATATGACTTTATTTTTCTCCAAATAAGACAATTTTGTCCAACCTCTATATTAATTGTCATTACAATTTTCTTCACATCGTCAAACAAATTCACCAACTATATAATAACTTTGTCTCAACATTATAATTCATTTATATAGAAATTTCTGTAAAATTTGGTGTTATCAATTTTCAGAAGATGAGCACATCTGCAAATGAAGTTATGGAGATGGTAAGCAAGTTCTTAATACACAATTTTTGTTTATACTTATTCAGAAGGATAGGAATATGGTGTACTTAAACAAGTATTCTGTAACTGAAATTGTTATGTTTACTACTATGATCTATATTAGGTAGACTAAATCTATTTGAATGAATTAATCTTATGTCAATGTTCACTTGATTGATTTTTCTCTTAATTCAAAGTAGAGGGCAACCTCAATTTTATTAGATCTATATGATTTAGAAAACCGATCTATAGACCATTATACTTGGTGTTTGTGAAAATACACCCACATATATATATGTCGATATTTTGAATATGTGTTTAAGATTTGAGAATTTAATTTCAATACGACAAAATGTACTGCAAAAATTGCATGATTGTTCTGGTGAATTCATACCATGTTCTATCCATGGATTTATGCTTTCCTAAGTTAAATATCTTTATACCATTTAAATTTATTTATTCTTTGACAAGTTTATACATAGAACAAAATAATTTTCTGTCCAGGCACGTAAGCTTTTACAAAGTTAAACGTTCAAAATAACTCAACTAATTTATTAATTTCAAAAGCTTACACTTGGAATAATTAATTATATTACAATACATTCTTAGAAGTACAAAATTATATTTTTGATCCAATTTGAACTAGTTGAGCATATTTAGTCTAAAATACTTTATAGATTATGCTCAGTTAATTCCAAAGTTTCAAAATTATTACACATTTGGTTTACATGGTTAGTTTTAGGACTCAATTGATCATATGAGCATCACACGGTTGTTATTTCTGATCATTTAGAGGAAAAACTCAGGTTGAAGGCACGAAAGAATTTAAAGAAAGAAATTGCCGGATATTCATACTTTAGCACTAATTTTCTAACTTTATAAATAGTGCATATGATATTTATCCGATGATAAAAATCTACATTGTTAAGTCAACAAGGTTATCGTTGTAATAACTTTATATCCTTCTTCAAGTTTACATGATCTAATGTTGAACATGATCATATTATTATTCATAACAAGTATAGAGAACATGTATTCGCAAATAACTTATAAAATAGACCAATGGCAAAGATTATATTTATTTATTATTTATTTGACATTAAAGATTTATTCAGTTTCCGTTTTAAATGTCAATAATATATCGATCGACATACATTTACCTGGACAATGTTTTTTGGTGTAGGTTGGTAATGTAATCGAGCAAGAAATATTTCCTGAATGGGTCAGAAGTTTCCTAGAAAAAACTTTTTTCAACAGATGTCCTACCCATCATGATCATCAGAAGAATGAAGTGAACAGGTATTGCATAACATGTGATGCATCAATTTGCAGGAATTGCATAACGACACATGGTCAACATGACGAACACAAACACGAGATACTCAAAATATACAGACATGTGTATCAAGAGGTTGTTCCTCTTAATGAGACGGAGAATCATATTAATTGTGAAAAGATTCAGGTGATTTAACTTCATAGAGTAAATTATGCGAATGTGCGTGTTTCAATGACCGATGATATTGATCTAATATTTACGTAATTTTATCCGTTATTAGAACTAAAATTCATTCTATCGTTTTCTTTCCAACAAAAAGTGTGATGATCAGAAAAATCTTAACTATATTCGAAGTAATATATTTTTCATTGTAAGCTTCTTCAATAGTAATTAAAAATCTTTTCTCAAGTGTGAAACAAATTTATATTGAGAATATGGAAAATGTAAAATTTAGTACCTTTAACTTTTCGATTTCTGGATTTTCAACATTATTAGCTTTAGAGGAGCCCGCATATACATTTATTCCTGTCATCTTTAGTCCGAGTTTTCTGCACATCTATTTAATTGTTTTTGGTTGTTTATGTTGTAAATTTGTAGCCTTATAAATGTAACAAGAAGTTGGTCATATCTTTGACTCCCCTTCCGCACAATGGTTCTGTCGCGCTCATTGATGGGGATGGAGCATGCAATGTTTGCAAAAGAATATTGATGGATCCTGACCGTTTTTGTTTTTGTTCCATTACATGCAAGGTACTCACAATTTACATTTCTCATAAATAATTAAGTAGAGTATATGTATATTGTAATAACCATGGAGTAGAATTTAGATATATTAATCATTACAAGAATCACAATCTTGAACAATAGTTGAAAGTATCTATAGAAAAAACATAACATGAATCAACAAGATTAGTATGATTTTCCTTAATGAATTGATGAAGAGAAGTATGATATGAAGGATAATGAGTCCCTTTAGATTCATACGTTTTATGTACAATATAGAAAAACGATAGACAAATCCTTGTATGTAATCATTACATTGTTTTAACATAAATTAGTCATATTTAACTTGTAAAATATTCTAGGGGTAGTTTTGGAATTATAAATTTTTTGAATTATCTCTATGATTTCCTTCCAACTTGAATTTTTTACTAGGTTCGGGCACTTTCAGAGACAGGTAAAACTTCACAAATTAGGGTTGAGGACGACCAACAAAACCATCCTACAGGCCGCAAGCACATTAGGAAAGGAATACCTCATAGGGCTCTTCTATTTTGATCCTACAAGCTAAAACCTCATTATTCATCAAATTTTGTCTTATGGATAATAAGTAGACTTGAACCTAGTTGTTGTGCTTTAGAAGGCCAATGTACCTTTGTTTATTTGTGACTATTTCTCCAAGTCTATATCCTTATGGATTAGATTTCATATACATTTTCTGATGGTGATTTCTTGACTTGAAAATACATTCTATCAGGATTACGGTAAATATTTCTGAGTCAGATCTTCAATACAAATCAGCCAAATTTTAAATGATTATTTTAAACCTTATTCAAATTATATATAAAAAGAAAATATTAAAGTGGACAAAAATAGTTTTAGAATTGAAACTATTTTAATTTTTTGTAATGAAAGGAATAAAACATCTAAAATATAAATTTCTTCCCCTCTTATTTACATCGTCATTTTATGCTAATATCTTTAGCAATGTAACAACTTTTATCTTGGCATCTTGTATTAATGGAGCCAACTATTATTTTACTTTATTTTTTTCTGAATAAGGCAATTTTTTCTAACCTCTATATTAGTTGTCATTACAAGTTACTTCACCTCGACATACAAATTCTCCAACTATAAAATAACTTCATCTCAACATTATAGTTCATTTATATAGAAGTTTCTGTAAAATATGGTGTAATCTATTCTCAAAGGATGAGCACATCTGCAAATGAAGTTATGGAGCAGGTAAGCAAGTTTTAAGACCATCTCAAACCAACGCCATTTTTTGCGCAATGAAAGTGCTTCTCAGGAAATGGCACGGAAATGGCGCAACACTATTCATCTGCTCCATTTCTGGCGTGAACTTCCTTTTCTTTTCTTTTTTTCCTTTTATTGTAGTCATTTATCTTTATTTAGGTTTTCAATGTAGTCCTTTATAAGTTCGAATTATTTTTAATTTAGGCCTTCAATTTGTTTTTAGTTATAATTATACCTTATATATTATATTTTATCCAATTAATCATTAATTTCAATATATAAGTGAATTACACAAAATTGTATTATAACTTATATAAAATGCATATTTTATAATTAGTTTATATTATCATTATACTTTAATCATTAATTAACTAATATACATAGTTGTTGATTAATTTATAAATATCAAGACACAATTAAAATACTTTTTAGTTATTTAATAATACAATAATTTTATTATTTGTGAATTTTATTTAAAAAGTATGTTTTTTTTGGTGAAAGTGCACAATACGAAAAGTGTTAGGTTTTATTTGTGAAATATTGTAAGATTATAAAAAAGATGAAAAAATGGAATATTCATAAGATTCATTTTTGGTGCAGTGAATAGTGTTTTGGGTTTGAGTGGTTTTACTGTAGCTGCGCTAAATTGGTGCAATTTTTGCACCAATAAATTGCACCAATTTGATGCAAAATGGGTTTTTTGGTTGGAGATGGCCTTAATACACAATTTTTGTTTTTTACTTATTCAGAAAAAATAGGAATATGATGTACTTGAACAATAATTAGTAATTGAAATTGTTATATTTACTTCTATGATCTATACTAAGTAGGACTAAATCTATTTAAATGAATTAGTTTTATGTTAATGTTCACTTGATTGATTTTTCTCTTATAATAAGAGGGAACGAATTCAAAGTAGAGGGCAGCCTAGATTTTATGAGATCATTGTACTTGTTGTTTGTAAAACAATCTATAGCAAAACAATCATTGATTTCTGCAAGTCTATATCCTTGATATTTATGATTTAGGAAAACGGTCTATAGTATTATCATTTTTAGGAAAAATGCAGACCATTGTACTTGTTATTTGTAAAAATACACCTGTATATATATATATGTTGATATTTAAAATATGTTTTTAAGACTTGAGAATGTAATTTCAATACGACAAAATGTACTGCAAAAATCGTATAATTTGTTATGGTGAATTCATACAATATTCTACCCATGGATTTATGCTTTTCTAAGTTAAATCTCTTTAAAACAATTAAATTTATTTATTCATTTGACAAGTTAATACATAAACCAAATTAATTTTTATGTCCATGCACGTAAGCTTTACAAAGTTAAACGGTTAAAAATAATTCAACTAATTCATTAATTTCACAAGCTTATACTTAGAATAATTATAATACAAGAAATATTACTTTTAGAAGTAAAAATGTTATATTATTGACCCCATTTGGAAAAAGTGAGCATATTTTGTCTCAAACTTATGGATTATGTTCACTTCATTCCAATGTTTAAAAATTATTACAGATTTAGTTTACAAGGTTGATTTTTGGACTCACTTGATCGGAAATTAGTGCTAAAGTACGAATATCCGGCAATTTCCTTCTTTAAATTCTTAAGCACCTCAATTGCTCCTCTAAATTATCAGAACTAACATCCGCGTGACACCATAGTTGTAAAAGGCGCCATAGCGCAAGGCGCCATAGCGCAAGGCGCTCCTGGCGCTAGCTCGGCGCCACGAACCGTGGCGTGGCGCCGAGCTTCACAATGTCGCGCGCCTTCCAAGCGCGCTATAGCACGCCTTTTTGAAATTTTGGCATAACTCCCACAGACGACGCAAAATGATGGTTAGTCTAGGGGAGAGAGGGAGAAAGGGGAGAGAGTGCGTACCTGTGATACTGTGAAAGAGAAAGTGTACAGGGGAGAGAAAGATGGAGAAAGAAAAGAGGTTGTTGGATGCTGCTGCGTGGCTAAGAGAGAGGAGGAGAATATTAGGGGTTAGGGTTTGTGGTGGATGAGTAAGGTTGGAATTTACCTAATTTGCCCTTACTATTTGAACCAATTATTTTGACTTTAATTTTGACCCTCCAAGCTTGACCAATTTACTAATTGACATAATTTACCGTTAAAATTTACAAGATGATGGTTATAATTATAAGTGTTAATTATATATAATATATATATTGAATTTATATATTGCTAAAAATTTATGTATTATGCATAGTTAATTATTGAAAGTTGTTATTTATAATTTATCTAATAATTTGTATATTATTGAAAAAAAAAGTATTATATTATTGATTGTACTTTACATAATTAATTTATTTTAAAAGAAAAAAATTTCAAAAAGGCGTGCGCCATGCCGCGCCATTGCCACGCCGCATCATGGGATCCTTGTTGCCACGTCGCGCCATTCGCCATTACTCCACAATTTCTATAAATAGTGAACATGATATTTATCCGATGATAAAAATCTACATTATTAAGTCACAACGTTGTCATTATAATAAATTATATATCCTTCTTTAAGTTTACATGATCGATATTACAAAGTGGATAAAATTTAAGTAAAGATAACATTTACAGTTATAATTGATCTAATGTTGATTACGACATCACATTATTATTCATTACAAGTATAAAGAATACGTATTACCAAATAACTTATAAAATAGAACAAAAGCGAAGATTATATTTATTTATTGTTCAATTTCTTTTGACATTAAAGATTTGTTAAATTTCTGATTTAAATGTCAATTTTACCTTGAAATTATTTTCTATTGTAGCTTGGTAATTTAATCGAGCATGAAATCTTTCCGGAATGGGTTAGAGGCTTCTTAGAAAAGATATTTTTCAACAGATGTCCTGATCATCATGATCACCAAAAGAATGAAGTGAACAGGAATTGCATAACAACGCATGGTCAGCATGACGAACATAAGATACTCAAAATGTACAGACATGTATATCAAGATGTTGTTCCTCTTAATGAGATAGATAATTATATTAATTGTGAAAAGGTTCATGTAATTTAACATCATAAAGTAAATTGTGTGAACATATGTTTGACCGATGATATTGATCTCATGATTAAATATTTTTATTTGTTACAAAAACTAAAAATCATTGTGTCATTTTCTTTCAAACAAAAAGTGCGATGATGAAAAGATTAACTGTATTTGAAGTAATTTATTTTTCATTTTAAGCTTTTTAGATAATAATTAAAAATATTTCTCTGAGTGTGGAACAAATTTATATTGATAATATAGAAAATGTAAAATTTAACTCCTTTAACTTTTCGATTTCTATATTTTCAACATTACGAGGTTTTTTTTTTTGTATGTGCTGAATGCAACGATTACAAGAAAATATATACTAGACTATATATTCTATCAAGATTAAAGTAAGTATTTATGAGTGATATCTTATACACAAATTGGTCCAAGTTTAATTTTTTTTAACCTTATTAAAGTTATATATAAAAAAAATATTAAAGTAGAAAAAAGAATAGTTTTAGAATTGAAAGTATTGTAATTCATGTAAACAAAGAATAGTTTTAGAATTGAAAGTATTGTAATTCATGTAATAAAAGGAATAAAATCTCCAAAACAGAAATTTATTCCCCCTTATTTACATGGTCATTTTATGCAAATGTCTGTAGCAATGCAAAAACTTTTACTCTTGCCATCTTGTATGAATAGAATTCAACTATTAAGACATTTAAATAAATTAATTAGATTTTAATTTTCTCCAAATAAGACAATTTTGTCTAACCCTATCTTAGTTGTCATTACAATTTAATTCACCTCAACAAACAAATTCACCAACTATAAAATCACTTCATCTCAACATTATAATTCATTTATATAGAAGTTTCTGTACAATTTGGTGTTATCAATTTTCAAAAGATGAGCACATCAACAAACGAAGTTATGGAGCAGGTAAGCAAGTTCATAATACACAATTTTTGTTTATACTTGTTCAAAAGGATATGAGTATGATGTACTGGAACAAGTATTTTTTAATTGAAAATGTTATATTTACTTCTATGATCTATATGGTAGGACTATATCTATTTAAATTAATTGATTTTATGTCAATGTTCAGTTGATTGATTTATCACTTATAATAACAGGGAATGAATTCAAAGTAGAGGGCAACCATGATTTTATGAGATCTATATAATTTAGAAACCAATCTAAATTATTATCATATTGTACTTGCGGTTTGTAAATATACACCTATTTATATATGTGTCGATATTTTAAATATGTTTTTAAGACTTGTGACTACAATTTCAGTACGACAAAAATGTATTGCAAAATCGTATAATTTGTTATGGTGAATTAATACCATGTTTTATCCATAGATTTATGCTTTTATAAGTTAAATCTCTTTAAAACAATTAAGTTTATTTATTTGACAAATTTATACATAGAATAAATCAGTTTTCTGTCCATACACGTAAGCTTCACTAAGTTAAACCGTTAAAAATAGTCCAACTAGATTATTAATTTCACAAGCTTATACTTAGAATAATTATATAACAAGAATTAATTCTTGTCATACAATTTCTAAGTATATTACAATTATTATTACTGTTATAAGTAAAAAAAAATTGTTTTTAATCCCATTTTAACAAAGTGAGCACATTCAGTCTCAAACTTTATAGATTATGTTCACTTAATTCAAAAGTTTACTAATTGTTACACATTTGGTTTACATGGTTAGCAAATAACTTATAAAATAGAACAAAACCAAAGATTGTACTTATTTATTGTGTCTTTAAACATTAAACATTTGTTCAGTTTTCATTTTAACTGTTAATTATTCCTTGAAATTTATTTTGTTGTAGGTTGGTAATGTAATCGATCATGAAATCTTTCCAGAATGGGTTAGAGGCTTCCTAGAAAAGATATTTTTTAACAGATGTCCTGACCATCATGATCATCAAATGAATGAAGTGAACAGGTATTGTACAACATGTGGTGCGTCAATTTGCAGGCATTGCATAACGACACATGGTCAGCATGACGAACACAAGATACTCAAAATATACAGATATGTGTATCAAGATGTTGTTCATCTTAATGAGATGGAGAATTATATTAACTGCGAAAAGATTCCGGTAATTTAACTTAATAGAGTAAATGGTGTGAATATACGTATGGTCCATGATATTGATCTCATTATTACATAGTTTTATTCATTACTAAAACTAAAAATCTTTCTGTCGTTTTCTTTCCGACAAAAAGTGCAATGATCAGAGGAATCTTAACTATTTTCGAAGTAATTTATTTTTCATTTTAAGCTTCTTTGATAATAATTAAAAATCTCTTCTCGAGTGTGGAACAAATTTATATTGAGCATATATAAAATGTAAAATTTAACACCTTCAACTTTTCGATTTCTAGATTTTCAACATTATGAACTTTAGAGGAGACTATATATGCATTTAGTCCTTTCATCTTTTTTTCCAGTATTCTTCAATTTTTTTATTGTGGTTTACATTGCAAATTTGTAGCCTTATAAATCTAACAAGAAGTTGTTCATATCTTTGACTCCCTTCCACACAATGGCTCGGGCGCGCTCATTGAGGTGGATGGAGCGTGCAATGTTTGCAAAAGGAAATTGATGGATCCCGACCGTTTCCGTTTTTGTTCCATTGCATGCAAGGTAATCCTAGTTTACATTTCTCATACATAATTTAGTGCTAAAGAGTACATTTACAAAGTAATACTCATAGGAGTAGAACTTAAATATATTAATAATTACAAGAAATCACAATCTTCTTTTATATAACATTAAATTTGAACGATAGTTGCAATTTATCTATAGAATAAACATAACATTTTTACATAGTTCTGTATGATTTTCTTTAGTAAATTGCAGAAGAGAGTATCAAATGAAGGATAATGAGTTTCATTATATTCGTACTTTTTTTTGGACAACATAAAAAATGGAAAAAACCTTATATGTTCATTACTTTTCTATAACATAGATTAATCAAATTTAACTTGTAAAATATTCAGGAGATTATTAGTCGTGAATTATAATTGTTTGAAATTATCTCTGTGATGTCCTTCCAACTTGTGTCTTTTTACTAAGTTCAGGCCATTCCGGAGACGGGCGGTATGATTCATCCTCCTCGACCCATGGTGGGAACATCACAAAATGGGGATGAGGTTGAGCAAGTAAATGATCCTACAGGCCGGATGCACATTAGGAAAAGAATACCTCGTAGGGCTCCTCTATTATGATCATACAAGCCAAAATCTCATTATTTATCAAATTTTATTTTATGCGTAATAACTAGATTTATGAACCTAGTTTTTGTGCTTTAAGAGACTAATGTACCTTTCTTTATTTGCCATTATTTCTTCAAGTCTATATCCTTATGGATTAAATTGTGTATATATTTTCTGATGGTGATCTACACATATAATTGTTCCTGTTAGCAATCCAGATTCATTGAATTACAAGTTAAATTTTATTATGGTAATTAGAGCACAATTAAAATGTATGATACCTGGAAGAATTATTACTTGAGTAAACCCGTCAGCTTAAAGTTCGGCAACATTACTGAAGAATACATAAGTGTATTCCCGAAGCTCACTAAACTCCTACCGAAAGCCTTGAAATAACCCCTTATCCAAAAGTTATAGATGGACCCAAACCTAACTAAGTTTTCAATGGCTTGGGTCCTAATATTTTAAAATTATTGTTCCAATTGAGTTGATTTTTAATAATATTTGGGTCAAATTGGGTTTTAAATTGGGCTTAATTTGGGTCCAATTTGGGTTCTAATATTTTAAAATTATAGTTTCATCTCAACTCCAAAAGTTAGAACTCTAATTTTCTAAACTTATATATTCTAAATTTGGGTCCTTGTTGAGTTCATGATTGGGTCCTTATTGGATTCATTATTTGGGTCCTTGTTGGGTCCAATTTGGGTCCTTATTGGGTCCAATAATAATGCATGTATTTTGTCATTGGAACCAATTAGACTCAATCCACTTTGAACCCAACCCAAATGGATCCAACTTAAACACGGCCCAATCAACCCAATTGTCACCCCTACAAGGAAACTACTATCAAGTAAACTAAATTTTATTGTATTCTGTAGAAATTCCAGCAAGAAGACTATTTGTTCAAATTTTTTAAGTAATCATTTTCACAAGCTGCCTAAAGGTGCATGTGGATATATTTTTTTAAGTAATCATTTTCACACGTTGCCTAAAGGTGCATGTAGATATATTAGGCACATATGAAATTCAAGAAACACTCGTAATAATATATTAATTTACATAAATAAAAAGTTCAAATCACCGCATAACTGTCAAACCTAATTGGAAGAAGAGGCAAAATGGAGGCAATACATTCAAGATTGATTGGGCCATCCCAACATAGAAAATGATGAAGATTTAGAGGAATAATTTGTTTATTCCATAATGAATACTTAAAACATAATACATGGAGATTACATAAATTATTTTTTTAATTATTTTATTTATATCCTAATTAACTTTTGATTCTTGTATGTTCTACTATAATACTATATATAATAGATGGGTCATGCTATGATTGAATTTGATCTTACATAATTTTGTATCGACCTTTTTGAATTGCATCTTATTTAATATTTTATGAACAAATTAAGAATATATAAGTTTGGATAGTAGTCATATTGAGGAATTATTACGTTTATGCAACAAATGGCAAATCAACTACTCCATTAGACTTGTAACAGAAGGCAATTGCTCCTATGACACAAGATGCTCCTATAACACAAGAAGCTGGTGGTTGGAGGTGTTAACGGTTTTTCAAAACCACATTATATCGACCGCACCGCACCGCATTGTATCGAATGTACAATTTTTTTACTAAATTATATGTTTGGTATGAGCTTGTGCCATACCAACAATTTTGGTATGATATTGATTCTATAAAACCCATACCTATAAAAGAATTATACCAAACTGTATATATACTATATTTAATTATTTGTATTACACATTAGTGTATTGAAGTAACTTTTAGAAGCATATATAAAGATATACTTAAATTAATATATTACCAAAACTTTATGGTAATGACATGTGATAATTTCAGAAACATGGAATTCGCCAGGTCAAAGACTAAATTATTTTCTAAAGTTATTTTAAAATCTTAACTCTAGAAATAGAATATAATTTTGAGGATTTGAGTTCGAGTACACTTTTTATCACTATTTGAAGTTTAAGCCTTGAAACGAAAGACTCAATCACAGAACGAAACGTAGAAAGCAGAGAACTCGTCTTCAAAATTTTCTCAAGTTCTTTCTCATATTGTATGTATTATATCATAGTATGAGTTTTCATTAGTCCTATCAAAATACTCATGAAGTCTATATATGCTCATCCTATTACTTGCAACAAGATCGGTTTTCGCTAATTTTTTGATAATTTATGAAGCTTCAAATAATGTAATTGTGTTGAGTGTTAAAGTGGAACATATTGTCGGGCACGGTAGATAAGCCACTATATAGTCTTCACTTATTATGACATTCTAAAAGTAAACTTCAATATCACAAGGAATTTAGGATAAATAAAATTGCTTATAACATCAACAAATATTTGTATCAGAATGATGACTATTGTTGCCATTGAGTAACTTAGCTCAAAATTGATCATTACTCTGATCTTTCTGGTAGAAATACATTCAGCATTGTATCATTCAAAATGCTTATAATCATATTTATAATTTGTAGATAAATGTTTATTTATTTGATAAGAATTTGAAAATTTATATTCATATATCATTTTTAATGTTCATAAAGACCAAGCAAAAAAAGAGAGACCAGCTTAGCGCAAAAAGTAAATGACTCCAAAGGTATAATTATTTGAAGTAATTTCCATTTTTTTCATATAGCATAGTGATTAGACTGCTGTACGCTACAAGAAAATAAAATTTTACAGATGAAAAAATCCACCGTTGAAATCTATATATGCACTCTCGATGAGTTAATAAAGATTCCGGAAGAAATTTAGGAATTGCACAAAATGTACTTATTGAGAAGAATCAAAAATTTGTTTTTTCAACGTTAAAAAAGTATTTCTTAGGAAACATTTTTTTACTGCGAATTTAAAAAATTGAGCAATAAAGAAATATAATAAGTATTAAAGCATAACAAACTAAGATAAATTGAGTCGGCCTGGCTAAAATGGATAACTATAGACTACACTCATTTCGTCAAAATTGTGAACAAGTATTCTATTATAGTTATTCCTCATGCCAAGAACATCAACAAATCTATAAAAGATTACTTGTAGAAGGGTCGTGTTGAGTTTCATAATAAAAGTATGCTTCATATGAGAAGATTAACACTTTTTAACTTTTTTGTAAAGATTAAAATAATTTAATAATTATAAATTAATGTTATCATCAAATGAAAATAATAATAATAACTATAAAAGAGAAGAAAATAAGAGAATATACTTATATTAATATCCTCGATTAAGTTTAAAGGTTTCATATAATATGTGTCATTGAGTCTATTTCTCTTATTTTGTGTTAGATTAATAATTCATATAATTTGATTAAATTTATATGTTCATAAAAAATATAGTTATAAAATTAATCATTTTCAATCGTGATAAAAATCAATTTAATGAATGAGCAAAATGTCCCACTCATCGTATAAGCAGAAAAATAGAGAAATGTCCTACTCATTTGATTTTGTGCTAGATGAAGAAGAAATGAGAAGGATAGAAAAAGAAAAGGATTATTGTGAAAAAAATATTAATAATATTGAAATATGTTAACAACTCGTTATTTAATTTAATTGAAAATTTATAGTCAGTGAATCTTTTCATTGATCAATTACTAAGAACAATCAAATTTCATTCATTCGTCATTTTTGAATTTTTTTACTCATTATTGATTGAAATAAATTAGTTAAACAAGTTAAATAATTATTAAATAGAATATATATAATAAAAAATTATTTATAGGAATAATTACTCATTATTAATTAAAATAAATAAATAAAAATCACTTAAATTGATTTTGTTTGTTTACCCAAGGATTTATTAATAGCAAATATTAGTATTTTAGATAAAATTGATAAATAAAATCAAAAAATAAACAAACTATAATTAAAATTGAGTAAAAAAAATTTATAAAATCAAATATAAAATTATATTATATCTACACATCCTCATGTGTTCAGCAATAAAATATACTCCAATCATATTTTCATTAGTTACATATACGATTATTTAGTCATGGGTTGACCAAGTGTAAAATGGGGGTTACGAAAATATATTATAATGGCATCAACATTTTTTCATCCGACCCGCATTTTACGGGCGGTAACTATTTATTATGATTTATAAAGAATCCATTAACTTTAAACAATTTATAGAATATACCAATCAACCTTTAACTTTGTTCTTAATCAACATTGCTTCAATTAGTGAGTTGGATAAATGAAGATTTTCCATTAACTCATCATAGTTAATAGAAAATCAATAAATAAAATAAGGGAATACGTAGTTTAGCAAGATAATACATGCATGTGAAATAGTACAACCAAAAAATGCAGAGAAAAATAAAGATAATCAAAACTTATCAGGTAAAATGAATGTGAAACTCTTCAATAAGATTATACAATGAAAAATAAAAAAATCGACACACTGCAATTTTGAGGAATGTAATAGAAACAAAATAAAGCAATTGATGACGAACAATAAGAAGGCAACGATATCATAACTTCTTGAGGCCTAAGGCATGGATATAAGATTCTTCCTTAAAAAAATCAGCTAAGAAAAGATTGCAACATCTATCGAGATCGGACAAGAGAATGACAAATGAGACTTTTAAATAAAATTAAACATATGCTATTTTTCATCTCAACTTTAATTATTGTAGTCTCATTTTTATTTATTATGAAGTGTTCTCCAAAAATATTAATTTATTTTTTTCAAACTTTGAAATTGTGCAGTTATTTAACAAATTCATATGAGTCACGTACGACGCACGTGTTCTTTACTTGTAACCACAGTTGTGAATGGGCCATGGCGTGCTGTGTTCTTGGCGCAGCCTCAACGCCAGCAACCATGGCATGGCACCTATCTTCCATATGGTGCATGCCACTGGAGCCATTCTCGTCATGGTGGGTCTTGAAAGCCCAAAATGGCGCGTCATTTCAAAGTTCAAAATTGAATAGTTTTCTTGGGTCAAAATCGATGGTCAACTAGTCAAAAATAGATAAATTGTGGATAAATTTGGAATACACAACCCTTAAACCTTCAAAATTAGGCATCAAATTGATAAAACCCGATCCTCTCAAACCCTAACATCTTCAATGGGCTTCATATTATAAAAAATCATATCCTCTAGTTGTTAAAATCGAGTTACCATATTTTGGGTTAAAATAAATTGAGTATTATTCCTAAATTAGATTGTTTTTTATTGTTCTGTTGAAAGGCTTTGATATGAGTTCGTTTTATTTTTTCTTTGTTTCTTGAAAACCTAATATTTATGATTTCTCTAATACAGTAATTGATATTATTGTTAAAAAGCTAGCATATTATATTATTGATAATATTAGTACATATAGTTATTTTATTTTTTTAATTTTTTCTTTGAAAAAGCGGCGTCATCGCCACGCCACGCCATTCGCCATTAATAACTATGCTTGTAACTAATTAAATTAAAGTTCGTATAAATTATATTTCTTTCTTCCTATAATTTCTAAACATGTAGAGATTCTTAGTTCATTCAAATCTTCTCTTCACTAATTTTTTATGGGATCGAACATTTCATTTTTTCTTTCACTCTTATTAAATCCTATGTGTATTTGCAACAATCTTTCCGTTGTGGCTCGAAAACTCACTCTTATTAAATCCTATGTGTATTTGCAACAATCTTTCCGTTGTGGCTAGAAAACTCATACTTTTGTTGTCATTACCTTTCATTTTTCAATATTTTTTCCTTCATTTATACAAGTCTACATAACATATTTTCTCTCCAGATTCTTAGGTGTCTCAATTTTATGTCCAAGTGATCTTCTTAAACTCCTCTAACCGACATAAATTAGGATCAAAAGTGCTTATTGTATGTTTTTTCAACTTGCAGTACTTAACATCGTTTTTGGTATTTATTGCTAGAATAATGTTCTAAACAAATAGCTTGCTATTCAAATAAATATTCTTGTAATAACATGATGACATAGTTTCATTTTGATAAAATACACAAGCTTTTTGAAATCATTGCCAAGCTATATATGTTTGAATAAACATTTATAATAGTTGAAGGTAATAAAATGAGAAAAGATCTATGTACTTGAATTCATGAATAAAATACTTGAATAAAATAAATTATTACATTTTTTAAATGCGTAAAATAATTGAACTAAGTAATATTTATTAAGTATAGTTCGTGCCATAAAATAGCTCATGTAAATAGATATTATTCAATTTTTAAATGACATTATATTCAAAACTTAAATGATAGTTCATGCCATAAAATAGCTCATGTAAATAGATATTATTCAATTTTTAAATCGATTGACTCTTTATTATGACTAAAAATGGATTTCTATGTAGTCTATCCCTGTCTCCTCTATTTCTAACTGTAGCATGCTTCTTTGAAGATCATTAGATATCACTCTAATTTTAACCTCACTTCGCAAATTGACATGCAATGCTTTTTATTTTGTTTGCTTCACAACAATTAGCATGCATCTTTTTTATTATAATTAATTTTGTATATGGATTAAATAATTTTTCTTGAAAGAGGAGAAGTTAAAATTTGCATGTGTATGTTGCACAAAAAACTAATGCATGAAAGGAAAATAATAATAACATAATGAAATATTTTTAATTTTTAAAGCAATGCTTATTGTTATTGTACCTTAATTAAACTTCGGGCCTAACATTTCCTAAAAGGCCAAAATAAAGTGTTAGTCATATTTTAAAAATGTATTCTTTTAGTAGATTCTGTTTGATAAATTATTTAAAATATATCAACTTATAGAAGTCATAGTAAAACTATTGAGTGATTAAATGAACATGTTAAATATTTGAAGACCATACAACTAAAAACATTGATAAATACAATTTTCTGAATAAAATATTAAAGATGAACTTATTGAAAACTTAAAATATCCAAGTTTTATTGTTTGACCTTGATTATAATTTATTTTTCCTAACTTTTTTTTATACATATATATGTATATATATATATTAATTTTCTACTTGAATATTTAATTATTTGTTCCCCTCATTCAATATATAATTGTTTATGTTGTTTTTCTCTTTTACTTTAATAGATAGAGCCATATTGAAATCAATTGAAATTGTAAATTGTAAACAATTTTTTTTATTACAACTAAAGTATAAATTTTCAAACAATCCATAACTTAATAGTATATATATTTCATAATGCAAGTGTATCAACAATAAACAAAACATCAATTATGTGGTTCAAATTTTCAAATAATATTAGACATGATAATGTAGTGTAAATGATGTAATATCGGGATAATTACACTTGCAACCCCTATAACATGTCTATTTACACATACTCTGACTCTTATAATTGAAATTATAATTACCTAACTGAGTTGTGTAACTATTTTTACACACTAAGATTGAAAAACTCTTAACAACATTGTAAAAAATTTGACGAACTTTAGAAAATGCCCTTAAACAACAGTACTAAGTACATATATCAAGACCGAAATGATCCAAGGGATCAATACAATTTTGCAAATAAGAGATGACTTAAAAGGCAAAGTTGATACATGTGTTAAAATATGAATTAATATATTTATTTAAATGGACACAAAATTTTGTAAAAAAAGTGATGTATGTGGGTGCATGTCATATTGATGGACAGACACGGAATACGGCGCACGACACGATACGGATACGGAATACATTTTTTAAAAATATTAGAACACGACACGGCCTCGAAACTGCTAATAAAATGTGTGTATGTATGTCTTATACATATATATGTTCATTAATTTACGTTAAAATATATAAATTAGCCTTTTCATTCTAATTTAAATATGACTAGTTAGAGAAAAAAAACTATAAGTATGACTATTGTACATTATAAATTTGTATTTGATTTGTAGTTATATATGTTTGAAAGAAAAATAAATATTTCATTTTTCAAAATCACAAAAAATGAGTGAAATAACATCAAGTGTCACAAATAATGCATACATAGTAGACATACCCTCTAACTACGTCCATTAAGATGTTCATATATTTTTTTTTTTCAGTAAACAAATTTATTTTTATATTGGACACGGTGTCGGAGATTATCGGTTGAGTGTCGTTGCAATAATAAGATAGAGACGGAAATATATTTCCGTAGTAAATTTGTCTCCAATTTGAGACAAATATGCTATTAGTCTCTGAATCCGTCTCAGAGTGGAGACTGAAATCTTTATGTCTCAAATTTCCGTCTCAAAAGCCTTGTTTTCTTGTAGTGGACACGACACTTTGTGATATTTTGAAGTATCCGTGTATCACAGGTGCATGTGAGGTTATCAAGTTATTGAGAATGAAAAAAGAACAAACAGGTATGGGATTTGTTTTTAAAGAACTAACATCCAAATTGTGGATCAGAGAGATAATAAAGTTGAGATGAAAAGCAGTGAAAAGATGGAAAATAAAACCAACTTTTCTTTCCCAAAATTAAATCATGGTAATCTACAGCTTTCTTGTGCTTATAAAAGGGAAGCATGAGGAGAGACCTCCTCTTCACTCCACATTCATGCTTTTCTCTTCACCATCCACATTCATATATTTGCTATTTTAAATTATGATGTTTACATTTTATCTATTTTTGTTCCATAAATTAAATTTATTTCATCAAAATCTCTAAAATTATAATGATGTTTTAATTTGGTATGTGTGATCTTTATTAAGAGCTTCCTTTAGTTCAAGATGGAGGGCTTAGGAGCGTTTAGAGCTGCCATCTCATGCATTCGGTTAGGCTCAACATTTGAACAAGCGTTGAGTTTTAACCAGTGCTTGAGGTGGGAGTAGGGGTGGCAAATGGGTGGATCGGATCGGATTTGGGTTGGGTCCAATTGGGTTTATAAAAAAACTAAGTTGGAACCAACAAGAAACCAAAATGTCTTTTCAATATGAATTGGGTCCTTATTGGTTTTGATTGGTTCCAAATGGTTCTTATACAAAGATCCATTTAAGAACCATAAAGGATCCAAAATAGGAGGTTGGTGACTTATGGATCCAACACAATGCAAACATTTGTATACTAATCACTAATCTTTTTTTCTTGTTCACCAACTAATCCAATATAATGCAAATAATTTTTTTTTCTTGTTCACTAACTAACTTATTACATTATATTTTTATAATTTTCTTATAAAAATTCCAATCATATTATACAAATGTAATAATTTATATGTAAAATATATTATTAACTAATGTATTTTAATTTATAACGAAAAACTTAATGTAGAGAAATTAAGGATATAATTTTTTTTTTTCGGTTACAAAAATTAAAAATATAATTTTTTTTTCGGTTACAGAAATTAAAGATATATTAATTGATACTAAGTTATAATTTATGTTACTATTTGAAAGTTAGTCGGTTCATAATAGAGGTGTAAACGAGCCGAGCTTGACATTTTTTCCGAACTCGTCGAGCCCAAAGTTTTCGAGCTCGGGTTCGAGCTCGTGAGCATGGATTCGAGCCGAGCCCAAGCTCGCAAGCTCGAGCCCGAACTCGAGCCGAGCCCAAAATTTTTGAGCTCGGACTCGAGCTCGTGAGCATGGGTTCGAGCTCGAGCCGAGCCCAAGCTCACGAGCTCGAGCTCGAACTCGAGCCGAGCCCAAGCTCGCGAGCTCGAACTCGAGCCCAAGCTCGCGAGCTCGAGCTCGAACTCGAGCCGAGCCCAAAATTTTCGAGCTCGGACTCGAGCTCGCGAGCATGGTTCGAGTTTGAGCCGAGCCCAAGCTCGCGAGCTCGAGTCCGTACTTGAGCCGAGTCAAATATTTTTATTTATTTTTAATTATTTAATATATATTTATTAATTATTTAATATATATTTATTAATTATTTAATATATATTTATTAATATAATAATAAAAATATAATATATATTAAAAAATAAAAAAGTTCAAATGACTAAAAATAATATAAAATAATTTTTTGATCTTATTATGAAATTTATTTAAAGTATAAGTTCAAATGACTAAAACAAGTATGGGTTTAGTTCTTAAGCAATCACATATTCTCTACAAGTGAAATTTTAAATAAAGAAAAACAATTGGGTCTAAGAAAGAAAAAAGGGAGAATTATTTCTCTCTTTTTTAATTGGATCCATTTAGGAACCAAAATAGGCCCATTATTGGAACCAATTTGGACCCAATCAAAAACCATAAGAAACCAAAGTCTTGAAAATTCAATAAATACAAAACCAATTGGAACCATAATTCTTTTTTTTAAGATCCATCCAAACCCAAAACTAATTGGGTCGGGTTGGACCCACGGTTCCGGAACCAATTCGCCACCCCTAGGTGGGAGCAACTCCTTCCGCATTCTTCGCCCGCTAATTGGACTGAAGGGAGCTCCTACTAATCACCAGCACATGCTATATATACATATATACTGGGTAAATGTTAATTTAGTTCTTCTTTTCCTTGTTTATCTATTCTACTAATAAAGTGTTGTTTGTTGTTTGGTGATCTAGCATACTATTTCAAGACAAAATGAAGAATACAAGCCTGAGGATCTACTTAAGTTACAAATAAGGATTTTGATGTTAATTATGTACTAGATCTCTTAATTATCTTTACAATTGTATATTCTTACGAGTCGATACATCCAGAAATAAGTCATGGTGTTGGGAGTCAAAGTTGTAAGTCACAACTAACTAATGCGAAATCATATTTTCTTATTGAATTACATTAGACTTAATCAACATTTGGTTACAACTAAGCGCAATCTATAATTTTTCTTACCTGGTACAATTCGAGTCTTCTCAGGGTGTGGTTCTACCTTCTGAATATACCAATCTAATGAGATGTGATGACTGAGAATGAAAAATGAAAAGTAATTCTTACGTTACTAATAACGTGATGTTATGAATTCCAATAAAGTAACTTTCATACCATAAAGTGTCCGTTACTTTAGACGCTCATGCGTTAAATGATGTTTCAGTTACGTAGTAGTGCCTGAAAAAGACATCCTAATTAATGCAAGAGAAAAGTATGCACGAAGATTTGTTAATAACCAATTAGAGTTGTATATATCTCAATTTACTTCATCAACATTCAGAGCTGTGATACATTAATTTTTTAACATTAATTTTTTAACCCTGACGAAGTGAGGAACTTAATGATATATCATAACGTGGTTTTTAGGCCCAAGAGCAATTACCTAATAATTCAAGGCCCAATAACCACTTTATAATACGAGATCCAAGCTAATAACATCTTCTTGGTTGGTCAGTCCAAGAAAGACCCTCAATCCAAACCATCTATATATGGTCACGTGTCATTATCCTAGAAACCCAATTCTTACTACTACCCATCTGTATAGGGTATGGGCGGCTAAATGGGTCCAAAATCATGGGTTCAATCGAATTAAACTAGTTTGCATTGGGTTGGTTATTCATGAATTTTATTTGGTTCATAATTGGTTCCAAGTTCGGCCCAACTAAATTTCAAGTTAGGCTGAGCTTGCTTGCCAATAATCTGAAGAAAAAATGCAAGGTATTAAGTTGGGTTGTGTTTGGTTTCCTTTTACCTTTTGATGTTCTATTGGATTGAGTTTAATTCCACATTAAACCCATTAAAGACTCATCTCATTTAAAAATCAACCCATTGACACCAACCCAAACCCAACCAACCCGCCATTTATAAATACTTTATTGATAGTTTTAATCTCTACTGCACATTCTTCTAGCTTCAGCCTCTCTTAAATTCTTGTAATGAGACTACAAATCCAGAGGTAATTCATTTTATATAAATTTAGGAGTTAGACTTGTATACAGATACAAACACCAGTTTTTGAAACGAATGTCACTTTTAAGACAAATAAGGAAATTGCATTGATATACATGTCATCATATTTCACTTAATAAGCTCCAATTGAAGAATACAAGTGAATAAAAGAAAAATCCAAAGGAAGATTATTTAGAAAATCTTAACTTTAACTCGCCAAAGCCCTATACAGTGATATATACAAATTAAAGATTAGAAATCAAAGAATCATAACTCAACATCATTAATAAAGAAAACTTTATTGAAAATGCACTGTCAAAAATGTCAAATCATCCGTAACTCAAACATCCCAACCAAGAGTTCTCAAAATTCAATATGAAAGATAATAACAAGTCTTAACTGAAAATAGAATGATACTCACTAACAAAAAAATGATAAACCTGTAATGTGAAATGTATGGATTATTCTGGCAAGTCGTTCTTCATCTAAAAAGAACAAAACAGAAAAGAATTACTTCAAGACTGCATCTTAATACAATATACTTATATATACTAGAAAATTGTAAGTGCGGTTCACATGGTCAACTTTTTCATGTACAACTAAACAAAAAGAAAATATATATGTATGTATATATTGTTGGATATAAAGTTAATGTGAACAATTTTTGTCATGAATTTGAGTGGCTTACGTATACTTAGAGTATTTAATTACTCAAATTCGATTTCGGGTGAATGAAAAATTAATAAATAAGTGAGTCACTTAAAACGTTGTTAATAATTGGAATCAATTTATTGATAGGAACATATGTGATTATAAGATCAAAAGTCATACAATCTACGACTGCGATTGTATGAAAGAAAGTTCATTTAGTTTGAGGACTAAAATGTTCAAGTCGAAAAATTGAGGGACCAATTTGAAAGGACGTAATTGTTCGAGATTCAAAGTTTTTGGGTCAAAATATAATTTCTAAAAGTTGTTGGTGCACCCGGATGCATGTGATTAGCTCCCATTTTATTAGAAATATGATTGGTTGGTAGGATGGTGCATGGTACACCCATTCATACCAAATCATTTCTAATTATTTGATTGGGTGCAACTCTTGGGGCTAAAATGAAAAGGTTTTATGGAGGGGTGTTTGGCCTAAAGATACAACTCTTGGGACCCTCCTACAAAATATGGAGAGTTACAACTTTTGATACAAAATATGGAGTTACAACTTTTGACACAAAATATGGAACGTTACAAATTTTGACAAAAGACTTTTCATTATCTATAAATAGTCCCCTTCACATTTTATTTTCTTCATCCCAAACTACATTCTTTTCTCTCTTCCACTTTCAAAGTTCTAAATTGTGAATTTGAAAGTTTATTTGCATATGAAGTTAGTGTTTGAAAAATGAGAGTTTCAAACAAGAGTTTGTTCGATAGATTCGACAATTTGAAGTAGTTCTATTCTCATCTCAAAGTCGTTGTATCTTTGGACACAAATTGACACATCCCGTGACCACCAAGAGCGGATGTTATCATTAACTTTCATTTTTCAATATTTTTTTCTTCATTTATACAAGTCTACATAACATATTTTCTCTCCAGGTTCTTAGGTGTCTCAATTTTATGTCCAAGTGATCTTCTTAAACGTAGTTAGATAATTTATTTTTAGGTAAAAAGCATTTTCGATCCAATTATGTAAAGTTGGGTATTCGGGCGTAAAATTAATAGATTTAGTATTAAAGTCCTCTAACCGACATAAATTGGGATCAAAAGTGCTTATTGTCCTATGTTTTCTCAACTTGACAGTACTTGACTACTTGTTATCGTATTTTGGTATTTATTACTAGCTAGAATAATGTTCTAAACAAATAGCTTGCTATATTTCAAATAAATATTCTTGTAATAACATGATGACATAGTTTCATTTTGATAAAATACACAAGCATAGTTTCATTTTGATAAAATACACAAGCTTTTAGAAATCATTGCGAAGCTATATATGTTTGAATAAACATTTATAATAGTTGAAGGTAATAAAATGAGAAAAGATCTATGTACTTGAATTTGTGAACAAAATACTTGAATAAACTAAATTATTACATTTTTTAAATGCGTAAAATAATTTAACTAAGTAAATATTTATTAAGTATAGTTCATGCCATAAAATAGCTCATGTAAATAGATATTATTCAATTTTTAAATGACATTATATTCAAAACATAAATAATAGTTCATGCCATAAATAGCTCATTAAATAGATATTTTCAATTTTTAAATAGATCGACTCATTATTATGACTAAAAATTGATTTCTATGAAGTCTTATTCCCTGTCCCCTCTATTTTTAACTGTAGCATGCTTCTTTGAAGATCATTGAATACCACTCTAATTTTAACCTCACTTGGCAAAATCACAATAAATAGACATGCAATGCTTTTTATTTTGTTTGCTTCACAACAATTAGCATGCATCTTTTTTATTATAATTAATTTTGTCTGTGTTGCACAAAAAACTAATGCATGAAAGGAAAATAATAATAACTTAAAGAAATATTTTTAATTTTTAAATCAATGCTTATTGTTATTGTACCTTAATTAAATTTCGGCCCTAACATTTCCTAAAAGGCCAAATAAAGTGTTAGTCATATTTTAAAAATGTATTCTTTTAGTAGATTCTGTTTGATAATTATTTAAAATATATCAACTTATAGAAGTGATAGTAAAACTATGAGTGATTAAATGAACATGTTAAATATTTGAAGACCATACAACTAAAAACATTGATAAAAACAATTTTCTGAATAAAATATTAAAAATGAATTTATTAAAAACTTAAAATATCCAAGTTTTGTTGTTTGACCTTGATTATAATTTATATTTCCTAACTTTGTTTTTTTATACATATATATATATATATATATTAATTTTCTACTTGAATATTTAATTATTTGTTCCCCTCATTCAATATATAATTGTTTATGTTGTTTTCTCTTTTACTTAATAGATAAAGCCATATTGAAATCAATTGAAATTGTAAATTGTAAACAATTTTTTTTATTACAACTAAAGTATAAATTTTCAAACAATCCATAACTTAATAGTATATATATTTCATAATGGAAGTATATGAACAATAAACAAAACATCAATTATGAGGTTCAAATAATATTAGACATGATAATGTAGTGTAAATGATATAATATCGGGATAATTACACTTGTAACCCCTATAACATGTCTATTTACACATACAACGACTCTTATAATTGAAACTACAATTACCCAACTAATGGAGTTGGGTAACTAAATCTGCGCCCTAAGATTGGAAAACTGTTAACAACATTGTAAAAAAAATGACAAACTTTAGAAAATGCCCTTAAACAACAGTATTAAGTAGGGATTGCAATTGGGTTGAATGGGTCCATTTGGGTTGGGCTTTAAGTGAGTTGGGTCCAATGTCAAAAAATATGCATTATAGTTGGACCCAACAAAGACCCAAAGTGGACCCATTAAGAATCAAAGTGGTGTAAAGGGTTGTTGTAGAGTGTAAAATGTAGATTATTGACTCAAAGTGGATATTAGGTTGGACATAAATTTGACCCAAATTGGGCCCAATTTAAGACCCAATTGGACCCAAATTTTATTAAAAGTTAACTTAGTTAAAACTAAAATGTTAAATGTTAAGACCCAACCCATTGAAAACTTAGTTTAGTTTGGATCCAAATATATGTATGGACCCAAATTGTCACCCTTAGTATTAAGTACATATATCATGACCAAAATGATTCAAGGGGTCAATATAATTTTGCAAATAAGAGATGACATAAAGGGCAAAGTTGATACATGTGTTAAAATATGAATTAATATATCTATATCTATATCTATAATCTATAACTATTATAAAAGTGTGAATGTTAAGAGAGTGACTTACATTTCTTAACTTTTTTGAAAAGTCTAAAATACCCCTATATGAATATTATACTTGAAAAAATATAAGGTCAATTGAGTAAATTTGTTATAATTAATTTTATTGTTAGTTCATTGGATGCATTATTGTGACAAATAATTAATCAATTCATTATATACATTCAAAAATTATTTGTATCTATTTTTTTTTATTATTATGTTGTTCATTGTATATACTTAATAATAAATGAGTTAATTTGTTCATTATATATTATTATTATAAATATACATATATATTATTTATTTATATTGATATTTAATTTTATTTTTAAAGTGTGAATAATTTGGGATTATCTACATAAATTGCATTTCTTACTATCTCTGAATATCAAAAACCTCCTATATTAATAATCTAATATTACACTAAAATATTAAAAAAAGTATTTTTATTGTTATTGTTAGATAAATGTGCATGAACTTGTGACAAATAGTAAATAAGATTTTATAAATGTATATCTATAAAGTTTATACAGTGTATGCTATTGATTTGAGTGGTTCACAAAGAACATGATTGGGTAAAACTTCAGGCATATACAATTTCCTTTAACTTGCTGCAAATTCCATTTTATAATAATCTTCTTTCAATAAATTAAGAGAAATACATCAATCACTATTTACGGATGTAGGAAGCATCTAAATAACATATAATTTGATGGTAAGCTAGGCATGATCTCCATTTTCTCTGAAACTCACAATGTGAAGTTTTCAAGCCCAACATTCACCCACATAAGTGATGATTATATATTTAATTAATCACAAAAATTGATTTAGTTGAGGCACATGATCGGAGTTAACGGGGAGATAAAACTATGCCTAATTAACTCTCATACGTTTGATTTAGAGAATTGATTCTCAACTTGCATGTTTTACATAATGAATAACACAGTAATTTCACCAATTAAATCCACTTTTTCTTACCGAACACTATTCATGGATTCAATTTTAGTTGAAGTATTGTTTTATCAATTCAATTATATTGTAATCATTTAGTTTTCATGATTTAAGATTTTTTTTAATTTTTGTTTAATCCATGGGCATTGTGAAATGATTTTGTTAAATGAATAAACTTTATATATCATATTGAGTACAAACAAATCAAGTTATTTGGATAACTATGTCCCATTAATAAAAAAAAAAAATTAATTAACTGAGCATGAGATTCGTAAATATTAAAATATGTAATTATTAATAATCCTATATTAATTATCTAATATTATTATTAAATTTATAAAAAGATTTTTATTATTTATTATAAAATAAATGTGTATGAACTTAAAATTAATTCATAGAAAGTAAACTTGTTTAATGTGTATTATTAATAATATGAATGGTTCACAAAAAAGTGAATGAGTAAAGTCACAAATAATATCATTTTCCTTTGCTCCAAATTTCGTTTAATAATCTTCATCTTCACGATAAATAGAAAAAAATGTTGCAAATACTACTGAACACAAAAAAGGCCAAGGCGTAATATTGAAGTTGATTTGTTTGAGAGACAATCTCATCTTCAACTACTAATATATGAAGTTTATTAGTACTATTTTTACATTTTATTTTTAATCACGTCTCTCTTTAATATTTTTACAAACATCATTCGTGGACACATTTATCCAAGTTTCTACCTCAATCACCGACATGTTAGATGCTCTTGTATTAACAAGATTCAGTTAATTTTCTATTGTTGAAGCCAAGATTCAATTCAAAATATTAGACAGAGAGAGAGCACATTTATGTAATGTGCCTTTCATCTTTTCGTGGTAAATTTAATTATTTAATTAATTTAATTAAATTATCAAATTTTATGAAAAAACAGTCTATCATTAGTCATTACTTAACCTTCAACAAAAATGTAATTTAGCATTTAAAAAGTATTATTTTAATAATAAAAAAATACAAAATCATCAATAGTTATTCAAATTATTTAGATTATCGATAGTCTTCTGACATTCAAAAGAAAATAGTCTAATTAGATTATTACAAAAATACTAACATTCATAAGAAAATAATCTATTAATAGTAACCGAAAATTAAAATCTAATTTTCATTTAGTTTATTTTTATAACATTATAATCATATTTTACTTTTCATTGAAGGATTGCTTATTTAATAAATTATATATTACATCAACTTTGGATCGAGTTATACATATATTTAATTGCAGAGGAACCGTCATAATTTATAATAGCTCGCAGTAAAGTGAAATTATAATTTAACATAAACAAACGATATTTTTTTATTAGTCATCGATTCTCAAGATGTGTGTGAAGGATTTTTCTACAAAAAGTGGGAGTGCATGAAGGTTTTTGTTATATATGAAGAGTGTTTGATGACTTTCCTTTAGTATATATCAGCAATAAACTTGTTACACTAATGAAAATTTAAGCTTTTTAAACTTTGAGTCGTCTTCCTTTTAAGTTTAATTTATATAAAAATAAATAAAGTTCGAAATACGTCCAAAATTAGAGGAGAAAGGGGGAGGAAAAACAAGAATGATCCTGCGAGAAAATTGAAGATGAAGTTCTTAATATTTCTCACCTGTACGTGAAATTTAAAAGAAACACATAAAGATTTTTAAGAAGATGACAAAACATGACAATTGACAATAAGAAATAATGAAGCGTACATTTAACAAAAAAAATTAAGCATTGATATAGAGATATGATGCAATTAGAACAAAAATATGAAAAACAATATCATGATGTTGAATGAAAGAAAGTTGCGACGTCCATCAAGACCAAACACGATAAGAACTAATGAGACTTTTTTAAATAAGATTAAACCTTTTTATTTATTTTTTCATTTCAACTCTAATCATTGTAGATCTACTTAATTTATTTGTAAATATTATACCTAAGTAATAAATAATTATTAAAAATGAGAATACGGATATATTATCTAAAGTTGTTATCTCTTAATCATTTATGATTTTTCAGGTGAACTTAACAAGGTGAGTACTAAGAAATCATGTGGAGGAGAAGGAAGAAATGCAAAATTGGTACTTAATATATTACAAAATATTCAATACCGTATTTTGATATTAATATTTGTTTTTTATATTTGATTTGCATGTTATATAAATCACGTACGAAATGATCGATTCAAAATAAGTACGTTTCTCATGAAGCATAAAAATAAACTTGAAGAAAGTAGAACATAAAAAATTTATCTATAATCAAATAGGAACAATTGAAGATATACGAAGAACAAAAATTTTAGCTAAAATTTATATACTAATAAAATATTATTGTCAATTACACTATATTTATTATAGGATATACATTATTGTTCGAAGGGAATAATTTATAAGGTTGATAATAAATCAATACTGTGATATGATATAGAATATACAATGCTTGAATTTCAATAACTACTTAATAACATGCAAATCATATGAAATATAATGAGAAGGGCATAGAACCACATCAATGCAATTATATTATATGTATCGTTTTCAATCAAAATATTTTTTCAAGATAAAATACCAAAATTGCACTATTTCAAGATAATAGGTTGGCTTTTAAATATCATACAAGACGAGGACAACGTCCAATGGGGGATGTTTGAGGATACAACAACTTATGTGTTGGATGCCATGTAAATGAATATATAACATTTGTGGAAGATGTAATATTATAATATTATAATATATTTTCTTTAGCTTTATATATGTATATATATTATTCTTTCATATACGTTGTCTACAAATTAATTTGTTTATGCTTCTAATATCTTTTTTCATAGATGATAATACTCAATATATTATAGATAATTGACTCTATAAACATAAAACGAATTTTGTTTTCTCATCGCACTTAATAGAAAAATAGAATTAAATAAGGGAAGTTTTATTGTTGTATCAGATGCTATTGAAAGAGTGCAACCACAAAATAATAAAGGAAAAAAAAAAGAATGATCGGGAGAAGAATACAAAAGAAAAACTTGAATAGTTTCTACATTGGATGAATTTCAATAAACTCAAGCCTATGTTTATACAAAATGACTCAAACAAGATAACAAAGTTAACGGCGAAATAATGAATGTGACATCAACAACAAATCAAGTAATATGAAGAAAAAAGAAAGTTATAATATACATCATGGCGCAAGAAAAAAATGACTAACTGGACTTATAAATAATATTAAACTTATTTATTTATATATATAATGTTATTTACATGTTTTTTACATGTACCTTCGTAAAATTTTAAATTTTTGATGAACTATTATGAGAATTTTAATATTTTGATTTAATGCTGAATTTATGTTCATGCAGAACTTCAAAATCATAGGAATTCTTGCTTGTTTGCTATGATATAGTAACCAGAAACAAACTGAGATGCCCGTAACATCTATAAGAAAATATTATTAACCAACATTTGCAAATTTAATAGCATGAAATCCTATGTAGGACATGTCTCGAGCATAGTTGTTAATGGCGAATGGCACGGCGTGGCGACAAGGGTCCCCTGACGCGGCGTGGCGATGGCGCAGCGTGGCGCACGACTTTTCGAAGATTTTTTTAAAAAATAAATTAATTATATATAGTATAATCAATAATATAATACTTATTTTTTAAAATAAAATAGCATAACTAGAGAAAATATGACTTTGTACCATCTTTCTTAACCCATAGTTTGCACACTCAAAATTTTTTTAAGATAATTTGTAATATATTCGTATATATTATGTCAATGTATATTATTATTAAGAATGAAATGTCTTATATTCATAATACATATTTATATTCATAATATATATTAATATTCATTTTTCTATAAATTATGTATTCTCTTAAATAATCCGAATGAATCACGTGCAATGCACGTCTCTTTTACTAGTTTATTTAAATGGACACATAATTTTGTAAAAAAAGTGGGTGCATATTGATAATGAAAAAAGAACAAACAGGTATGGGATTTGTTTTTAAAGAACTAACATCCAAATTGTGGATCAGAGAGATAATAAAGTTGAGATGAAAAGCAGTGAAAAGATGGAAAATAAAACCAACTTTTCTTTCCCAAAATTAAATCATGGTAATCTAAAGCTTTCTTGTGCTTATAAAAGGGAAGCATGAGGAGAGACCTCCTCTTCACTACACATTCATGCTTTTCTCTTCACCATCCACATTCATATATTTGCTATTTTAAATTATGATGTTTACATTTTATCTATTTTTGTTCCATAAATTAAATTTATTTCATCAAAATCTCTAAAATTATAATGATGTTTTAATTTGGTATGTGTGATCTTTATTAAGAGCTTCCTTTAGTTCAAGATGGAGGGCTTAGGAGCGTTTAGAGCTGCCATCTCATGCATTCGGTTAGGCTCAACATTTGAACAAGCTTTGAGTTTTAACCAGTGCTTGAGGTGGGAGCAACTCCGTCCGCATTCTTCGCCCGCTAATTGGACTGAAGGGAGCTCCTACTAATCACCAGCACATGGTATATATACATATATACTGGATAAATGTTAATTTAGTTCTTCTTTTCCTTGTTTATCTATTCTACTAAAGTGTTGTTTGTTGTTTGGTGATCAAGAAAATGCAGGGAAGAGGGTGATCTAGCATACTATTTCAAGACAAAATGAAGAATACAAGCCTGAGGATTTACTTAAGTTACAAATAAGGATTTTGATGTTAATTATGTACTAGATCTCTTAATTATCTTTACAATTGTACGTTCTTATGAGTCCATACATCCAGAAGTAAGTCATTGTGTTGGGAGTCAAAGTTGTAAGTCACAACTAACTAATGCGAAATCATATTTTCTTATTGAATTACATTAGACTTAATCAACATTTGGTTACAACTAAGCGGAATCTATAATTTTTCTTACCTGGTACAATTCGAGTCTTCTCAGGGTGTGGTTCTATCCTCTGAATATACCAATTAATGAGATGTGATGACTGAGAATGAAAAATGAAAAGTAATTCTTACGTTACTAATAACATGATGTTATGAATTCCAATAAAGTAACTTTCATACCATAAAGTGTCCGTTACTTCTTCAGACGCTCATGCGTTAAATGATGTTTTAGTTACGTAGTAGTGCCTGAAAAAGACGTCCTAATTAATGCAAGAGAAAAGCATGCTCGAAGATTTGTTAATAACCAATTAGAGTTGTATATATCTCAATTTACTTCATCAACATTCAGAGCTGTGATACATTAATTTTTTAACCCTGACAAAGTGAGGAACTTAATGATATATCATAACGTGGTTTTTAGGCCCAAGAGCAGTTACCTAATAATTCAAGGCCCAATAACCACTCTATAATACGAGATCCAAGCTAATAACATCTTCTTGGTTGGTCAGTCCAAGAAAGACCCTCAATCCGAACCATCTATATATGGTCACGTGTCATCATCCTAGAAACCCAATTCTTTCTACTACCCATCTGTATAGGGTATGGACGGCTACATGGGTCCAAAATCATGAGTTCAACCGAATTAAACTAGTTTGCATTTGGTTGGTTATTAATGAATTTTATTTGGTTCATAATTGGTTCCAAGTTCGGCCCAACTAAATTTTAAGTTAGGCCGAGCTTGCTTGCCAATAATCTGAAGAAAAAAATGCAAGGTATTAAGTTGGGTTGTGTTTGGTTTCCTTTTACCTTTTGATGTTCTATTGGATTAAGTTTAATTCCACATTAAACCCATTAAAGAACTCATTTAAAAATCAACTCATTGAAACCAACCCAAACCCAACCAATCCACCATTTGCACCCTTAGTACTGGGTGTAGAAACTATAAATACTTTAATGATGGTTTTAATCTCTTTTGCACATTCCTCTAGCTTCAGCCTCTATTATATTCTTATAATGATACTACAAATCCAGAGGTAATTCATTTTATATAAATTTAGGAGTTAGACTCGTATACAGATACAAACACCAGTTTTTGAACCGAATGTCACTTTAAGACAAATAAGAAAATTGCATTGATACATGTTATCATATTTCACTTAATAATCTCCAATAGAAGAATATATACAAGTGAATAAAAGAAAAGTCCAAAGAAAGATTATTTAGAAAATCTTAACTTTAACTCGCCAAAGCCATATACAGTTATATACAAATTAAAGATTAGAAATCAAAGAATCATATTAAAATCAACATCATTAATAAAGAAAACTTCAAAAAAATGCACTGTGAAAAATATCAAATCATCCATAACTCAAACATCCCAACCAAGAGTTCTCGAAATTCAATGAAAGGTAATAACAAGTCTTAACTGAAAATAAAATGATACGATAAAAGAAATGATTCACCTATCGATTTTACTATAAAAGTATGGATAATGAAATGTGTTTCTTCCTAATGTGAAAAGATACAAATGCCCTTCTCTTAATTATTCATATTATAATAATGTATTTTGGCAATAATTAATAAGCTGACTCTTATTATAATTAATAATTGATGGGTGACCGTTAGTATGTCTCACACATTGATGATGATATATGAATATTTTTGTGTCTTTATTTTTTTTAACTTTCAATAAGGGTTATCATGTTAATTTTTTAATTTTAGAACTCTTAATTTACTATGAAAATTAATTATGATAAAATATTAGTTATTTGACTATTCTTTCTTAGTTCTTACAATAATTAAGTGCAAAAATATCTAGATAAGTGATATATTAATTATCATTATATATTTGACTATTCTTTCTTAGTTCTTACAATAATTAAGTGCAAAAATATCTAGATAAGTGATATATTAATTATCATTATATCATATGATATTAAATTATCTTTATATTTTAATTTTTTAATTTTTAAGTTTAAATAAAATGAATAAATATAATGAATAGATCTTGTATAGAACATTCACCTATTTAATTATCAAAATCAACGCATCTCCTTACATAGATATATATATATATAATATAATTTTCCTCTTTGGAGCCCATATGAATTATATAAAACACATACCAATGGGTGATAAATACTTTATAAATAACCAAAACTTCTACATATTTTAAGCATACATACATATAAGCACCATTTTACATTTTAACCATAAACCCTAAGAAAATAATTATTTTATCAATATAGTTGATTTACTAAACTTTATTTATATTAAATAAAATGAAACTAATATAAATAATTAAAGAATGATTACTGAATGTAAACAACATCCAATACATAATCTTTAATATATATGGCCAACTTAAAAAAAAAGCTAATTAGAAGAAAAAAAAACATTGAGCAACTAGCCAAATTAATTAATTTACATTAAAAAGACTTAAATTAGCTCATGTATATCACATAATTAATTGCTAAAACACTAAAACTTTAGCCACAAATGCAAAATATGAATTGAGCTCCAAAAGATAATGACAACTAATTAACTTCCATATCATATTAATTTTTAAATTTTTAAACTCTTTTCATAGTGTAGACTTTGAAATTTCACGTCCAATCAAATCATGCCACGTGGATATATTGACCAATCAAATTATATTTATCTCTTTAATTAATATAAATATTAACAGAAAATATCTAGAAGATTTATTTAAATCATAAAATCAACCAATCAAATAACTCCAAATATATTTATAATTATCTCTTAATAAACATAAAATTAAAGGGATAATTATCAAAAGAGTCCAAATGATTTATGACTCCTTCATCCTACAACTATAAATACGGTCCTTATGAGCTCATACTAAACACACAGAAGTTCAATCAAAACTAGAGAAGACGAAGGAAGCTCTCCAAATTTTCTCTACGAAAGTTCTTCAAATTCAAGAAGATTCAAGGCGTTCAAGGCGAAAGTCAAGGCGTTCTTGAAGAAGTTCATCAAATTATAGCATTTGATAATTAAATTGCTAAACCTATGAATTAACGTTATAGAAATTCAAATCAAGTTCAAGAAAGATCAAAGTTACAATTCAACCTTGAAACTTTCAACTTCCATACAAAAAAGCATACGTTTGATCAAAGATTAAGCTGTCAAGCCCTCGCATTAGCGCTATAAACATTCAAGTCAACTTTGGAGAAGATCAAAGAAGCAAAATCAACTACATCATTCAAATTGATATTGTTGAAGAAAGAATTAGAGGATTAGAAATAGAGATTTGTACCCTAATTTTTACTTTGATTAATATAAATTTGATTTGTTACCTTTTTGTGTTTTTGATTTCCATTAATACAAATTTGTTGTGTACAAATTTTTGGCACGCCCAGTGGGACCATCTCTACCTCTCATCTCTTTCCTTAAATTAAATCATGGCAATTTGCAGGTAGAATTTTTGCTTATAAAAGGGAATCATGTGGAGAGACCTCCTCTTCACTTCACATTCATGCTTTTCTCTTCACCATCCACATTCATATATTTGCTATTTTAAATTATGCTGTTTACATTTTATCTATTTTTGTTCCATAAATTAAATATTTTTTCACCAAAATCTCAAATTATAATAGTTGGTTTTAAATTGGTGTATGTGATCTTTACTAAGAGCTTCCTTTAGTTCAAGATGGAGGGCTTAGGAGCATTTAGAGCTGCCATCTCATGCATTCGGTTACGCTCAAATATTTAAACAAGCGTTGAGTTTTAACCAGTGCTTGAGGTGGGAGCAACTCCTTCCGCATTCTTTGCCCGCTAATTGGACTGAAGGGAGCTCCTAACAATCACCACCACACTCTATATATATATATATATATATATGTATGTATATATATATACATACATATATACTGGGTAAATGTTAATTTAGTTTCTTCTTTTCCTTGTTTATTTATTCTACTGAAGTGTTTTTGGTGTTTGTTGTTTGGTGATCAAGAAAATGCATGGAAGAGGGTGATCTAGCGTACTATTTCAAGACAAAGTGAAGAATACAAGCCTGAAGATTTACTTTAGTTACAAATAAGGATTTTGTTGTTAATTATGTACAAGATCTTTTAATTATCTTTACAATTGTATGTTCTTATGAGTCGATACATCCAGCAGTAAGTCATTGTGTTGGGAGTCAAAGTTGTAAGTCACAATTAACTAATGTGAAATCATATTTTCTTATTGAATTACATTAGATTTAATCAACGTTTGGTTACAACTGAGCGCAATCTATAATTTTTGTTACTGGAACAATTCGAGTCTTCTCAGGGTGTGGTTCTATCTTCTGAATATACCAATCTAATGAGATGTGATGACTGAGATAGAAAAATGAAAAGTAATTCTTACGTTACTAATAACGTGATGTTATGAATTCCAATAAAGTAACTTTCATTCCATAAAGTGTCCGTTACCTCAGACGCTCATGCGTTAAATGATGTTTCAGTTACGTATTAGTGCCTTAAAAAGACGTGTCTAATTAATGCAAGAGAAACGCATGCTCGAAGATTTGTTAATAACCAATTAGAGTTGTATATATCTCAATTTACTTCATCAACATTCAGAGCTGTGATATATTAATTTTTTAACCCTGACAAAGTCAGGAACTTAATGATATATCATAAAGTGATTTTTAGGCCCAAGAGCAATTACCTAATAATTCAAGGCCCAATAACCACTCTATAATACGAGATCCAAGCTAATAACATCTTCTTGGTCGATCAGTCCAAGAACGACCCTCAATCCAAACCATCTATATATGGTCACGTGTCATCATCCTAGAACCCCAATTCTTACTACTACCCATCTGTATATGGTAAGGATGGCAAAATGGGTCCAAAATCATGTGTTCAACCTAATTAAACTAGTTTGCGCTGATTTGGTTATTAATGAATTTTATTTGGTTCATAATTGTTTCCAAATTCGGTCCAACTAAATTTCAAGTTAGGCCCAGCTTGCTTGCTTATAATCTGAAGAAAAAAAAATGTAAGGTATTAAGTTGGGTTGTGTTTGGTTTCTTTTTACCTTTTGATGTTCTATTGGATTGAGTTTAATTCCACATTAAAACCATTAAAAACTCAACTCATTTAAAAACCAACCAATTGAAACCAACCCAAAACCAACCAACCCGCCATTTATAAATACCTTATTGATAGTTTTAATCTCTACTGCACATTCTTCTAACTTCAGCCTCTCTTATATTCTTGTAATGAGACTACAAATCCAGGGGTAATTCATTTTATATAAATTTAGGAGTTAGACTTGTATACAGATACAAACACCAGTTTTTGAAACGAATGTCACTTTTAAGACAAATAAGGAAATGCATTGATACATGTCACCATATTTCACTTAATAAGCTCCAATTGAAGAATACAATTGAATAAAAGAAAAATCCAAAGGAAGATTACTTATAAAATCTTCTTTAACTCGCCAAAGCCCTATACAGTGATATATACAAATTAAAGATTAGAAATCAAAGAATCATAACTCAACATCATTAATAAAGAAAACTTTATAAAAAATGCACCGTGAAAAATGTCAAATCATGCGTAACTCAAACATCCCAACCAAGAGTTCTCAAAATTCAATATGAAAGATAATAACAAGTCTTAACTGAAAATAAAATGATACTCACTAACAAAAAAATTATAAACCCGTAATGTGAAATGTATGGATTATTCTGGCAAGTCGTTCTTCTTCATCTAAAAAGAACAAAACAGAAAAGAATTACTTCAAGACTGCATCTTGATACAATATACTTATGTATACTAGAAAATTGCAAATGCGGTGCACATGGTCAACTTTTTCATGCACAACTAAACAAAAAAAAATATATATATGTATGTATATATTGTTGGATATAAAGTTGATGCGAACAATTTTCGTCATGAATTTGAGTGGCTTACGTATACTTAGAGTATTTAATTACTCAAATTCGATTTCGGGTGAATGAGAAATTAATTAACTGAGTCACTTAAAACGTTGTTAATAATTGGAATCAATTTATCGATAGGAACATATGTGATTATATGATCAAAAATCGTACAATCTACGGCCGCGATTGTATGAAAGAAAGTTCATTTAGTTTGAGGACTAAAATGTTCTAGTCGAAAATTGAGGGACCAATTTGAAAGGACGTAATTGTTCGAGATTCAAAGTTTTGGGATCAAAATATAATTTCTAAAAGTTGTTGGTGCACCCAAATGCATGTGATTAGCTCTCATTTTATTAGAAATATGATTGATTGGTAGGATGGTGCATGGTGCACCCATCCACACCAAATCATTTCTAATTATTTGAATGGGTGCAACTCTTGGGGCTAAAATGAAAAGGTTTTATGGAGAGGTGTTTGCCCTAATGATACACCTCTTGGGACCCTCCTACAAAATATGGAGAGTTACAACTTTTGACACAAAATATGGAGAGTTACAACTTTTGACAAAACACTTTTCATTATCTATATATAGTCCCCTTCACATTTCATTTTCTTCATCCAAAATAATCTTTTTTCTCTTCTACTTTCAAAGTTCTGAATTCTGAATTTAAAAGTTTCTTGGCATATAAAGTTAGTGTTTGAAAGACGAGAGTTTCAAACAAGAGTTTGTTCGATAGATTCGATAATTTGAAGTGGTTCCATTCTCGCCTCAAAGTCGTTGTATCTTTGGACACAAAATTGACACATCCCGTGACCACCAAGAGCGGGTCAATATTGTCTTAAGGAAACCGAGTAATCAAAACTCTCACCTCGACTTACCTACTGTTTCTACATATTTTCTCTAGCAATCTTAACACAATATACTGTTATTGAATATGTCTACCGGGGGAGGTTATGTTCTACTGCCACCAAATGGTGTGCCACCAACTGTGCCGCCACCACCTACTACTGTTGTCGTTGCCCCTTCTATGGCTTCGATTGTTCCTCATGTCCCAGCTCATGGGGAAAAACCAGGGAAGTTCAGCGGGACTGACTTCAAAAGATGGCAACAAAAGATGTTATATCTAACAACACTAAACCTTGCGAGGTTTCTGACAGAGGAAGCTCCGACAGTGTCTGAAGACGAGATGGACACTCAAGTGAGGATTGCGTTTGATGCATGGAATCAATGCGATTTCCTGTGCAAAAACTATATCCTAAATGTCTGGACGACACATTGTATAACGTGCATGGATCGTTCAAAACTGCTAAGACTCTGTGGGAGTCTTTGGACAAGAAATACAAAACTGAGGATGTCGGGTTGAAGAAATTCATCGTCGAAAAGTTTTTGGATTTCAAGATGGTGGACACGAAGACTGTGGTCAGTCAAGTCCAAGAGCTCCAAATCATTTTTCTTGAAATTCATGCCGAAGATATGGTTCTCAGTGAATCTTTCTAAGTGGCTACCATAATTGAGAAATTGCCACCTGCTTGAAGGGATTTCAAGAACTATCTGAAGCATAAGAGGAAGCTAATGGGGCTTGAAGACTTGATCGTGAGGCTAAGAATTAAAGAAGATAATCGATCATCTGACAAGAATTCTGTCAAACCACCACCACCCATGGCTAACCTAGCTGAATCAAGTACAACTGCTAATAAGAAACGAAAGCATTTTGTTACTAGTCAGTCCAAGGGAAAAGCAAAGAAGCGCAGATTCATGGAAAATTGTCACAATTGTGAGAAACCTAACCACATGGCTAGGGATAGCAAGGATCCAAAGAGACGTGACTTAAATCAAGTGAATTTGGCTGAAGAAGTGATCAAGGACAACAGCATGCCAATTGACTTATCAGAAATCGATCTCACTACCATTGTGTTTGCGCTGACAAGTCTATGTTTTCCAAATATACTCCAATTAATGGAAGAAAGTTCTTTATGGGAAACTCTTCAACCTCTCATGTGGTTGGACTAGGGAAGGTCATATTGAAGATGACTTCGGGCAAGGAGCTGACCTTGATTGATGTGCTTCATGTTCCCGACATTAGAAAGAATCTGATCTCTAGAGCGTGACTAGTTAAAGGTGGTTTTAAGTTAGCTTTTGAAGCTGAACGTGTTGTACTCACTAAACGTGGGATGTTTGTAGGAAAAGGCTACCTAGATAAGGGGCTTTTCAAAATGAATGTAATGACTATACTCCGTGATTCGGAAAGTAATAAAATTCAATCTTCTTCTTACTTGCTTATGTATTCTGATATATGGCATCTTAGATTAGGACATGTAAATTATAATACTCTAAAGAAACTTGTAAGTTTGAATTTATTGCCAACTTTTAAAATTAATAATCAACATAAATGCGAGATTTGTGTTGAAGCTAAATTAGCTAAAGGATCATTTCATTCAATAGAGAGAAACACTGAACCTCTAGCACTTATTCACACTGATATCTGTTATTTGAAGTTTGTGCAAACTAGAGGTGGAAAGAAATACTTCATTACATTCATAGACAATTGCACATGTTACTGTTATGTCTATTTGCTTAAAAGCAAAGACGAGGCTGTTGAAGCTTTCAAACATTATAAGAATGAAGTTGAAAATCAATTTAGCAAAAGGATAAAAATTATCCGAAGTGATAGTGGTGGAGAATATGGTGCTCCATTTGACGAATTTTGTACAAGTTACGGAATAATTCATCAAAGCACAACACCTTATTCACCACAATCTAATGGAGTTGCCGAACGAAAGAATCGAACTATAAAAGAAATGAAGAATGCTATGTTGATTAGTTCTGGATTACCCCAGAACATGTGGGGGGAGGCAGTCCTCTCGGCTAACTACATTCTTAATAAAATTCACATAAAAGTAGGAGCGAAACTCCATATGAATTGTGGAAAGGAAATAAGCCTTCATACAAATACATGAAACTGTGGGGGTGTTTGGCAAAAGTAGAAATACCAAAGCCTAAACAAGTTAAAATAGGACCAAAAACTATTGATTGCATTTTCTTTGGATATGCTCTTAATAGTAGTGCCTATCGATTCCTCGTACATAAATCAGACATTTCTGATATTCATGAAGGTACAATGATGGAATCACGAAATGCCTCATTTTTCGAGGATATATTTCCATACAAGGAAAGAAATGAATCGAGTTCTAAAAAGAGAGCTCATGAATCTACGAGTAATACAAATCCAATCATAGAAGAACTACGTCGTATTAAGAGGACAAAAGTTGCTAAATTGTTTGGTCCTGATTTTATGACTGATATGTTAGAAAATGAATCGAGAACGATAAAATAAGCTTTGTCTAGTCCAGATGCGGCGCTCTGGAAAGAAGCTATCAATAGTGAAATTGAATCCATTATGCAAAACCATACATGGGAACTAGTAGATCTACCGAAAGGTAGCAAACCATTAGGGTGCAAATGGATCCTTAAAAGAAAGTATAAGGCTGATGGCACTATTGATAAATATAATGCATGTTTGGTTGCCAAAGGTTACCGACAAACGGAAGGAGTTGACTTCTTTGATACCTATTTTCCAGTGACGACCATTAGAGTTCTCATAGCTATTCTTGTGTTGCATAACCTTGAAATACATCAAAAGGATGTTAAAACTGCTTTTTTAAATGGAGAATTAGACGAAGAAGTCTATATGGAGCAACCTGAAGGGTATGTCTCTCCTGGACAGGAAAATAAGGTGTGCAAACTTGTTAAGTCACTTTATGGGCTTAAACAAGCGTCAAAACAGTGGCATGAAAAGTTTGATCATACCATGCTAACTAATGGATTTAAAATCAACGAGTGTGATAAATGCGTTTATATAAAGAGCACACCTCACGCATATGTCCTTGTCTCTCTATACGTTGATGACATGTTGATCATGGGAAGTAATCATGATATTATCATGAATACCATAGAAATGTTGAAGAAAAATTTCGACATGAAAGATATGGGCAAAGCTGATGTGATATTAGGGATTAAAATCTCTAAAGCATCTGAAGGACTAGTACTATCACAATATCATTATATTGAGACAGTGCTTAAAAGAAAATAGTCTTCAGACATTCAAAAGAAAATAGTCTAATTAGATTATTACCAAAATACTAACATTCATAAATCTATTAATAGTAACCGAAAATTAAAATCAGATTAATTTTCATTTAGTGTATTTTTATAACATTATAATCATATTTTACTTTTTATTTCATTGAAGGATAGCTTATTTAATTAATTATACATTACATCAACTTTGGATCGAGTTATACATGTATTTAATTGTCAAGGAACCGTCATAATTTATAATAGCTTGCAGTAAAATGAAATTATAATTTTACATAAACAAACGATATTTTTTTTTATTGGTCATCGATATCAAGATGTGTGTGAATGATTTTTCTAGAAAAAGTGCAAGTGCATGAAGGTTTTTGTTATATATAAAGAGTGTTTGATGACTTTCCTTTAGTATATATCATCAATAAACTTGTTACGCTAATCAAAATTTAAGCTTTTTTAGCTTTTAGTCGTCTTCCTTCTAAGTTTAATTTATATAAAAATAAATAAAGTTCGAAATACGTCCAAAATTAGAGGAGACAGGGAGAGGAAAAACAAGAATCATCCTGCGAGAAAAATGAAGATGAGGTTCTTAATATTTCACACCTGTGAAATTAAAAAGAAACACATAAAGATTTTTAAGAAGATGACAAATCATAACAACTGACAATGAGAAATAATGAAGCGCACATTTAACAAAAAAAATTAAGTATTGATATAGAGATATGATGCAATTAGAACAAAAATTTGAAAAAAAATATCATGATGTTGAATGAAAAGAAAGTTTCGACGTCCATCAAGACTAAACATGATAAGAACTAATGAGACTTTTAAATAAGATTAAACTTTTTTTTTTCATTTCAACTCTAATCATTGTAGATCAACTTAATTTATTTGTAAGTATTATACCTAAGTAATAATTAATTACTAAAAATGAGAATACTGACATATTATCTAAAGTTGTTTTCTCTTAATCATTTATGATTTTTCAGGCGAACTTAACAAGGTGAGCACTAAGAAATCATGTGGAGGAGAAGGAAGAAATGAAAAATTGGTACTTAGTATATTACAAAATATTAAATACCGTATTTTGATATTAATATTTGTTTTTTATATTTGATTTGCATGTAATATAAATCACGTACGAAATGATCGATTCAAAATAAGTATGTTTCTCGTGAAGCATAAAAATAAACTTAAAGAAAGTAGAACATAAAAAATTTATGTATAATCAAATAGGAACAATTGAAGGTATACGAAGAACAAAAACTTAGCTAAATTTATATACTAACAAAATATTATTGTCAATTAAACTATATTTATTATAGGATATACATTATTGTTTGAAGGGAATAATTTATATGGTTGATGATAAATCAATATTGTGATATGATATAGAATATACAACGCTTGAATTTCAATGACTACTTAATAACATTCAAATCGTATGAAATATAATGAGAAGGGCATAGAACCACATCAATGAAATTATATTATAAGTATCGTTTTCCATCAAAATATTTTTTTCAAGCTAAAATACCAAAATTGCACTATTTCAAGATAATAGGTTGGCTTTTAATTATCATACAAGACGAGGACAACGTCCAATAGGATGTTTGAGGATACAACAACTTATGTGTTGGATTCCATGTAAATGAATATATAATATTTGAAGATGTAACATTATAATATTATACACATTTTCTTTAGCTTTATATATATATATTATTTTTTCATATACATTGTCTACAAAGTGCTATTTTCTAATTTTTTTTATGTTTCTAATATTCTTTTTTTCACAGATGATAATATTCAATATATTATAGATAATTGACTCAATAAACATAAAATGAATTTTGTTTTCTCATCACACTTAATAGAAAAATAGAAATAAATATGGGAAGTTTTTTTGTAGTATCAGATGCTATTGAAAGATTGCAACCACAAAATAATAAAGAAAAAAAATGATCGGGAGAAGAATACAAAAGAAAACCTTGAATAGTTTCTACATTAGATGAATTTCAATAAACTCAAGCCTATGTTCTTACAAAATGACTCAAACAATATAACAAAGTTAACGGCGAAATAACGAATGAGACATCAACAACAAATCAAGTAATATGAAGAAAAAAGAAAATTACAATATACATCAAGGTGCAAGAGAAAAATGACTAATTGGACTTATAAATAATATTAAACTTATTTATTTATTTATTTATATCCTGTTTTTTACATGTACCTTCGTAAAATTTTAAATTTTTGATGAACTAATGAGAATTTTAATTTTTTGATTTAATGCTAAATTTATGTTCATGCAGAACTTCAAAATCATAGGAATTCTTGCTTGTTTGCTATGATATAGTAACCAAAAACAAATTGAGATGGCCGTCACATCTATAAGAAAATATTATTAACCAACATTTGTAAATTTTATAGCATGAAATCCTATGTAGGACATGTCTCGGGTAAATAGTTCTAATTAAATAAGATAGCATAACTAGAGAAAATATGACTTTGTACCATCTTTCTTAACCCATAGTTTGCACAATCAAACTATTTTTTTAAGATAATTTGTAATATATTCGTATAAATTGTGTCAGTGTATATTATTATTAAAAATGAAATGTCTTATATTCATAATACATATTTATATTCATAATACGTATTAATATTCATTTTTCTATAAATTATGTATTCTCTTAAATAATCAGAATGAATCACGTGCAACACACGTTTTCTTTACTAGTTTATTTAAATGGACACAAAATTTTGTAAAAAAAGTGGGTGCATATTGAGAATTAGAAAAGAACAAACAGGTATGGGATTTGTTTTAAAGAACTAATTGTGGATCAGAGAGATAATAAAGTTGAGATGAAAAGCAGTAAAAGATGGCAAATAAAACCAACTTTTCTTTCCCAAAATTAAATCATAGTAATCTACAGGTAGAATTCTTGCTTATAAAAGGGAAGCATGAGAAGAGACCTCTTCCCTTCACATTCATGCTTTTCTCTTCACCATCCACATTCATATATTTGCTATTTTAAACTATGCTGTTTACATTTTATCTATTTTTGTTCCATAAATTAAATATTTTTTCACCAAAATCTCTAAAATTATAATAGTTGGTTTTAATTTAGTGTGTGTGATCTTTATTAAGAGCTTCCTTTAGTTCAAGATGGAGGGCTTAGGAGCGTTTAGAGCTGCCATCTCATGCATTCGGTTACGCTCAACATTTAAACAAGCGTTGAGTTTTAACCAGTGCTTGAGGTGGGAGCAACTCCTTCCGCATTCTTTGCCCGCTAATTGGACTGAAGGGAGCTCCTAACAATCCCCACCACATGCTAATATATATATATATATATGTATATATACATACATATATACTGGTTAAATGTTAATTTAGTTTCTTTTTTTCCTTGTTTATCTATTCTACTGAAGTGTTGTTTGTTGTTTGTTGTTTGGTGATCAAGAAAATGCAGGGAAGAGGGTGATCTAGCATGCTATTTCAAGACAAAATGAAGAATACAAGCCTGAGGATTTACTTTAGTTACAAATAAGGATTTTGTTGTTAATTATGTACTAGATCTCTTAATTATCTTTACAATTGTATGTTCTTATGAGTCCATACATCCAGAAGTAAGTCATTGTGTTGGGAGTCAAAGTTGTAAGTCACAACTAACTAATGTGAAATCATATTTTCTTATTGAATTACATTAGACTTAATCAACATTTGGTTACAACTGAGCGCAATCTATTATTTTTCTTACCTGGTACAATTCGAGTCTTCTCAGGTTGTGGTTCTATCCTCTGAATATACCAATCTAATGAGATGTGATGACTGAGATTGAAAAATGAAAAGTAATTCTTACGTGACTAATAACGTGATGTTATGAATTCCAATAAAGTAACTTTCATACCATAAAGTGTCCGTTACTTCAGACGCTCATGCGTTAAATGATGTTTCAGTTACATAGTAGTGCCTTAAAAAGACGTGTCTAATTAATGCAAGAGAAACGCATGCTCGAAGATTTCTTAATAACCAATTAGAGTTGTATATATCTCAATTTACTTCATCAACATTTAGAGCTGTGATATATTAATTTTTTAACCCTAACGAAGTGAGGAACTTAATGATATATCATAAAGTGATTTTTTAGGCCCAAGAGCAATTACCTAATAATTCAAGGCCCAATAACCACTCTATAATACGAGATCCAAGCTAATAACATCTTCTTGGTCGGTCAGTCCAAGAACGACCCTCAATCCAAACCATCTACATATGGTCACGTGTCATCATCCTAGAAACCCAATTCTTACTACTACCCATCTATATAGGGTCGGGGTGGCAAAATGGGTCCAAAATCATGTGTTCAACCCAATTAAACTAATTTACATTAGTTATTAATGAATTTTATTTGGTTCATAATTGGTTCCAAGTTCGGCCCAACTAAATTTCAAGTTAGGCCTAGCTTGCTTGCCAATAATCTAAAAAAAATGTAAGGTATTATGTTGGGTTGTGTTTGGTTTCTTTTTACCTTTTGATGTTCTATTGGATTGGGTTTAATTCCACATTAAAACCATTAAAAACTCAACTCATTTAAAAACCAACCGATTGAAACCAACCCAAAACCAACCAACCCGCCATTTATAAATACTTTATTGATGGTTTTAATCTCTACTGCACATTCTTCTAGCTTCAGCCTCTCTTATATTCTTATAATGAGACTACAAATCCAGAGGTAATTCATTTTATATAAATTTAGGAGTTAGACTTGTGTACAGATACAAACACCAGGTTTTGAAACGAATGTCACTTTTAAGACAAATAAGGAACTTGCATTGATACATGTTACCATATTTCACTTAATAATTTCCAATTGAAGAATACAAGTGAATAAAAGAAAAATCCAAAGGAAGATTACTTAGAAAATCTTCTTTAACTCGCCAAAGCCCTATACAGTGATATATACAAATTAAAGATTAGAAATCAAAGAATCATAACTCAACATCATTAATAAACAAAACTTTATAAAAAATGCACTGTGAAAAATGTCAAATCATCAGTAACTCAAACATCCCAACCAAGAGTTCTCAAAATTCAATATGAAAGATAATAACAAGTCTTAACTGAAAATAAAATGATACTCACTAACAAAAAAAATGATAAACCCGTAATGTGAAATGTATGGATTATTCTGGCAAGTCATTCTTCTTCATCTAAAAAGAACAAAACAGAAAAGAATTACTTCAAGACAGCATCTTGATACAATATACTCATATATACTAGAAAATTGTAAATGCGGTGCACATGGTCAACTTTTTCATGCACAACTAAACAAAAAGAAAAATATATATGTATGTATATATTGTTGGATATAAAGTTGATGCGAACAATTTTCGTCATGAATTTGAGTGGCTTACGTATACTTAGAGTATTTAATTACTCAAATTTGATTTCGGGTGAATGAGAAATTAATTAACTGAGTCACTTAAAACGTTGTTAATAATTGGAATCAATTTATCGATAGGAACATATGTGATTTTATGATCACAAATCGTACAATCTACGGCCGCGATTGTATGAAAGAAAGTTCATTTAGTTTGAGGACTAAAATGTTCAAGTCAAAAATTGAGGGACCAATTTGAAAGGACGTAATTGTTCGAGATTCAAAGTTTTGAGGTCAAAATATAATTTCTAAAAGTTGTTGGTGCACCCGAATGCATATGATTAGCTCTCATTTTATTAGAAATGTGATTGGTTGGTAGGATGGTGCATGGTGCAACTCTTGGGGCTAAAATGAAAAGGTTTTATGGAGGGCTGTTTGCCCTAATGATACATCTATTGGGACCCTCCTACAAAATATGGAGAGTTACAACTTTTGATACAAAATATGGAGAGTTACAACTTTTGACACAAAATATGGAGAGTTACAAGTTTTTGACAAAAAACTTTTCATTATCTATAAATAGTCCCCTTCACATTTCATTTTCTTCATCCCAAAATATTCTTTTCTCTCTTCTACTTTCAAAGTTCTAAATTGTGAATTTGAAAGTTTCTTTGCATATAAAGTTATTGTTTGAAAAATGAGAGTTTCAAACAAGAGTATGTTCAATAGATTCGATAATTTGAAGTGGTTCTATTCTCGTCTCAAAATCGTTGTATCTTTGGACACAAATTGACACATCCCGTGACCACCAAGAGCGGGTCAATATTGTGTTAAGGAAAGCGAGTAATCAAAACTCGTACCTCGACTTACCTACTGTTTCTACATATTTTTTCTAGCAATATTAACACAATATCCTGTTATTGAAAATATGTCTACCGGAGGAGGTTATTTTCTACCACCACCAAATGGTGTGCCACCAACAGTGCCGCCACCACCTACTACTATTGTCGCTGCCCCTGCTATGGCTTCGATTGTTCCTCATGTCCCAGCTCATAGGGAAAAACCAGGGAAGTTCAGCGGGACTGACTTCAAAAGATGGCAACAAAAGATGTTGTTCTATCTAACAACACTAAAACTTGCGAGGTGTCTGACAGAGGAAGCTCCGACAGTGTCTAAAGACGAGACGGATACTCAAGTGAGGATTGCGTTTGATGCATGGAATCAATGCGATTTCCTGTGCAAAAACTATATCCTAAATGTCTGGACGGCACGTTGTATACCATGTATGGATCGTTCAAAACTGCTAAGACTCTGTGGGAGTCTTTGGACAAGAAATACAAAACTGAGGATGTCGGGTTGAAGAAATTCATCGTCGAAAAGTTTCTGGATTTCAAGATGGTGGACACGAAGACTGTGGTCAGTCAAGTCCAAGAGCTCCAAATCATTTTGCATGAAATTCATGCCGAAGATATGGTTCTAAGTGAATCTTTCTAAGTGGCTACCATAATTGAGAAATTGCCACCTGCTTGGAGGGATTTCAAGAACTATCTGAAGCATAAGAGAAAGGAAATGAGGCTTGAAGACTTGATCGTGAGGCTAAGAATTGAAGAAGATAATCGATCATCTGACAAGAAGTCTGTCAAACCACCACCACCCATGGCTAACCTAGCTGAATCAAGTAAAAATGCTAATAAGAAACGAAAGCATTTTGTTACTAGTCAGTCCAAGGGAAAAAGCAAAGAAGCGCAGATTCATGGAAAATTGTCACAATTGTGGGAAACCTAACCACATGGCTAGGGATTGCAAGGAGCCAAAGAGACGTGACTCAAATCAAGTAAATTTGGCTGAAGAAGTGATCAAGGACAATAGCGTGCCCATTGACTTATCAGAAATCGATCTCACTACCGTTGTATTTGAAGCCAACTTGGTGGGATAATCCAATGGAGTGGTTTGTCGACACCGGGGCTACCCGTCATATTTGCACTGACAAGTCTATGTTTTCCAAATATACTCCAATTAATGGAAGAAAGTTCTTCGTGGGAAACTCTTCAACCTCTCATGTGGTTGGACTAGGGAAGGTCATATCGAAGATGACTTCGGGCAAGGAGCTGACCTTGATTGATGTGCTTCATGTTCCCGACATTAGAAAGAATCTGATCTCTAGAGCGGGACTAGTTAAGGGTGGTTTTAAGTTAGCTTTTGAAGCTGCACGTGTTGTACTCACAAAACGTGGGATGTTTGTAGGAAAAGACTACCTAGATAAGGGGCTTTTCAAAATGAATGTAATGACTATACTCCGTGATTTGGAAAGTAATAAAATTCAATATTTTTCTTACTTGCTTGAGTATTCTGATACATGGCATCTTAGATTAGGACATGTAAATTATAATTCTCTAAAGAAACTTGTAAGTTTGAATTTATTGCCAACTTTCAAAATTAATAATCAACATAAATGCGAGATTTGTGTTGAAGTTAAATTAGCTAAAGGATCGTTTCATTCAATAGAAAAAACACTGAACCTCTAGGACTTATTCACACTGATATATGTGATTTGAAGTTTGTGAAAACTAGAGGTGGAAAGAAATACTTCATTACATTTATAGACAATTGCACATGTTACTGTTATGTCTATTTGCTTAAAAGCAAAGACGAGGCTGTTGAAGCTTTCAAACATTATAAGAATGAAGTTGAAAATCAACTTAGCAAAAGGATAAAAATTATCCGAAGTGATAGAGGTGGAGAATATGGTGCTCCATTTGACGAATTCTGTACAAGTTACAGAATAATTCATCAAAGCACAGCACCTTATTCACCACAATCTAATGGAGTTGCCGAACGAAAGAATCGAACTCTAAAAGAAATGATGAATGCTATGTTGATTAGTTGTGGGTTACCCCAGAACATGTGGGGGGAGGCAATCCTCTCGGCTAACTATATTCTTAATAAAATTTCACATAAAAGTAGGAGCGAAACTCCATATGAATTATGGAAAGAAAATAAGCCTTCATACAAATACATGAAAGTGTGGGGTGTTTTGCAAAAGTAGAAATATTAAAGCCTAAACAAGTTAAAATAGGACCAAAAACTATTGATTGCATTTTCTTTGGACATGCTCTTAATAGTAGTGCTTATCGATTCCTCGTACATAAATCAGGCATTTCTGATATTCATGAAGGTACAGTGATGGAATCACGAAATGCCTCATTTTTCGAGGATATATTTTCATACAAGGAAAAAAATGAATCGAGTTCTAAAAAGATAGCTCATGAATCTACGAGTAATACAAATTCAATTATAGAAGAACAACGTCGTAGTAAGAGGACAAAAGTTACTAAATTATTTGGTCCTAATTTTATGACTTATATGTTAGAAAGTGAACCGAGAACGATAAAATAAGCTTTGTCTAGTCCAGATGCGGCGCTCTGGAAAGAAGCTATCAATAGTGAAATTGAATCCATTATGCAAAACCATACATGGAAACTAGTAGATCTACCGAAAGGTAGCAAACCATTAGGGTGCAAATGGATCCTTAAAAGAAAGTATAAGGCTGATGGCACTATTGATAAATATAAGGCATGTTTGGTTGCCAAAGGTTACCGACAAACGAAATGTGTTGACTTCTTTGATACCTATTTTCCAGTGACGAGAATAACATCCATTAGAGTTCTCATAGTTATTCCTGTGTTGCATAACCTTGAAATACATCAAATGGATGTTAAAACTGCTTTTTTAAATGGAGAATTAGACGAAGAAGTCTATATGGAGCAACCTGAAGGGTATGTCTCTCCTAGACAAGAAAATAAGGTGTGCAAACTTGTTAAGTCACTTTATGGACTTAAACAAGCGTCAAAACAGTGGCATGAAAAGTTTGATCATACCATGCTAACTAATGGATTTAAAATAAACGAGTGTGATAAATGCGTTTATATAAAGAGCACACCTCACGCATATGTCCTTGTCTTTCTATACGTTGATGACATGTTGATCATGGGAAGTAATCATGATATTATCATGAATACCAAAGAAATGTTGAAGAAAAATTTCAACATGAAAGATATGGGCAAAGCTAATGTGATATTAGGGATTAAAATATCTAAAACATCTGAAGGACTAGTACTATCACAATCTCATTATATTGAGACAGTGCTTAAAAGAAAATAGTCTTCAGACATTCAAAAGAAAATAGTCTAATTAGATTTTTACCAAAATACTAACATTCATAAATCTATTAATAGTAACCGAAAATTAAAATCAGATTAATTTTTATTTAGTGTATTTTTATAACATTATAATCATATTTTACTTTTTATTTCATTGAAGGATAGCTTATTTAATTAATTATACATTACATCAACTTTGGATCGAGTTATACATGTATTTAATTGACGAGGAACCGTCATAATTTATAATAGCTCGCAGTAAAATGAAATTATAATTTTACATAAACAAACGATATTTTTTTTATTGGTCATCGATACTCAAGATGTGTGTGAAGGATTTTTCTAGAAAAAGTGCGAGTGCATGAAGGTTTTTGTTATATATAAAGAGTATTTGATGACTTTCCTTTAGTATATATCATCAATAAACTTGTTACACTAATCAAAATTTAAGGCTATGTTTGATTTTGTTTTGGTTGGGTATTTTGGTGATTTTTGGTAAGATTTTTTTGGGGATACGTGCAAATTTGGTGGGATTGTGTTTGGTTTCATATTATTTGCTAATATTTGGGTGGATTTTTTGGTGAGATAGTGTTTGTTTTCGTTTCCATAAGAAACATAAATTACTGTAGCAGTCAAATCACGTAAGTTTTTGTCTGTTAGTAATTATTTGTGATTGAAAATTATAATATAATATTAAAATTGTAATGATTGTTATATATATGTATGTAATAGAATGTGTTATATATATGTATATAAAAAAAAGTGGGTCATTAAAGTGTTTTAAATTTCAAAATTCAAATGCAAATTTTGGACCAAAAAATTAGGGATTTTGGGGGTGCAAATTGTGAAGGCCAAACACAAGTTGGCCAAAAAATAGGTTCAAAATGAAACCAGCCTAAGATTTTTAAACTTTTAGTCGTCTTCCTTCTAAGTTCAATTTATATAAATATAAATAAAGTTCGAAATACGTCCATAATTAGAGGAGAAAGGGAGAGGAAAAACAAGAATGATCCTGATAGAAACACATAAAGATTTTTAAGAAGATGACAAAACATAACAACTGACAATGAGAAATAATGAAGCGCACATTTAACAAAAAAAATTAAGCATTGATATAGAGATATGATGCAATTAGAACAAAAATATGAAAAAAAATATCATGATGTTAAATGAAAAGAAAGTTTCGACGTCCATCAAGACCAAACACGATAAGAACTAATGAGACTTTTAAATAAGATTAAACTTTTTTATTTTTATTTTCATTTCAACTCTAATCATTGTAGATCTACCTAATTTATTTGTAAATATTATACCTAAGTAATAATTAATTATTAAAAATGAGAATACTGACATATTATTTAAAGTTGTTTTCTCTTAATCATTTATGATTTTTCAGGTGAACTTAACAAAGTGAGTACTAAGAAATCATGTGGAGGAGAAGGAAGAAATAAAAAATTGGTACTTAGTATATTACAAAATATTAAATACCGTATTTTGATATTAATATTTGTTTTTTATATTTGATTTGCATGTAATATAAATCACGTACGAAATAATCAATTCAAAATAAGTACGTTTCTCATGAAGCATAAAAATAAACTTAAAGAAAGTAGAACATAAAAAATTTATCTATAATCAAATAGGAACAATTGAAGGTATACGAAGAACAAAAGTTTTAGCTAAAATTTATATACTAACAAAATATTATTGTCAATTAAACTATATTTATTATAGGATATACATTATTGTTTGAAGGGAATAATTTATATGATTGATGATAAATCAATATTGTGATATTATATAGAATATACAACGCTTGAATTTCAATGACTACTTAATAACATGCAAATCGTATGAAATATAATGAGAAGGGCATAGAACCTCATCAATGAAATTATATTATAAGTATCGTTTTCAATCAAAATATTTTTTCAAGATAAAATACCAAAATTGCACTATTTCAAGATAATAGGTTGGCTTTGAAATATCATACAAGACGAGGACAACGTCCAATGGGATGTTTGAGGATACAACAACTTATGTGTTGGATTCCATGTAAATGAATATATAATATTTGTTGAAGATGTAACATTATAATATTATACACATTTTCTTTAGCTTTATATATATATATATATATATTATTCTTTCATATACGTTGTCTACAAAGTGCTATTTTCTAATTTGTTTATGTTTCTAATATTCTTTTTTTCACAGATGATAATACTCAATATATTATAGATAATTGACTCTATAAACATAAAATGAATTTTTTTTTCTCATCACACTTAATAGAAAAATAGAAATAAATAAGGGAATTTTTTTTGTTGTATCAGATGCTATTGAAAGAGTGCAAGCACAAAATAATAAACAAAAAAAAAAAGAATGATCGGGAGAAGAATACAAAAGAAAACCTTGAATAGTTTCTACATAACCTTGAATAGTTTCTACATTAGATGAATTTCAATAAACTCAAGCCTATGTTCTTACAAAATGACTCAAACAAGATTACAAAGTTAACGGCGAAATAACGAATGAGACATCAACAACAAATCAAGTGATATGAAGAAAAAAGAAAGTTACAATATACATCAAGGTGCAAGAGAAAAATGATTAATTGGACTTATAAATAATATTAAACTTGATTATTTATTTATTTATATCATGTTATTTACATGTTTTTTTACATGTACCTTCGTAAAATTTTAAATTTTTGATGAACTATTATGAGAATTTTAATTTTTTGATTTAATGCTAAATTTATGTTCATGCAGAACTTCAAAATCATAGGAATTCTTGCTTGTTTGCTATGATATAGTAACCAGAAACAAACTGAGATGGCCGTCACATCTATAAGAAAATATTATTAACCAACATTTGTAAATTTTATAGGATGAATCCTATGTAGGACATGTCTCGGGTAAATAGTTCTAATTAAATAAGATAGCATAACTAGAGAAAATATGACTTTGTACCATCTTTCTTAACCCATAGTTTGCACAATCAAACTATTTTTTAAGATAATTTGTAATATATTCGTATAAATTATGTCAATGTATATTATTATTATTAAGAATGAAATGTCTTATATTCATAATACATATTTATATTCATAATACATGTTAATATTCATTTTTCTATAAATTATGTATTCTCTTAAATCAGAATGAATCACGTGCAACGCACGTTTCCTTTACTAGTTTATTTAAATGAACACAAAATTTTGTAAAAAAAGTGGGTGCATATTGAGAATGAGAAAAGAACAAACAGGTATGGGATTTGTTTTAAAGAACTAACATCCAAATTGTGGATCAGAGAGATAATAAAGTTGAGATGAAAAGCAGTAAAAGATGGCAAATAAAACCAACTTTTCTTTCCCAAAATTAAATCATAGTAATCTACAGGTAGAATTCTTGCTTATAAAAGGGATGCATGAGGAGAGACCTCTTCACTTCACATTCATGCTTTTCTCTTCACCATCCACATTCATATATTTGCTATTTTAAACTATGTTGTTTACATTTTATCTATTTTTGTTCCATAAATTAAATATGTTTTCACCAAAATCTCTAAAATTATAATAGTTGGTTTTAATTTGGTGTATGTGATCTTTATTAAGAGCTTCCTTTAGTTCAAGATGGAGGGCTTAGGAGCGTTTAGAGCTGCCATCTCATGCATTCGGTTACGCTCAAATATTTAAACAAGCGTTGAGTTTTAACCAGTGCTTGAGGTGGGAGCAACTCCTTCCGCATTCTTTGCCCGCTAATTGGACTGAAGGGAGCTCCTAACAATCACCACCACATACTATATATATATATATATATATATATGTATATATACATACATATATACTAGGTAAATGTTAATTTAGTTTCTTCTTTTCCTTGTTTATCTATTCTACTGAAGTGTTGTTTGTTGTTTGGTCAGCAAGAAAATGCAGGGAAGAGGGTGATCTAGCATACTATTTCAAGACAAAATGAAGAATACAAGCCTGAAGATTTACTTTAGTTACAAATAAGGATTTTGTTGTTAATTATGTATTAGATCTCTTAATTATCTTTACAATTGTATGTTCTTATGAGTCGATACATCCAGAAGTAAGTCATTGTGTTGGGAGTCAAAGTTGTAAGTCACAACTAACTAATGTGAAATCATATTTTCTTATTGAATTATATTAGACTTAATCAAATGTTACAACTGAGCGCAATCTATAATTTTCTTCCTGGTACAATTCGAGTCTTCTCATGTTGTGGTTCTGAATATACCAATCTAATGAAATGTGATGACTGAGATTGAAAAATGAAAAGTAATTCTTACATTACTAATAACGTGATGTTATGAATTCCAATAAAGTAACTTTCATACCATAAAGTGTCCGTTACTTCAGACGCTCATGCGTTAAATGATGTTTCAGTTACGTAGTAGTGCCTTAAAAAGACGTGTCTAATTAATGCAAGAGAAACGCATGCTCGAAGATTTGTTAATAACCAATTAGAGTTGTATATATCTCAATTTACTCCATCAACATTCAAGAGCTGTGATATATTAATTGTTTAACCCTGACAAAATGAGGAACTTAATGATATATCATAATGTGGTTTTTAGGCCCAAGAGTAATTACCTAATAATTCAAGGCCCAATAACCACTCTATAATACGAGATCCGAGCTAATAAAATCTTCTTGGTTGGTCAGTCCAAGAATGACCCACTATCCAAACCATCTATATATAGTCACGTGTCATCATCCTAGAAACCCAATTCTTACATCCATCTGTACAGGGTAGGGGTGGTAAAATGGGTCCACAATCATGGGTTCAACCTAATTAAACTGGTTTGCGTTGGGTTGGTTATTAATGAATTTTATTTGATTCCAAAATTGGCCCAACTAAATTTCAAGTTAACTTGCTTGCTAATAATCTGAAGAAAAAAAATGCAAGGTATGAAGTTGGGTTGGGCTTGGTTCTCTTTTAACTTTTGATTTTCTTTTTGATTGAACTTTATTCCACATTAAAACCATTAAGAACTCAACTCATTTAAAAACCAACCCATTAAAACCAACAGAAACCCAACCAACTCGCCATTTACCACCCCTAGTACAAGGTGTAGAAACTATAAATACTTTATTGATGATTTTAATCTCTACTGCACATTCCTCTAGCTTCAGCCTCTCTTATACAGTAAAAACTCGATAAATTAATATTCGATTATTTAATAAACTCTCTAAGATAATATTTTTGGCCAGTCCTGACTCGAAGATGGGGTGCTAAATTAATAATTCGCTAAAATTATAAGATAATATATTTTTTATAATTTCTATAGCCCCATATAAAATATAAATTAATAATTCCTTATATACTATATATTACATGAATGATTTATGAAGATTTCTTAAAAATGACTCAATTGTCTTTTGCTTTTTGTTGAAAGCAATTTCACCTTGAATCTCGTCACTAATTTTCCTTATCATTGTAAGAACTTCTGGTGTTGTTTTCTCATATCTCAACAAGAAATTATTGAATGTGATTGCCGCTTTAATCGTTTCGCGAAGGTGCTCTATGGTAGAGCTTTCATCATCATCTTTATCTTTAATAGCATATTTTGATCTTGTACTTATATAGAAAATATTTGTTAGTGTCCATAAAGTGGTACATTGAATACAAGAAGCATAATAAGGTAGGAGATTGAAAGATTCTTTTAAATTGGACCCTTCATTTAATATACGTACATGTATTGTACAATAATTAAGTGGAAGTTTGAAATATGTTTGTACATTGAGTATTTCATTATAAATTAATAAAATATAAATTAATATTAATATATAAATTAATAATTATTAATTTATCGATTAATTAATAACTCTTTTAATTAATAAATTTTGATGGTCCCATGATTATTAAATTTATAGAGTTTCTACTGTATTCATATAATGAGACTACAAATAAGAGGAAATTCATTTTATATATAAATTTAAGAGTTAGACTAGTATTAGTATACGGATACAAACACCAGTTTTTGAACCGAATGTCAAGACAAATAAGGAAATTGCATTGATATACCTGTCATCACATTAATAATACAAGTGAATAAAAGAAAAATCCAAAGGAAGATTATTTAGAAAATCTTAACTTTAACTCGCCAAAGCCCTATACAGTGATATATACAAATTAAAGATTAGAAATCAAAGAATCATATCTCAACATCATTAATAAAGAAAATTTTATTAAAAATGTACTGTGAAAAATGTCAAATCATCAGTAACTCAAACATCCCAACCAAACCTTCTCAAAATCAATATGAAAGATAACAAGTCTTAATGGAAAATAAAATGATACTCATTATAAATAAAATGATAAACCTATATAGTAAAATGTTTCGATTATTTTAGCAAGTCGTTGTTCTTCACCTAAAAAGAACTAAACAGAAAAGAATTACTTCAAGATTGCATTCTTGATATGTTATACATATATATACTCGGAAATTCTACGTATGGTGCACATGGTCAACTTTTTCATGTACAACTAAATAAAAAGAAAATATATATGTATGTGTATATATCTTTATACATTTTATTTTAGGTATAATAAAAAGAATAGTTGAAAATTGTACTAATGTTGATCTGTTAGAGTAACAAAACATGTCATCTATAATTAAAATGCTAAAAGTCAACTAAAATAAAGGAACAATAATTTTTTAAATTTAGTTTACTTGGCATACCATAGATCATTGTAAATAAGTTCAAATAAATTTTTTAATATTATATAAATAATGTTAAGAACTGATATTTGCCTCACCAAATTACAATAGTTTAGGAGCTCCACATTTATATGTTTCTCTTAGGAAATGACAAACATTAGTTCATTTATAAAAGATGAATCTGTATTTAAATACTACATTCAATCTTTTCATTTTTCTTAATAATTTTGTCTAATAATTTGTTTATGTATGCATAATATACAAATACGATTATACATATTTATGCAAACTAACAATTATCAACTCAAAACGTAATGCAACAGAGTGTGAAGAAGTATTCTTAGTTGTGCATTTTATGTTTTTTTAAATTGTCAATTATGTATGTAAGTGTTGACAATATTATACAATTTTTAGTTATTAGACTGTAAAATGTACCGTATCTCTTTATATATATGTTAGATACTATTATATGCTTTTAACTGTTCCCCACCATTTTTTCAGTGATACAATAAATTTTTGTTGATAATCTTTTTATTTTAAAGTTTCACTGATATTTTAGAATTTATTCATTTCGAATTGTTGGGTTTATTATTTAGTATGTAATGAATTAATAAAAATAATCTAGTAATTTCTTTGGTGCATAAAAATAGCCTTGGAATCGAATTTTGAAGTGCGGTGTTTAAGATTCAATGAGCATTATTTTCACATTTTATTATAAAAATTCAATTTGAAGCTCCTTGTGAATGCCAATATGTTATACCCGTATTTCAAATGGGAAAGAGTTAAAAAAATTATTTACAGATAGAAGTTCGAGAATCCAAATGTATCAAGGAATAGTATTTTAGGTTAATTATGATAATCATATGATGAACATAAGGTTACACTCAGGTTTTTATGGGACTTCAGGTTTTGACGGGACTTCTCTGGTTCAAAGCGCTTGTGGGCCCTGAGCGTGACAAATTGTATTAGAGCAATTTGTCAAAATTCAAATTCAAGACAATTTTGAAGGTTGAAATGCATGCCATTTTTTGAATGCTTATGTCATGCATGATATAAGCTTGGTCATAAAAGTCGTAAATGGCGGGCAAAGCTCTCCTATAAATAGAGCTTCGTCCAGTGTTAGATAGCATCCCGAAAACATTTCTCTTTCTCCCTATAAACTTTCTTCTCCTTTTATTTGTTATAAAAGAGAGTGTGAGAGTGTTCTTCCTAGTTCGAGACGGATAAAATTATTTCGTTCTTGTGATTAGTGAAGACGTTTGTAATTCCTTTCAGATTGATATTATTATAGCCTTGTCCCATGGACGTAGCCTAAATTGGGTGAACCACGTTAAATTTCGTGTCCCTTATTTTCTATATTTTTGTTGTTGTCTCAACTCAAATCATGTCATATTCCAACGCTTCCGCAGTGCGTACCGCCTAACAGTGGTATCAGAGCCACTAGGTTGGAGTACCGTTCACAAGAAAATTTTTGTTGGTGTATACATAATTTTAGTAGTATAAATTAAATACTATCGGGAAGTTCTGCCCAGTGAGCTTACTCGGGAAAAGTATTATTTATACGGTACAATATTTTTGTATACTACGGTTCGAGGTGAAACGGTTGTTTTTAAAATGACGGCGAAATTTGATATTGAGAAATTCAATGGAAATAATTTTTCATTGTGGAAGATGAAAATAAAGGCAGTATTACGAAAGGATAATTGTCTTATGGCAATTGAGGCTAGGCCGGCGGATATCACTGATAATAAAAAGTGGGAGGAGATTGATGGTAATGCTGTGGCCAATTTACATTTGGCGTTGGCAGATGGAGTTCTGTCCAGCATTGAGGAAAAGAAGTCAGCTAAAGAAATTTGGGATACGCTGACGAAACTCTACGAAGCCAAATCGTTACACACAAAAATATTCTCGAAGCGGAGACTTTACACTTTACGGATGGCGGAAACCACATCGGTGACCAAACACATCAACGTTCTAAATACACTATTTTCACAACTCACTTCAATGGGTCATAAAATAGATGCAAGTGAACGTGGGGAGCTTTTACTCCAAACCTTACCTGATTCATATGATCAACTTATCATCAACTTGGCAGGAAATTCTACCACGGATTATCCAGTCTTCGATGATCTTGCGGCCGCAATTCTGGAAGAGGAAAATAGGCGCAAAAACAAGGAAGACAGATTGGCAAATTCTCAGTAGGCAGAAGCTTTGTCGATGGCAAGAGGAAGATCTATGGAGCGTGGGTCGAGTGAGAGCCATAATCGTGGCAAGTTCCAGACACGGGGTAAGAAGCACATTAAATGTTACAATTGTGGTGTAAAGGGACACTACAAAAGTGAGTGTCTAAATCCCAAGAAGAAGGAAATTTTCAAAGGAAAGGGCCTTGAGTCATCTAATGCTCAGGCTAATGTAGCAGAAAACTTGAGTGATGGCGATATTCTATGTAGCGAGGCATCAATATCTGCAGATGGCAGAGCGAAGTTTGATGACGTGTGGCTGATCGATTCCAGTGCAACATGGCACATGACGTCCCGTAGAGAATGGTTTCAAAATTATGAACCGGTTCGAGGAGGACAGGTGTACATGGGAAACAATCATGCTTTGGAGATCGCTGGCATTGGTACCATCAAAATAAAGATGTTCGATGGTACAGTTCGCACTATTCAAGGAGTTCGGCATGTAGAGGGTTTGAAAAAGAACTTGTTGTCTGTTGGACAACTTGATGATCTTGGGTGTGTGACTCACATTGAAAATGGAGTCATGAAGATTATCAAAGACGCGCTTGTTGTTTTGAGGGCAGAAAAGATCGCATCGAATTTATACATGCTTAAAGGTGACACGGAGCAGGGAGCTAATGCGTCGATTGCATCGGCCAGTTCGGTAGAAGAGATGACGATGTTGTGGCACAAGAAACTAGGCCATATGTCGGAGAAAGGTCTCAAGGTTCTCTCTAATCAAAAGTTACTCCCATGGCTTACAAAGGTAATTTTACCACTTTGTGAGCATTGTGTTACAAGGAAGCAGCATAGGGTTTCGTTTGGACGATCTATCAATAGGAGCAGCTGCATCTTGGATCTGATTCATTCAGATGTTTGGCAATCACCAGTTTTGTCTGTTGGAGGAGCAAAATATTTTGTCTGACGATTTCTCAAGGAGATGTTGGGTGTATCCAATCAAGAAGAAAGCAGATGTGTTTGAGTTCTTCAAAGTTTTCAAAGCACGGGTGGAACTTGAATCTGGGAAAAAGATCAATTGTCTAAGGACCGATAATGGAGGAGAATATACCAGTCATGAGTTTGAAAAGTTTTGTCAACAAGAAGGTATCAAACGACAGTTAACCACGGCATACACTCCACAACAGAATGGAGTGGCAGAGCGGATGAGTAAGACGCTGTTGGAAAGGACGAGAGCGATGCTAAGGACTGCGGGCCTAGATAAATCTTTTTGGGTGGAAGCGGTCAGATCTGCCTGTTATGTGATCAATCGATCCCTGTCAACATCGATTGATCTGAAAACGCCGATGGAGATGTGGACGGGGAAGCCAGCTGATTATTCTCGGTTACATACATTTGAAAGTCCTGTGTACGTAATGTACAATTCACAAGAAGTCACAAAGTTGGATCAAAAATCCAGAGAGTGTGTATTCTTGGGTTATGCTGATGGTGTAAAGGGGTATCGCTTGTGGGATCCCACAAACCACAAGGTTGTCATCAGCAGAGATGTAATATTTGCAGAAGATAAGCTGCAATTGGTAAGGAATGATAGCACTAGGAAAGAAAGTTCAGAGACTACAACGATAATAGTGGAAAATAGTCCAGAAGATCATGATACAGATTCCTCGGAAGCAGAATCAGAGCACGAAAAAGATCCAGTCGGAGGTGAGGCTACGGAAGTCCGACGCTCAACTCGAGAAAGACGAGTACCGGGCTGGCTCTCTGAATACATTACTGAGAGCAATGTAGCATACTGTCTTTTAACGGAGGATGGAAAGCCAACAACTTTCTAGGAGGCTTCTAGAAGCCAAGACGCGGCTCTATGGAGGACAGCAATGCAAGAAGAGATTGAAGCCTTACATAAAAACCGAACATGGGAGCTTGTTCAGTTACCACGAGGAAGGAAAGCCATTGGAAATAAATGAGTCTATAAGATCAAGCGTGATGGCAATGACCAAGTGGAACGGTATCGTGCTAGACTGGTGGTGAAAGGATATGCTCAGAAAGAGGGTATTGACTTTAACGAGATATTTTCCCCGGTGGTTCGACTTACAACAGTCAGGGTGGTCCTGGCAATGTGTGCTGCATTCGACTTACACCTGGAGCAGTTGGATGTGAAAACTGCATTTCTTCATGGAAATCTTGAATAAGAAATCTATATGCTCCAACCAGAAGGTTTTGCCGATGTAGGCAAAGAGAACTTGGTTTGCAGGTTAAACAAATCTCTATACGGTCTCAAACAGGTGCCGAGGTGTTGGTATAAGAGATTTGATTCCTTCATTATAAGCCTTGGATATAATAGACTTAACGCAAACTATTGCACGTATTGCAAAAGATTTGGTACGGATAACTCGTTCGTTATTTTGTTATTGTATGTGGACGACATGTTGGTCGTAGGGCCCAACATTGGTCGGATCCAAGAGTTAAAGGCACAGTTGGCTAGGGAGTTTGAAATGAAGGACTTGGGACAAGCAAACAAGATTCTAGGGATGCAAATTCACAGAGACAGAAGTAGCAGGGCGATTTGGCTGTCACAGAAGAATTATCTGAGAAAGATCTTGCGCCGCTTCAACATGTAAGATAGTAAGCCAATCTCAACCCCTCTCCCTGTTAACTTCAAGTTATCCTCTAGTATGTGTCCTAGCAGTGAAGCAGAGAGGATGGAGATGTCTTGAGTACCGTATGCATCAGCAGTGGGAAGTTTGATGTTCGGTATGATATGCACTAGACCAGACATTGCACAAGCAGTGGGAGCGGTTAGTCGGTTCATGACGAATCCTGGAAAAGAGCATTGGGAAGCAATAAAGAGGATTCTGAGGTACATCAGAGGTTCCTCGGATGTTGCATTATGTTTCAGAGGATCAGATTTTACTGTTAAAGGCTATGTGGATTCGGATTATGCGGGTGACCTTGATAAAAGGAGATCCACAACAGGATATGTGTTTACTCTTGCGGGCTGAGCTGTAAGCTGGGCTTCAAAGTTACAGAGTGTTGTAGCTCTGTCCACTACAGAAGCAGAATACATGGCAGCTACATTTGCCTGTAAAGAAGCAGTTTGGATACAAAGGTTGGTTGAGGAGCTCGGGCACAAACAAGAAAGCGTTACTTTGTTTTGTGACAGTCAGAGCGCCTTGCACATTGCAAGGAATCCGGTCTTTCATTTCAGGACGAAGCACATTGGTGTTCACTACCACTTTGTTCGTAAAGCGGTGGAGAATGGGAGTGTTGACATGCAAAAGATTCACACTCGGGAAAACCTAGCAGATGTATTGACAAAGCCAATCAGTACCGACAAGTTTGTTTGGAGTAGATCCTCGATTGGCCTTACAGAAACATAGGCAACACGGACGGACAAGGCGAAAGGATGTGTGAAGAACTAATTTGCCATTAGTCTTCAAGTGGGAGAATGTCAAAATTCAAATTCAAGATTGTCATGCTAAGCATGACAATTTTGAAGGTTGAAATGCATGCCATTTTTTGAATGCTTATGTCATGCATGACATAAGCATGGTCATAAAAGTCGTAAATGGCGGGCGAAGCTCTCCTATAAATAGAGCTTCGTCCAGTGTTAGATAGCATCCCGAAAACATTTCTCTTTCTCCCTATAAACTTTCTTCTCCTTTTATTTGTTATAAAAGAGAGTGAGAGAGTGTTCTTCCTAGTTCGAGACGGATAAAATTATTCCGTTCTTGTGATTAGTGAAGACGTTTGTAATTCCTTTCAGATTGATATTATCATAGCCTTGTCCCGTGGACGTAGCCTAAATTGGGTGAACCACGTTAAATTTCGTGTCCCTTATTTTCTATATATTTGTTGTTGTCTCAACTCAAATCATGTCATATTCCAACGCTTCCGCAGTGCGTACCGCCTAACACAATTCACCAGTCGAAATTTTGGAGCTAAGTATTACACAAACAAATTTTGGAGCTAAGTACAAACAGTCGTTCAATAGATTTGATGAGATTTTTCTGATCCAACTTGGCTTGTGGACTGATGTGTGACATAGTATATGATTCATCTATGTCATATGAGAATCATAAGTTTGTTCATTATTAAATTTATGTTTTAAATAGAAAACATTATAAATGTGGTACTATTTTATAAAAAAAATCACATTCAATATTAAGCTGGCTTCATATGAGATGTTGAAACAATTATCAAGTTATTACTTAATACGCAATTTAATACATAATTTTTAAGCAAAGGGTTGATTTAGAAAGACATTATACACACTCACTGCCTATAACGATCCTTCTGGTAAAATACAGACAGGAATAGATAAAAGATTATGTTGATAGCGATGTTCAATATAAAGTTTTTATATCAAATACATGAAATTTTTGCCTATGTGAACTTTAATTTTAACATTTTTTTTTTTTGTTTAGCTAGCATGCTATTATTTAGAATTAGGCATGTAAACAAGTCGAGCTCGAGATTATACGAGCTCGAGTTCGTTGAGCTTAATTTTTCAAACTAGAGCTCGAGCTCAAGCTGAGCCGAGCCCAAGCTCGCGAGCTAGAGTCGAGCTCGACTTGTACACCTAAAATTAAACCCAAAATTTTTTTAAAATTTGAATTTTTTATTTTTTTATAAATTATTTACCATATATTTATCAACATAATAATAAAAAATAATATATTAAAAAATAAAAAATTCGCGAGTTCGAACTCGACTAAAAGCTCGAGCCCCAAAAACTCTTTTACTTCCGCATTAGATAAATAAATGCATATATATTATTGAGATTTGTTGGTTGATAATAAGATAAATGAGTCAACTCACACTTGAAAAAAAAATTCAAAATTCAAATTTTGCTAGCATCTATATCTAATGATAGATTTAAATACTTTATATTCAATCTATACTCTTAACATTTGACAGCATAATTCAATCAATTAAAAAACAAAAGAATCATAGAAGTTTAATTAGAGAAGGATATTAGACATCATTATTTGGAAGTGATTAGCGTTCACAATCTAACAATCAAAAACAAAAGTTGCTAGAGAAATTGGTGATTGCCTTTTATTTCCATTACCAAAAAGCAGGCAGAGTACGTGGGACCTACCGATTACTTGCATGTAATTCACATCTATCCTTGCTTTATTATATAATAAATTGAATATGATAATCCTTGTACAAAAGTTAAAGTGACTTACTAAAGCTACCTTGTCTCGAATCCTCCTCTTTTTTGATTTGTTCATTCAAAGCTGAATGTTGTTCAAAGGAAAGATTCCAGATCCTATTCAACTCCAACTCATCAACCCATCATACTTGCACTTATTTACTTTAACAGTCTTGACAGAATACACAAAGTCTGAAAATTCTATAATGGTGTGTTTGGATTGAAAGATTTAAAATGTATCAAAATATAATCAAGTTAGAATGGATTTCAAATTCTATCAGGGTGTGTTTGGATCGAGTGATTTGAAATCCATGCATTTCAAATTCATCAACAAATCCATTTAAGTTCGGTTGGATGATGATGGATTTCAAATCCCTCGCCATTCATTTTAAGCACTTTTCTCCATAACTACTGTGGATTTCAAATGACACCATTTGAAATCCACCATCTAAATCCGGTCCTCAAATCCAAATCCATCGATCCAAACGCACCGTCATTTATTTTGAGCTATTTCTCCATAATAATGATGGATTTCAAATAACTATTTTTGTGTCATTTCAAATTCATCTTTCAAATCCCCTCCCATAATCCAAATCACTTGATCCAAACACACCCTAACAGAACAGGTCAAATTGAATCCGTATGTTAATAGATTATTATTAGACGAAAGGGTGTTTTGGTAAAATAATCCTCCTGTTATTACATTTAATGTACTACAAAAGATCAAAAGATGGAGTTTGACTCTACTGAACTCGATTTATTGCAAAATTATCAGGATAATGTGTGTGCACATGGGACCCAAACCAACCCAGTGGATATTGAATGTAATCTATATTTACAAAAAGGGATTTAAATATGTATGAATGTGGATATTCATCCCATGCAAAATCAACCTTTATTCCTCTTATTTTGAACATATAAAAAAGAAAGGTGATGTGGGTCAATGAGATGGGAAGAAAAGAGGTGAAGAATCTCTATGCAATTTGCCATCAGAAACTCTAACTTTGGTCATCTTGTTTTCACACCAATGCAACTGTTCACCATTCATATCTCCCATTCTAAGTACTCTACTCACCACTTTTAAGTCTATTTCAGCCATCATTATCTCTATCTCTTCCTCTATTTTCAACTTCCTTTTTCTCATGCATTTCCCTGACCTTCGAAGCTCATTCAACTTTGCCCTTTTCTGCAATTTTGTTTAACAATTCTAATATTATTATTAAACTAATTTACACAAAAAATGGAATAAATTTAAATAAATATTATACCTTTTGGTTGACCTTTTTTAATAGGAGAAGAAGAGTTGCATCAGCTGAACCCCTTCTGGTTCTCTTGAATAAATCTGCCAAAATCTGGCAATGATTCTTCTTGTCCTGTTTCAGGAAATTCATGAAAGTCCTTATTGATTCTTCCATTATTAGAATGAATGATGTTGATGGGATTCTTGATCCTGGCCCTTCCTCTCTTTCATCTGAATCTGCACCCATTATTTTAATTTTCAATTATTTGTGAATCATATAATTGACAACGTCAAATTGTAATATAAATCATATGCTATGATGCACGGACACTGTAAAATTATATATGTTTGAAAAAAAAATAATTACTTCAGCTTTCAAATTCACAAAAAATAAGTGAAATAGCATCAAATGTCACAGATTTATAGTAGAGATACCCTCTAACTGCATCTATTACGGTGTTTATATTTTACTTTTTTCATTTTATTTAAGCAAACAAATTTATTTTCATATTAGAAACGCTGTCGGAGAGTATCGGTCGAGTGTCGTGTCCGATCAGGTGTCCATGCATAACAGATCATATGAGTATTTTAAATTTTAATAATGGTGTTTACCTCTGTATTCTGGAACCTGGAGCAATTTTGGAGCTAGGCTCCTCATTCTGGCATAGATCTCTGGTCTTCGACCGTGTTCATAAGGCTCGTTTTCGATGTACCTTTGCAACAGAACTTGGAACTGTTGAAATTGTTGGGCGATATAAGCAGGGCAGCCCGGGTCAAACTCTTTACGTGAAGCTCTCAAACGTTGAAAATACTTATAATTCCAGTTTAGAGCTTCCCATGTTAAGCATATTTGTGCTACATAAGCAGATTCCAGTTCATGGTACGGGTTGTGCCCAAATTCTGACGGTTTTTTTGTGAACTTTAGGACAATTCTTTCTGATATGGATCTTGGACATGCCTGTATGGATCTCAGTGACTCTGTTTTTCTCAGACAAATTTTCAGTTGAGTGAGTATTATATATAAGTTTAAATGATGTTGGAATATTACAGAATCTTAATATTGTACCTGTTTCTTGGAGCTTTTGAACGCTAATTCGATCTAAAAAAAGCATTTCTTCGTCGTATTTTTGGAAGACAGTGTAAGATTCCCACTTGGGGCAACTTCTTCTTGATGAGGATGAAAATGGATCTTCGGTGCAGTTAATGGAGCTTCTCCATTCCGATGAATCTTTTGACGTTGATCCTATTGTGAAAGTATCTTCATAAATCTCACCTTCGTCTTTTTCTTGTACTAATTTCTTACCTTCTCGGTTAACAGACGGTTTAAACACCAGATAATTCTCTTCTTGCCTCAAATTCATCTCAACTTTCTCATGATTCTTGTCTGGTAAAACTGCAAAATTGATTACTAGTTTTTATGAATTAATGATAATCATTACATATGAACATAAAATCAAAAGGGCTATTGGATTTTACCTTGATGAGTTGCATTATGAGGATGGAAGCTAGTTTGGTAGAGAAATGGGGTGGTGTTTTGATTATCATTTGATTCAGAATCGGAATCTGTTGTAAGAATCTCTTCCACGACAACTTGTTCTTCTTCGCTAGATTCTGTTGGGGCTGTGCTATAACATGTTGCATCACTAATACTATTCTCCAAGCTACTTCCTTCTTCTTCTTCTGAAGATTCTTCGTATTTTTCTTCTGAAGATTCTTCGTATTCTTCATCTGAGTAATCTTCATTCATGGCCTCTTCATATGAATTCCTTATCACTCTGTCCCGTTCATCGATTATATTGTCCACCAAATCGTTTTTCTCATTCGGCCCATAATATTCGTTTTCAATTTCATCTTCCATTTCCTCGTCAGAAAACTCGTTGAATTCGTAACCATCTTCGTTCCTGTAATAGAATACGAAAAACAGAGTGTGCAATTATTAGTAATAGAATACGAAAACAGAGTATGCAATTATTAGTAATAGAATATGATAACAGAGTATGCAATTATTAGTAATAGAATACGAAAACCGAGTATGAAACTAATAATAGTAATAGAATACGAAAACAGAGTATGAAATTATTAGTAAGATTTCATGAGGTGACATAATTACAACTATTTGGTATAACATTTTCATGAATTTAAGGATGATGATGATGATGAGTATACCTTTGGTAAAATGGATTGCCTCCAAAAAAGATGAATAATTTAGCAAGGAAAATGGAAGTGAAATGGAAGAAGATGAGAAGTAGAAAGAAAGAGGAAGAGACATTATAGAAAAGATTAACAAATGTTTGTTCAATGTGACATTGCAGCATTTTCTTAATTCTTCTCAAAACAAATGTATCGACACACAATAACTCAATTCAAAGTGGCTATACTAAAGTGAATGCTTTAATTTGCTTTGATAATCTTTTTTTAAGTTTGCTTTTCTCCGAAAAGACTTATATGCCCTTTTGTGCTTTAAGTACGCCCTACGTAAAATCACCATGTAGTGAGACCAAAAGAACCAATTCCTTACCCACATTAACCAAAAATCGAAAAATTCACAGCTCTATACCATAACCATGCCGTAACAATAATCGTAAAATGCCATCACATATGGCTACAATCGTCGTGCCCCCATAAACATCATGGGTCGTGGGTATGCTTGTCAATGGGCGGGGATTGCCCAGATCAAAACTCGTTCAATTGAAAATTTACTCAACCCGTACCCAAACCGGACCCGATGACACAAGGTAGTTCTGGTCCACGTCAGGTCCGGGTTCAATTTTTATCCACAGGTATTTTACCCAGAAAATACCTGAAATTTACTCTTTGAAAATATCCGAATTTATTCTTTGAAAATACCCGCAGGTCTAAACTCAAATAATACCCAAAGTTTACCCGTTTGCCTGACACGGACATAACACGAAACGTACATGACCCATCGGGTCTAACTTTTTTTTTGTATCCGTCGGGTAAGTAACTAGATCCGGGTTGGGTCCGAGTAAAATATTCGTTTGGGTGCTTTATAGGTTCAGTTTGGGTATGGGTATTCCCGCCTATTGACATCCTACTCATGTGATAAATATTGCTCATAATATTAAGATCTAACTATGAATACAGAAGAAATGGCATATGAGCTTAAGCTATATTTCACACAACCAAACCATCATTTTTCTGCACCATTAGTTAGACTTCTTTTTGCGTATTTTGATTTCATTATATCTTAACTTTCTTATTTATTATTTCTAATAGGATATAAAGACTTTAACTATATATGATATTAATATACTGCTGAGTTAGAAAAGGAATCAAGTGGAGAATCTAATTTGCGTCTCCAAAATACATTAAAAGGACATATTACTTTGTACCATAAACTCCTATTCAATTGTTTTAAAGGGGGTAAAATCCCTTGATGATAAGAAAAGCAACATAAGTCCAGAAATTATAATTAATTTATACATAATAAAAACAAAAATGAAAAGAAGAAACCAAACCCAGGTCACACGCATCTCTATAAGTACATATGTATACATGACTCACGATCTTTACAAAAGAACTAATATTAAAATAGGAGATTATTCTAGTAGTTAATTCAATATTGCACCACATAAAGTGCCATTAGTTTATTAATTATTAAACTTAGTTCTTAAAATAGAAGGACATCTATTTTATAACAAAAAATTGTTGCACTTTGAACAAATAAATGGGCAAGATCGAAATTGAATTGTATCTAATTTTTACATATAATTCTATAATAAATTGAATAAAAAGAAACCAATTTATTATAGCCCATTAGATAATGACAACAATAATACTATTTTATGAAAATACTCATCTATAAGTACTAATTCCAATCAACACGATTTTTTATAAAATTTCAATATTATTCACCTTCAATTAGCAGAGCCCCTCAATGATTAACTATCAAAACAATATATCAGGGGCATAATTGTCTTTTTGCCTTATATATATATATATATATATATATATCTACTCCGACCACCTTTTGTAATGCTCAATAATCTAAATTTCTTTATCTTAGGCATTAAGCTTTTCCGGATATGCACGCTAGCTTTCTAAGTTTCTTTTTCCCCCCATATTTTATATATAATTTCTTTATAAACAAAGAGATCGTGGTTATTATTATGTTAATACTTAATACTAAAATATGAGAAACATCGTGGTTATTATTTTATGTATATTGTTGAAAAAAAATCGTTAAACTTTCTACAAGTCAATAGATCAATCAAAAATTAATTTGGCAACAAATGAAATTGCCAAGAACATACCACATCTAACTACAACGATCTTTTGTGTATACCATATAAACTACGAAGAAGTACAAATGGATTTTTTTGAACAGCATAAAATATGATTGAATTGGCAAGTGTTAAAATATATTTCGAATATTTTTATTAGTTTTGTAGGATTATTATTTTCTTATTTATTATAATTCTTTGTATATATATTTTTCTAGTTTATTCAAATTTACCTTAATTGTCAAGTCTTATAACATTATATATATATATATATAATTATTAATAATATTATCAACTGAGTTTTACATTATTCAACATGGTAACAGAGCCATTTCGATCCTTAGATTCCACCAAGTCGCCAACCCCGTTCGGCGCACCTATCTTTTCTTTTTCTCTTATTTTATCTATTTCTTCTATACTACATAGTAGTACCATCAAATATTTTTTGTCAAAACGACCACTTATCTATTTTTCTTCTTAACACGTTTAATTTAGATTTTTTTTTTTACATTATAGTTGTTCATCCTTGAAAAATAAGGAGTTCGAGCCTTTGCCACTGCACCACATGTGTGCTACCGCCATTTTATATTACAACTGCTCAACCTTGAAGTACACAAAAATTTATTAGAGACATTGCCACCACCTCTCAAGGACGAATTTATTTCCAGTCTCAACATTTGAGATGTTCACGCTTCGACTGTGGGAGAGTTTAGAATATATATTTAGAATATCTTAATTAGTTTTGTGTAGCATCTTTATTTACTTATGAATTATATTTTTTCATATTTATATTTTTCTAGTTTATTTAAGCTTACCTTATTTGTCGTGTCCTGTAATAACTTATATATCTTTCATTATTAATAATATTATCAACGAGGTTTTACATTATTCAACAACAACAAAAAAAAATTGCCAAGACAACATCTAACTACCAAAAAAATAACTCCTATTAAGTATTCTCTCCTACTAACATAAAAGATAATTTGCACAATTTCATATAAGTATATGAAAAACAAGCATAATATAGTGAGCTTCGAGCTGTACACCGGTTTCAAATAATATGAGGACATTTTCTCTATCCCCAGCCTTCTTCTGTCTAATAAGTCAAACTATCTCTTATCCCTCAAATAATATCTGAAAGTATACTTGATTTCTAAACAAATTTATATATTCACAATTAAGTTTAAAACACTATATATGTTTAACATAATTGGCCCGCAATCTCTTTACTATATCGTAACTACTTTCCAAGACATATACTACATTATTGAATCATCATGGCTATTGGTCATATGCTAAAGTGACAATACTGAAATAAAATTTAAAAAACACAGTTGAAAGTCATAAGGGTACAAATGAGATCATGAAATTCTCTTAATCTCATACAATGAGAGAGCATGTATTTTTCTTTCATGTATCTAAGAATCCTCTTGACTCCTTTCCAGTGTCTTTTAATATTAAGGATATTAATAAGGACGAGTTAATTAGTCAATTGTCTGATTTTTTAATAGAGAAAATATTATTTTGTGGTCTTAATTAAAATAAGTCTTGATATTTAACATTGGATAATATATTGTAATACCACTAATTAATTAGTGGTCTAATTAACTAACGAAAGACAAAAATAAATAATTAAATTGGGCTTAGATTTATTGGGCCAATTATATAGGCACAAATAAATTAATTGATTATTGAATTAAGCTATTTATTTATGGCTTTTCCAAAACAAGAAAGAGAGACAAGCCCACCAGGTTACTGGGCCTAGTGGAATATGTTCAAACAAACATGTACAACAATTTTTTTAAAATCGGATTAGATGAATCGGATAGCTTATTGGCTCATTAGGATACTGATCCAATGGGTTGACTCGGTGTAAAAATTGATCGGCCCGAATTAATAAATTTAAAGCTAACATATATAAAAGAAGAGTAGTATAATTAAATATATTTTAATTACGAAGATTCAATTACAATATCTATTAGTGTCTATCATTTTAAGCTCAAAAATTTCAAATGGCCATTTGATGGGTCCCCAATTATGTATAGGGGTATTTTGGCAATTTAGTAAAGTAATTGATATAAATGCAATATTAGTATGTGGGCCTCCAGCATGGGCCCAATAAAGCGAGCCCATGGCCCAGCTAAAATCTCTATAAATACCATCCTGATCAGCTAGATTAATAAGGATCTGGTTTACACTCCGAAAACTAGAACTATTAAATACTCTCCAAATCCACGAGATTGAGGAGTATAATATTTGAGAACTATGAAGAGGCTTGATCCTATCGAAATATGTACGTAGGCAGCTCGAAGTGACTGAGCGCAGCCCCACTATCTAAAAACACACAATCTAGTCTGTCGTGAGTCGGGTCGGATCCCATCCCCACGTGACCCTCACGTGACATCACTATTTGATCCCGCATCACCATTATCATTAAAAAAAGGTATTTTAATTTATATAAAAAATGAAGTATAAATACTAGCATAAAGGGGAAAATACATTTTCAAACATTAAAACTAGTGTTTGAACATATATAATAAATTTTTCATGATATAATTTGATGTCAATGAGTGGATCTGGCATTGGGTGGCCGGATCCAGGCCTGGACCCAAACCCAATGGGTCTCATGTGTGGTCTAGACCTAGACCCAATTTGCTTTTTCTTTTTCTTCAAGATGTTTTAAAATTTTATAAAATAATAAAATATATAAATTTTTTATTTGTGTACGACTATTTAACTATATATATATGTAAGCCTTGTGATTGGTGTAACTATACATATATATGAGATTGTATATTACTTATATTAAATTATAAAATCACCATATATCTAATATAAATGAAGGTAGAGGACAAAGCAATGTATATGTACATACATTTTATTTTATATATATCATGTGATCCCAGGTGTAAAATTCATTATAGCAAAAATAATAGAGGAATAGAGTTGTAAATTCTGATTACAGGAAAATAATATATCCGTCATCAGCCATGAATTTCCAGACTGATAAATGCGCAAAAGCCTTGCAATATAGCCTTTTAACATAGCCTACGAAAAATGACTATCAATGCAAGAAACCAGCCTTACTAAACCCAAAGCATACCCATTACAATTCTCACAAACCATCCTTTTTGTGTTACAAAACATAGTTCCTTTTTGTGTTACACGTACATTTAATACGATTTTTATATTACTGGAGAATCATATCATATTCTGGGCACTACATTCCTGCTTTTGCTGCTAGAGTTCACCAAGGAAGCATAACTCATGAAGGTATTTCGCACCCGAGTCTTTTTGAGTGAGATTATGGCTTCTAGGGGCTTGTGGTAATTACCCAATAAGTGAAAAGTTTATATGTATTAATTTATCCCTCTGTTAAATAGTTGTGATGGATTTGAAATCAGTTAATATTGGAGCTATTTTAAATCCTTCAATCCATGAAATGACAATACCAAACTTTCCTAGCAGACATCACTCTTACTCTTATATTCTGACTATGATTTGCAATTGAAATGGCAAGACCAAAATTTACTCCCTATTAGAATTCTTAGCATTTCAATGGAGATTGTCAAGAGAGGAAAATTGTAAGAGAGTTGTTGATTGTTCTCAAATTTAAATTGCTACTCTTTTAAAAATTTTCATAAATTGGCATTTCTTAACTTGGTGTTTACGAAAAAGGTCTTGGAGTTTAATGAGCTTTAATTTATTACAATTGTATTTAGTTTGTATCATTATGTTTAAAAAATGGGTCTTCAACTTTATTGTCAAATAAAAATAATTATACATTATAATCTTTCAAAAATAAAACATGATACTAAATTAAACAAAAAATATGTGAAAAGAAAATGACAGAAAATAACTGATAATAAAATAATATTTGGATATATTTCAGATGGTTGAAGAAATGAAAACCAAAACGTGAAAATAAATTGCCACACAAAAGTTGATATATTCCGTACGGATAAGTAATGTATAATAAAAACAATGTTAAAGGAAACAATAAAAAAGAAATTGATTGATAAATTTCATAAGGCTAAACAAATCAAAACCAATATGTTAAATTAATTTACCACAAAAAATTAGATCAAATTAATAAGCAATGAATGACCAACAACCAATTAGAATTTTTCAATATATTAAAATAATTCAAACTTTTTGGAAATGAAGGTTTGAGTCAAAATTATTCAATTGAAATTAAATATAACGTTGTTATAATATATAGAATACATAATCAATAATAGATTGTGAATATCTAGAATTATTCTATCAGCTTTATCTTTAAAAAATAGTTAGAAATCCCTAGAATACTTCCAATGTAAAATATTTTCCTTAATTCTACCGAGCAAGACTTTTTTAAGCACCCCCAAACTTCATATTAGAATGACAATACATTTACAACAAGGGGCTGATTTTTTTTTTTAATAAAAAAACTCACATTGACAGTTCAAGAAAATGTGTATAATAAATTGAACCGGCAAATAACACTCACTATTTATACAGAGATAATATAAATTATATATCCCCTTTTCAATATGATTTTTAGCCACTTCAAACTGTAACCCAATAGCATTGGTATAAAGATCATAAATCTTTTAATTCTATAATCAACTCCTCTTCTTGATACTACCATACAAATACTTGCAGTAAGAGGTAATTGGACTAAGTGAGCAATAATTCGTAACTGCAAAACAATGAAACTTACCAAAATATGAGGATGATCCTTACTCGATCTATTAAGAGCACAAAACTAAATGATGCCAGGTTTCATTTTATTTAAATGAGAAGATACGATGAGGAAGATGAAGTAAATAATATACTAATATAATTTATAAAAAGAATATTATTTTGTTCAAATTTAAAATGTTTTAATGTAATAATTTTATTTGAGAATAAAATTAAAGACCCTTTTCGCAAATGTCGTGATACAAACTAATTACAATTTTAATAAGCTAATAAACAATAGTTAATGGTTAAACAATATAATAAAAAATCAACAACAATGAATTGAAAGTTTATAATAAATTGAATTGAAAATTAAGGGAAAAGGTATGAAATGAACAAAGAATTTTGAACATAACATACAAAATGACTTTTACATGAAAAATAGAATTATACAAATTTGTAAAAAAGAATGTAAAAAAATATATTAAAAGTTGTTAAATTTGATAAAAACAAAGTAGATTATATATGAAAGTAAGAGAAAAATGTTAGTGCAGATGATATAGATGAAAGGAAAAAAAATCTCAAATATTTATACGTAATAAATTCATGAATAAATAAAAATATAAAAAAATTATAGAAATAATAAGAGAAACCATACAACATAAAATTTTAACGTAATTAAAAAATTCTACTTAAGATTACCATAAGTATGCTAATTATTTAGCACATTACAATGCATTAAATTAGATCTTTCATTAATGATAAAATTAATTAGATATTTAATTGCTCAAACGTATTGAATTTTTTTGACTTTATTTATCTTCCTAATTGATTGAGCCAACAAATGAAAAGATTTTACATTAGTTGTTCCTTGAATTCTATTACATTTAAATGAAGTTTTTCAATTTCATCTAAGAACACTAATATTAGTCAAATTATGGTATTTGCATTCACCTTCTTGACATAATATATTTTGCCAAGAACCTCATTACAATGTTACCTCTACGCGTAAAAAGTTTAGTATATTATTCTTTTTACTCCTAACATTTTTCTTACTTCAATTTATCTTTTATCCTTATTTTTTATTGTTCTAAAAAGAGAGAAAACGAATAAAATACATTTAAATTTTTTTTTGATTATTCACTTTATAAAAGTTATGATTTAAAAATATATAATATGACCATAAACATAAATTTGATAACTATAAATGGAAAATCGAATATTCATCACAAAAATTCCCGCCATTAAAAAATATGGATCACCAAATTGTAAAACGTGCATGTAACAGCTGACTTTAGTCTTTTGCTCTACTACAATAAATTGCGGCTTTAGCTTTAGCCTTTTGCTCTACAATAAATGCGACTTTAGCTTGGTTACATGAGAAATGTCCACGAACTAGCAATGTAGTTATATTCATACTCGGCAGCAAAAATGTCTAGCAAAAAAACTACACCGACGTTGAAGACGAAGACGAAACATTCTACTACCGCTGCACCACTGATAGGAATTAATTAGTTATTTAATATTTAATTATTATATTTTAATTTGAGTCCTTGTTTAACTAGGTTTATTAAGAGACCTAGTGGTTTAATTATTTAATTTGTTAGGATCTTTATTTTGTTTGTTAGGATTTTTAGTTTGTTTAGTATTCTATTTTAAGTAGGAGTCTTTCACTATTTATAGTTGTTAGGGTTAATGTTTTCATTATGATGGAATGAAAAAGTTTTTTTAGTTAAATTTTAGTTTTTATTTCTATTCTCTCTAAATTATTCTGGAGTATTGTCTTCTACTCGAATTGAAGACGTATCAACCACCACTGCCGCGTGGCACCACATCCAAAACCTCACGCAGCGGCGGAAACACCGGCAGCTTAGCCCCATCCAAATCGACAGTCTGCATGAGCAACATCGACTAAAACCTAACAAACTCTGATCTCCACACGATCTTCTCCACCGTCGGCAAGGTCGCCAAGGTCACTGTCCTCAAGGACAGGCTCATGCGCCGCGTAAGGGCGTGGCGTTCATCCTCTTCGTCGATCGCAGCGATGCGGTAGCAGTTGCTAAAGCTATGGACAATAAAATACTCAACGGAAGAACTGTACGCGCCTCGATAATGGACGCGCGGCGGAGTTTATAAAGAAGAAGGTGTAAAAGGACAAGAGTAGGTGTTACGAGTGCGGAGAGGAGGGGCATTTGTCGTACGAGTGTCCTAGGAATTTTTTGGGGGCTAGGGAACGGCCAGTCCCGAAGAGAGAGCGGAGGAGCGGTGGTGGTGTTGAGACATATGATTTCAACGAACGTGAAACATATGATTTCGTTAAGTAATTCATATATATATCGTTGTTATTCAACTTAAAAGATGTTAATAATTTAAATTTAAATATATTAACTATCACTTAATAAGTTAGTTCTTTGAAAAATAAAATATTGTTTGACATGAATGAATTAATAAATTTTTGAAAGAATTAAGTTAATTAAAATGTCAAACATGACTAATAATATAACTAAATAAACTTTTATGTAAATTCATGCTTCATTTATATGTATATCTTGTTTAATTTTGAGGAATGAAACGCTTCACTTCTTCTTTCTTCTCAGTAATGTCTCTATACTTTTAGTAATTTTTTTAATGGCTCAAAAGATAGACACTGTGTAGTGTTTTTCTTTTTTATTTCAGAATTATTCTTTTTAGTTCCCCATTTGCTAAACTCGGGATTTCATATTTTTAGATTATTAAATGTGTCTCACCTTAAAACCTTAATCCAAATTTTTGCAAGTCATAGTAGGTTAACATAAATGATGCATCCATTTATGCTTGATTTTCACCAATTGTGTTTTTTATTTATTTTTGAGTGTACTTAAAAAATAAAAAATAAAAAATTGCATGTTGTACATACGGTTAATGTACAATATGAAAATAACTAAAACATAAAGAAAAACAATTTTTTTCTTTAAATTGATAACATAATTGTATTTTGGTTAACTATTGATATGAGATTTTTTTAAATAAAGAGTGCGTCGATCATAATTTTAAGGACAAAGTGCACTTCACCCCCTCAAAAAATTTGTATTTTGCACATTCCCCCTTAAAAACACAAAAAGAGACATTGCCCCCTAAAAATTTGATATATGCATCACTTTGCCCCAATTACTATTTTCCCGCCAAATTGTGATCGGAAATCATTTAAATGATTTTTCCGTCAAGAGCATTACCATCTTTACTATTTTTTTGTGATTCACTCACATGCATGAATTTGAGCCAAAATCATAGTACCTCTCTAACATATCATCTTAGAGTTGCAAAATTTTCACCATGATATCATCTTGTATATAAAGAATGGTAGAAAAAACTTATCAGAATAGGAACTCACATCAAATGCATGATGAGATCATGGTGAGTATTTTGCAACCCTAAGATGATATATTAGAGAAGCACAACGATTTTGGGCCCAAATCATGATATGTTATAGAATCACGGATAAATGGTAAAGACGATAATGTTCTTGACGAAAAAATCATTTCAATGATTTCCGATTAAATTTAGCCGAAAAATAGTAATTGGGGCAAAGTAATACATATATCAAATTTTTAGGGGGCAATGTCTCTTTTTTGTGTTTTTAGGGGAGAAAGTGCAAAATACAAATTTTTTGAGGGGGTGAAGTGCACTTTGCCCTAATTTTAATAAATTTTCTACTAACTCTTGTGATTAATTTCTGTAACACCCATTTTCTATTTATATTTTTAATAATATATATGTTTTTAAAATGTAAACAGAAATAGGCGTTTTTAAATAGGGGTAATTAAGACTTTTGTAGGAGCCCACACTTTAATTAAGAGTACGTGGGATGGGGTGGGGTTATTTTTTAGTTTCTAATTCTTTGACCTAGAGAGGGAGTATTCTGAAGGTAGGCAAAACAAAAAGGGGGAAATTCTTCATTGATGGCAGAATAGTGACCAATAGACCTTAAGATTCAATCCAACAAATAAGTGAAGTTAGATTACAGGTATTTAAGGAAATCGTGACAGACATTTCACTAATTTGAGGTAAGAGATTCTTAGCCTTTTCTATTTCTATTTGATAGATTTCATTTTTGTCGACAATGGGCTCTATTGATAGAATAGGCATATTTTTACATATAACGTAGACAATAGTGTATCTTGTCTTAGACAAATTGAATAAATCAATTGAAGATAATTGTTTCGTTTTGAGCTCTCAAATTGCCTATGATTTGTTTGGGCCCCTTCGGGGGATTGTTGGCCGGAACCGAGTTTTGATTACTTTATTGGCCGCCAGCGGGATTACAGCTGGATCATTGAATCGTATTGATCATGGGTATCCATTTAGCCAACCTCCCTGCCACGGGATATAATTGTGGCCATAGTGTATTGTTTGTGAGCTCTACAAATTGATTTTTATATCTACTGAATTTGCTTAAATTAAGAGTTTTCTAAACTGACGTTACAATTTATCATCGATAAATGAATGAGTACGTGCGTAATAATGCTTGTTTTGTATACTTGGCCGATGGAGTCTTTGAATCGCTTACTGAGTATGCAACTCACTCTTTGCTAATATTTTTCAGATACTTAGTATTCTCCTGGCAGCAGAGCATATTAGAGAACGAAGTGGGTTCAAATTTGGTGGTAGAACGTATTAGACTAGATGACTACCTTCATATCAACATTAGCTCGATTTGATTTCGGATGTTAAACCTTTTTAGATTTTTACCAGATTGAATATGTTTATGCACCTTCTGATGTTTTTTTTTTAGATTTAATTGGATTTAACTTTGATTATTTAATTAGTAGACTTTTTCTTTCTCGGATTCTGATCATCTTTGTAAGTATGGCTTCGTGTCACCGTGGTTCCCAACTACGATGACATGGCCAGTCACGTCTATTTTTGGGGCGTGACAGTTTCATAGATATATTTGATAAGCTATACATTCTTTTGAATTTGTTAAAAAAATACAATTAATCGAATGATCAAATTAATAAAGGAGAAAATATCAATATACTCAAACTCCTAAATAAAATATTTAATATAACTTAAAGTATTAAATATTCAAAACTAAACATTATAATTAAGTAAATAAACCAAACAAATTATAATCCATGATCTCATAAAAGTAATTCAATTATATGCATAATTCCTTAACCTATATAGTATCTTTTATTGAAAATTTAAATAATAATTTAATTAAGTATATAATTATTTAAAGAATAAATATTGATTAATATGATGAGAATTAATAATTATAATATATCGTAGAACATAGAAGGTGTTTTGATAATGTGATTTAAAAAATATTTAAAACATGTCTTAGAATAGAAGTTATTCGGGTAAGATAATTGATAATCAAATATTTCGTGATATGCTTTTAAGATTTAACAATTACTTAACAAATATAGAAGCTTTTATATTTTCTTATTTATTAATTGTAACCTAATATTGTAAAAAAATTATGTAATTTGCATTGCATGTTTTAAACTAACTATTTAATTAAAATTTAGTATTTATATGTAATCTTACTATAGAGTTCTTATGTGATATATACATATTTTTATTGTAGATATAAACAACTTATTTTAATATTTAACCCTTTTATTTTTAAAAAGGTGAATTACGTATTGTAGAGTTCTAGTGTAATTATACATCTTATTTTTATTAGTTATTTGTTTATGATTGAATTCTTTTGCCATTCAAAATTAAAATACATAAGAGCATATTGGGTAATTCAAAATTTTAAATAAACACTCATACTTTTATAATAGAATAGATAGATTAATTTCATTGCACTAAATTAATTTTTAAAAATAGATATTTCAAATACTTTTATACAACTTACTTTTACTATTAATATGCTCTTGATTAAAAATTACCTTTGTAAATTTGTTTTATAGACATTAACAAATCTAGTAATTCAGAATGACATTATAATTGCTATTCTCTTAATAATATAAACTTTTATATAAAAGTATAACTAATTAATTAATAACATATTTGATGTTTTAACTATATATTTTCTCATTTGGTGAGAGTTTCAGCCAGTACGACGTCGTAGTGTAACACATTACAAACTTATTTTTATGATGATACTGGCCACTGGGGAGGGAGAGGATAAGATATAATTCAATTTGAAATCATCAGAATTAAAGCAGAGAAATGGCGAGAAGCTTATCTACATCTGATTATGGAGCTCTCATGGAGAAATTCAGTCTTTTGCCCCCTAACCCATCACCTCAACTTCCCTTAAATGGCCTTACCTTTGCTGTTAAAGACATGTGAGTCCCATTATTATCTTATATATATATATATGTTTTTTGATTGAATCGAATTGAATTGAATTGGGTGTATTACTAGATTTGATGTGGAGGGATATGTGACGGGGTTTGGGAATCCAGAGTGGGCGAGGACACATACGGCTGCAACATCAACTGCACCTGCTGTTATGTCCCTGCTCAAAGCAGGCGCCACTTGTGTTGGTAAAACTGTAATGGATGAAATGGCTTACAGGTACATATATATATATATATATATCCTTTTGGATGCTTATTGATTATATAATAATGCTTTTTGAATTAGAAAAAATGAAAATGGTGTTGTTCTTGGCAGCATAAATGGAGAAAATATACATTATGGAACACCAATTAATCCATGTGCAGCTGATAGAGTGCCTGGAGGATCTTCAAGTGGATCAGCTGTTGCAGTTGGTGCAATGCTAACCCATTTCTCCTTAGGTACCGACACTGGAGGAAGTATCAGAGTTCCTGCTTCCTATTGTGGCATTTTCGGTTTTCGTCCATCACATGGACTTGTTTCCACCTCTGGAGTTATACCCATGGCTCAAAGTTTCGATACAGTTGGATGGTTTGCTAGAGATCCACTTATCTTGAAGCAAGTTGGAAACATTTTGTTGGATCTCAATCCAAAAGATGATGATATTTATCATAATCCAAATCCAAATCCAATTCCAACCACACTTATTATTGCACAAGATTGTTTTGATCTTCTAGATATCCCTCACCAGCGATCCACACAACCTCTCGTTACCTCAGTACAGAAGATATATGGAAGTTAGTAACCCATTTTTCCCTTTGTTATTAATAGGTTTTGAATTTGAGTTTCTCACAAATTTATGTTTTATAGGCCTGAAAATACAACATACGAACCTTGGAGACTTTATAGAGACCAAAGTTCCGAGTTTGAAGCATTTTATGGACAGAAAACAAGAGGATAATATACCATCACTGGTAGCTCTTTCAAGCGCCATGCGAACGCTTCAAAGGTGAATTTCATTTTCTCCGTATACACATATACTATCCACTATCAGAGAATGTTTAAATGTATGATGAAAGTCGTGTGTCCGTTAGGTATGAGTTCAAAAACAATCACGGTGAATGGATTCGTTCAGCTAAACCTGATTTGGGACCGGGAATATCAGAACGAGTAAAGGAAGCTCTCGGGACAACAAATGAAAATATTGATGTTTGCTATTTATTGAAAAATGAGCTGCGTGGAGCTCTGACCGAACTATTGGGGGTAACTAACTTTACGCCTTTTTTGTTTTTCTTATTCATATGAGCAAGTGTTAATTAAAAGCTTTGTGTGTAAATATGAACAGGATTTTGGCATTCTAGCACTACCTATAGTTCCGGGGCCTCCACCGAAGCTATTGAGCGAGCCAACAACACTGGAAACATTTCGTGCCAAGGCCTTTAGTTTGTTATCTGTAGCTGGAGTTTCTGGATTTTGCCAGGTTAGCATACCATTAGGAATGCATGCTGATCTCCCAGTTGCAGTTTCTTTGGTGGCAAAACATGGTTCAGATGGATTCTTACTCAATTTTGTGGACACTATTTACGACACTCTCAAGGACCAATGCACCAAGCTTTCTTCAAACTCAAGTTGAATTGTTTAAATTTCAATAAAATCTCCAACTCAGATCGATATGAATCATGCCAACTTGTTATAAAGATAATTAACCTGAATCCCATTTAAAGCTTTAGTAAACAAATCTCCTAGTTGATCTTCTCTCTTATCATACCCTGTAGAGATTAAGTTTTCTTGCACATTTTCTCGAACAAAATGACAGTCAATCTCAATGTATTTTGTTCGTTCATGAAACACAGGATTATAGATAATATGGAGAGCTGCTTGGTTATCACACCAAAGTTTTGCCGGCTTTGAAACTTTAACACCAACATCAGTTAACAACTAATATATCCACATTATCTCACATGTGGACTGAGCCATAGATCCATAATCCGATTCTGCACTTGAGCGAGATACAACATTTTGCTTCTTGCTTTTCCATGAAACCAAATTTCCTCTAAAGAACACATAGTAGCCTGTAATGGACTTGCGGTCAAGTTTAGGTCTAGCCCAATTTGCGTCAAAAAAGCACTCTATATGAGTATAACGATAATTTGTATATGGTCAGGAGCACCCTTCAAGTAACACAAAATATGTTCTAAAATTTCCCAATGATCAACAGTCGGTGAAGACATAAATTAACTCACAGTACTTATAGTATAAGCAATATTCGGATGGGTTACTATGAGAAGTTTAGTTTGCCAACCAAACTCCTATACTTCTCTGGATCTTCGAATAAGTTTCCATCCTTTGTAAGTTGCAAGTTTTGCTATAACAAACTATTGCACGGTTTAGCCCCTAACTTCCTATCTCGGTTAGTAAATCAAGTACATATTTTTTCCGAGACAAAAAGATGCCTCTTTTACTCCTCTATTATATAGAATCTATATAATAGGCTTATTAGATAACGAAAGTTGTAAGTTAGGATATACATCAAAATAAACTGGACCATGGGCCAAACTTGTTTGTATGATTCCCATTAAAGACTATTTTCAATATAGATTTCTACCATCTCTTAAAGCTGCTATAAAGCTATTTGGTAATCCTTCTAAGGTTAGAGGTTTAAAAGCAATTTGCATTAATCCTATATGTATAAACTTTTAAGAATTTCTATAAGAAAGTAAGTTACTATCATTAAGAAATTTTATTATCATATCTTCTTCTTGAAGATGAATTGTTTTTTCAGTAGTTTTAACTACTTGTTTTAGTCCAATTTTTTCAAAAGTTTCTAACTTATATATCATGCTAGGTTCAACTTTAGGAATTGTCCATTTGTTTAGTAATTCCAAATTCTTGGGTATTCAAATTCTTCTTTTATAGTGTTTTTAACAGTACTAGGCGTGTAAATCGAGCCGCGCTGGCTAGTGAGCCGGATCGACTCGGCTCGAACGAGCTTGGGCAGAGTTTCACGAGCTCGAACTTTTAGTCGAGCAAGAGCTCGAGCCCACTTTTATTTGAAAAAAGGGCTCGCGGGCTTTTCATTTTTTAATATACTATAAAATGTCATGTGCGTCGCACGTGGTTAAAATAAATCATTATTCTATAAAATGATTTCATAATTATTTAGTTTATTACTAAATAAACCAAATTCTTATTAATCATTGCAAAATTCTAGCGGCTTTTAGTTTTTTAAAACTTGTTATGAATAAATTTACAAAATTAGAATAAAATGAGTCATATCTTAAGATGAGTCAAATCTAATTGTTAATTTATATTTTTTCTCAGCTCTTTTTAAAATCTTATATCTGAAAATTATGGACATGTATGTTTGCAATGATTATTTTTTTTATCACAAGTTTATCAAAATTTCAAATATAACCTATTTTCAATCTAATTAATTTTTTTTCATATTTATTGTGTTCATATATAACTACTTATTAATCAACACATATTAAATCTCATTATTTCTCATAATCACATTAATATATTATTAGTCTCATTATTATATTATTTAGATTTTGATTATAATTATATCTCTCTCCTATATAAATGTGTGAATATATTAGTATATTTATAATATAATATTATTTAAGTTTTGTTTGTTTCATTAGATTTTCTAGTATGAATTAGACTGATGCAAAGATTGAAATTAATATTTTTGCCAACATCTTCTAAATATCATTTAACTTTGAGCTAATATATATTTCAAATACTCTTAAAATGACGCGTCTGCATATAAAATTTATTCAAATTGAATGGAGTTCATTCTTTTTACCGTTCTCTAGGAAAATCATGTAGGAATATTGTTATTGTATATACTATTATTATATATTTAGATTTTATTCATTATTATATTTACAATATTATATTATTTAGGTAATATTTATTAGTTTTTTTTTAAATTTTATTAGGTAGTTAAAGTAAAGTGAAACTCTTTTTTTTTTTAATAAATTAAATATTGTTCTAGTACTAAAAGGTTTTAGTTCCAATTTAAAAGGAATATAAATTCAAATAAGAGTATGCGAGTGCATAGGACGAAATAATTTTATTATTCAGACATTTATATAGTGGATATATTATTATTTTTATTATTGTATTAATAAATATATATTAAATAATTAATAAATAAATTTAAAAAAAATTCAACTTCCAAATATCCGGTCGAAATTCTTGACTTTTAATAGGGCTCGGCTCGAGTTCGAGCTTGAGCTTGCGAGCTTGGGCTCGGGTTGAACTCGAACCCAAGCTCACGAGCTTGAGCTCGAAAATTTAAGCCCGACGAGCTCAAGCCCGAGCTCAAACTCATCTACTAAGGCTCAAGCTTGACTCGTTTACACCCCAAGCGAGGACCATTTTACTACTAGAACTCATATCACCACACATTTTTGAACTTGTACATGAGGACATCTGGGTCCATACAAAGAATTAGGTCCATAGAAAGAATCAATCCATTCCAACCATATATATTTTCTCACAGTAATTGATGTTTTCTTTAGAGTCATCTAGTCCTTTCTAATGCAAATGAAACTTGATGTTTTACCCATCATCCAACAATTCGCCTTAGACACTAATATGAAATCCCAATGAGGTAGTTCATTCTAGTCATCTCCGATGTAGGCCCGCATCTATGCATTTGTCCCGAACAGTACCCCATCGGAAAGAGTTACTGCATAAATTGAATGCTACGTACATAAAAGAAAATCATTAAGGAATAATTCATCTCATAACGATATTTTGAATCACAGTTGTTCGAACACAATCCATAATTACTATTCCTAATATGTGATTGTGCCACGTAACTCGTGATCAAAAAGCTTTATGACATATTAAAAAATAATAAATATATAATAAAAAATGATATAAAGAATTATAAATATTACTAAAATAAAACCGTTATCTTAATATGTATAGATTTAACAATGGCGTTTAATACTAACAATATATAATAGTATATATATTGTGTGTGTGTGGAGAATGCTACTTAAAAGTATTCATCTCAAAAGGACTTGCGCTTATTAGTGTAACCATGCCATGGTCTTAGAAAAGAAAATATGAAAGCATTGACTCAAAAGGACTTTTATGGTTGATGTAGACTTGGGATGTCAGTCGAAGTAGAGTACACTTAATTAGCTAGCCGTGTCTAATTCATCTGACCATTTCAAAGACTGGATGGATCCATTTTTCCTCCACAAATGTAACTTTCATTGTATACAAGATTATAGCCTTTCCTTTCATGAAATACATAAACTTTTGAGAAAAGCATTGATTTCTACATAATCATGGGTACATTGGAAGAATATATCCAAAGGAAACTTGATGCTCCAATGCCATGGATAGGCCTTTATATAGCAGCTGCTTCTGCAGTTTGCACAGTTGCAATGGCAGCTGATACAATCAATGGCTTTCGACAAAAGAAGCTTTGGTTCCCATCAAACTACTTCTCTCTAAGTGCCACTTCTCTGACCTTGTTGTCCGTTGCAATGAAGCTGCCTACGGATCTTAACACTAATATGTTATTCCATACTGATTGGTTAGCCAAGGTTATTGGCTTATTCTTTATATCAACTGCTATGGGTAATTTTACCTCATCCTTGGGATCCATGAACAATAAAGAGGTCCTATCAAATATTGTTGCTCTAGCCATTCTTGTAATCACAGTCGTGGTGAATTATTGGATTTATATTATCCAAGTTGCGTCTGTATACCTTATGCTTCATTTGGTGAAGGTCTGGTTTTCTACAAGCTTCATGCTTCTTTCGCTTGCTACATTAGTTTCTCTTGCAATCACTATTCCGACCATCAAAAGGAGTATGGAACTGAAGTACCAGGAGATGCACAAATTAGCCTTGAGAGAAGATGTAGTGAAGCACACAATTGATAAAGAAATGATGATGAAATATTGGGTGATGGCTCAAAGTAGCTGCCCCCAGTTCGTGATGGCACGTTCTGTCATGTGCAGTACTTCAAATCTAATGTGCTTGACCGCTGCCATCAGACTACTGTTTACATACACCCAATATTTTTTGGTTCAAAAACGTCTGTCACTTGCACGGCCTGAGTCCGTGTATGGATACTTCACACTGTGGATTATAGTAATTCAGTCCATCGGGGTGGTAGTTGGAACAATTGCTCCTACCTTCAGATTGTTCATTGCTATCACATTTAGGCGTAAAAAGAGCTTAAAACATGAATTATTTAAGATCGAGACATATTGGATCCAAATTCTAGTGGACTGGAGAGACAACTTCTCATCTTCACAAATTCAGCAACACAAGTGCAAGAAGTATCTTCATAGTGCTAAATGGTTTCTTCTAAATTTCTTTATTGGAGTTCAGATCTTGATTGTTGTTGTCAACAAGCTACTTCTACACGTTTCTGCCTTACTCATAACTCCATTTGCTCACATTAAAAATGTACTCGAAATACAATTTTCATCCAATGTTTATACCTCAGCAGATACAGAATCTAATCTGAGCCGTTATGTTCTTTTACTTGAAGGCGAGCCCTCGTTCCCAAAAAGGATACTCAAGAGTATTTGCCGGCAGGCTCATAACATGATTCTTATAGGTAAAAGGCAGCAACCCAAAAATTTGATAAACCTTCTAGGTAAGTTTGAGAACTTTATTGGGGTAATCCAATTCGATAACACAAATGAAGTTCCTAGTCTACATTCTCAAGAACCTCCAAATTGCTGGATGCTACCCTTGGTGACTCTTACAAGCATTGCAATTGGACTTCCAAATATTGCGGATTACAAGCGAACGCAGTTGGTAAGCAGCGTCAACGAAGGCATATCCCTCATATAGATAACACAAATGTTGAACTTGTAAACATCAACAAATCAGCATATGTTTCTTGGGTGGGAGTTGCACTTTATAGGAAATGGCAAGATGTGGATCTCATGAAAGCGTCTCTTAAATCTAAAAACTCAAAGGACATGTTACAAGATCTCTCCAAGAAAGCTGAAGGAACAGTGATGGAGTTCAAGAAAGAAACTAAAGATGATTTCCTAATGGAAAATCCTGTTAACTGGCCAGTTAAAGCTATAGCCGCAAACTCAATGTACAGAGTTTGTCAGACTATATTGCTGAGCTACAAAGGAGAAAATGAGCTAACAGATGAGGAATTGTTTGAAAGATTATGTATAATGATAGCAGATACTTAGATGGCTTGTCTTACCAATTTAGCAAGTGTTATAACTACAATGTGTCACCGGGATGTCATAGAAAAACGGGAGAGCAGTGTCCGTGAAGCATTTATCCTTTTGGGCAAAACAGAACAAATCATTCAAATTCTGCAGCAACATGAATGGCCATCTATGGATGCTGATAGAGCAACATATATTGACGAATGGCGTTCTTTATTTCAGCAAGTTAATGACAACCCAGCTCTGTCTACTTCAACTTCAAGTCATATTGAAAGCCCAGCTCCATCAACTTCAACTTCAACTTCAAGTCTTGATAATACAGTGGAAACTTCAATGTCCAATGCAGATCACACGATTGTTACAGTAGACCGTTGATCCCATATGTGCACTGCACCATCACCTGCTTTACTCTGGGTCTGAGTAATATTTATAATATTGTGTTTACCTGCATGAAGTTTCAATAATTTTGATAGCAAGGTTCGTAGTAGTTTCCCTAAATAAAGTTATAGTGTTGTTTTGTGTTTCTTATATATTACTAGTAAAAGGCACGTGCGTTGCACGTGACTTGTATAACTTTATTAAATAATTGCATAAATTAAATGTTCAAACAAATATATTAATATTTTTTTAATAACACTTCATAAATAAATTAGAATGATACTACAATATTTAAAGCTGAGATGAAAAACATTATATGTTTAACTCTAGTTGAAAATTCAGTTGGTCATTTTTTTGAGTTATATTGATGGACATTGCAAACTTTTTGTTTGTTGATTTTACAATTTATTTTTTATATTTATACCTCAAATAGCTCAAGGTCTCTGCACCAATCACTAGGAATTATGACATTGTTTTCTTCTTATTATCAATGCTTGTCTATTAATTTGTTCTGTTTTTATCACCTTCCTCAAAAATTGTAATGTATATATATCTAGGTTTTTTCATTGTATATTTTATTGAAGAGTTTAACATGCATTTTACCTGATTATTGTTGGTTTTCTTTCTTTTTCTCCGTGTTTTTTGTTGTGCTATTTCATATAATTGTAATGTGTTGCTAAACTAAGCATCCCCTTATTTTATTTATGCTTTTCTATTAAGTTTGATGAGATGATGAAAAGGCTTTTTTTATCCAACTCATTATTGAAGCAATGTAGATTAAAAATAAATTTCAAGGATGATTCGTATACTCTATAAACTGACAAAGATAATGTATTTTTGCTAAATCATAATAAACAATTACCACCTATCAATTTGGCTGGATGAAAAAACTGTTCAAATATGTAACTGATAAAATATGACTGGGATATTTTTTTTTGCAAAATGCTAAGGATGTGTAATATAATATAACTATATATGAGATTTTTTATTTTTTTATTTTTAATTCTTTACTCAATTTTAAATTTAGTGTATTTATTTTTTGGTTTTTTTATATTTTATTTATCAATTTTAACTAAAATAAAATTAATATTTGCTAATAATGAATCCTTGGATAAAAATTAAAATAATAATTATTTTTTACTCCGTCAATAAAATAATAATCACTTAAATTTATTATAAATTTATGTATTTATTATAACTAATTATGAGTAATTGTTTTCATAAATAATTTTAGATTATTGACATTCTATTTTATAATTATTTAACTTGCTCAAGTAATTTATTTGAGATAATATTGAGTAAAATATTTCAGAACCACGAAAAAATTAAATGTGATTGTTGTCAACTAAAAAATTACTAACTATAATCTTTTAATTAAAAATTAGACAAGTTATATGATTCTTTACATATATCAATATTTTTAATTTCTTTTTTCTTTTTTCTCCCCCTTCTCATTTCTTAATCATCTAACCCCCTGATCACAATTTTATTTCTTGCTCTAATTGCATCCATTGTGTCACAACCCTAACCTTAATTAGTTGATCTCTTCCAACGCACATGATTCGAATAACTTTGTTTCTAATAATTGTGTAATTTGAATACCTTAATAAAAATTTAAAGTTTCCGAATAACATTTCATAAATAAATTAAAATAGAAGACCATAATAAAAATTGATGTAAAAATAGTAAACAATATAAATAAAGTAGATTTAATCTTATTTGAAATTTTAATTTGTCCTAATACACTAGGCCGGTCGAGCTATATTTTAGTGTATCTCCTATACGGCAAAATAACAAATCTATCACTTGTCATTCTCTTATTTAATCTTGACAGAAGTTACAACTTTATTTCCTTGTTTTTTCTAAATATCTTTATCACAAGTTGTTCAATGTCTCTATACGATCACTTGATTTTATGAGTTATTGTCCTCCTACTTACTAATCGTTGTCACTTTTTCTATTGTGTTCTCATTCTTCTTCTTCTTTTTCTTCTTCACAATATGTAATATGTTTGTAAACTAAAGAAGATTAGATAAAACTATATAAAAATTAGTGTTGTTTATATAATCAATATAGAAAAATACGTTAATTACAAAAGTGCAAGGGTTTAAAAGGTTGTATGTGTTCATGTTATTGTCCCTTGTTTCTAATATCCTTCGGTACATCAACATTCAGATAAGTTGCACTTACATTGTGCTTTCGACCGGTCTTAGTTTTCTGCTTTCTTTTTTATTACGATTGAATCTTCCGTTTACATCTATTACGACAATAAATTTCACCTAAATTATCTACTTTGGTAACAAAATTCTTTAATCATCCTCCGGACCATTTTAAAGTAATGTAAATGAAGAACAAATTTCAAGGATAAATATATAATGCATTCTATAAGTTGGCAAAGTTGATGATGCGCACATGTATTTCGATGGTGTGTACAAATATTAGTACACTCGCTCATTCAATTTTTTTTCCAAGTAAGATGCACTCACAATTACATTTATTTTGATTATGTATTAAATTTTGTATGATACTGAAATAGATTATAGGCAAATATAAATAATCAAACTTGATAGAAGGAGGATAAATTTTTTAGTGTCAACTAAATATTTAAGTTGATCACAAAACACAACCAAACAATTTTTTTTAATAAGAAACAATAAAACTTGATAATAGGAGGATAAACTTTTAAATAATTTTTTTGTGTCAGCTAAATATCTAAGTTGATGACAAAACATAACCAAATATTTTTGTTTTTTTGATAAGAAATTACAACTGAATATAATGCTAAAGCATCCATTATTATATTAATACTCATGTATCAATATCTTTATATAGTAATACAAAATGATTCAAAAACTTTATATTAGGAATAACTTTGCAATGTGTCTATCCCTGCCTGCACATACTCTATATACTTATTACATCCTTATTTTAATTTGCTCATATTGTATTTGAGTTTTAAACTGCAAACTAATTGCTTTTACAAAGTAATAAAAAAGTTCTTATGTGGAACCAAAATACTATTTAGTATTCCCCTTGTGTTTCTTTCCACTTCCATCAAATCTCACAATGTCAATTCCAAGTTTTTCGGTTACATACATAACCAATGTTTTGTTATCGTCAAAGAAATAATTAACATTATAATCACATGAAAATCGCAACAATTATTTTGGATTTATATTTTGAATATAAGTTTTTAGGGAAACTACCAAAACTCCTATTCTCTTTTTTTTAATGAAAGCATCTTTCGATTTGAAGAACTCATACTATGAAGTTCTGCATATAAAATTCAAAATTTCAATATTAATAGAAATTAGTGACATTTGGTGTGCCAAATCTCATATTTGTCTCATTTATGTCCCTAAAGTCAAATTTGTTACTCTCAATCCCTTAAGCTATGATGCACAGACACGGGACATGGGACACGAGACACGACATTTAAAAAAAAGTCATAGAACACGACACGGTACTCATATATATATATAATATAAATTATTTATTTATTTTTAAAGTTCGATATGTCATAAAAAAGTTAATTACTCCTCAATACTCATTAAATCAATAACAAATAAAAAAATAAGAATAACTACGTCTTTAACACAATATATAATATAACAAAATAAAATGCTTCATTATACAAATCCTAATGCAAATAAGTGACATAGCAATTAAACATTAATCGTTATACAAATAATGAAAATACAAAAAGTCTGATCTCCAATATTTGGTCAAATCCCATAATAGTTTTTTACTAAATTCACGTACAAGCAAATCATGTTCCAATTCCGTTTAAATAAGAGGAGATTTGCAATTTCTAAAATTTTAATTTCATCAATAGACTCAAAGCATCTCCACCGACATCCTTCATTTCGGGCTCACCTTTTATATATTATAGAGTCTTTCTTAAAATAAAAAAAATAATATTTAATTTTTAGTTTCTATAATTTTATACTTTATATTTTGACCCCAAAATACTTAATTTCATTAAAGAAAAGTGACACTCGTATCCTAATCCGTGTCCGGCCACGTCCGAAACGTGTCAAAATATTTTTTTATTCTTTTATTCAAGGACACGTATCAAGCGTGTCCGTGTCCGAGAAGTGTCTGACATCATACGTCGTGATTTTTCGGAGTGTCTGTGCTTTATAGCCCCTAAGTCATATTTTTATTTTATTTTAGTTAGTTTCGGTAGTTTTCTAACTGAACTTACTAATTTTTAATTCCACTTTAATCTCTAAAGTACCAAGTTTGTATCAAAATTCAAAATTTCAAGACTAATAGCGATTAGTGACATTTGGTGTGCCAAATATCATATTTGTCTCATTTATGTCCCTGAAGTTAAACTTGTAACTCTTGCAATCCCCTAAGTCATATTTTATATTATTTTAGTCAGGTTAGGTAGCTTTTTAACTGAACTTACTGATTTTCAATTACACTTTAATCTCCCAAGTTTGTATGGCTTTGATCCTTAAATTAAATAAAAAATTTCATATATAAATGTACAATCATTCTTTTTTATTATTATTATTAGTTAACTAACATAAATTAATAGAGTTACAAACAATGAATAATAAATTGATACAAATTAATATATCTTAATAATCATATGAAATCTTAAAAAACATCTTGTATATAATGATATATTGCTAAAGTGATAGATGCTCATATTTAAAATTTGAATAAATTCAACTTAAGTTCATGGTGACTTGCAACCAAGAACCAGATATAATACTAAATTAACTTTTCTAATATACACATTCCTTATAAATCATGTACAATAGTTTTATTAGATTTTTTAGTATACCACCTGCGAGTTATTTACCATTAGTAATTCACGCCCTAAGATATGAAATTTGGTATAACCCTCGGATATTGACCGTTAGATTACTAAATCTAAAAAGGTAGAATGACATTATACCTTTGTACTCATAAACATGATGTATTTTGATAATTTTTAATTTGTATGTCTATCTTTCTTCATTTGTTTTGTTAAGCTCGATGTGAATTTGGTGCAGTAAACCGCAAGCACACGGCTTTGGTGCAGTACAAAAGATATCGTTCCCACGAAGACCGATTAATCAAGCACTAGCCTATCAATTATCATTAATCTAAGCCTAGTAAAAACAGAGATAGTTTGTAAAGAAAACTAAACAGAATGCAAGAAAACTGATTTGAGTTATATATGATTGGAAATTCTGGACTCAGGATTTACCACGACACACGTTATCAATTCAATTATATTACCAAAGAAAATACGATCACTACTTATGAAGGACGCTATCCAATTGTACTCGCTACCTTCTGTCGAAGCATAACAATATACCCAAGCTAATTAATCAACCACTTTCGTGATGACTAGACTAAACTCAGATTCATTAATCTCTATGATAGTGTATCGATTCCTCAAAGACCTAAAACTACTTTCGTGATTTAGGATCCTAGGTTTGAATACTAGGGTTCCGATTTAGATGTCACCTTTCAGAATTTTCACCTAATATCTACGAACATGCAAATATGTGGCCAGCAAATCACAAGCATTAATAATCAAGGATTCAAATCATAAGCATACGCGATGTAAAATCAATGGTTCTATAATCTATATTGATAATGTATTATCGGGCTATTCTCGGTTCCAGAATAAGATGAATTACTCCATAGAGCTAAGGAACAATCAACAATCAATAATGTAAACATGATAAAACGACAAGAATTAAAAGAGATTAAAGAAATAATTTCGATTAAACCCGTTGTCGAATGAATCTGTTTACAATAGTTCTTGAATCTCGTCTCTTGATCTCCAATCTGTACAACTCAATTAAGAAAATAATATTCGAACCCTAAAACAATGTTGGGAAGGGGTATTTATACCTAATCTAAACATAAACTCCGAATCTAAACATATTCGCACAAACGGGCGTACGTACGCAGTACAAAACGGCGTACGTATGCCATACAAATGGACGTACGTACGCAGTACAAATAGGCGTACGTACCCCGTACAAATCGCGAGATGGCCCCAACTCTCTGCCTTCGTTGTCTGAGCGCCAATTAACAAGGCGTACGTACGCCATGTATTTTGTAACTTTCAATCGAATCATCTTGTAATTGGTATTTCCTTTTTGCAAAATAGAATTTCCTTGCGGCACTCAAAATCGACATTAAACGCATTTGCGGGATAAAATTATGATGCAATGTCTATAATAAACGTGTCGAATGGATGATGAAAATCGCGTAAAAATGAGGTTTATCAGAGTTATTTACCATTAGTAATTCACGCCCTAAGATATGAAATTTGGTATAACCCTCGGATATTCACCGTTAGATTACTAAATCCAAAAAGGTAGAATGACATTATACCTTTGTACTCATAAACATGATGTATTTTGATAATTTTTAATTTGTATGTCTATCTTTCTTCATTTGTTTTGTTAAGCTCGACAAGAATATGAACCAAAGACAATGTACATTATTTTTGTTATGATACATACATCTATTAATAATAAATATATAGGATGACTGTTCTTGACTTTTGTGACCATCTAAAACACTTTGAATTACAATTTTATTGATATTTTTGAATTATTTTATTATCAAGAGAATTGATTAATTTCAATTTTCAATCAACTATCATAATTTCAAACTTGCAGTTAACACTTTATCCGGGAGAATAATTTCAAAATTCAAATTAAAACTTTTAATCAAAAGTCAAAAATTTCAGTTTTTAAATTTAAAATTTTGATCAAAAATAAAATTCAAAAGTCAAACTACTGACCATATGTTAAGCTCCAAATTCCAATCAGAAGAAACTTAAATTTCCTTCAATTTAAATTTAAATTTAGAAACCCAACCACTAACCATCTATATATATGTTTATAATATTTTTCAGATCTACCCTTCCAGAATTTTGGAGAAGATTTTTCTTCTTTGGTGTTGTTATACTTTGTCGGTGATATTGCAGGAACTTTGCATCTTTTTATTAAGGTTCAAAACTTGAATATTTTTTTTGTTTTAATGCTCATTTCTTAGGATCTCGATTTAATTTATTTTCTTTATGTATTTTTTATCAATAATTTATCTTCTTCATGTTGGATGGTAGAGTTTTATTTCACTTAGTGCTCCTCTATTGCAACACGAAATTAATATCTATTTCACAATAAAATAGAGTAATTAATTTTAAACTACATCATATGACTATCTTCAATATGGGTATTGGCATTTTATTTTGTATTTTTTTTTGACACATGATATAATGCTAAAGAGAGTATATTTTTTTAAAACATGAACATAAACTCTTTTTATTCTTATGATATCTTTTTAAGGTGGCTCATCATCAGATTAGTTTTTTGTTGTATCCACTAGTCTCTTTTACATTTTTTTGCTAAATATTAAAAAAAAATCACAATATAAATTAAAGGTTCTAAAAATGACTACAAATGTTTAAAAGTTTAATAGATAACTACAACTATGATGTTGTTGTCATCATTTTTTTAAACAAAATATCAAGAATGGCAGGAGCCTAATCTGAAGGCTAGTTGGTACAAATAAAAAATCTGGTGGAAACAAAATACTGACTTCATGCAATCTAATAAACAAATAACATGGGGTTGGGGTATTTGAGATGATCAAAGTAAGTGATTTTCTTAACTTAATTGGATAATTATGAGGCCAAATTTTTGTCCCAAAGTAATTTTTATTTTACCAATATATTTGTCTAAACAACGTTCATATTTTTCAAATATATTACAATGCCTATGAGGTATAACTTAAGTAACAATATTATCATTTGCTTATTCTTACCTTATTATTGTACTTTTTTCATATAATTGTTAGAAATTATACAAAATTATATACACAAGTAATTTGTTTTGTATATTTATTCATATATTCAATCGCACTTTTTTCACCACATTTGACAAGGTCAACTTCAAGAAACAGGAGCTTTTTGTAAAATTGATCTTTTGCGATTGTAATACATAGTATTAACTTTTTAAAATATATATTTTTACTTTCTTAGCAATTTCTGTAAAAAACTATATTTTTTTGTTATATTACTGAATTTATTATCATTAACCGTGCCACTAATAATTGATAATTGATTTGTACTATTTTTTGTACTTATAATGCACAAATACATTTCTAAATAGAATCTCTTATCCTGTCCTAAATAGAAATTCATACATTTAACTTAATTGTGTAATATTAGAGCATTTTATGTTAGTCATATTTACTTTTCCTAAAAACACTAGAGTTATACACATTTTAAGTTAAAATAAATTGGGCCTAATACGAATTACAAGGTACTGTATATATATATATATTGTCCCTCATGTTTAAATTAGAACATATATTTGTTGAATATTAATTTCTTGGATATTTATACTTGGAAACTAATCAACTTTGTATAAACTATTACCCAATCCGCATTCTCCTTCTGTACTATTTTCAATCATCATTGCATCTTATGATTAAAAGGAAAATCATACTTTGATTATTAGAACCAAGAAAATTTGAAATATATCATTAAAAAAAACCCACTCCTTGACAGTATATCATAACAAAAAATTTACTAAAAGGGAGTTAAAAGACAATTCGTAACAAAAAACATAATCATTAGGAGAAATTAACAATAAATTGAATCAAAATTATGTCAACGACCAACACAACTTGCATTGGTAGCTAGCTGCTAATCCACAATCACAAGCCAAATATTTTACAATTAAAATCCATTTCAAACACAAAATCATGAATCAGATTTGGTAATCACTTGATACATTTCTGTAAAACTTCCTACACAAACAAATATTTGTTTTAAGCATGAGGGGGCAACATCTATGTGTCTCTCCATATATAACAAGAAAAGTGATATACATTGCCCTTGGTTCATATTATTGAACTATTCATTTCACTAAGATACATGAGCAAGTTTAATAAGATACATTGAACAAGTTTGTTTACTAATAATAACTCCTAGTTCACGCACAATGATTTTTTTTTAATTTATGGATAGTTTTAATAATCCATTAATTAGGGTTATTTTGGTCTTAACTAAAAAGTTAAGAAATGTAAGTTATCTAAAATTATTCATACTTTTAGAATAGTTATAAATATTGAAATAAAATTAACACAGTTATTATTTTGTTTCAATTATTTTCATTAAACTAACTAACAACTAAGCTAAATCAACCTTGATTTTATAATGAAGTATTTACGGCATTAAAGAAATAAAGAATGTAGAAGAAGGTGAGAGATAAAAAGCTAATGAACTAAATCACAAATATAACAATTTGAATTTACTTTATTACACTTAGAAGATTACAATATACAAAATAACCAAAAAGATACAAAAATATAACAATCAATGTAAATAAAATGGGTTATACATAGAAATAGCGACGACCACCAATAAGCCTCCACCAATCTCCCGTTGATGGCATTTGAATGATGATTTTTTAATACTTGAAAGTCAAAAAGGATAACCCATCACCCCAACATGTTTTTTTAGCCATATTGCATTGTCCATCCGCCTGCTTATTATTTCATTGGGTACGTACCCATAAGAATTATAAAAGAAAAATTTAGTTAACACATCAATTAGAAGGTTGGTTATGGTGGTGTGCCTTACACTAACAATGCAAACAAAGTATATAAAAGAGATTTTGGAATTGAATAATTATTATTCATAGAAATAAGTGTATTTTGTATTAAATTTTATTTGATACATACATTGAACAATCTTGTGAACTTTAATATCAAGTTATGAACATTCAACAACAATAAATATTTTTTAATTATAGGATAATGTTAAGTTTACAAATCACTGAATATATACAATGAGCTAATTAAATCATTTGTTTCAATGAACTAACCCTAAGTTTTAAGAGAATAAAATTAATTACAAGTATAATAAATTACTCAATTGACATTACCTTTTTTCAAATATAATATTCATATAAGGGTATTTTAGACTCTTCAAAAAAGTTAAGAAATGTAAATAACTCTCTTAACATTCATACTTTTATAATAGTTATAGATATAGATATTTTCTTCTAATTAAATTCATAAGAATGATGATATGTGATAAATTTATATATCTTTACTATACTCATACCCTCACCATGGCTCTGATACCAACGCATTCTTTATATCTACATGTCTGACTACATATGTATAATTAAATATATATATATATATATATATGTATTATAATATATATTACACGTAGAAATATTATTTTGTATATATTAAATACATATACATTACTATATATTATAATATACATATATACTTTAGATTAATATGTATAGTGATTTATGTATATATTATGCATATACATACTAAATAAGATCTCATATATATATATATATAGTTACTCCAATTTCAATTTATAAATATACGTGTATATATATGTAAAATTAAAAAAAAAGTTATTTTTAATTTTAGATATATAATTGGGTGATCGAGATTTGGTCTATGTATCTAGGACTATTTCCAGACCTAATGGTATATTTTGGGTCTAAGCCCGGACAAGACCCAAAGTTTTGGGTCTGGGTTCGACCCACTCAAGGTCATGCCTATCAATAAGGTGGTCAAGGGTTCAAATCTGCATTCAGCATGCAGAACTAATTTATATTTTTGCCATAAATGGATAAATAAATAAAATAACTTGACTTGAGTGGCCAAGTTAATTGATTTTTGCTCAATTTGACCTGTTCGCACGGGATCCGTATATAACTATTTAAACTAACATCTTGACCCAATCCCTGGTTAGTTTTTGTGCCATCAAATTTGATGTCTCATGTACCATAGGCTTGTTAATGGACAGTGAAACCTGGACTCATTCATTAGAAAGCTTACTGGACCCGACCCAAACCTAATTACATTAGTTAGTTCGGGTCCAGATCCAATTTTTACCCGTGTATATTTAACCTAGACATTATCCGAAATTTAACCGAATTTTACAGGTTAAAAATACCCGTGGGTCTTAAACAATACCTGATATTTACCCATGACCATTTGTCCGACATGAACCCGACACGAAACGTATCCAAACCGTCGAGTCTAACTCTTCTTGGACCAATCCGGTATGCGATTGGGTCCTGGTCGGATTCGAGTAAAATATTTTCTGTAGGTATTTCATGGGCTGGCTTGAGTTTGGGTATTCTCCGCGAGTAATATGCGGGTCTGGGGCGGGTATAGGTAATACCTGTCCGTTGAAAAGCTTATCCCCGCACATTGACACCCTTAACACCCCTAGTATATCATATTAATTTAACATTTTTCATTTGTTTGAACTTAAAAAGTGAAAAATTATTACAATAAAATTGAATAAAGGGGTGATCGCCGACCATCCAACCCCGGTATTAGAACAATTTCCGAAACAGCGTAAGAGTGTGAAATGTGGAAGAATTTGAAGTTAACATATATAGTAAACTAAGCTTGTATGAATAGACACTCACTCACTTACCAAGGAAAACCAACTGAGATGTGTACCTTAAAGTCGTAAAAAACGCCCTCGTGTTTGGCATTTTGACCAACCCCATAACTATAATTATAATATATATTTTGATTCAATGTTTTCTATCACATCTTGGTCACTGTGTCATTCTATAACTACTTTTTATTTCACTCATACTCTCATTCATTATACAAATGGAATTTACCTAACTAATAACATTTGACAAAAACCCTAGACTTACTATTCAGCTATTACTTTGCCCACATTTTCCACAGCTTTTAACTTAATTTATCTTTCACTTTGCTAAATCTCGGATACAATTTTATATTTTAAATTCTTGTTTCATCTTTTATTTCAAATATTAAACATCCTTTGACTTGTGTATTTATAAATTTTATGTGTAAATTATGTACAACATATATGAAATAAAAAATAAAACAATGTTTAAAATAAAACAATTCATATCAATTTTGTCACACTTTGCTTTCATGTAGTATTGATAACAGATACTTATGGGTTGAACAATAATTTTATTAGTAGAATTTAAGTTCGATATACTATATTTTTTATGACATTGTATAACTTTTCAATGATTACCTATTCAAAAATAATCGAAATCATAGTTTGAGATAATTGTATAGATTCAACTTCATGTGAACTCAAAATAAAACTCAAATTAGTTGTTGGAAAACGTATTTTAAGAAGGACAAAACTAAAAAAAGAAAGTTTATCGTTTTCATTCTAAAATTTAATTTTCAAAAATTGATTATCTTTTCAAAAAATGTTTATCTTTTATATATAAATTATGTGCATAAATTGTCATTAATAATAAATTCTACATAATTTCTGTTATCATTTATTTCTGAAAATATAAAAAGGAAAACTTTGAATTAAAAATACCTTCATTTAACTGTTATAAAGTAAAACAAACAAGTGAGATACATAGCAAGTGGTCAGTTTGAATATAAGATATTAATCTGAATTATCATTTGGATTCGAGATAGCTGCCTCTAACTGAATGCTTTTTCAGACACTCGAAAGAAAATAAAACTGTCACTTGCATGCATGACGGCAGACAGGCGCAAAACATATATAACATTGGGTAGTACAAATTGCTAAAAGCTCCATATTGTTAACAAAATAGACTTAAAATCTCTTAAATATGTGTATCTTTTAGTAAAATAATATTGTCCACTTTTAAAAATATATGAAAAATATAAAAATAATAAATTAATGTGTTAATAAAGGTGAAAAAAAATGAAAAACACACTCATCTTTTAATAAAAATAAGATTTCCACGCAAGGTTTAATATAACATATAAGATTAAGATATTATGTCTATTTCTTTAACTATTCAAACTTATACAATGGTTATTTTATTTAAAAAAACACATGAACCAAACAAACTATAAAAATTGAGCACTACTTTTTTGGTTCTGAATTTGAGTTTTCCAATGTACATATATTTTATATTTGAAGGAACAAACAAATTAAAATCAATTCTTGGAATTAACCCAATTAGCTTTGACTATATTTTAATTTGGACTTTGAACTGTAGTCTACAAAAAGCCCTCCACGCCTACATTTCTTTCTATATATATATATATGTGTGTGCTTCAGCATAACAAATTAACTTACAAAATTAACAAGTAAAAATGGTGTGCATTAAGTTTATTATCCAACAGCTTATTTTACTTTTCATTTTCAATGATCTGCTTATATCTTTCTCACATGCTCGTCAAGGTAAATTAGCTGCCATTTTTATCTCAGTTAATTATGTATAATCTGCTTTCAGATTATTTATGTATTTTTCTTAACTGATTATTATTTTTCATGCAGTAAAGGAATTAACTGCGATTGTAACTGATCAGAAACAGTTGGTAGTTAAGGAATATCCTCGTACCTTTACTTCACAAAAGGTAATTATGTTAGTATCTATTTGTTGAGGCGAATTAATTGTATTCCGATCCACGTCCAATTTTATATATATACAAGATGAATTACATCTCTCGTGTAATTGATATAGTATATTCCCAGTTCAAAGTGAACAAGCTAGACAAATATTAGTTATGCTACTGTGTAGGGGTGAAATTTTAGTTCCATACATGTATTTCTACTCAAATTCAATTAAGTTTTTAATGTGTTGGGTCTTAATATTTTAGCATTTTGGTTCCAACTGAGTTGACTTTTAACAATATTTGGGTCCAATGGAGCCCAATTTGGATCCAATTTGAGCTTAAATTGGGTCCAACCTGTTTTTCACTATGAGTCGATAATTTACATGTTACACACTACAACAACCCTTTACACCATTTTGATGTTGGCTCCATTTTGGGTCCTTATTAGGTCCAATTTGAGTCCTCATTGAGTCTAACTATAATGCATATTTTTTGACATTAATCTAATTGGACCCAACCCATTTTAAGTCCAACCCAAATAGACTTGGCCCAAATTCAACCCATTCAACCCAATTACCACCCTATTGTTGTGTTAAATTTGAAAAAAATGAGAGCTTATTTATATAGACTATATAGAATATCGCCACTAGATTTTTTCAGAAATTTAATTTTGTTTATGAATACTGGACGTTGAACAGGGAACTATTGAATCGGTACTTCCAAGTGTAGCTGCAGAAGTGAAAACAATGAGAGGAAGAAAAATGAAGAGTAGTAGTGAGAAAACAAAGACATTATTAGTGCGAAATAACATGAAAAAGGGCAAAGAAGAAGAAGAAGAAAAGAGGTGGAAATTGAATTTTGTGGTTCTAAGTGCTGATTATCGATCGCCTAAGTCACATCCGCCAAGGAATAACAGAAGATAATTAAATCGGCTAATGTGAGAGACAACAAATTTTGCCCGGCCCTGTTTTTGCTCATATTGTGAAAATTAAGTATTAACATGCATGAATTATATACACTATATTCTATTTGTATGTATCACAGCAGACTAGAATGCAATATATATATTCCTTTTCTTTATATATGTTATTGAATTGACTCCAATAATGTATTTGCAAATATTATTGGGTGTGTTATGAATTTTGATTGAGTAAATTGTGTTTTACTACAATTTATTTAAAGATTTAAGTGAATTTTATATGTCAAATTGTTTCACGTTTTGAGTAGATAAATTTAGAGTATTTAAGTACTCAAATTCGATTTTGAGTGACTGAAAAAATTAATTAAGAAAGTGTGCCATATAAAACGTTTTTCATAGTTTGAATCAACTTGTTTATATGTATACATGTGATTAATTCAGCACAAATCATATACTTGACGGGCGTGATCATATGAGAAAAGGTTCATTTAATTCGAGACTAAAGTGTTCAAATCGAAAAATTGAGGAACTAATTTAAAAAAAAATGTAATTTAATTTGCATAGCTAGTGGTGCACTTGGATGCCCATGATTAAAGTCCATTAATAACCTAAGTGATTAGTAGTTTAGTTGGTGCATAGTGCACCAATCACATCAAATCATTTTTTCTGAGGAGCTTTTTGTATTGGTGCAATTATTGGGGAAAATCAATGCTGGACTGGGATCAATTGGTCCCGGTCCAACTTCAACCATAATTGGTTTTGGTCCAATTTCAATCATAATTGATTTCGGTCCAGTTTCAACCACAAAATCACCTTGAGGGGGTGGTTTTACATATGGAGTAGGTGAAGACACTACCCCCTTAGGATACGTGTGGTTGAAACTGGACAGTTGGTCCTGAGCATAGTATTTCCCAAACTATTGGGATTGAATTGAAAAGATACTCTTAAGTGCTTTTTGTCCAAAAGTTGTGCTTTGGGCTTTCTGTACCGTCCAAAAAGTTGACGTAAAACCTTTCATTCTTTATAAATAAGTTCTCAATTATTTAAATTTAACACATAAAGTATCATTTCTCTTCTCCTTTTTTCTCTAGAATACTAATTTGAGCATTTGAAAATCCATTTATTAAATATCAGTTTTAATATTTTAAAAATAGTGCTAATTAAAAATTAAATGCTTTATAGAACATTTGAAATATTTTTAAATTTTTTAATATTATTTTAAGAATTTTTTGCACAAATTTGAATACTTTGAATAATTTTATATATTAATTTAATATGATAAGAAGAGTGTTGTGTTTTAAATGCTAAATTGAATATTTTAAATATGCATGGAATTTTAAACATAATATTTAACGTTTGAAGAATTAATTAGTACTTATTTCTCAAAGACTTCTTACAGATGCTTTCAAAACTGTTATTTCTCAATCCATTGAGCATAAGGTATCTGAGCACATATCTGGTCAGATTGCTAGTGTCGAATAGAAGGCTGGGATATGCCAGTAACCATTTGAAATTGCCATTTCTCTTCCTACAAGCAATAATAACTATATTACTCTAAGATTTCAGCAATTCACAATTCATACAAACATCTAATTAAAATGTCTTAATGATATTTCAATAAATGAAATCAACAATTATAATTAAAATATGTCAGTGGCATAATGTTTAAATAAGGATTTTCTCTGCTAAAACAAAAATAATATGGACTTCTTTTAATTGGTTGGAAACACATTTCCCTTCATAGATCTAACCATCAAATTTCTAAACCTTTAAAACGAATTAGCATCCATGCACAAAAACGAATGGAAGTGAGCCTGCAATTTTCAAGAATAATTTATCCAGCACGATATTCAAAATCGAAGCTTAGAAATTTCAGAGTTTCCGTTAACTGTTTATTTATACGTATGTGTATTATTCGAATTTTGATTTCAAAAACGTTTAACTAATCGGTAAAAGTACGGTAGCAAAGGGATTAGTAAGTACCTCTAAATAACATGCATTATATGTTCACTTACAAAATATTGAATTATAATATTATTTTACTTTCTTATGAACAACTCATATATAATACATAGCTAAGCTCATCTTTAAAACTAGATTTCATTGGACTTGATGCGAGATCAAATAATAATGTCACGTGAAGCACACGTGGGGATGGGATCCGACCCAGCTCACGGCAGACTAGATAGGGTGCTTTTGGATGGTGGACTGCACTTGATGGTATCAAGCTGCCTATGTACCTACTTTGATAGGATCAAGCCTCTTCGTAGTTCAAGAATATCGTACTCCTCAATCTCGAGAATTTGGAGAGTATTTATTCAGTCTAGTTTTTAGAGTGAAAACCAAATAATAATCATTTAACTGATTAAGATGATATATATATAGTGATCCTTGTTGGGCCATGGGCTCGACTTATTGGGCCGCTGGCTCAGGATCACTCGTGTGGCCCAGAACTATATCATATTAATAAATTACAATAAGAATTACAATATGTAACACCCCATTTTTGAAAAATCTTGCATATCATATTTTTGGCATATAAATACAATTTTATTAGTTTATTATTGCAAATTCATTTAATATTTAACCGAGCTTTATGTTTAAACGATTAAAACGAGCTAATGTTTTTCTCAAGTTTGTTTAGTCTTGCAGGATAGCTACCCGAAGAGACCGAGTTCAATCGTGATGCACTCGACACAAAATGTTTTTATGAACGAACGAACAAAAAGAAATATAGATAAGTTGAATATAAAATAATTTCAATAATAGTATATATATATATATATACTAATGTGTTCAATAATCAAATAGGTTTCTTTTATTATATATTTTATGTGCAATAATTATGTGGCCTAAATTAAATTGAATGAAAATGCATGCATAATTACCATAATTATATTTGAGTAAGCAAGACACATTAGATGAAAATCACACTCAACCTCCCATACCCCATCAAATCCACATAAGACTCAATACTACTAAATCACTACATGTCTTTATATATATATATATATTTATATTGTAAGAATAAAATATTATACATGTATATATATATATATATTGCAAGAATAAACCATTACATGTATATATATATATATAATGCAAGAGAAATACATGTATTATACAATTCTTTTATACACTATATATATATTTATATGCCTTTACACCTACATTTTATACTATAACACTCTCTGTCACCTCTACAACTCTCTCCCTTCTCTCTAAACTCTCCACTCTCTCTCAACAAATCCTTCACTTTTCTCTCAAAATCAAAGAAGGAAGAGCATAACAAGTAGTAAGGGAAAGTAAGCTCAAAGTATAGTAGTCTTCATTTAAGCATAAAAAACTTTGTAAGCTTTTAAGAGGTAGTTTTCTCTTTCTTGTTGCTTATTTTCTTCATTTTCTTCTTTAAAATCATGTTTAACTTGCTAAAAAGTGATTGCATGTATGATCAAAAGAGGGATTTCTAGTATGTGATGATTTTTTTTGTTGCATGTGTTGTTTTTATGTGGTTGATGGTCAAAATATGCCTTTATTCGGACTTAAGGGTGTTGAAAGAGATATTGCATGTATGATTTCTTTACATAAACTCATTTCATGTGTGATCTAAAGATAAAGCCCCACAATATGAAAAGTTTTGTTGAATAATTTGTTTTTTTATGGTTGATCTTCAAATAAGTGTCATTTTGAGTGTTGATGGTGTGAATAGATGTGAAAAATGGCTTTGCATGTTTAATTTTCTTACCTAAAACTATTGCATGTATGATTTGATAGTGATCTCCTAGAAGTATAATGAAATTTGTTGAAAATTTTGTTAAATGTGATAGATCTAAAAAAATGTGTCATTTTGAGTGTGATTGTGAATTCATGTTGAAAATTGACTTTGCATGTTTGATTATCATGTCTAAATTTGTTACATGTGTAATAATATGAAGTTGATGTGGTTTTTATTGAGGATGTTTGGTTAAAAATCTTGGAAGTGTATTTTATTTTAGGATATATGTGAAGTTGAGCAGTTTGTGAAGAATCCTGAAATTTCAGCTCACTTTGTCGATTTTTATAAATTGTTATACTTGGAATTTTGAAGAACTGTTTTAGTATGTTGTTCTATATGATATTGGGAGTTTATGGTTAAAATGTGGTGAATGTTTAAGTTGTGTATGAATCATGGTGAATTTTCAAAAGTAGTCCCGCTTGAATTTTAAATTACAGTTTTCAATGGTAGTTTTTCGGTATTGTTAAGGTAATCAAATGGGAGAGTTTCTTCATGTTAATTTTTCTAGAACCTAAATATCATGTGTGCATGATATGTATAAAATTTTGAAAGGTTTTGAGTTGTGTGTGATTTTCTAAAATTTTTTTGATTATAAACTGTTCGGTGCTCTATCGAAATTTTAAGGTTGCACGGTTTTGAATTTATTTGAAATAGTTCAAGATATTTTATCGTTCTGAAAATTTTACTGCATACTCATGTGTGTGTTTTTAAGTGTTCAATATTCGATTGATTGGTCTGAGGTTATCGACAAAAAAGATTTGTCTAAGCCACTTCGTTTCTTTTTGTCCAAGTCACTTCTTTTTTTGTCCAAGTTGCTTTTCTTTTTGTCTAACTCACTTCCTTTTTTCTGTGTGAGTTTCGGGAATATCCCCATTCATAGGTCCGAGATCTACATCTATGAATTGAAAGGTCCGAATGATCAACCCTTTTTGTTCAATAAGATACCAAAGTGGATGATTGACTCATTCCATACTTGCTAAAATTTGAGAATTTTCTGAGCAATAGAATAATTTATAAAATTATTTTAATTCAGGTTGTTTGTCTTAAAATTATTCATGACAAATCATATGTTTTGTAAGTAAAGCCCAAATTCATAATTTTAATTGGTTTTAGAAATTTTGTGGAAAGTTTAACAAAGCTTATGTCTATGTTTCTATAGAGTTTGAATTAAAAAAAAATATGATAGTTATGAGTGTTTATATATTAAATGTTAATTTGTTATTGTTTAACCACTTGAGTTTAATGGATAATAATAAACTACCTATATTTAAATATATGTATATACATGTTTTTGAAACACATACGTTTTAAAATCTAAATGTTGATAATGGTTGAGTGCAGTACGAGACGACCAGATACTTCAAGAGCTATCCTCACATCTTAGCAAAACGTTAAGTGGGTAACGTTTAATTCCAGTTATATTGTTTGGAATAACTCTTATGTTGATTGAAATGAAACGACATGATAAAGTACCAGGTTGACGAACCTTGGAGTATACCAAGTCTTCGGACCTTGAAGTTAGGCCAAGTTGACGAACCTTGGAGTAGACCAGGTCTTCGGACCTTGAAGTTAGGCCAGGTCTTCGGACCTTGGAGTTAGGCCAGGTCTTCGGACCTTGGAGATGATGGCTTTTGACATACTGGTTAATCTTTTCAAGTGACAATTAATAACGTTATCTACTAAGATTTCTTAAATCTTACGTTGCTCAGTTTAAATCTTTTTCAGGTCCAGCTTACGACGAAGCGGATAAGTAGCTGGCTGTATGGATTTCTCCTAGAAGCATATATATAATGTATATATATATGAATATTACGCTTTAATATATGTTAATTCGTAGAAATCTGACATTTGGTATTTTGGGAACTACTTTATCGGATTAAGTAAGAAAATTTACATTTGTTCATAACCAGGTTTTGATTTATAAATGTGGGTATAACACGAGTTCGTTGTGCATGTTTAGATTTTAAAGTTAAGAAGAAAAAAAAATACTCGTGTTTTTATAATAAAGTCTTCCGCTGAATTTATTATGAATACTATATATCTTTTTCACGCTTAAAGTCACGGTGCCAACTCGACTCCTGTTAAGTTGGGGTTGGGGTGCTACAGCGTGGTATCAGAGCCGAGGTTTGGTTTTTCCTTCCTTTGACTGTAAATCAAAACGTTTTCTTTGAACCAATGTCTAAATCTTAAAGTTTCTACAAGATAAAATTTAGAATTTTGTTTTAAAATTGTTATGTCAAGGAGTTTAATAATGGGGAGTCCGCAGCATAGCTAAACATCCGAATCGTACCAATGTAAGTATATGTGTAACGTTTTAATGTTGTGTGAAAAACGTTTTATTTGAATGCTTGCATATGATGTTTTATGTGCTATACTACAAGAAAGATGTGATAATGAATATGATTGAATATCATGAGTCAGTGATAAGAAAGGTGCATGTTATGAAAAGTATGAACCACTATGCCTTACATGCCTTATGTTTGTTACTGTTCTGTTTACTTTTATTTGTAAAAATAACTATTTATACCTTTACCTTTATGTGTGAATAAGAAAAATTATTTTTAAAAAAATGCATACATTTTTTTTCAAATGCACTCCCCGAACTATACAACTAGAATTTGACTAGGAGTTGACTTGTCGTCCAATGATTAAACTTACTTAGGATGGATCGTGAGTAGACACGTAGGCTGAGTTTGGAGGCAGAGTATAGGATTGCTACCAGACCAGGTGGGAGGACATCCGAGAGTTCATAGCTAGGATCACTGATTACCGTAGGAGAGCTGATGCATACGGAATGCAGGACACTGATATTTAGGCAGCTGAACATCTTAGGGCCAGAGTACTTCCGAGGTTTAGGACCATAGCTTGGACGGTGTTCAGGCAGTTACTGGTTTATGACCGTGAGGGTGGTGCACAGATGGAGTTCCGAGCATACTGCTTGAGCCTACAAGAGGCGGTGGAGCATCATGAGGCGCGGGTGAGAGAGGCTTTTGAGCTGGAGGCTGAGGCACATCGCTATGTAGGACGAGCGATGAATTGGGAGATCCGTATACAGACCTTTGAGGAGATATTGGCGGAGGCTTATGCTGAGCATGAAAGGCTCTGTGCACGTAGCCAGGAGTTATTTCAAGAGGCTAGGTCTATCCGGGCATCTCTGGGATTGGAGAATCCTCCAATCGCGAGACCTAGCGAGGGTCCGATAGTAGCTGCTCCATCCGATGGTATGTCAGACACACATCCTGCCACACCGATAGCGCCTGCTCCAGAGTATGGATGGTTGTTTGAGGATGAGGCAGGTCCCAGTGGACAGGTTGTTGATGATGGGGAGCGCATGTCGAAGCGCCCTTGCTATGGATGGCTTTCCGATTAGGAGGATTGATATGCATCCTCTAGTTAGATGTTGTAGATAGTAGTTTTTGCTTAACCGGTAGGCCAGTAGAATATGTTTCCCCGGTCATATGGCTTAGACGCCTTAGCTTTTGATGTTTATTAGGCAGTTGCACCTATAGTGCCTTCCCTATGATAAAAACTTATTTTTGCTGTTAAAATGGGACAATGCGATCCCGAAATTTTGCTAATACCAAAATATTAATGAATGAAAAAGAAAAATGGTTTGTTTAATTCCTTTTATTATGTGTTTTAGTTATAATACTGGTTAAAATATTTTAATCTAATCACGGTAACGATGTTGATTTATCAAATATTTACAATTAGAGTTTTAAAATACTTTGCTACCTTGTAGAGTAAACATTATGGATTCACCCACTAGGGCACAAAGGGATATACGACGAGTAGAAGAGAGACAGAACAATGAAGAACAACCTATCGGACAAAATGTTAACGCTGATATGACAAGAGACTTCTTCGCTCAGTTACGAGAATTTATACAACACAAGCCTGCACCTACCCCAGATAACACTGAAGAACACCAGATCAAGCCGAATCACGTAATTGAGCAGTTTAGGCGTTTCCAGCCACCCAGATTCAGAGGAAAGGAAGGACCAATGGCTACTGAAGAATGGATTGCTGAGCAAGAAAGAATTTTTGAGCACATGGAATTGTCAGAAACACAAAAAGTTTTGTGTGCAAGGTTTCAACTAGCGAAAGATGCCGGCTAATGGTGGCAGTCTCATGAGAGGACAATGACGTCAGAAGCAAGACGTACCCTAGAATGGGAGGAATTCAAGAAAATCATCCTAAATCGTTATTTGCCATAAGCCTTGAGGGATCAGAAGGAAATTGAATTTATGAACCTTCGCCAAGGAACCAACACTGTCACTGAATACGAGCGCAAGTTTAACTCACTCTCTCGATATGCACCGCATCTAGTCAACATCGATGATCGGAAAGCATGCAGGTTTGAGAGAGGGCTTCGTCCAGAAGTTGGAGGGATAGTATCTGGCCTGAGGTTGCCACATTTTAGGGATGTATTCGAAATGGCTCGTATAGTTTCAATGAGTTTAGGGTTGGAGAATGAGAAAAGGCCAATGGTGAATCAATTGAAAAGGAAATGAGCACCGTCTATGGGACCAAGAGGTAACACCCCAGTTAGAAGCGTCCGACCTATCATTGCTGGACCCCCACGAACAACACCGTTATGCCAGAATTGCAACAAGAACCATCGAGGAGAGTGTTTGTGGGGGAAAGGTGTTTGTTTTCGCTGTCATCAGCCGGGCCACAAAGCTAATGAGTGTAATAATCGTACGAGCTTACCAAGTGAAAGTGGCAAGGCTCTTGCACCACGACAAGGAATTTCTCGAAATCCAAATTTCAGAGGTAAGGCCAAACTGAATGCCTTGCCAGAAGTTTAGTTCGCGGAAGAAAATGAAAACATGTGTGAGGAACAACCAGGGGAAGGTGACAAGACAAGAGAAACAATGACAAGTATGTTGTTTATATCAGGTATATCAGTATATGTTTTGTTCGATACAGGAGCATCACACTCTTTTATATCTGATCCCTTTAAAAAGAAGCTTAGACTAGATTGTGAAAGAAATGCAAATCTAGAAGTCACATTACCATCAGGAGAGAATATAAAAATCAAGAATTTAGTCAGGAACGTTAAGGTGATGTTGGATGAGTACGATCTTGCAGCTGATTTGTATGTAATAGGGTTGAAGGGTTTCGATATTATACTGGGAATGAACTGGTTGTGTAAGAACAAAGCTATCGTTCGTTGTGCAGAACGAGAGATAGACTTAGAAACACCAAGTGGCCATTGTTTCACATTCTATGGAGTCGGAACGCGAGTGCGTATACCAATTATATCAGCAATGAAGGCAACCAAGTTGTTGACTAGAAGATAATGTCAAGCGTACCTTGTAAACATTGTAAAAGTTGAAGAAAAAAAATTGACACCGACTAATGTTCCAGTTGTAAAGGAATTTTCCGATGTCTTTCCTGAAGACCTATCGGGGATCCCACCTGATCGACCTGTGGAATTCACCATCGATTTGATTCCAGGAGCTGCACCAGTGTCAAAAGCTCCATACCGTATGGCGCCAAAAGAGCTACAGGAATTGAAAGTTCAAATACAGGAACTCTTGGATAAAAAATTTATCCGACCAAGTGCTTCGCCATGGGGAGCACCTGTATTGTTCGTGAAGAAGAAAGACGGATCAATGAGAATGTGTATTAATTATCTAGAGCTTAATCGACTAAAGATTAAGAACAAATATCCACTACCCAGAATTGAAGACTTGTTTGATCAATTAAACAATGCAAGTACTTTCTCAAAGATCGATCTTAGATCTGGTTACCACCAGTTAAAAGTCAAGGAAAGTGATATTCCAAAGACTGCATTCAGAACCCGATATGGTCACTATGAGTTCACAGTAATTCCTTTCGGAGTTACTAATGCACTTGCAGTGTTCATGGATATGATGAATCGCATATTTCATGAGTATCTAGATAGATTTGTCATTGTATTCATCGATGATATCTTGGTTTACTCGAAAAATGCAAATCAACACGAGGAACATCTCAGAGTGGTACTAGAAGTTTTACGACGAGAGAAGTTGTATGCCAAGTTTAGCAAGTGTGAGTTCTGGCTAAACAAAGTGTCTTTTCTAGGACATGTGATCACATCATAGGGAATAGAGGTTGACCTTGCAAAAGTTGATGCAGTTCTGAGCTGGAAGACTCCAACCAATGCAAATGAAGTTCGCAGTTTCCTTGGTTTAGCAGGATAGTATAGGAGATTCATTCAAAACTTCTCGTGTATCGCAAAACCACTTACACACCTTACGAAGAAGAATGAGAAATTTATATGGACTTCTGAATGCGAGTCCAGTTTCCATGAATTGAAGCAGAAGCTAACTTCAGCGCCTGTCCTAACGGTGCCCGATGGATCTGAAGGGTTTGTAATTTACACGGATGCTTCTAAGTCAGGACTTGGATGTGTTCTAATGCAACATGGGAAGGTTGTAGCTTACGCATCCCAACAATTGAAAGTGCATGAACAAAACTACCCAACACACGACTTAGAATTGGCTGCAGTTGTTCACGCGTTAAAAATTTGGAGGCATTATCTGTATGGAGGAAAGTGCGAAATATACACCGATCACAAGAGCTTGAAATATTTCTTCACACAAAAGAAACTCAACATGCGCCAAAGAAGATGGTTAGAACTGGTGAAAGATTACGATTGTACCATTCACTATCACCCAGGTAAGGCGAACGTTGTGGCAGACGCGCTTAGCAGGAAAGAAGAGGGCAAGTTGGCATTATTACCTACTCAACAAGGGCGATTGATTGCAGAATTTGACAAAATGAGTCTAACAGTCATCGATTCAAAGCAATCAATGACAACGTTAGCCACATTAACAGTCCCGCCAAACTTGAGAGAATAGTTGACAGAAGCCTAGAAGAGCGACAAATTTCTCAATTTAAAGCGGAATAAAGTTCAAACAAATGAGATTGGAGATTTTTCGATAGCGAATGATGGGGCTTTAATGTTCAGAGGGAGAATTTGTGTACCGAAGAATGAGGAGATATGGAACGAGATAATGAAGGAAGCTCATAATACACCATACACTGTGCATCCTGGAGAGACAAAGTTGTATAAAGACCTCAAACAGAACTTCTGGTGGAGAGGAATGAAGAGGTCAATTGCACAATTTGTTAGCAGGTGTCTTACTTGTCAGAGAATCAAATCCGATCATCAACGATCTGCAGGATTGATAAATCCATTGAAAGTGCCAGAATGGAAGTGGGAACACATAACAATGGATTTTATCACAGGTTTACCAAAAACTCCTAGACAATATGAAGCTATATGGGTAATTGTTGATAGACTGACCAAGATGGCTCGTTTCATTCCGATCAAGATGACGTATTCCATGGATCAACTAGCAAAGTTGTACATTAATAGAGTAGTGCGACTACATAGAGTTCCAGCTTCAATTGTGTCAAACCGTGATTCACGTTTTACCTCAAGATTTTGGAAGAGTTTGCAGTCAGTAATGGGTACAAAACTGAACTTCAGCACCGCTTTTCACCCGCAAACACATGGCCAATCAGAGAGAACAAACAGAACTTTGGAGGATTTACTTAGGACATGTGTGTTAGATTTTGGAGGAAGTTGGAAAGATCATTTGTCTTTAGTAGAATTCGCTTACAATAACAGATATCAGTCTTCTATTGGGATGGCACCATATGAAGCACTTTATGGAAGAAGATGTCGGACACCGATTCATTGGGATGAGGTTGGAGTGAAGAAGGTACTTGGTTCAGAATTAGTGAAAAGATCGGTGGAAGTGGTCAGTAAGATCCGAGAAAGGATTAAGGCTTCTCAAAGTCGACAGAAATCATATGCTGACTTGCGGAGAAAGGATTTGCATTTTGAAAAAAGAGATAACGTATTCTTGAAAGTTGCACCCATGAAAGGAATAATTCGGTTTGGGAAGAGAGGGAAGTTAAAGCCAAGATATATAGGACCTTTTAAAATCGTGGAACGAATTGGAAATGTGGCATATCGACTGGCTTTAACCCCAGGGTTATCTAAAGTTCACGATGTCTTCCATTTGTCAATGCTTCGAAAATACATACCAGACCCCAGTCACCTCATCAAACTTGAAGATCTTGAAATCAATAAAGACCTCACCTACGAAGAGCGGCCTATAAGCATTAATGGAAGGAAGACTAAGATTTTGAGGAACAAGGAGATACCATTAGTCTTAATACAGTGGGATAGTCACGGGAAAAGAGGAATCACATGGGAACGTGAAGATGAGATTCAGAAATCTTACCCCGAACTATTTACCTAGTAAGCCTAAAATTTTGAGGACGAAATTTTTTAAAAAGAGGGGGGAGTTGTAACACCACATTTTTGGAAAATCTTGCATATCATATTTTTGGCATATAAATACAATTTTATTAGTTTATTATTGCAAATTCATTTAATATTTAACCGAGCTTTACGTTTAAACGATTAAAACAAGCTAATATTTTTCTCAAGTTTGTTTAGTCTTGCAGGATAGCTACCCGAAGAGAATGAGTTCGATCGTGATGCACTCGACACGAAATATTTTTATGACCGAACGAACAAAAAGAAATATAGATAAGTTGAATGTAAAATAATTTCAATAATAGTATATATATATATATATATATTGACTAATGTGTTCAATAATCAAATAGGTTTCTTTTATTATATATTTTATGTGCAATAATTATGTGGCCTAAATTAAATTGAATGAAAATGCATGCATAATTACCATAATTATATTTGAGTAAGCATGACACATTAGATGAAAATCACACTCAATCTCCCATACCCCATCAAATCCACATAAGACTCAATACTACTAAATCACTACATGTCCTTATATGTATATATATATATATATATATATATTTATATTGTAAGAATAAAATATTATACATGTATATATATATATATATATATTGCAAGAATAAACCATTACATGTATATATATATATATGTATAATGCAAGAGAAATATATGTATTATACAATTCTTTTATACACTATATATATATGCATATGCCTTTACACCTTCATTTTATACTATAACACTCTCTCTCATCTCTACAACTCTCTCCCTTCTCTCTAAACTCTCCACTCTCTCTCAACAAATCCTTCACTTTTCTCTCAAAATCAAAGAAGGAAGATCATAACAAGTAGTAAGGGAAAGTAAGCTCAAGGTATAGTAGTCTTCATTTAAGCATAAAAAACTTTGTTAAGCTTTTAAGAGGTAGTTTTCTCTTTCTTGTTGCTTATTTTCTTCATTTTCTTCTTTAAAATTATGTTTAAATTGCTAAAAAGTGATTGCATGTATGATCAAAAGAGGATTTCTAGTATGTGATGATTTTTTTTGTTGCATGTGTTGTTTTTATGTGGTTGATGGTCAAAATATGCCTTTATTCGGACTTAAGAGTGTTGAAAGAGGTTTTGCATGTATGATTTCTTTACATAAACTCATTGCATGTGTGATCTAAAGATAAAGCCCCACAATATGAAAAGTTTTATTGAATAATTTATTTTTTTATGGTTGATCTTCAAATAACTGTCATTTTGAGTGTTGATGGTGTGAATAGATGTGAAAAATGGCTTTGCATGTTTAATTTTCTTACCTAAAACTATTGCATGTATGATTTGAGAGTGATCTCCTAGAAGTATAATGAAATTTGTTGAAAATTTTGTTAAATGTGATAGATCTAAAAAAAATGTGCCATTTTGAGTGTTATTGTGAAATTTCATGTTGAAAATTGACTTTGCATGTTTGATTATCATGTCTAAACTTGTTACATGTATATTAATATGATGTTGATGTGGTTTTTATTGAGGATGTTTGGTTAAAAAGCTTGGAAGTGTATTTTATTTTAGGATATATGTGAAGTTGAGCAGTTTGTGAAGAATCCTGAAATTTCAGCTCACTTTGTCGATTTTTATAAATTTTTATACTTGGAATTTTGAAGAACTGTTTTAGTATGTTGTTCTATATGATGTTGAAAGTCTATGGTTAAAATGTGGTGAATTGTGAAGTTGTGTATGAATCATGGTGAATTTTCAAAAGTAGTCCCGCTTGAATTTTAAATTACAGTTTTCAATGGTAGTTTTTCGGTGTTGTTAAGGTAATCAAATGGGAGAGTTTCTTCATGTTAATTTTTTTAGAACCTAAATATCATGTGTGCATGATATGTATAAAAGTTTGAAAGGTTTTGAGTTGTGTGTGATTTTCTAAAAATTCTTTGATTATAAACTGCTCACTGCTCTATCGAAATTTTAAGGTTGCACGCTTTTGAATTTATTTGAAATAGTTCAAGATGATATATCGTTCTGACAATTTTACTGCATACTCATGTGTGTTTTTTTAAGTGTTTGCTAAAATTTGAGAATTGTCTGAGCAATAGAATAATTTATAAAATTATTTTAATTCAGGTTGTTAGTCTTAAAATTATTCAAGATAAATCATATGTTTTGTAAGTAAAGCCCAAATTCATAATTTTAATTGGTTTTATAAATTTTGTGGAAAGTTTAACAAAGCTTATGTCTATGTTTCTATAGGGTTTTAATTAAAAAAAAAATATGATAGTTATGAGTGTTTATATATTAAATGTTAATTTGTTATTGTTTAACCACTTGAGTTTAATGGATAATAATAAACTACCTATATTTAAATATATGTATATACATGTTTTTGAAACACATACGTTTTGAAATCTAAATGTTGATAATGGTTGAGTATAGTACGAGACGACCAGATACTTCAAGAGCTATCCCCGCATCTTAGCAAAACGTCAAGTGGGTAACGTTTATTTCCAGTTATATTGTTTGGAATAACTCTTATGTTGATTGAAATGAAACGACATGATAAAGTACCAGGTTGACCAACCTTGGAGTAGACCAGGTCTTCGGATCTTGGAGTTAGGCCAGGTTGACGAACCTTGGAGTAGACCAGGTCTTCGGACCTTGGAGTTAGGCCAGGTCTTCGGACCTTGGAAATGATGGCTTTTGACATACTGGTTAATCTTTTCAAGTGACAGTTAATAACGTTATCCACTAAGATTTCTTAAATCTTACGTTGCTCAGTTTAAATCTTTTTCAGATCCAGCTTACGACAAAGCGGATGAGTAGCTGGCTGTATGGATTTCTCCTAGAAGCATATATATAATGTATATATATATGAATATTACGCTTTAATATATGTTAATTCGTAGAAATCTGACACTTGGTATTTTGGGAACTACTTTATCGGATTAAGTAAGAAAATTTTCATTTGTTCATAACCAGGTTTTGATTTACAAATGTGTGTATAACACGAGTCCGTTGTGCATGGTTAGATTTTAAAGTTAAGAAGAAAAAAAAAATACTCGTGTTTTTATAATAAAGTCTTCCGCTGAATTTATTATGATTACTATATATCTTTTTCACGCTTAAAGTCACGGTGGCAACTCGACTCCTGTTAAGTTGGGGTTGGGGTGCTACACAATAATACCCCTATTCAAAATTGGGGACCCATCAGGACCCCTTCGGGAATGATTGAAATTTATTTCTTTAAATCCATATATATATATAACTAAGATATAGGAAATTATAATAAAACTAACATATTGGAAATTAGAACTTTATAAAACATTATTTTTTTCAATTACAAAATTGGTTGCATGTTGATATTAAATCTCCATTAGAAAAAGTAAAAACATAAACATAAGAAAAGAGAATAAATAAAAGTGAAAAGCAATTTCATAGCAACATTCAATAACATTACATAGTTTCAGTTAAAGAAAATTCAGTTATGAAAATATGAAAGATAGATCATTAAAAATGGGTATATTCTAATTTTTCACATATATTCTATTAGAATTACAACCTTCAAATTTACTTGAAAGTAAAAGTGTCAAGCAGGCTAAAATAGGCTGCTTGACACCAGGCCAGACAGGCCGGCCGGCCAACAGGGGCAGCCTTAATCGACCTAGGCCAGCCCAGCCCATGACAGGGAATGGGCCGGCCTGGCCCATTATTGAATTATTTATTTTTTTTGTAATTTTTTATTCTATAAATATTAAACTAATAAAATAAATATTTGAAACTATAATATATATTTTGAAATAATTATATACTGATTAGATCGATAAATTATATATTAATTTCATAATTATATAATATAACTAAATTATATTTACACAAAAATTACTTTTACAAGTTATATAAAAGTTAACTATAATTACTAAAACAAAGCAATATATTTTAAATACTGAAATAATAAATTATTAAATAATATTATAATAAATTATATACTATTAATTATATATTAAATATTGACATAATAAATTATTAAATAATGAAAATGGGAAGGAAAAGGAAAAAAAATAACAAAACAAAACAAAAAAAATCAATTTTTTTTTGTTATTGGCCAGATGGCCGGCCCGTTAAGGCCGGCTTATCAGGCCGGCCACAGGCCATTTTGGCCTATTGGCCGAAACGGCCTCCATGCCTAAAGGGCCTGGCCTGGCCCCTTTAGCTTGGATTGATTACCTTAGGGGGCTAGGTCGGCCTGGCCCTTAACAAAATGGGCCCTAACGGGCCGGCCTGTTTAGGCCCATTAGGGCCAATTTGACAACATTACTTGAAAATTAATTAAAAAATGCAATATTATTACAATCAAACTGCAAACATGCTTGAAAGTTTTAATATTTGAGATTATTGTTACTTCGGTTAACAGATAGGACACGAGTCTTATTAATTAGGAACACATATGGTTTCTCTCCCAAAAAAAAAGAGAAACTTAAGTTGACCGTTTTAAATTTTTTATGGACACAATTACAATCAAACTATTAGTTCATCATTTTGTTTATATTAATCCATTATTACTGGAATAGAGAAAAATAAGCAATCTTGTAGCATAACAATTAACAACAACAGAGTCAAGATCCTATATTTCAGCAATCTAATCTGAATAAATTCATCAAAAAGTCTCTATTGCCCTCCATGGGCATGGTTATTAAAAACATTGACTAAGTATTTCCTCAAATAGAAATATATTTAAGAACAGTAAACATAAAAGATATATATTTAAGCAGATAAATTATTTACTTCATTTATAATTTATAATGGGATTATAATATCAAATTAGTTCCACTTAAAATATTCTCTACTAATATAAAACAAAGAATGACTATTATAATTCGATACAAAAGACATGATGTTAGAGAACGTCAACCTTGTGCAGTTTATAACAAAAGAATTTATAAATTATTATTGATAAAACAAATTCAAATATTAAACAATCATATTCTCTTCAACAATTAATTGCAGTTTTTCAACTATAGAATAATAAACGGCACCTATTATGTTTAGCACCATATTCTAAATAGATTGTTACTTGTGTTCAATGGTCTGTTATGATTAAAAAATATTTAATATATAGTATTAAATAAATATATTACAAGAAAAGAATTACGTGAAACCATATTCGTTAATGTCATTAAGAAAAATAAATTGAGTTTTCTTGAGATATAAAGAAAACTCTCTGACATGTAATTAGAAGAAAAAAAAGGTGATTTGGATGAGATATGGTAATATTTTTAAATTATTTTAATTAATAGGAAAGACAGTGACATTGGATCTTTTCCTTTGAATGTAGAGGGTAAAAGTGTGATTTTCTCAATTCACTGTTTTATTAGTTTGCTCCAAATTTTAAGACGGATTCAATATGTCACAAATTTAGGATCTCAATACTATCCGTTTATGTTATATATATACGTGTGTGCGGCACCTTAACTTTCATCTCTTCATACCTACTTAAATTTTAAGGTTAATAGTAAATTCATTATATTCAGTAATACAGAAAGTTGTTACTCTGAACTCTGAAACATGGTAATTATGCATAACCAAGAGAATCAAGCTCCAACCACATATGTGTTTTCTTATCTCCTTAGAATAATTTCTAAATTGTTCATTTGAAAAAATGGAAACCTTTCTTATTGGATGATGATTACGTTTTCTTATCTCCTTAAAAAATTTCTATTGTTAGATTTGAACATTCATAATGTTTTTAATCATGCAGCAGTCTCAAGGTCAAGGTGAGGGCCAAAATGGTGGTGCTGAACAAACCAACGCCTTGAATGATTGGCTTCCCATAACAGCCTCTCGTAAAGGAAAATGGTGGTACTCAACGTTCCACAATGTAACAGCTGTTGTTGGCGCTGGCGTTTTAGGGTTACCGCTTGTCCTAGCCCGACTTGGCTGGTAATTAAACTATATAATATCAGTATTTCTAATTAGCGGTGGCAATTGGGATGAACCTGTTGTGTTTAAATTGGGTGCAGTGTCAAAAAATATGCATTATAGTTGGATCCAAATGGACCAAATAAGCACCAATTATGAATCAAAGTGGTGTAAGGGGTTGTTTTAGAGTGTAGAATGTAGATTATTGACTCAAATGGAAAATAGGTTGGACCCAAATGTTATTAAAAGCTAATCCAGTTGGAACTAAAATGCTAAAATGTTAGTACCCAGAAAACTTAATTGGATTTGGGTGGAAATATATGTATGGACCCAAAATGCCACCTCTATTTCTAATCAACCTCATTAGATAATAGATCTTATAATTTTTCTTTTTCTTTTTTTTTTTGGTTAGGGTTCCCGGTATTATTGCTATTTGTGTTTCTTGGCTGGTCACATGGTACACAATTTGGCTACTGGTTAATTTGCACGAATCAGTGGAAGGACAAAGATTCGATCGTTATACAGAATTGGGACAACATGCCTTCGGCAAAGGACTTGGAAACTGGATGGTCATGCCACAACAATTAGTGGTTCAAGTCGGATCCAACATCGTATACATGGTCACCGGAGGAAAATCACTTAAGAAATGCTTTGGTGCATTATCTCCTGCAGCTGATTTTAATAAATCATACTATATCATGATATTCATATTTATTCATTTGATATTATCGCAACAGCCAAATTTCAATTCCTTAAAAATTATATCCATAACCGCAGCTGTTATGTCTATCAGGTAACCTTAAACTTTACGAATAACCCAAAAAAAAAAAAAATCTAAAATTTTAACATATTTGTAATGTTTGTTTATTACAGTTACTCAGTGATAGCTACAGGTGCATCACTATGGCATGGCAACAAGGTTCATCATCAAGGGATTCAATTGAATTATGGGTTTCCATCACATAATACAGTTGATATTGTTCTCAATATGTTTAGTAGTTTAGGTGTACTTGCATTTGCTTTTGCTGGTCATAGTGTGGTATTAGAGATACAAGCAACGATACCATCGACACAGCAAAATCCATCGAGAAGGCCTATGTGGAGAGGTGTTATTGCAGCTTATATTGTTGTGGCAATGTGTTATTTTCCAGTTGCAATATCAGGGTTTTGGGCTTTCGGTAATGATGTGCAAGATGATGTTTTACTGTCTTTAGAGCATCCAGTTTCGCTTATTAGCTTAGCTAATTTTATGGTCTTTGTGCATGTCGTTGGAAGCTATCAGGTAATTAAATTAATATCGAAATTATATATAAAAATAAATTTCAATTTTATTAAGGAAATTATAATTTTTTTTTTCAGGTATTTGCGATGCCTGTTTTTGATAAGATTGAGTTTGCACTGGTGGATAAGTGGGGCTGCACTCCTGGACGACGCCTTCGTCTTATTGCACGTAGCACATATGTTGGTATGTAATTGTATTTTTCAGATATTCGCTCGTGTAATATATTTGAAACTATATAAAGATCCTTTCATGTAATATATTCCTTAAAATTATTCGCATGTATTTAAAATTTCATACATTGTGAAATATATTATTGCAGTTGCAACGGGCTTCCTAGGAATAATGATCCCATTTTTTGGAGGGTTGTTGGCCTTTTTTGGCGGACTAGCATTTGCAACCACAGCATACATTGTGAGTTAAATATTTTTGTATTTTGGTTTGTTTACAAATTGTGTTATTAGATAAAAATACTAGTTGCATAAAAAATGTGCTTGACTATAATTATTATGACTGATGGTATATATACTTTTCTACTTTCAAGCTACCATGCGTTATGTGGATCAAAATTAAACAACCTAAAAGATGGGAGTTTCATTACATTGCATGCCGTGTAAGTATAATACTTATTTTCTCTTCAAATATTTATTAATAATTATGCCATTATTCCAAACATGATATCGAAATTTCAAACAAAATTAGTAACAAATCATTTCGTTCAATTTCAGGTTACGATTTTTCTGGGGATTCTAATTACCATCTTGGCACCCATTGGAGGAATGCACGAGATTATTGTTCACTGGAAAACTTACCATTTCTTTGAATGATAATCTTATATTTGTAAACAAATTTAGTTACGTTGAGCTAGAACTGCAATCAATTTTGATTAAGTCAAATCGTTTGAATTTAGAATATTTAGGTATCAATTATTTTGTTTTCTTTAACATGCCATTGACAATTGGCATAAGTAGTTCTAGGGAAATTGTACTTATTATTTTCAATTTCCTTCATGTTTCTAAATTTGGAATAACAAATTCGTCGAAATTTATGTTAAAGTGGTTGCATTTTCCTCATTCATGTAATTCTTTCTATTAGCGATTTTATGTCTCCAGACAAAAATAGCAAAACTATTTTTGACTGCCCTAATTTATGATGCGTGAGAATTTGTGTAACGATACAAGAAATGCTGAATTCATCAATCATAATCTCTCGATGAAAGCGATAAGAATACATTCGATCAATGGAGGTTTATATTCTAAGTTGGAATCAATCCAATGGTTTTAAAATGCAAAATACAATACTTAATTCTTAAACTGTAAACATGGTATTTTGGTATAGTTTTGGATCCATTTTGTACCAAAAATTTGGCCAATTTATGTTTGGCTTGTAAGATTTTGGACTAAGAAAAAAGCAATATTTTGCCAAATTTGATTTTGACCACAAAATATGATATTTTATAATTTTCTTTTGTCTAATCACACACATTATTTTTCCAATCTCTCAATAACACTCTCTCTCCTCTCACTATCCAAGTATTTTTTTTATAAATTATTTTATAGTTTCAAACACTTGATATAATTTCTATGCATAATTACATACTTAAACCACTCAATAACAAATTATTATTATTATTTTACAATTAAATAAGAATATTTATAAAAAATTAATAAATACTAAACAATAAATTCAATAATTAATAAACAATAGAATTTATAGCAAAAAATATTAATACGGGACAATTAGACTGTAATAATTTAATAAACTAAAAATTTTAATCCGTATCAAAATAATTTTATGTAACACCCCGTTTTTAGAAAATCATGCATAACATATTTTAGCATATAAATGCAATTTTTATTTATAGCTTATTATTGTTAATTCCTTTAATATTTTAGATGAGTTTTACGTTTAATCGAAAATAACGAGCTAATATTTTCTTAAGTTTGAAAAGTCTTGCAGAATAGCTACCCAAAGAAATCAAGTTCGATCGTGATGCACTCGACATGTTTATGTAATTATGAACGAACGAAAAATAGATAAGTTGCATGTGAAATAATTCCAATAATTAGTATATATATATATATATATATATATATTGACTTAAGGCTCAAGACTACTAATCATTACATATTTTAATAATATTTTATATATATAATGCAAGAGATAAAATCATCACATATCACTAATTTTATACTTCAAGAGGTAGATATATATGCATAATACATGTCTTGTACAAATTGATACACTATAAATAGGCACAAATGACCATTAGGATCATTTGCACCTTCAAAACATTCTCTCTCTTCTTGCACTTTCTCTCCCTTATCTCTACACCTCAAGTCTCAAGAAAACCTTCACTTTCTCCTTCAAAAAATCTTACTTTCCAAAAGAGTAAAGAAGCAAAAGTATAGCAAGTAGAAAGGGGAAAGTAAGCTCAAAGTGTAGTAATCTTCATTCAAACATCAAAGAACATTTTGTTGAACTTTCAAGTGGTAGTTTCTTTTCTTGTTACTAATCTTCATCATTTTCTTCCTTAAGAACATGATTAGGTTGCTAAACATTGTATTACATGTATGATCAAAAGAGGGATGTCTACTATGTGAGTTTTTGTTGAATAGTTTGTTTTATGTGGTTGATCTTCAAATAAATGTCATTTTAAATGTTGATGGTGTAAATAGATGTGGAAATAGACTTTGCATGTTTAATTTTCTGACCCAAAATTATTGCATGTATGATTTGAGAGTGATTTCCTACAAGTATGATGAAATTTGTTGAATATTTTGTTAAATGTTATAGATCCTAAAAAATATGTCATTTTGATTGTTGATTATGGAATTGCATGTTGAAATAGACTTTCCATGTTTGATTATCAAGTCTAAATTTCTTGCATGTGTAATAATCTGAGTTAAGGTGGTTTTATTGAAGATGGTTAGTTATAAAACTCGAATTTACATTTTTTATTACGGAAATATGTGAGTTTCAGCAACTTGTGAAAATTTTAGAAATTTCAGTCCAATTTTCCGATTTTTATAAATTTTTATACTTGGAATTTTAAAAAGATATTTTAGTATGTTGTTCTATATGAGGTTAGAAGTCTATGGTTAAAATTAGTGGAGTTTCTAATTAGATCTTGTGATTTTAAACCTTAAAAGAATAAGTTTATAAAATCGATCGACTTGAATCTTTCAAAACTGTTTTACTATGTTTATATACATGATCTTAGAAGTTTAAATTATAAATTTTAGAATGTTTCAGTGACTAAACGATTTATAGAAAAATTTTAAGAGATTGACTGATTTAGAGCATTTTCGAACGAATTTTTGATTATGACAAATATTTTATTAAAGCTTTTGTAGTTTGAATTTATATCCACTATTTTAGCATAATTAAATAAGTGTTTTCCAGTAAATGTATTATTCATTTTATGAATTTTGAATGAATATATGAATTATGGAAATTGTTACAATGAAGAGTGCATTTAAGCCATAAGTTGCTTGTTTAAAATCAATTTGTGTTGCTATGATTAAAAGTACTATTAGGCATATTTGAGACACATCCATGATGATACTTAATGAAGAGATTTGAAGCATATAACTAATATATATGCATGTTTTGAAATGCGTTAAAATCTAAATGTTGATGAACGATCGAGCGTAGTACGAGACGACCAGACACTTCAGGAGCCATCCCCGCATCTAAGTGAAATGTCAAGTGGGTAATGTTTATTTTCAGTTACATTAATTAGAATAAGTCTTATGCTGGATGAGATAAAACAACATGATAAAGTACCAGGTTGACGAACTTTTGAGTAAAGTACCAGAGTTGACGAACCTTGGTGTAGACCAGGTCTGCGGACCTTGGAGTTAGGCCAGGTTGATGAACCTTGAGTAGACCAAGTCTTCGGACCTTGGAGTTAGGCCAGGTTGACGAACCTTGGAGTAGACCAGGTCTTCGAACCTTGGAGTAGGTCAGGTCCGAAGACCTTGGATGATGCTTTCGACGTATTGATTAATCTCTTCAATGCAAATACAAGTAACCGTTATCCTCCTAAGATTTCTCAAATCTTACGTTGCTAAATTTAATCTTTTTCAGGTCCAGCTTATGACGAAGCGAATGAGTAGCCGGCTATATGGACTTCCCTCTAGAAGCATATATATATATATATATGTTATATTTTAATATATGTAAATGAGTATAAATCAGATAATGCTTGATGTTTTGGAAACTACTGTTTTCGATATTTAAGCAAACATTTTCATGTGTTTAAAACAAGGTTTTGATTTGCAAATGTGGGTATGACACGAGTTAGTTTTTCATGATTAGCTTTTAAAGTTAAGAAAAAAAGTACTCGTGTTTTTATAATGAAGTCTTTCGCTGTATTTATTTACGAAATATTTTATATTTCTTTGAAAAGTATATTTCTCATGCTCAAAGTCACAGTGGCAACTCAACTCCTATTAAGTTGGGGCTGTGGTGCTACATTTTAGCCTATCTAGGCCACAAAAAAAATAAGACTTTATAAAATGAAATTTTATGGCCTAGTTAGTTTAATACGGAACGAAAAATTCAACATTTATTTGCTATGATTCTGTTATTAACTTTTCTTAAGAATTTATTGTGATAATTTGACTTAATATACATATACATGTAACATATGGATACATAAATATATAGGTATACATAGAACAATGTGAGTCAATTGTTTAAGAGAAAGAGTACGACCTACTACCTATGTACTTTTATATTATTTAAACAACATAATGTTTAAACTTACTTTGGATATATGAAAAAGTTAGAAAATTGTAATAGTCATATGTTATTTAATTTACAATTTTAACACGACTAAAAGTATTATTTGATAGTATTCTATATTTTGGTAAATTTCTTAACATTCGTATCGATAAATAAGTTTCTTACATTTGTATAGTATATTTATATAATAAATATATATAATAATTTATTTCTAGACATCAATAAATATGTATAATATATATAAATATCAACTATTATTACATACATGTAAATATTCATCTATATATAAAAATTATTACAATCTTAATGTTATATTGTAATTTTCAATCACTAATTAATTATTAACAGACAAAAGCTTTCGCGATTTGACTGCTACAGTAATTTATGTTCCTTTTAGAAATAAAAATAAACACTATCTCACCAAAAAATTCACCCACAAATCACTAACAAAGTAAAAACAAACACAATCTCACCAAATATGCACGTGTCCCAAAAAATTTCTCACCAACAATTCTCACCAAAATAATCAACCAAAACAAAACCAAACATACCAGAAGTATTTTATGCAAAAATGTTTCTCCAAACCAAGGTTTAAGTTATTTGTTATAGTAGCAATTAAAAACTTTTGTTGAACGTATAACTGAAAATACGATTTTACAATTCATATGGAAAAACATTTCTATATTTAATGACTCACTAGGAAAAAATTCAGGTGGATTAAATTACTATATTTAATCAATTCGGTATGTTTACATAATTAATTTTAATATGCATAAATACTAGGCATGAATCTGACACTTCTTACAAAATCATAAAATTATATTTCTGTTGCAAGATATCACCTGAATATCATCCTAAATCAACCATCCACATGCGAAGTTGATTATTGTATAAATTTTTAACGAGTTCGGCCTTTTCCTTACAAGAAGTTGGTTGCGATTAAACCTATGTAAACGGGGGGTATTACCCGGACACGACCCGGACCGGCACTTTACCCATTCATCTCTTTTATCACCCGACCCGGTCTCAACCAAATAATTTACCCGATGGCTCTGCTAGCCGGGTATAACCGGGCAAAAATGATATACCGGGCGGTTTATTACCCGACCCGGTCCTTTTATTAAAAAAAAATTGTATCATTCTCACATATTTATTAATTTATATCATTTTTTTTCTTAATTCGTCGATCTTTGATTAATTGTAAAAATGTGATTATTGAGAGAAAAAAAAACTAAACAATGTTTGATTTTTTTCCTAGTTTTGTCTCCAGAAACCCTAATTTATATATATATACATATATTTATATATACACAAAAAATCAAAAAATATGTAAATCACAAAAATTTCATTCAAAACAAAAATGGACAATTATTGATAGGATTGTGTTATTGTTCATTGAATAAAAGCATATATATTCCAGAATCCCAAAAGAAACAATAAACAAGTCTTCCAAAAAAAAAACACTAAAACATTGATTGGGATATGTAATTGTTTTTGAAAGATCACAAAAATAAAAAAATATAAAAAAAAACACATTCAAAAATTACAAACTCTAACAAGCGGCGAAGAGCTATGCGGCAGTAGAATGGCGGCACAAAGTTGGGTCGACAGAGATAATGAAGGGGACGACGGAGAACTGTGAAACTTTGAGTCGGATTTTGAGAGTTGAAAAAGGGATTGAAATTGAGCTTGAGAAAATGAAACTGAAAGAGGTTGAGCTTGCCGAGGAGTGAGAGGTTGGAAGAGAGAAATGAGAATTTTCTAGAAATTTAGAATTACTAGTAAAATGCACGTTCATTCGTACGTAAAAATTGCTTTTACAATATTAAACAATAAAAAATTCAAAAAATATTTTGAAATAATATAAACCTATAAATAGTTTATTTATTCAAATATTACCAATTTTTTGAAGTATAAATTTTAATTTTAATTTTATCAATAAAGTCTATGTCAATATATACGTCTTTTAGATTTGTATCATATTAAATAAATAATGAACATGTACACTTCTCATTTAGGTTATAAATAAAAATAAATCTCCTTATTTTAAGTATTACATTGTTTACAACTTTTAATCCCACGAAAATCGTGATTGCTATTTTCTTATAATCAATTCAAAATAGTGACATAAATGTACATTAGTTGATATCTTTTTGTATTCAATTGAATATTTTGCCTAGGTAAATCATATAATCCTCTAATTTTAGAGAAGAACATAATAACCTAAATAAAATAAGAAGGTAAAATATTTTTTTTCTAAGATAAATATTAAGAACTGAAATAAAAAGGTTGCTCCAATCTTTTTCTATATTGATTATCTTTTGTATAACTTCAAGTCCATCTTAATACATCCATAGCTAGAGGTGGTCGAATATTTTTTTAAGCCATTGCAATTGACCACTGGAAATCCAATGCAATTCTCATATTTAAAATTAGATTTAAATGACCTTTGGAATTAGTTTCTCCATCCCACCAACGTAATTATGTTATATGGATATAAGGTTTTGAATAGAATGAAAATAATACCAAAGAAAATAATCGCAATAAATTATAAATAGTACAATAATAAATTTAAATAATCATTGTACTTTCTTGTATTTTACACAGTTGTATGGAGTAGCTAGGTTGTTAGCTACCTTGGTGCGGTAAGGGCCATCTCTCTTATGCGCTATTTTGTAATCCTTTTTCAATATATGCAATTGGCCTTTAAACCAAAAAATAATAAATTTAAATATTAATAGAGATAGTTAAGTGTCATGTTATGTCAATTCAAATACTGAAATTTTAGAAGATGGATAGACATAAATCTCTTCATATCCCAACTAACTATTATGTTATATAATTTATAATTCATTTATACCATGTCAAAGAAATCTATTTGCAAAGCTCTTGATATCCACCATTCATTTTGGTTAGTTGTAGATCAAGTATTCCTAGTCAATTTTATTAAGTTAGAATCCATTTTGAATTTTGAAACAAAGTGCTAACATTTAAAATTATATTATTATAAGTACATATGATTAATTTGTTTAGTGTAATAATATATAGTTAGCAAGGGTAATATTGTCTTAAAATTTGTTGTTATAAAGCTCTTGACATTCTCCATTCATTTTAATTAGTTGAAATTTTTAGGAGATGTAAAGTTAGAATGCTCTTCATATCCTCCATTAACTATTATCAATCATATTTTTAATTTATTAATACCATGTTAAAAGAATTTATTATTACAAAATACTTGTTATATATCTATTCAATGTAATTAGTTTTCAATCAAATTTTATTATGATTTATGAGCAAAATATTTAATTACAAATGAATTAAATTAAACATGGCATTAGTAGTTATATTTTATAATATATTAATGGAGTTTTTAAGTATGGTACTTGTGCTATTTCATTTTTTAAATAATAATATCATTTGTCATAGAACAAGTAAATGACCATGATTGTTTTTAATAATTATTATAATAATTAAAGATTAATTAAGTAAGGACAACAATGTCATTTCACAATAGGAAGAAATAACAAAAGTTATCCGTACTTTTAAATTACAAAGAATTATATAATTTGATTAATAACAAGTGACGAGACACTTTATATATATCTATATAATAATATCATTTATCATAGAATAAGTTATTAATATATATAATATCATTTATCATACAATAAGTGAATGGTAATGATTGTTTGTAACAAGTATTATTATTATAATTAAAATTATCATTAAAGATTATAATGTCATTAAAGAGAATATTTAACATGCTATTTTTTTTAGTGGATGATTTATTAGGAAATAGTTTTTAAATTTTTTCTTATAAATGATATTATTATTATTATATACATATATAGATGTATAAATTATTAAAAAGAAGTACAGTAATAAATGAAATATAAAAATTACAAAATATAATGGATGTGTTTGGAAACACTTTACAATTATAAGTTCATTTGTGAAATGAATTTTTTTAAATGGACATATTAAATAAGTGCTTTTAGAGGGTATGTTTGGTTTTGTTTTGGTTGGTTATTTTGGTGAAAATTTTTGGTGAGAAATTTTTGGGGAGGCGTGCATTATTGGTGAGATAGTGTTTGGTTTAATTTGAGAATTGGTTTTTGATTGTATATTTTTTGGTGAGATAGTGTTTGGTTTTGTTTTGGGATAGAACATAAGTTACTGTAGCAATCAAATCATGACAGTTTTTGTTTGTTAATGATTAAAAAATGATTAAAAGCTATATTACAATATTAAAATTGTAATAATTATAATATTAAAATTGTAATAATTATATTATAGATGAATATTTATTTGTATATATTTTTAAAATAAATAAATTATTAAATATTTATATAAATGATTTAAGTTAATATATACTATTTAATATAAATAATTTAAGTCAAAATATGTTATTAAATGAAACACGATTTATAAAGTACAGAATTAAACAAATGAGAATCTCTCAATCTGTCTACTATAAAAATTCATAATTTATAATAAAGAATTATTACATTAATGTAATTATTTTATCTAAAAAATGATTAAACTTATTATTATCGTTATTATTAGTATTATTTCCCTTTGGATTTGTTAGTGGTCCAACTCTAATGGATAACATAATTCAATACTCTAATAATTACTTTTCTATATATATATTTGTAGTTTGTAGTTGATCATATGAAGTCTCTTAATGCTCAAAAATATTTAATTCTAAAAATAAATCTTGATGCTTACAAAATTCTCTCTCTCCTAGAATAGATGCAAAAGACTCATTTGTTGGCTAGTAGGCATGATAACATCCATTAGCCTGACACACCATGTAGCCTTACACACCAGGGGTTGACTTTATCCAAAATTGGATCCAAAAATTGGACCAAAATTTTTGATTAATTTTGGCTCAAATCAAACAAGACCAAACTTAAATTGGTCAAAATTTTGGCCCAAAATCCCAGCCAAAATGAAACCAAACATAGGCAAAGTGTTTGGTGAAATTATAGGTAAATAACTTCTTATATAACTTCTCACATACTTGTTGGAATAAAAATTTCAAATGTCACTAATATGCACTTCTTCAAAATGGACTTTTGGAAAAGTGACTTATTCTAAAAGTCCATTTGAATTTTTTCACCAAACAACTACTTTTTTTAAAAATCAACTTTCATCTCTAAAAGTCCATTTGAAAAGTGTTCTCAAACACATCCAATATCATTTATCGTAAAATAAGTAAATGACCATGATTGCTTTTAATAATTATTATTATAATTAAAGCTTATTTAAGTAAAGGCAACAATGTCATTTCACAATTGGAAGAAATAACAAAAAATATCCGTACTTTTAAATTAAAAAGAATTCTAGAATTTGATGAATAGCAAGTGAAAACACTTTATATATATGTATATATCATATATCATAGAATAAGTGAATGTCCATGATTGGTATTAATAATAATAATATATATAGATATAATATCATTTATCATAGAATAAGTGAATGGTAATGATTGTTTGTAACAATTATTATTATTATTATTACAATAAAAATTTATCATTGAAGATTATAATTGTGTCATTAAAGAGAACATTGAGACGTTATATTTTTAGGGATGATTTATTAGGAAAATGATTGTTACAAAATTAAAGAGTGCTATAATTGATGAATAGCAAGTGAAGAGACACTTTATATATATATATACATATATGTTTGATAATATCATTTATCATAGAATAAGTAAATAATCATGATTGTTTTTTATAATTATGATTATAATTAAAGATTAATTAAGGACAACAATGACATTTCATAATAGGAAGAAACACTTTTATTAAGTTTGAATTGATTTTAGGCCTTGAAACAAAGTGCTAATAGATAAATATATTATTGCAAATATAAATTGTTATATTTCTTGGTGTTATAATATATCATCAACAACCAATGGATGATTTTTCAACTTCACTTTTAGAAAATTGATGGATGTAAAATAGAATTTAAGTTATTAACCATTATGATTAATTGTAAAACAAGTTAATTCGCGAGGTTTTTTAAATCCACCGGTGAGATACACATGAAAAACGTGTAGAATCATCATTATGACCATCATACTTGCCGACCATCGATGAACTGATCGGATTAATCAACCAAAGTTAGATTCTATCATTATGTATTGAGCAGAGGCAAAAGCTTCAATAACAGTCGGACTATAGTAAAAAGTCATACCAAACCCCGTAGCTACTTGTACTAAAAAACAAGTAAGCGTAATTCCCCCTAAACAATAAAATATATTGACATGGGGAGGAACATATTTACTAGTTATATCATCCGCAATCGCCTGAATCTAATGATAGAAATGATAGTATACATTAATAATAACATATATATATATATATCTAAAATTGTCACGCCCCGAGCCCCGGGACCATGACAATCGCCGCAAGTTATGAGAACATCTCAATAACCTGCAAGGCTCACCTATTGATAACATAGGTATAGAGCATCTATACCTAAACGATATGAATAATCCCAACTATAAAAAGAAATACTTCCATTAAAAGAAACTCGAGTCGTCCCGCGTACAAACCAGAAAAACTAATACTAATCCAATATAAAAAAAAAGAAATAATTAATGTCCTCGAAAGAAATTCAAATTAAGATCAAACTGATAATAGAGTCTTGCTAAACTACGAAATAATATCCCTCAAGATACGTCCATCCAAACCAACGTTTTCCCCTACTAAGCCTCGATATCTGAAAAAAAAAGTTTAATAAATGGGATGAGCTCGAAGGCCCAGTAAGTAACTCCATCACTCAACCAGTCAGATCAAGCAAGCCAGAAAAATATAGTTTTACCTTTCGAAAGCATATATAATAAGATTGCACATGAGTTTCAAAACTAAACCATTTAAAAGAGCAGTTTATGAAAACACGTTTTAAGAAAATATCACCAAATCTCCACGTAAAAATATCACCACGTAAAACCAACACATAAGCCAAACATGGTTAGGGACAGGCTTAACCCCCCTGTCTTAGGTCACTGGTGCAGGCATAACCCCCCTGCACTGGGTCCTGGTATAGGCATAACCCCCCTATACTGGGTCACTGGTACAGGCACAACCCCCCTGTACTGGGTCACTAACCAACCTCACACGGTCTCGGCTCTACATTTCCTATTTCAGAATAGTAAACGATGTAATGGTCTCACAATGGGTTTTATAAACCACCACCAAAGCAATCACGTTTCAAAGAAATCACGTTTCCCAAAATCACGTTCATATCACAACAAAAATCATATCTCACTTTTCAAACACATTCACCAAAACAATCACGTTTCCAAAATCACGTTCGTATCACCATTAAACATCATAACTCGCTTTTCAAAAACATATTTTTCATAAAATATTGAAATGTTTAACTTTATCAAAAATCATATACATATACACTTGCACGATCCGAATTTTTAAAATCACACACCCACACCAAAACGATTACATATATATATATATATATATATATATATATATATATATATATATAATTTTAATAGAACTAGAAGAGTGAAGAATCACTTACCTCGATTAGCCAGATCCTAAGCTAATATATGTACTCGCTATATATTCCTTGATCCGTCTCCAACCAAATCTAAATATTTCAAAAATTGAATTAATTGCTAAATAAATTATAAATCCTTGTTTAACTATAAATTTGTCTCTAATTCGATAACTTTCATCTAACTGTCGGTGTAAACCATCTCAAGTTATAAATTAATTAACATGACCATTATTTGTTAATCATAATTTAATCTATAATTATTTCTCCTAATAACCAAAGTGGCTTACATAATGAACTGATAACAGTGTTAGGAAAACCAATAAGCTACCTCACGCCTTACAATCATAATCCTGCTAATCTATCTTTAATGAAATTTTACCATGCTAATTACTGCTAATCTATCTTTAATGAAGTTTGCCATGCTAATTACTGCTAATCTATCTTTGATGAATTTTGCCATGCTAATTACTGTTAATCTATCTTTAATGAATTTTGCCATGCTAATTATATAAATATTCCTCCCACCTTTAATGTTCCACAAGAGAGAAAGCATATGACAGTTAGTGGATTTTAAAATAGGATGATTACGCCTAATACCACTGTTTGTATTAATGATTAACTGTAATTAAACACCATTAAGAAAACTAATACAGATTAACTCAAAGATGGATTTGTAAGACCAACAGTAAAGTATTCTAAGGGAAAATAAATACATACCTCTCCAAATTGTGTTCCTAATCACAACATTTAATCTGCCCCTTATGAAATCGTTCACTGATTATATGCTTCAATATGCTTCACACGTTTTCATCCCTCTTAAACTTGGAATTAATAATCCTAAAAGAACAGCCCTTATTCTCAATTGATAGGTAAAGTACTTATTCAAATTCTATTGGCACAAATACAATGAGACTCCTTCACAAACCGTATGCATATATACATGCTGCCAACCAATGTTATTCTTTTAGCAATTAAAAGTATAATGACAACCCACTAATCACTACTAATATAATAATCTAATGCATCTTTAACTATTGCCTACAATTAGTGTTAATCATTTTCTCAGATTTTGTATTCCAATTAATTAATGTAAGATGGCCTACAATTAGTGCTAATCATTTTCTCAAATTTTGTATTCCAATTAATTAATTAATGAAAGATGGCTACAATTAGTGCTAATCTATCGATTAATCAATTTTTTTCATTTCCAAATCATTAAAGTGTCCACTTTTGTGTTAATCTCTCAACTAATCAATTTCCATTTCCAAACAATTTCAATTCATTACATTATATAACTTGAGACACTCTAACCACAAATCATAACTATCTGTTAGCCCCACTTTAAGTTAATTACATCCACTTAATCACTTAATCTTTGCTGTACGTTTAATTATTCAAATCATTAAAGAAAAAATATAAAGATTCATGATGATTACCTTTAGCACTCAGCCGCAAACAGACCTTCTTCCCGTAGCCGTATTTCGTTTCCTTTTCCTCTTCTAAAACTTAATAGCGGATCTTAATATATTTATATTTATTAGGATTGGGTTTACAAACTTAACTCTTATATCTATTAATAGGGTAGAGTCCTTCTTATATTGAAATATCATACACTAATCCTAAAATAATTCATTGCCAACCATTGCTATTCTTTAAGCTATTTGTTGGAATCATGATTGTTATTCCTTAAGTTATTTGTCGGAATCATGATTATTATTCTTTAAACAATTTATAATCTAATATAAATAACCATAATGTAATGCACCTAATCCTTCCACTTGGTTTTATAGCTTATTATATATCTCAATCAATTAATAAGTTCAAAGCAAAGTAAGGCCACTACCACTTTCCCAAGCATAAACAAAAATTTATATTTCAATACCTTAGTTTTCACATGATCATGTCTAATATGTATGTATATACATTTGTTAGATTATGATAACCCACTAATTACTCATATTACCCCTCGATTAGTTAGAAGTTTTATCCACTAGTATTTAGTTATTTACATAAATATTCACTTTACTAAACTTATTATTGCATTTTAGTATTGTGATTTAAGTTAATTTACCGGGTATTACATATATATATTCGTGAATTGAATGATAGCAATTGTAGTATAAATAAATAAATAGTAACATATATTAGTGAAGTTAATACGCAAGGGTAATAGTGTCTTTTCACAATAGGAAGAAACATCTTCCAAGATCCATACTTTTATAGTAGTACTAGTAAAGAACACGTGCTTTGCACGTGAATTATATAATCACGTTAAGTAAATTTATATACATAATTTTTTTTGAACTTAATGATGATTTATATTAAGATCTTTAATAATAATTTAACTAAATAAATTATAAAAAATAAATTATAATTATTTAAAAATTAACGTTTATTGATGAGAAAGACCGAATCAAAAGAGAATAAGAAAAACTGTACTTTTGGTCTCATATATTTGTCTTTTTTTATCTCATTTGTCGTAACATGACTCTCAAATTGTATCATGAAAGCTTTGAAATTTCTCATATTGTATCTTACTTTTTTTAACTTTAATTAATCAAACACTTCTATTTTTTTAATTAAATATTTTATTAATGTATAATAGTTTATGATTGAAAATTGGAGATTTATATAGACACTTGTGTTGTGTCTTCTTTTGAATATTTTCTTGTTTCCTTTTAAATATATAGTCCTAATTTTATTTTTGATAATTTATATATGGTGGACATTACTGTATTTTAATAAATTCCAAAGAACTGCTAATTGAACTCATAACTATGAAATACATCAAAAAAATTATATTTCATTAATTTTTTAAAAGTTGATTTTGAAAAATAATTTAGTTTAAAGATAAATATTTTAAAAACTTTATAATAATAATAAGTAGTTATATGTAAAGACAAAATGAAATTTATTTAAGTATTTATGCATGCTCTTTGAATTAATTTTACCAAAGATATACCTTTTGCAAATATTATACGTTTTAATAACCCATAAAAATTTATAGAATGCACTACAGATGAGATTGTTTTGCTTGTAATTTATCTGACTTTTGTGACTTAATTTATGTCGCCGACGTTCTTATGCATCTTAAGTGTGTTATAAGTCGTTGAGTGATATATAATTATATAACATTTACATTTATGATGTTATCATGTATGTATCACGTGATTCACACTCTAATTTAAGTATTACCAAGATGAATGACATGAAAATGCATAACTTATATTTGTTAATAATATGTCATATAATAACAATATTTACATGACCTTTACTTTTATGATTTTTTAGATAATAAATTGTATTAACTTTATGAAACCTTACATCTAATTATGAAATAGTTAGTATTTCCACATAGTTTTAATGATAAATTAAATTATTAAACTAAGATTCAAACATATATGATGAATATTAGGTGTAAATCCACTTATACCATAACGTAAATAGGTCTGACTGGTTTCATATTTTTTTCGTGAATAAATTATAGTATTATTATAGAATCCTACATCTTATTATTAGCTATTTGTGATCCATTACAGTCCTAAATAAGTTATATATTTTATCATAGTAGATATGTAAAATTTATTTTAATTTTTACTCTTTTGCGATTTAAAGAAATACATAAGAATGCTTAAAGTATGTCAGGAATTTGAAAAAATGTAATCATTAATGAAGTTATTAGAATTTATATTAATTAAAGTTTTATGAGACAATTTGATATATTCTTTTATGTTTCTTATGTGTTTTTATTAAAGAAGTGATTGGAATACTATATTTTATCCATTACAAAAGAATATCTAAGTATACACATGAATTTTTCAATAAACTATTACAAACTACCACAATCTATTGCAAACTATTATATAGGTAGAGAAAATAACTCATATACAGTGTGATTCGAACTGTAACAAAGAGTTATGGGGCATTAACATTGACCGAGCTAGGCCTCTTTGGTCCTATGTTATTTTATATACATATAGATATATATTATGATTGTTATTATTTATTTTCATCTTAATTCTATCTTGAACTTTTTGAGTACAAAATACACTAATTTTCTAGAACTTCAAATGTATTATATAATCTTGATTATTGACATTTTTTGGTATCATGGACAATGTAGGTTCTTTAGTGAGATGCTATGCAAATCTAAGTTTTGTCATGTTATTTTTTATTTTAGATGAATAACTTTTATAGAGTGATCCAAATATATTTGTATTTGAAATGGATTGTTTATATGTTATTTTATTTTTATAATCCTGCTACAACTACACGTTTTAACTATACATTTTCTTTGTGTAAATATTGAAATTTAATTTTATAACTCTTTTACCATTAAATAGTTAATTATATTAACAAATTGGTTTTTTTTTTTTTTTTTGCTATTTACATATAATTATACCTTTGTATTAAATTTTTTCATGTAATATTTAAAATTTTGTAAATTTAATAGAAATTTATATGGTACTAATTAGCTTATTATATTTTTAAAAATCAAACATAAATCAACATATATTGCATCACATTATTCCTCATAAGTTCACTCTATCTCTCATCAAAAATTATTTTTAAATTATTTTTTCTTTCTTTTTTGATATTTTATAATCACATGATCATGATAAAAAAAAACAAAGCAATAACTTACACGTCATTCACAAATAAAGTTACACTTGATTTGATAGATCTTATCTATCCCAATTATTTTGTAAAAACACGAACAAAAATATTCAAACTTAGTCATTGCACTCGAATATATATATATATATCACAATTTTCAAAGAATTTCTAATATATCTCAAAACATAAAACACTATAACCTTATATACTTAAAATCTTTCACATATATTATTGTATTTTTCATGTATACTCTAAATACTGTAGAAATCAAAATATTTAATTTGCTATATTAAATGGTTTCCTACAATTAACAGATTTTTTTCCCTTAATTGGATTTTATGATATTTATTTTATCTATTTTTTGAACACTTATTTTATCTATTTGAATGTAAAATAAAATTTGATAAAAAATATCAGTATTTTTCTAGCATGTTTATATGTACGATCATCGACCTACGTATCTTTTTAAAATTTATCTTAACACCATTTTTTTCTTCCTTGTACTATACATGTATATTTACTTTTTTCATTCTACATTACTCTTCACCTAATATCTGAAAAACTTTATATGCTTGTTTATATTGCAAAATTGTTTATAACAACTTTTAAAAATTTCAATACCACCTATTTTAACAAAAACAATCCAGTCACTTTTTTATTTTTATATATAATTACTCATTAACCAAAACGTTCATTACTTTACAATAGTTCACACTATTTCTCATTATTTCACACAATCTCACATCAACAGTTTCATATTTAAACTATTTTTCTTTTCTCTTCTTACTTTATTCTTTTTGAATCACATAATCATGACAAAAATAACAAAGAAATCACTTATGCGTCATCCATTAATATAATCACACTTGATTTGACACATTTCACCAGTTTTAATTATTTTGTAAAAATATAAACAAATCCAAAATCAAACATACGCGAATATATAATGCACACTTTTCAAAGAATTCATAAGAAATTAATTTCAAAATATAAAACACTTTTAATAGATTAAGATATCTATCACATATTTTGTTATATTTTTCATGCATAAAAAAGTTTTCTTAACACATTGTTTATATAATTTTGAATAACGTAGAAACCCAAATAATTAAATTTCATTTACTAAATGATTTTCTATTATTAAGAGTTTTTTTTAATCGACTGTTATTATGTTTGTTTTATCTATTTCTGAATAACTTATTTTGTTTATTTGAATATAAAATAAACTTTTGACAAAATTTGGTTAGTATTTTATTTTAACATTCATGTTTCTGTATAAGATATTAACCTATGTATCTTATCAAAATATATCACTGTTGTAATTCTTCCTCGTTATAGAAATCTAATTTTTTTTCTAATGTCGTGTCTCTCTCACATAAACTCCAAACCTAAACTTCGTGCAAATCCTCACCCTAATTCCCCCATCCCAAAGTTGCCAACATATATTACACATCTGCTATCTTGATTCCAATCGTAACCCTATGTTGCCTACTCTCCCTACCAAGTCGGTACCTCTAACTGAAACCCTAGCCCCTTTAATACCACAAATCCAACACCGATTTCCTCATCCCTATATTGACGATGTACCACACCCGATACCCTATTAAGTAATTTCTTCCTCGCCGTCTCACCTATCCTAACTCTTTTTGTCACGCCACTTGTCCAAACCCTATCTTTTACCAATCTCTCATCTCTCTCTTTTCACGAAAAATTCTAATTTGCATGCTATATATTTTTCCCGCCTTCCCACTCCATCTATCACACCAGACATTACTTCTTCCGCCCCGCTCTCATCATAATCTTTCCTTAATATTCACCAAATTAAAATAAACTCAACTCAGACAACTATCTCTTGTGAAAATATCAATTAGACCTAATACTTCGTAACCATAATTTACTTGGCTAGGTGGATGATTCAATTCCTTGTTCCTCATCTCATATCCTTAACTCTATGAGGGAATCTTCCCTAGTTTGGCGTATAATGCATGAACATGCATGAATCAATTTTACTTTCACCAATCGGTGGTCTTCACATTCTTTACCGCTCGTTATGTTTATGTGACGATTTCTTATATATCTTGGTGTACTAAAATGCAGCAGGACACTTCTCTCATTCTACCGTTGAATCGAGTGTCGCTAAATTGCATATAATGTTCCGATCCAAATGCTTGTGGAATTATTGTTAAATAACTTCACCACTACAAATCAAGAGTCCACATAATTGAGTTCACATAGTTTGCTACTATACTACGTATGGGTTGCAAGAATATTTTAGTTGAGTATAAATACTTGTAAATATGAGTAAAAAAATTCGAATGTTGAAGATTTATGATTTTATTCTACTATTTATACAAAGTCAATAAAAGTCATACTATATTAAATAATTTTGTACTATATTTGTATATAGTATAATAAATAAATATGCTCACAATAAAATTATGTTCATAAATATAATTAAACTCTACAACTAAATGTTTTTTTATAGGCATGGTATTGTGAAGAGTTAGGAATATAGTTTATTTATTTATTAAATAGTATCTTGTTATCAATATGTGTCTTTTCTTTTAGAGATCATTTTTGCTACATAATTGATTCCACATTACTATTAGAATTCTTTTATATATATCAATTCAATTATTATAATAATGGTATCAATATGTCTCTTTTCTTGTAGATATCGTTTTTGCTACATAAATGATTTCCTATTACTATTAGAATTCTTTTATATAACAAATTCAATTATTATAATAATGGTGGGTCTGAGAGTCTTTTCACATATGAAGAAATAATTATGTTATTCACACATTATATAGGAGAAAAATTATAATTATAATAATTTAATTATTATACTATTATCATTATTATATTATTTAATTATTATTTCTTAGTATACTTATATTATTATATTAGTTGGGTTTTGTCTGATTATTAGATTTTTTAGTATGAATTAGACTTATACAAGGAATGAAATTATTGTTTTTTTCAACTTTGATCTTCTAAATATTCTTTAAATTTGAGCTAATATCTTTTTCAAATACCCTTAGAATGTCTGCATATGAAGTTTATTCAAATTGAATGAGAGTTCATTCTTTTTACAGTTGTCTAGGAATATCATGTAGAAATATTATAATTATTATATATTACTTATTATATTTAGGTTTTTTGATAAACATTTATAATATTATATTATTTAATATTTACCCGGGATAATATTGAATCCCAACGTGTGAATAACTGCGAATATTAATAATTAATAATAATTCTATGTACGTGAATCAAATTATATAAAAGGAATTAATGCAAATAAATATAACTATAATTAGAATCCTAATACAAATGACTTAAGCTTTTTAAATTTTCAATACGTTTGTATATGATGAAATTTATTCCTTGTTTAGATTTTTGTAGAATATTTTTTATATATTATTAAAGATTCTATTATATTCACGCAAGTAAAATTATAGTTATTAATTATTAATTAATATTTATTAGTTATATTTATATTATTCGTATTAGGATTCTATATCCACATTATTAGTAACAATTATTAGTTTGTATATTAGTAACAGTTATTAGTTTGCATTAGGATTCTATATCGTAAGTAAAATTATAATTATTAATTATTAATTAACAGTTATTAGTTATATTTATATTATTTGTATTAGGATTAGGATTCAATCCACTACAAGAAAATAGGTTATCAGAGACGGAATTTTAGAGACGGATACAAATCCGTCTCTAATAACAGGGTATCTGAGACAGATTTTGTGACGGATATTCAATCCGTCTCTATTTTGCGACGGAAAAAATCGGTCACTAAATTTTAAATTTGTGACGGATTTAGAGACGGATATAGAGACGGAAATAAATTCGGTCTCTAAATCCGTCACTAAAAATTAATTTAAGATACAAAATTAGAGACGGAAAAAATCGGTCACTAAATTTTAAATTTGTGACGGATTTAGAGACGGATATAGAGACGGAAATAAATTCGGTCTCTAAATCCGTCACTAAAAATTAATTTAAAATACAAAATTAGAGACGGAAAAAATCGGTCACTAAATTTTAAATTTGTGACGGATGTAGAGACGGAAATAAATTCGGTCTCTAAATAGATCACTAAAATTTATATTTGTGACGGATTTAGAGACGGATTTAGAGACGGAAGGAAATTCGGTCTCTAAATCCGTCACTAATATTTAAAATACAATATTAGTTCAAATTCGAATTTGAACTTAAAATTGCATGAATTAAAGTGAGAAATGTGTTTATGATGTAGGATTGTGAAAGAAGAAAACATGACATGCCCTATATGCCGGAGACTTATTGACAAAGTAAAGAAGTTGTATATTGTGTGAAATAATATGGACAATACGGATTTATTCTAATTGTTTTGTGGTATGAATTAAAGGCATAATGATTTAAAGTTATAATTATTTTTTAATCAATTAAATGTTTCTTTAGTTCAAATTCGATTAGAAGTTAAAATTGCATGAATTAAAGTGAGAAATGTGATTATGATGTATACATATATTATATCTAAAATATATTATATATTGTTAATAATAGTGAAATATATAAGATATTAAGATATTTTATAATTTTATAAAGAATTAGTTTAAAAACCTAAACAATCAATTCTATACTCTAAACTTACCCTAAACCCTAAACTTACCATAAACCTTGAAACCTATGTAGACTAATGTGATTTACATAAAATAAATTTAAGTTGTAATTATCTTTTAATCAATTAAAAGCATAATTAACTTCATATTGCATTTAGTCTTGTGGAGATTCAAAAAAAAAAAATATAATCAAATGAAAAAATAATTAATTTCATAAGGCAAAATAAAATAAAATTTATGGACTTCTTCCTTCCCTCGAACCCTTGACCTCTAAATAAAAATTCAAAGTCTTACCACTATACCAAATACTTTTTTAACAAAATTTGTCATATATAATATATTTAATATATTCTGAAATGGCCCATGTTATATGTAAAAGAAAAACCCCTCTTTTACAATAAGACGAACCAAAAATCTCATTTAGAACCCTAACTTCGAACCCTTCTTCCTCTCCCAAAAAGCCCTAGTTCGAATCCCCCAAAGCAGCGAGAAAAGGCTTCTTCGATTCGAACGCCACCAACCACCGCACACTATCTCCGGCCACCTCCGCACACTATCTCCGGCCATCTATTGTTGAGGTAACTAGTTTATTTTACTATATTTGAATCTTTGACATGTTATATATGGATTATGGAGTGACAAAAAGTTCAGTTTCAGAGATATTTATTTGTACCTTGAATGGAAAATTTCATTTATAGATTGTTTCAAATGATTATGTTTTTAGCTTCTGTTTAGGTTTCAATTATAGACTCCTTTGGAACTTCTAACTCTTCATACCTATGCTAATTTGAACTTCTAATATTTCAAATTTCGACTTAAAGCAGCTGTAATTGAATTGTCAGTATGGATTTCAAATCTGAACTTTGAATTGTCAGTATGGATTTCATAAAGAAAAATACTGTCGTCCGTGTAATCTAATGGCTCGTAACTGAACAAAAGTTTTAACAGAAATTGGTAGCATCTCATGAGCTTGTTATAGATCTGAATAAAAAGTAAATGTTTCTGAGAAATTTTCTAGTGTGCAACACTTTTTCAGGTAATAATCCAGTATTTATGATAACAATATGTTGCAAAATTATAGCCTCGCAATGTTCAGTTTGTGGCGTCGAATTTTCTGATCTACGATTTGCATCAACATATCTGCATAGTTGTATATTTTCAAGCCATGAATACAATATAACACATTCACTTCGAGGTTGTGGCTTCTCTTCTGTTAACATTTGGTGTGGCTTATTTGCTTGCAGTTGGGTAATTACAATTCTTTTGAGGGAGTTCTGTATTGTAGGCCACACTGTGGTCCTCTTTTCAAAAGAACTGGAAGCCTGGACAAAAGCTTTGAAGGTACAGATACACACACACACACATATATATATATATATATGTTTATTTTGAGCCTAAAAGCATTTACACAGTTTATTAATTCTAATCAGGAACACCTAACATTGCAAAACCGGAAAAACCTGCAGACGTTAATAATGAAAAACAAAACATATCTTTGATTTATTCTATGAATAAACCATAAACAAAATGCCAATTTTATAGAACAAACAGTATTTTTGGCAATTGTGTTATATTTTGGACAAAAATATGTTATCAAGAACACCAGTGCTTCATATGTGCTCAGGCATTATTCTATCCCACTGAAAGCATGTTTGTCTAATTATTAGTGACCAATTAGCTGTCGTAGCTGAATATGTCGAAGTCATGAAGGCCGTCAGAGAGAAGTAAGTTGTGGATCTTTTTTGGTTTACTGATTAAGTTGCACATTCAATTTGCGTATTAGCTATTTATTGTTAGGAACATTTTTTTGGTCAACTGTCCATTTAAGTACATGGTTAAAAAAAATACTATGGGAATTTCTGATAGTTGTTTGAGCTTCACAAACATAGTATAGAAACACATGATATCACCGATGCTCAATCCTATTTATTTTCTGTGAAGGACATTAGAGTGAAGCATGTTATCACATTAAGACCTTGTTTCCCTCTTCAGTAATATTGCTTTTGATCCCAGCAACAGTAAGTGGATGATTATAAATCAAGCGATTTCCTTTTTGGTATTGTTTATGTTCAAAATTAGAGGAGAAAATGAAAAGTATGAGAAATTAAAATCTATATTTGTTTATGTTTTATTTAAGAGAAATTGTGTTTCTCACGAAGTGTTTTTTTTTCCACAGGAGGATGCTAATTAGATAGTGAGGCATAGAACGAGGACAAGGTGCACAATCGAGCAATGATGCACATGTGGACGTGAGCAAGACTTTTGCATTAGAGTAGAGAATTAATGAGATTTCTTTAATAGAATGTATAATTCAGTAAGGTACTTTGATTTTTTTTATTGACTTGTCAACTTTATTTTGAATCAAAGATTTGCTTGATTTATAAAATGATAGTTTAAATGTATATATTTGTGTATGGCTGGAATCATAGTTGTGAAAGGCGTGCCATGGCGTTCGCCATGGCGTGAGGCGCTCATGGCGCGAGCTCGGCGCCACGAACCGTGGCGTGGCGCCGAGCTTCACAATGGCGAGCGCCAGCGGCGCCACGGTCGCCATGGCGAGCACCTTCAAGGCGCGGAATGGCGCGCCTTTTCAAACTTGGTCAAATTGAAGCAAAAATGGTAAAAATTGAGATGCAATTGAGGCTAAATTGGGGCTAAATTGGGATGCCCAAGCCTTTTAACTCTCAAAATTGTAAACCCTAACTCAAATAAAACTTGCTGAGAGCTGCGCATGTTCTCCCTTCCATATTTTTTGATGTCGATGCTAACCATTGACTTGCTGATGGCCGCCGCAGTCGGCGACGTCGATACCGACGCCCGACGGTCAGTCGCCGCACCGCCATCGTCACTGCGGCGTGCTGCTTCCGCTGCCTCTATGTGTTTTATATATATATTACTTTGCTAAATTAATTAATATATCTAGTAACTAAAGTTAGTGGTGTCACGTCTATTTATTTATATATATAAAATGTAGCACTGATGGGTAGTAATATTCTTTTACTGATGGGGTAATAATATATAGTAATATATAATTGTTGCTTTCTTTTAATGTGCTATTACTATATAGTTAGTGCTATAATATAACAATTATAATAATATATATAACTATATGTTATAATTTGCATATTATTTTTCAAATTTGTGGAAATCTGCATATATATATATATATATATATATATATATATAAACATATGATTTATCAAGTAATGGTTGTCATTATTGTCAAAATTCTTGCATATTATAAAGCATATTAGTATATATAATTTTTTATATATATAATATTTTTTCTTCGAAAAGGCTAGCGCCTCGCAGCGCCATCGCCACGCCGCGCCATGGGACCCTTGTCGCCACGCCGCGCCATTCGCCATTAACAACTATGGCTGGAATATATTTATGATTTTATGTTTCTTTCATTGTATTTAGTTAGTTGATTATATGGAAATAGAATTAGAAAATGTTTAGATCAGATCAATTAGAGATGAAATTAGAGACGGATATTGAGTCGAATTTCAAATATGATTTAGAGACAGATTTAGAGACGGATTTTGGAAATGATTTAGAGACGGATTTAGAGACGGATTTTAGATATGATTTAGAGACGGATTCTGAGTCGGAATAGCGACAGAAATTAGTGACGGAATTGGTGTCAGATTAGAGATGAAATTTAGCGACGGATTATGTTTTTAAAATAGTGTCACATTAGCGACGGAAATAGCGACGGATATGATCCGTCACTAAAATTAGCGACGGATATTGTGCCGTCTCTAAATTGCGTCGACCTGTTTAGCGACCGAATTTAGCGACGGACGATTCCGTCGCTAATACTGTTTAGTGACGGAAAAAGCGGGTATCAGAGACGGATTTGTCCGTCTCTGATACCCTGTTTTCTTGTAGTGATCTTATCCCGGGTAAAGTAGAATTATTAATTATTTAGGATTCAATCTTATCCCGGGTAAAGTAGAATTATTAATTATTTAGGATTCTATCTTATCCCATTAATTATTAATTAACACTTATTAGTTTGTATTAGGATTCTATATCCACGTAGGTAAAATTATAATTATTAATTAACAGTTATTAGTTATATTTATATTATTTGTATTAGGATTTTGATTAGGATTCTATATCCACATTATTAATTATGAATATGTAAGGGTAGATATGTCTTTTTTCACATAGGACCAAACAATTTTGTTATTCACACATTTATATAGTTATTATTATTATTATTATAATTATTATTATTATTATATATATTATATATATATTATATAGTTATGAACATGAATATGTAAGGGTAGATATGTCTTTTCACATAGGACCAAATAATTTTATTATTCACACATTTATATAGGGGATTGATATAGATATATATAGATTTGGGTATTGACCGGATAGTTATCGGGTATTGAATGGGCGATAAACCCACGGATTTTACGCCCGATCCAGACCCAAAAGTTTAAAAATTATCGAATCCAGACCTAGTCCGGATTTATCACCTCATGGATCAGGTCCGGGTCGGGTATGATAAATTTTGAGCCGGTACGGGTAACACCAGCCCGTTGTCAAGCTTAGTTGCGATGTTTCCTAGTGTCTTTTTCCTTGCTATGTAGAATTAATAAATTTGAATTTGTTGAACATTCATTTAATAGCTTACGGAGGGAGGTCCTATGCAGAAAGTGTCATATAACTTGAGGGTTTAAGTTAAAAGGTCGGAAGTTTAGGGGAAAGCATGTAAAGCTAATTCATAATGCAGATCAAATATTCATTATGATGCATCTTTAAAGCTTTCTGCATTTTTACAAGGATGATTATGAAACTACCAACTCATCCCTCAGGAATCTATTTGTAAGAATTTTTGGTAACTACACACTGTAATTTTCTTCATCTATAACTTGTAATAACAGGTAAGAGTAGAAAAGGCTCCAAATGTCAAAATTTTCTGTGCTAATGTTACACTAATTCAATCATATTTCTGAATACCCAAAAATAATAATAAAGAAAAAGTGATAAAATCGATTACCCACAGCTTAAACGTATCAAAAACCTAACTTGTAACACAATCCCGAAGATATTGATGATTATGATCCACATACTGTTCCCATAGAGGCCTATACCTGCTTATACTGAGCTTCAGCCAAGGCTTCATATTCCCACTATAATGAATCACAGCTGCAGTCTCTATTAACCGGCTATCGATATTAGGGTCATAACCCAATCCTAAAACATGCCATCTCCTGTCAAGTGGCTCTGTTGAGCCATAGAAAGCTAAAAGGCCAGGAGGTAGAGTCCCAAGCTTCCAAACTGACTTATCAATATTCTGTTCTAGCCAATAATGGTATTTTCCAGTCACATTTTGCTTTCTCCAAGCAATCAAATCGAAAACATTCACGCCAAACGCCCATCCGCACGCCTGAGGATCAAATTTTGCGCTTATAAGCGGGTTCGAAAAATTGAGATACTTATAGTACCGGTGTGAAGCTTCGAGACAAGTTTCAACAGCCCCGTTCACATTTCCATGCAGATCCAGTGAAAATAGAGGCGTCAAATCCTTTTGAACAACAACGTCATCATCAAGAAAAATCACCTTTTCCAAGTGAGGATAAGCATCAGGGATGTAGAATCTAAGATGATTCAATAGAGAGATGTATTTTGGATGATGGAACATAGGCTCAACATTTGTATTCTCTCGTGACCCTTCAAAATAGTATTTTCTTGAATAAGAACCATTCAACCAAGTGAAGTCTTGAATATTTTGGACTTGTATTGTAGCGCCTTTAAAATCATTCGTGAGGAACCAAGACTGCATCACCCCGTATTTTACTTCATTTGTCACAATATGAAACACAAGCTGCTTTGGATGTTCAGCATTAGAAACAGTAGAATTGACAACAACTGAAACAGCTAGAAGGTTATCAGAAAATATACAGAAGTGGTAGAGATTATTGTCGACTAGTCGAGGAGAGTTTTTATTCTCTGCAGTAAGCTTCTGTAAGGAATCGTTCAGTAGCCAATCAGATGTGAGTTTGATGTCAACACATTGAAGGCACTTAGGTAATGATTCGGAAGCCAATTGTCCAAATACAGTACTTTGAACGGTTGCAGCATTTGCACGCTCTTCAAGAGCTTGAATATGGGATTTCATTGTCATCATTGTGGTTGCAATATCGTAATGAGAATCTTGTGCCTTAAAGATGAGGGACGATAAACTTTTAATGATTGGTTCAGCTTCATCAACAGATATTGGCTCATCTCTCATTGCAGCCTTAGAAAGCAAAAGCTGGCAACTTCTTATTTTCGAACTTAGTTCCCAAGCAAGATGAAGATTTTTATGTTCTTTTGCAATTATCACATAAGCTTTTGCAAGCGTTATTTGCTGTGATAATTGTCTGGCATATGATTGAGCGCTCAGTATTTCTTCAGTAAAGTTTCGAGTCTCATGAACAATACGGTCATTTCTGGGATTTATTTCCTGATAAATGACAGGAATCAGTAAGTAAATGAATAACAAACATTGAAATTGTTTGGCTTAGTATCAATTGCTGATCAGAATATGTCAAGTCATGAAGTCTATATACTATGGCTAACATCTGTGAAGTTTCAGTATAAGCGAGAAACTATTCAAACATGATAATGCAGCAGTTTTTGACCTGAAATTTATTAAAAAAAAATTAAAATAGTATATGATCTATTAAGATAAACACATAAAATTGAAACAACAAATAGAATGTAGTGCAACTGGACATATGCTTCTATACTTATCATGGAGAATCAGAAATCTGTTCGAGTCTCAAAAGTCCTAGAATACAATAAACTTAAAAGTCTTGTATGTTTATGTCTTTAAATTCTATTTTCAGTAATTCTGGATCACAAAAGCCTAAAGCCTTGTTTTTTTAAGTTTTTGAATTCCATTTCGATATCTTGGTCACAAAATCTTAAATAACCTTAGCACAAACTATTTTCAATCTCTTACATATCAAAATCCATTTTTCTAATCATTATTTCTTATTCTTTCATACTTTACAATTTTTATTTTATTTTATTATTTATTTATTCTCATAATCATTATATAAATAAGTAACTCAATCATTTGACCATCATACATCTACCTATCAACATATTTTCAACCGATTTTTGAAAATCTAACTCAAAAACATAAACATATGTTAGCCTTAAAAGTTTACATTACAAACAACATTTAATGGAACACGCATTTTTTTACCTCCACTTTTGTAATCCCCTATATAACTACTAATCAATCACTATATCCATCATTTCACACAATCATCAATCAGTAATCATTTACTCTAACTAATACTTTTCCCTTTCCCATTCTTTTTTATATGATAATTCAACCCATCATACATTAACACATTGAACAAATTTCAACCATATTCTAAAAACATAAATAAACACACAACACATCACATAACTTTCACACAATATCCGTCCTACGCATTTTCAGAGAATCTTTTATGATTTTAACTCAAAAGCAGAAACAAATGAAGCCTTTAGTTTTGTACTGAATGCATCAAGGTTTTGAATAAAAGTGGGGTAAAGAGAGACAAGGGGCATAATTCAGGTTCTTTTTTCAGTATCTCTATTTGTTCTAGTTCTGAATTATAATATTGTAGATAGAATTATAATGCCTAACACCTTGGATGCATCAGATGACAATTGAACTCCAGAAACTCTTACGATAATTTTAAATCATTTATGCAAACTATTTCAGACTGAAACGCATCTCTTATCCAATTTGGATTTATGTTCTTCCGAAGAAACTCGCTATTGATTTGCCTTTTCTTTCCACAATGAAGTGATTGGTAGAAGGAATCAATAACTAAAGGCCCATACAAATGCAAATATATAACTATGCTATTGCTAAAACTTGAGCTTGATCCTTGGGCTGGAGTGTTTTTTCATTTGTGTAGGCCAAATAAGAAAACCCACTAAGAATTGAAATAAGTGCATAATAGACCCATATAAGGTTAGTCACAAAATGCTACTAGTAATTAAATAGAACAAACTAGTAAAGTATTCCTTTGAAAATATTAAAATGGTCCATCCAATCATTTTCAGAGCCTTAAGTTACCTCAAAGCCTAATCCTACTCCAGACGTTAAGATGATGAAGTAAAGGGTATACTTTCTTGTAAACCAATCAACAGCTGATCTGGCCTGTGGAATATCTCTAGAGCAGCCTTACTCTTATAACTCTTTATGCATCATTTTCCCGGATCACAAAACTCTATCACGAGATTGAAGTAGGGAAAACGTATAAATAGCTCATTTTGAAGGGTGGTTAATGATAATCTCTGCCTTTTTGGTGGAACATTGGAGGGAGTTAGTCCTTCTGTAAAAACGAGCTTTTCCTTTCCTGACCACGCACTGGGTCTCATGTTCTCTTATCATCATAATCTTTCGCTTTATACTAAATACCGGTATTTTCAGAACACTCAACTTGGAATAGCCATATCAGCATACATGTATAACATGTAGATTCATCCTGACAACTCTCTTCAATTTATTGGAGGTAATGTACTAGAAGGAAACATGGTTTTAGCATCAGTTTAGTCCCATATGACAGAGGTAAAGGGAGAACCGAAAAGATTTCTGGACATAATATTCTGAATTTCAGAACAAATTTCATCGCCTCTAAGATGTATCTGAAATCAAGATTAGTGGGCTATCTGGGGGAACATTAGTAGAGTACTCTTTCTGGAGCTATAACCTTTAGAATTTGCAATCTACTGTTGGTGTGCACCCTTTATGTGCTAAAATAACCTTCAGATCACTCAACTCAGTTAAATATCATCCACAAGACGCCTGACATCAATTGAACAACCGCTATATCCGTCGACTTTTTTGTTCAATCAAGTGTTACGCAAGTCTAGTCTTAGTTTCATCTCATCAAACTAAAAATCAAAGACTTCTAAAGAATCAACCCATTAAAGAAGCATTTCGTCATCAAAGCGCATTATTGCAGCAGACTTACTTTCATGTGGTCCAGGAAAGCAATTCATGTAGAACAGGCACGGAAAAAACTGAAACTAATTCCCAATTTGAAATTGTCACTTGTTTAGATGCTTAAAGGAACTGACAGTTAGGAATTGATGAATGACCTATGTATTATCAGATAAAAGTTTTGGAAGGGCCAAATAATTTTCTGTAATTTTGTTAATCTGCAGTTGTAAATTCCTGTTGACATTGCATCTTGATTTTTAAGATGTTCTTAAGAGCACAAGAGGACAAAAGGATAGCTGCAAATTCAAGGAATAACAAGGGGTTTAAACAGAAAAAGGTCAAATTTTAAGGTTCAACTGATAGTTCCCTTCGATTTGGACAGAAAGTATCAATTCTCAAGAGAAAAAACACCATCATAAATACCCTACCATACAACCGCTCTTCCAGTTCAACAATAAGTATATGGAACAGTCCTGAGCCCAAACACAACCCATTTAGAATCACCAGAATAATATCCCGGTATACACTAAAGTAAACCCCTAGCATTTCGAAGAGTGCATTTTCTTCAAGCTATAACTCTATGTTCAGAGAAAATGTTCTCTAGATTTCTTCACATAATGCACTACTTGGTTGCCTATTAATTCATCATTCAGTATGCACATCAGTTACAGTAGAACCAAGTTCATAGATAAAACAATCATTCAACTTGAAGAGGGCAATAAATATTTTGATATTATTAGCAAGACAGTATTAATAAAGAAGATATTGGTTACCAAGACAGATTGGTCTACATGATCCTGAGCCCGATAGTCATGCTGAATAACAAAGGAAACAAAGCCTGCAATTGAAAATAAGATAACGAATAACCAGATCCAGCATGACAACCTCCTTCTAACCGGGCGCCGATACTCGGTCGCCCGCCGCCGCATCTTTAGCCCTAATTATCAGTCCCAAAATCAGAATTCCGATACACGGCACATCTATCAGATTGGATCAATCCAATCCAAAAATGGAATACTTCACCTCCAAATCAAGAATCCCTTGAAAACCCTCGAATCAATTCGATGTCAAAATCAAAAGAGTTCACGTATGGGATTCATCTGATCAAGATAACTGTATGCCGCACAAGGCACTCAAAAACGTCGATTTGAATAGTAAGTATGAATCAAGTGAGAGTGAAGCAGTGTAAAATTGGTTTTAAATGTGTGAAAAACACGCACATGAAATCTCAGCTTTTCAAGCGACAATCGGTGAGCTGTGAGATTATCTTTCTTTTCTTGATTTGAATGGAACAATTTTGGGCAAATCTAATAAACAGAGACCAGGACCTGCACATGAAGAGCATGTGATAGTATTGTACTAGACTCGAGTAAAATAATCCTACTTTTAGTGTAATCTACACTCTCAAAACAAGTATATATTATCTTTTTTCTTAATCATAATTTTATAGATTTGTGAAGTGTTTCCCGTATTGGAATTTTGTTTTAAAAAAACATGTTTAAAGAATGTTAGAAAGTTGAATAATGTATTTGGACCAAGTATCCTAACATTTACTCAAATGTTACATAATCACAAAGTTAATTATTGTATTGAAAATAATTAAAGACAAAGCTCAAATATCAAAGATGGATCAGGTGTAATTTCTGTTAACGCTAGAGGCTTGGTTCAAAACTTGTAACACTTGTTGAACAATCTTATTTTATATGATAGGGAACGTATGAGTTGGGCCATTACCAAATTCCAATTCCATATCCAAGAAAATAAATCTGCATTATGCGGCCACAGAGATCATCAATGGGGAAAAAATTCGTCTGGTCGAAATGGAATCAAATCATGCAGAGAATTCAATGGTGGACTGATACTTTAGTCATCTGTGGTTAAGTTTCAATGCTAATAAAACATAAAAAGAAAGTTAGGGAATTGTATTATATAGTATGAACTTAGATGTTTTATCTTCACATAATCATTTTATTGTATTAAGTATTTCCAAGTATTGAGTAATAAATTCATGAATATCGAGATAAACATTCAACTTTTTTATCCAAAAAAGTGATACTAGAATAATCGAGTACTTGATCTCTTAAAAGGAGTTCACAAGTCAAATATACGTAATTGTCCATTAAGATTCAATTTGAGCGCCGCATGCCGTAAGAAGGAGATGTCGGTCATACACTATTGGAGGGGGGGCTAGCCTGTCAATGGAATATATCCGAACTCAATTCGCAAGTAATACAATCACATGTGTATTTACACTAGACTGTCAATGCTTGGATTACTTACAATGGTACGCGTGGGCTTTAGACCTGAGGGTCATGATCAATTTATTTATAGGATTGTTCTGTTTAATGTTGACCTTACCAAATGGTAATAGCATAACTACTCTAGTATCGAATGAGATCCTACAAGCACATTATTCATAACCCTAAGTTCTAAAATCACACACGCCATCAGATTTGTAATCTAAACTATTGACTTCCAAAAGTAAATCCCATGTAGTTGGATTACGACGACTCGTGTTTGAGTATATTAATTCTATTGATTATACGGTTATACCCACGACACAAGTCTCACCGTTCCATAATGTATGATCACTCTCCTATTAGATCTTGGGACGCTCAAGTTTTTTTTTTTTTTTTTTTTCAATTCCCAGTTGAGTTTCATTGAGCTGAGAATTCAGATTTAGAGATCAATTATAGTGCTACTTTTTTTAATCAAAAGAGTGGGAGTTCTATCTTAATATCTCTAAGACAAATTGTGCATTACTCATCAATGCCATAAAATTTATCATGAACAATTCAACACATTTTATTAAACTACAAAATAAATCGTTTATACAATACTCAAACTTCATATCCTCTTCAGCATCAAGGGCATACACCCAACAATCTCCTATTTGCACCCATCATCAATTGCTATCATATTTGATACCCATCTTTCTATACGGCGATAATGCATCTTCCAACAATATATTCTGTCTATGTGCTTAAATAGATTGTCACCTTAGTTTCCTAAACTGAATGATAACTCCATTATTATCGCACCATAGCGGCAGCATATACATGTTAGCAGCTGAGAGAATTATATCTCATTCGATAAAAAGTTTACAACATCAAAAACAAAAACACTTTGAAGATTGTTAACCCAAAGTAAACTAGAATATACAATGCAATTTCATTTTCCGTTTCTCGTTTGACATAGTTTTGGTCTCTGAATGTCATCAAATAGTAAATGGTCTTATATACACAGCCACCAGTCTTTATATAACGCTCTAGTCTTTTACATTCATATGGTGTAACAACCATGGCGGCATTGCTTGCTTTTGGCTTGGACTTCCTTCAACTTCTCCATTATTCTCTACACGACTTTGGTAAGTTTCACTGCATTACTCACCAAATAATTCAATATTTATACAGGACTATAATAATTTCTCGAGTTCAATCTTCACCATAATTGAAACAGGGTATATATTAGAGACCGAGCAATAATGAGATTCACAAATCGTTACTTACGTAACAATCAAGGAACTCAAGGGTTGTGCTAGACCAAAAGAAGATGAGCTGGATCCGTTGTTCTGTTGTTCACACGAAGTTATTTGAGCCAATTCAATATCCCTTTCTTTGATCTGCATAATCAATTTGAAATTCAATTTCGTATATAAATTAGTTTAATATGTTAAATGAGATTGAAATGTAAGTATATAAATATGTAGATTGTAGCCTCATACACCTATCTCTAAAATGGGATGACTTTACCTTCTTTGCAAGCAAGTTGGTTTGCTCCTTTGATGCCTTGTCCTGTGACAAAAATGAAGTGCAGTATCGATCATATTTGTCGGAATGCATGGGCTGGGGCGTAATCCAAACTCCACTTTGTATTCATATTTGATAGTGATTAGTACGTCAGAATATTTTGTGGACTTAAATTATGTGCTTATCAGAACTATAAGTATTTGGGCACGCATGTGTGTGCGCTCTGCAGTTTAAATTGTATATCATAGATTAAATAAAGTTTTGGGCCTTAAACAAGTGATCGGAATTAAGTTCCATATGCCCTAGTAATCTATTTTGGTATGGAGTTATATTTTATATGTGCAGAAACCTTAAGGACTGAATAATAATAATTTCTTAATTGTTTTCTTGATAGGTATAATAAGAAACAAATTTTCAAAAACAAAAAAAGATAAGAAAGGAAAAGAGTTATAAATATAACAATTTACAAAATTAAGTCCAATATAGAATCAAACAAGTTTCTATATAATTAAAACAAAATCATATGAGAAATTTGTTTATATGCAAATACGCACATAAAAAAATACAAAAAACTAAGATATTATAAATTTGCGGATAATGATAATATGGTTATTAAATGTTTATTTTAACAACAAACATAATATATATCGCCGATTATACCGTAACACTTTTACAGTTTTGCATTTTACATGTTAGGTTGTTTAAACTTTATCAATTATATGTTATATGTGTTGAGTTATTGAGCCTAAAGGACTGTAAACAGGGCCACATATTTCGCAAAAATCTTTGAGGAGCATTTTACTCTTTACGTAATCATTCTCCTATTAGGGTAACCTATCTTATATTATAAATAGCCCCAATATCATTGTAACTCATTTTTTTCGATTTACGAAACATATAGTGAATATCCTAGCTTGGCAGCGCCCCCAGACGTAGACAGATTCTCTGACGAACTAGGTCAACAATTCTTATTCTTTTATTATTTTTCTTTCGAGTGATTATTTTCATCATTGGTATTATATTCCTAACAATATGAGCGTTAAATTTGACTCTAATATTACCAGTTAGTTTGTTATTGAAATTTTATCAATTAGCAGTATACATGTAAAAATTTTGATTCAAAATAATATTGTTTTAAAAATGAATAAAAATAGCATTTGTTGTTTAATATCTTATACACTGTTTCTATCTTCTTTCTCGTATTTTGCAAGTTTTCTCTTAATTTTCCCAAACGTTTCTGAATAATTATGCTACGTTTTCAATATTTAACAATTCGAAACTTAGCTTAATAACAAAATTTTAATTCTTGATTGAGATTATTATTTAAACTACAAGAAAAAATAATATAATAACAAAATGTTAAAGTCACAAATTTAAATATTCATTAATTGTAAATTAAGTGACAAAATTTTACTTTGTCATAATAACTTTCTTAAAAAACCTTATAGTAGCAAAACATATATAGTTCTTGCTTTTTTAATTAGTGATACATGTATAATAACAATTTAGTGATAACATAAATATAAAAAAATAGTACAAAAATTTTATTGTAGTTAATTTGTTAATCAAATGCTTCACGATTTGTTCATAGTGAAATTCCAGGATAGATAAACTAGTTATGCAGGAATAGAGCATAAATGGGAAAAGCATTCCCAACTTTATTTCCATGTTAATACATGAATTGCTTTCCTGGACCACTAGTTGAGTGTGCATATTTGTTTTGGCAACAAAATATGTAATTGAATAAACTAATCATAATGAGTTATTTAATATTAAAGTAAATTTATTATCTAAAATTTCTTAAAACAAAAAGGAATTCGCTTTTGAACTTTTACTTTTCAAAGTCAGAAACAAGGACAACCTCACCGAAAGAAATCAGACAGAAATTAGTAAGTAATCCAATAATATTTAGTAGTTTAGTTCAAAACTTGAATATAACCATTTTTTTTGTTTTTATTTTTGATTGTTTAATCAATAATACTTTATTGATATATGTCAGAACTTTATCTCCGATTTAATTAAGTCATTGAAATACTATTAAGAAGTGAATAAGCACATATTAAGATAAATTCAATGATACATCTCACATAGCGCTTACTCACATTTTATTAAATAAATTTGAAATAAAATATTATTACCATATGTGAAGAGATAAAAGGGGGGGCAAGACACATTTATTCAATAGTGAACACTTGAGATTGGACAAATAATAGAAAATCCATTGACCTCTTAATAATATTTAAAAAAGACAATTAATTTACTTGATACCTCGTTTATAAACTATATTCATTTTTTATCTAGTTTAATATTATCAAAAGTTTTAAATAATTAAGTTCAATATATTGTTGAGATTCAAGAATTAAAATTTTGAAAAAAAGTCGATCAAACTATTGACTTAAAAAAAATTAGATCGAGTTATTGTAATAAATGATTAATGGAACGAAATAGCTATGCCTATTAGCAGTAGTAGCGTACGTGTTTTTGGACCAAAATGATCCAATTTTTATTAAGTTAGTCCCAATTTAGTTTCAATCTAAAATACATGTGGACCTATCTTTATAATTAAATGGACCCAATTTAAAACTATTATAGATCCAAAACTTATTAAATAGCAATAGCACCCAACCCCCAAGTGGACCCAAAATAAAAAATAGGAACCAACTCAATCCAAAAGTAGTTGGATTGGTTTGGAACTATGGTTGAGAACCATTTTGCCACCCCTCCCCTAATTGAGACCAAATTAAGAAGTATTGAAAAAGGTTAGACATGAAATGTTTCACGAATATAAAGGGTTAATACAATTGTCACCTTTTTGTGAAGCTCAGAAATCGATCCAAGCATGAGTTGGTTCTGTAGGTAAGAAAGTGAGAATTAATACTAATAACAGATTAGCTGAAAAAAGTCGAACAAATTAACTGTAATAGTAATCAGTACTGTGCGTGTCCGAATGTGTCTTAGGGAACTATCGATTTGATGTTCCAAGCTTTGCAGCTCCTTAAGACTTAGTGAATCAAGATCCTCTCCAACATAATGCCTGGAAAACTCATTTAAATTAAACGAGATTATGATTAGTAATTAGTAATTCATAATATATATAAATTAATGGAATTATAGAGAGAAGATGAGAAATTAAGAGCACCTACCTTTGATTTCTTTGCAAAACCTCAATTCTAGCATTGAGCTTTTTATGTCTTAATGTCAAGCTTGCCTGGTTTGTATTCAAACTCTACTAATGAAATAGCTCTATTCAAATATAAAAGAATTAAAACACATATATTTGTATAAAAATTGCATTTTGATTTACCGGTGATTCAAGTGTCAGCTGCCTTTCAGCATATGAATATCTTTCATATTGTTCAAGGATAGTTTCCATGCTGTAACCAAGAATTGGTGAAAAATCGGTTGTTAATTAGATCAACATACTTAGGAAAAGGGTTTTGGATCTATAACCTTCAATAAGCACAAATGAGTATATTGAAAAAGAAATAAAATTACCATGAATCAGAAGAAGCATATTGAAAGAGTTTTCCTTTGGTAGAGAAGATGATCAAGCCAACATCAGCATCACAAAGCACAGAGATCTCATTAGCTTTCTTGAGTAACCCTGATCTTCTCTTCGAAAATGTTACCTGTTGATTTACCTTGTTCTCTATTCTCTTCACCTCCACTCTTCCCCTCCCCATTTCTCTCTACTATTTCTCTCTCTCTCTATATATATAGAGGGTATATATATATATATATATATATATATATATATATAGAGATTTCTCGTCTATGTTTTATTTGTCTCGCATACAAATCAGATTTGCCTGACCTTAATGGGAAAGAAATATAAATAGGTTGGAGATGTGTGGTTTTGGAAAACCAGGGTGGTTTCGTCAAAATGGTTGTCGATCTCTGATTGGCTGGAATTGATGACGTATACAGTGGCTAATGTCTAGGACTTGGGCCACATATTTGTTGACCAAGACCCGAAAAGATTCCTCTTAATCAATAGAGGAATCCATACCCTAGAGTTATATTAATTATATACATTATTATTATTAGGTGCTAATTGCATCCACTTCTCCTAAATTTTAGATATCTGGCATTCACAATTCTTAACTTTGAGAAATTGGCATGAATCTCCTTTTGGTACTCTTTTTATTATTTTTACTTTTAAAAGACTAAAATACCCTTCATTTTTCACTTATAATCTATTAAAAAAAAATTATCAAAATATCATTAAATAACATAAGGAGAATGAAATAAATGATAAGGGGTGCATTATAGAAAAATCTTTAAAATATGACTCACAACTCCTAAAAAAGTTATCTTCATTAAAAGTTAGTTCTCTATTTAAATAAAAATGTACAATGTACATTACTGAAGTTTAATTTTTTATTTTATAACATATTATTAGTACATTACTGAATTCTAAAAAAAAATCTTTATATGTCCAACACTATATATATCAAAATATGATTTTTCATAATAAATTCAAAAACTTCTTCTAGCGTGTAGAAATAGTGTATTAATTTATTAAAAAAATTAGTTGAAAAAAAAGTGAATGCGCTTCTAGACCACTTTATTTTTTTTCCTCAAATTGACAATTGTGTTTTAATAAAAGGCCAAACATTAAAAAAAATTGATATTTTAACTAATATCTATTTGGTACATAAAGATTCGATATTAAAATATTTTTTACTAAATTTTAAGTTTAGAAATATGAATGTATTTTGAAAACCTTAACTTTCAGATGCTATTTTATTTTTTCTAACTAACATCTCATTTAGTAATCTATTTTATTTTCCAACTAATTATACAATTTAACCATTTTCTAGTTAAAAGTGGAAGGGCTTTTTTGTCTTTTCACTAAATATTTTTGTGAAAAAGTAGAAGAGGGGGCGTTCATGCCAATTTTTCAAAGTTGAGGGGTGTTGATGCCAAATGTTTAAAGTTCAGGGAAGATTGATGCAATTTTTCCATTGTTAAAATAGAATGAAATATATATATATATATAATATCATGTTTAAACATTTTATATGATAGATATTTTTGGGTGTAAGGTATTTAGCAGCGCCATCAAAAATCACTGAGTGCAACATAATCGAGTAGTTTGGTGAATATAATCGACTAGCTAGTTTAATCCGAGTTTCAATGAAGATTTCTGGTTTACTTATCATTGTGCATATGTTATTCAATCAATTGTTTACACATGATTGTATCACTATTTAATTAAATTTTTAACTATTCAATCAATTGTTTACACATGATTGTATCACTATTTAATTAAATTTTTAACAACATTATATATATATATTTAATACCTCACAAATGTATTAGGATATTATCCACTTCGATGACATGAAATAAACTCAATTTAGTTGTCGGTCGTTTACTATTTTCCACCTTTTCTTTATATATGAGTAAACATACTGATGATGTCTGAATCTGCATCATTGATATTTAAGATCTCCTCCTTTGTTTTAATTCTATCTCACGTCAGTATAGAAAGAGCGTCGATTTGATTATAGATTATGGGCTGCACTCGAGTAATTCGAGTTGCCTACGTACCTACTTTGGTAGGATCAAGCCTCTTCGTAGTTCGAAATAATAGGGATCTCCCCTCAATGAGAGTTGGGATATTCAGAGAGATTAGGATAATTCCCTCATCCCCGAACCTGCTTCATCAGTTAACTGAAAGTGTATTTGTAGTTGCCTACTTGGGCCTTGGGCTCGAGGAACTATATTTGGGTCTATGTTAGATAAACTCTAACCCATGAACTTTACACATACTCTATGGGCCCTCCTTTAATTGAATACCATATAGCCCAAATATAGTTTCAATTTTGGCCTAGGTTGTATTGAGGCCCATCATATGCCCCCCTAACTCCCGAGAGCCTTCCATAGGATTCGGAGATCGGGAGTTATCGCTCTAAAACCTAATGGATTCGAGCTTTGAAGAGTTAAATTTTAATGGGCCCAAACAACAAGGCTCACTCGGGCGGTATTAAGGTCTATACCATTGCCAGACTCAAGGTCTCGGGGAGCATATTCGATATTAATGCTTCTGCATGACTCAAAGGTCTCGGGGAGCATTATTCGACATTAATGCCTCTGCCGGACTCAAAGGTCTCAGAGAGCATATTCGATATTAATGCTTCTGCCGGACTCAAAGGTTTTGGGGAGCATTATTCGACATCAATGCCTCTGCCGGACTCAAAGGTCTCGGGGAGCATTGTTCGACATTAATGCCTCGGCCGGACTCAAGGTCTCGGGGGGCCTTATTCGATATTAATGCCTCTGTCGGACTCAAGGTCTCGGGGGCCTTATTCGATATTAATGCCTCTGCCGGACTCAAGGTCTCAGGGAGCATATTCGATATTAATGCTTCTGCCTGACTCAAAGGTCTCGGGAGCATTATTCGACATTAATGCTATTTTAATACTTCAGCTGGACTCAAGTCCTCGGGGAGCGTTATTTAATGTTAACACTTAAGCCGGACTCAAGGTCTCGGGGAGCGTTATTAGATATTAATGTTTGAAATAAAACAGTTCCCACTAACACTTAATTAGCGGTCCAATGATTAAATAATTTAATTAGAGGCCCAATAAATTTAAGTATAGTGATCCGCTAGCATAGGAATGATAGGATAATTCTTCAAATCTTCTTCTTCAATCGACTTCTGCAGCTAAAATCCCCTTTTATGATTCTTTCGAGAACAATATTATTCTTGGACTCTGGATCTCGGAAATTGAAGTAGATAAGAGCGCTTAATATCATATACGAAATCAAATAAAATAAGAACACTCGATATTCTGATGGAGATCGATGGAGTTTGCATAATCCTTATCTCGTTCCGGATAATTTCAACACGTCAAATAACTCTATCAGCTGAGTTCAATTTTTTTTTTTTTTGATAAGTGCGACTTATCTTACCTTTCATTGTGTCTTCCTTGTATGCCCCCTGTCGAGGGTGTTGGGATCAACGTTGTGTCTTCCTCGTATACCCCTCTGTCGAGGGTGTTGGGATCAACGTTGTGTCTTCCTCACTTATCTTACCTTTCATTGTGTCTTCCTTTTATGCCCCCCTGTCGAGGGTGTTGGGATCAACGTTCCTTATCAAATGCAACGAGGCAGATATTATCGCTTTTGTACTCTACTGTGAGGTCGCATGCGTCGCAACTGCTAAGGTGAGGTCGCATGCGTCGCATGCGATGTTAAGGGTGTGTCCCCATCCTATGCCCCCCTGTCGAAGACAGTGGGTTTGAACGTTGGTGTTGAGGCAAGATGGGTTCGACACTTAGCGCATTTTTAAGGTTTATGCTTGGTGACCTCGAGTCTAGGTTTCGTTGAGGGGGGCCCTCACACTTAGGAGCCTCGGACCTCATATATGCTCATAGGGGGGTTACTCGCGGTAACCTCGACCTCGAGCCTAAGTTCTATTGGGGGGAGCTCTCACACTTGGGAGCTTCAGACGCCATTAATGCTCATAGGGGGGTTGCGCGTGCTAACCGATCTCGAGTCCAAGTATTATTGGGGGGAGCTCTCACACTTGGGAGCTTCAGACCCCATAAATGCTCATAGGGGGGTTACGCGTGCTAACCTCGACCTCGAGTCCAAGTATTATTGGGGGGAGCTCTCACATTTAGGAGCTTCAAGCCTCATAGGTGCTCTTAGGGGGGTTACTTGGGGTAACCTCGGCCTAGAGTCCAAGTATGATTTGGGAGAGCTCTCAAATTTAGGAGCCTCAAGCCTCATAGGTGCTCCTAGGGGGGTTACTCGGGGTAACCTCGACCTAGAATCTAAGTTTAGCTGGGGAGAGCTCTCGCACTTGGGAGCCTCGTCCCCCATCTATGGTAGGCCGGGGTAACGAATTCCCGACCTTGGGTTTAGATATCAGGTGATGCTTAAGCGGAATAATTTTCTTTGAGACATACAAGTTAATGTGAAGAGGAACAAGACAGTCGCTAAAACTATAAGTGTGCTCGAAAGGGGCACATTATTAAGCGCTTGGCACCAGGCCAACCCGATATATATTTGGAAATAAAAAAAAAAGAATACTACAGGTGTTTAGAGATTAGAAATATCTCTGATAACGACAAAAACTTGAAACATTGCGATATTTTACTTTCTGAATTTTGATTGTGTATATGGCTATTCAAATTAAAATTCAAACTCTATATTTTAGCGAAAACCCCCTATAAAGCCAAACGTCTTCTGTCATGCTAATTGCATTAGTCTTTTCATAGGAAAAAGAGACCAAACCCAAACGAACATCATAAATGGGCCAGTGGGCCTAAATAGAAATCCTTTTGCCATTATCCGAAGGATGATTAAGATGGGCCTATCAACAGTAGCAAGCCCGTGGGCCTGAGTATATTTTGTTACAAGAAAAGAAATGGAAAGGAGAGAAAGTCACATTTCGTCCCTCAACTTTTAATTATGTTGATTAAGCCCTCAACTCGACCTTTTGTTTCAATAACCTTCATTTCATTATCTGAGTAAAAAATTTCCTTCGCCTATGTAATTGTTCATATATCTCATGACAACAGTAGCATAGGAGCAACAAAATTATTGGACTGTGATATAAATTTATTTATATTATGAGCCATGCTTAGACTTTGTTTCACGAGGCAATTGTACTCTGCAACGTCACATGACATCCGCAGCTCTCTCTCGCAATCCTTTTGGTCAGTCAGTCATCAGCTAGCTCTCTCTCTCGATCGAATGTCCATCTTTGAGAGAGAGATAGATGACACCTTTTATGCAACTTAACAGGAGCTGTGTTGAGGGAATCTGGTATACTGATTTTCAAAGTAATGAAAATTCAATCATGGGCTTCTTAGTTGATCATTACATTTATGGGCCCATCAGCATATACATTCAATTTTGGCCCATATGGTCTCGTTTCAGTAAAGACTAATGAGGTTCTTATCAGCTAAACCGAGGGAGATGTTTGGGCTTATAATGTGAACTCTTTCACTTCTTTTTCTCATAAAAGAGACTAAATAATTTGAAGTGAAGTATCAATAAAAACAATCCCATCAAGATAACTAATGATGAAATTTACGGAAATAAGCTCAAAAGAGAAAGTAATTGTGATATTGTAGAATTCAATGAGTTCTTCGTCTTAAACTAAATTTTAGAACAATATTTGGTTATGCGAAATACATGGAGACTTACCATCGTAGCTATTTCACGAAATCACAGACTCACAATAAGAGTTTCGGGGCGGGGTATAATTTTTATTCAGTATTTTTAGGGTTAATCTCCTGCGAGAAAAGAAAGCTGCAGAAATGTCTTCTTGAAGGGACCTATCGAGTTATTGAATAAAAAACTATCTACGTGTAGTTAGCGTTCAGCAAAATTTTCTGGTAATTGATCGATATTGACCTTGATAGCTAGTGACTAACATATTGTCAATTCGTAACCAAAAGGAAAAAGAAAAATAAGATTAGGGACATATACCCGTAATTGGTAGAAAACTCACGTCTCAGTCTCAATTTCCCACAGACGGCGCCAAAATGATGATGTCTGAATCTGCATCATTGATATTTAAGATCTCCTCCTTTGTTTTAATTCTATCTCACGGCAGTATAGAAAGAGCGTCGATTTGATTATAGATTATGGGCTGCACTCGAGTAATTCGAGTTGCCTACGTACCTATTTCGGTAGGATCAAGCCTCTTCGTAGTTCGAAATAATAGGGATCTCCCCTCAATGAGAGTTGGGATATTCAGAGAGATTAGGGTAATTCCCTCATTCCCGAACTTGCTTCATTAGTTAACTGAAAGGTTATTTGTAGTTACCTACTTGGGCCTTGGGCTTAGGGGTGTCAATGGGCGGGTCTGACCCAGACCCAGACCCAAAACTTTGGGTCTGGACTAGACCCAATGTTTTGGGTCCGAACCTAGACCCAAAACTTTGGGTCTATTGGGTCTGGGTCTAGATTAGACCCAAATCTTTTGTGTATTTTATTTTTATACTTGTATTTATAATTTTTGCAAATAATTTTAAAATTCATATGATTTATAAAATCTGAATATATATATATATGCAAATTCCTTAAATCTGAAAAAAATATTATTCATATATATAAATTTATTAAATTTGAAAAAATATTATTCATATATATAATATTATATAATATATTATTATGCATTAAAAGCATATATACATCATTTAAATAATAAAACCAATTCTAAGTTAAAGAAATAATATTTATACTATTAAAAAATTTCCAACTAAATAATGCAACCAATCTGGCACTAACGTTATTGCAGTGCAGTATTAATAATATATATAGTATTATATTATAAATCTTATATAAAAAGATATTATTCATATATATAATATCAAAAATTTTTCTAAATCTTGTAAATAAATCAAAATAAAACTTGCACTTTAGAGATTATGGTAACTATTAAAAAGGCAAAAATATTTCGTAGATTTTATGATGACAGCAAATAAAATTGATGGGTCATAACTCAAGAATATTTTGTATAAAAAATGCAAAAATTGTTTAGTAAAGAAATTCCAAGAATCATAGACAGATTATATATACAATACTACAATTTGTATATACAAATTATATATAACCAGAAAACAAATATATATACATATATAAATACAAATTATATATATAATGTAAAAGTAAAAAGAAGAAGAAGAAACAAAGATGACGCCGGAGACATGAGGGTCATCGCCGGAGACATGAGGAGACATGAGCAGCGACAGCGGAGTGACGGCGGAGTGACGGAGGAGTGACGGCGGGCCGACAGCAGCGGCAGATTGAAAGGGAAGAAAGATTGGTGAAGAAATAAATTTTTTTAGGGTTTGATGATATATATTATAAAACTTTTGGACTTGGACTTTTGGGTCTGATTGGGTCTCATTTTGGGTCTAGCTTATGTTTGGGTCTGGGTCTAGACCCAAATAAATTTTTTGGGGCTGGGGCTGGGTCTGGGGCTGGGGCTGGGGCTGGGTCTGGGTCTGGGTCTGGGTCTGGGTCAGAACCACCCATTGACACCCCTACTTGGGCTCGAGGAACTATATTTGGGTTTATGTTAGATAAACTCTAGCCCATGAACTTTACACATATTCTATGGGCCCTCCTTTAATTGAATACCATATAGCCCAAATATAATTCCAATTTTGGCCTGGGTTGTATTGAGGCCCATCACATACTTAATATAAATAGTGAAAATACTCAAGAACTTTGACAGTCTAATATTATCTGGTAGTATATATATTCTCTTATTCTTTAGCATACTTCTCCATAATTTCACATACACTCGTTTCCAAACAAAATAATTACTTTAAATTTACTTGTACTTTCCCAATGTAATCGATGTAACTGTTTATATATGAATACATCTATTACCACACACTAATTCTTGGCATACTATACCAATTCTTTAAGCAAATAACATTTACAAAATTAATAACTTAATCAATTTACTTAAATAACATTATTTTAATAATTTTAATTATTTTGGAAGCATAAGCAAACAACACAACAATCGATGGTTAACAAATCTCAAAGTATATTCTAAAACACCCCAAAAAAATATACATACCTAACATTTGCAATTTAAGAAATTTTTAATATGACTCTCTAATACATGTTACACTTAGAGCATTTCTAACAACCCTATAATAGCGTGGGTGGAGTGTAAATTAGCGTTGAGTTGTTTATAACCCAGTGCCGATTGTTGCGCCATTTATGTGGTAGCATTGTTTCTATTTTATTTATTTTGTTTTTTGCACTTTGGTCCTTCAACTTTTAATTATCTTCAAGTTAGTTCCTTATAAATTTATGAATTTTATTTGAATTGTTTTCAATTTAACCCTTAGGCTATGTACAACAGCTAGGCAAATTTTTACCTTCTTTTCCCTGCCACATCAGATTCCCTACCACATTCCCTATCACATTCCTTTCAACTCCACAGCAGCTAGTCAATTAAATTTTTTTTACTTTCTCTTTCATCCACATCACTAATTTTAATAATTAATTTTATACTTACAATTAATTTTAATAAAAATTAATTTTATGGTTATATTTATTAATTAAATATTTAGAATATTTATTTTTTATAAAATATTAATTTTTAAATTATTGAAAACATTCAACAAAATATTAATAAAATAATAAACAAAATACATTATTGAACAAATAATAAACCGAACATTTAGAAATTATTGAAAACATACAAGAAAAACACAACAAACATCGATAAACTTAAAAAATTTGAAATTTGATCTAATTGAGTGTTGCTCCAAATTCATGCTAAAATTTGGAGTCATCATATATGGTGTTTGAAAACTAGGTTGCATCCCCATGTTTTGAGGATTTTCTTCATTTTCAGGTTGCATATTAGGATTCATAGGTTGATTCGAAAAGTTGTAGTTTTGAGGAAAATTGTAGTTTTTTCTAGGATCCATAAAATGAAAATTAAAATGAAAATATGGACTAAAAATTTCTAAAAAAAATTATTGTCCAAATGACACAAACTTAGTCTCTATTTATAGAGCTTGAAAAAAGAAAAATAATGGTGAATTTTGTTTTTTTTATTTTGCATAATTAATACTAAAAAAATGATTTACAAAAAAAGGAAAAAAAAAATATAACAGGGACACATGGCTAAGTCTCAATGGCTGCCTTTTTTTTATTTGTATTTTTAATAAATAAAAACGGGTCCCACAAACAATTTGCCTACCATTTCAAGGAAGGCAATATTTGCCTTCCTCAAAAAAATCGCTTTCATTTGCCTAGCTGCTAAATGGATTTTTTTTTTCACACCCATTTCACACCCAAATGCCTAGCTGTTGTATATGGCCTTACAAATTTGATTATAATTATTTATTTTCGATTATATTTTATTTAATTATGAATTAATTTTAGTTTATATTAAATTAAAAATAAAAAAATTATCACAATTTATGTAAAATGTATATTTTATTATTAATTAATTTGAATAGCTTTCAATTTTGTCCATAAAAATTTAATTAGTTTATAAATAAATCTTATAAGTTATATTTAATTCAACTTGTATAAATACATATTTTATAATTTAATTTTAAATTAAAACATATACTAAAACTTGTCTAAACATGTATACTTTTTAATAACCTATAAGCATTAATACATTAAAAAAATTGGAAAACTACATAATTTTAACGACTAAGTAAAAAAAAATATTAATTTAATAAGACTATGTACAATGGGGGTGTTGAAAAAGGGTGTTTAATATTTTAAGTAGTTGAAACCATTGGAATAGGGTGTTTAATGGTGATGTGGATTAAATTGGTGGAGAAATTTTAGGCTATCTACAATGGTCACAACATTAAACACTCTCTTTTTCAATTCCCAACACTCCACATCATCTTATCTCTCTTCCACATAATAATTAAACACTCATTCAAATTTTACACTCTACAATGGTTTTGTTTAATAATATTCAACACCCTACCCCACTACTTTTATTATCCTACCCCACTACTTTTATTATTTATTTATCCTTTTAATTTTATGATTAGATTATAATAAGATTATCGTTTATAATTAAAAATAACGATGAAATAATTTCTTTTTCGATATTTTTTAAAATAAAATTTATTTAAATATTTATCTAAATATTAATCTTATTTATTAAAGGATAATAATATGATTATATTGAAAATGATCGAATTTTTTTTGGTATCCAAATCAAGTGAAACTAGTCTCTATTTATAGAGGAGAAAAAATTATGAATTTTGATATATTTTTTTATATAAAAAAATTTATTTATTATCAAATAATTAACATCAAATAATTGGAGTGTGATAAAAATATCTACAATATGGTTAGTCAATAAGATCATGCCATGTAAGCTTTTCAAAAGAAATTATTTAAATAAATTTTATATTAAAAAATATCGAAAAAGAAATTATTTCATCGTTATTTTTAATTATAAACGATAATCTTATTATAATCTAATCATAAAATTAAAAAAATAAATAAATAATAATATGAGAGAAAAGTAGTGGGGTAGGGTGTTGAATATTATTAAACAAAACCATTGTAGAGTGTAAAATTTGAATGGGTGTTTAATTATTATGTGGAAGAGAGATAAGATGATGTGGAGTGTTGAGAATTGAAAAAGAGGGTGTTTAATGTTGTGACCATTGTACATAGTCTAAGGGGATATCAGTTACTTCTCCACCAATATCACTAAAATATTGACCAAATAAGTTAACTGGAGAAGGTGGGTACAATTGTTGGCTTTGTTATGCTTGTCTTTGTAACATTTGATGTTTTGAGTCTGGAAAATGAGCCTGCACGTGCAAATTGCTTATAGTATTAGGTTTTGAGCCAACATTATATCTTTTCTTATAAGTCGTTTCTCTTCTGAGCCAAGTTGCAATCATTTGTGTTATATGCTCACTTGCCTTTTTAATTGTTCCAAAATGAATGAAGATTCGCCTTTCACATTTTCAACATCATTTTCAATCCAGTAGGTCAAGCTTGTGAAGAGCCACCAACATGATTATTACAATTAAGTGAACATCCACCAATATTATCATCAATTAGATTGACAGTAAAAGATGATAACCCAGGAGATTTTGGGGTAAGATTATCCATCCGAACAAGACATATTCTGGATTATAATTTTGGGGAATTTAAACTCGTTTCTCCTAGGAACATCATCTTTTAATTTTACAAAATTCATAGAAATTAATAAGATTCATAGTCATTTACAATCTCAATCGTTGTTCAAGATTTCATCATCTCATCCGATAGATGGATTTCTTCATTTTTAGAAGTTATCCACAATCTCATCACAATCTCGTCACAATCTCATCATCTCATCCGTCTGATGAATTTTTTCATTATCGGAAGTTACCCATGATTGATGATTTTATCACAATCTCAACTGTTGTTTTGGATTTTGTCATCGTCTCATCCATTGCATGGATTTCTTCATTATCCACAATCTCAAAAGACAATACTTTTAATTGTATAAATAACAATATACATTGATATTAAAAAAAAAATTATATCTCAATCTTATTTTAAAATCAAATGCACTCTTAAAATTAAACACTATTTGAAATCAAATACTCTTCCAAAGTGAACTACCACTGATCTACTCTAGTGCAAACAATTCATGATCCAGTGGCCGAAAGAAAAAAAAAATATTTTGCATTGAAATAAGAGGCATGCAAAAAAAAAACGTGATGCGTGCAACAATTTGCAATTATTGCAGGACCGACATGATTTTGGAGTAAAGAAGTACTTCATGATATAATGACAACTTGCATTATCATACACAATATGATAATTGAGGATGAACATAATCTCATACATTTGAAACACCATCTCCAGAAGTTGAATTGATAATGGGTGAAAATGTTCGATTCCTACAGTTTTTTACTTGACATAGAAAAATAAAAAATAAAGACACACATTTTGCTTTATGTAATGCATTAATATAACATTTATAGGATCAATATAATAGTGTGGATAATGAATAAAATTATGTCATTTTTAACTGTATTCTAGTAGCAACATATGTTATTTTCATGTATGTCGTTTTTTAATCTAAAAATAAAATTCAACTTTAATAATTTAGTCATTAATTAAATAACATATATTATCGTTAATTAGTATTTAAAATATCATAACACAATTATTATAATTTTTAATTATTTAATAATAAAATATTTATATCTTTGTGAATTTTATTTATAAAGTATATTTTCTTGGGTGAAAATGTATAAAACGTAAAGTTTGGAGTTTTATTTGTGAATGATTGTAATAATAATAAAGAAGATGAAAAAAAACGAATACTCTTTTTTTGTTTTGCAATAAATAGTGTTTTGGATTGGACTAAATTTATGTAATTGCAGAAAATTTGTGTAAATTGGTGCAAATCATTATTTGAATTGGAGATATGTTACAATTTCATCTCAACCCTACTAAGATGTCTAAAATATCTTTTTTATCTTTTCAATCAACTTTACTCCCACTAGGCCCAATCAAATAATTTCTTTATTGATAAGTCAATACTAACTCAATCATTAAAAACACAGATTACTTACATCATAGAGTACCAACTTAAAGCAAAAAAAGCCTAAATCAGTGGTCACAAAATACATATGAAAGTAGAAAATGTGGACACAAAAATAGAGTTGCCACAAACAATACAAAAGAAGAATATGAATGTTTGTTAAGAAACATAACCTAACAAAGGCCTTGCCTCTGTGATCACATGTTACCAAATAGATAGGAGGAGAATATAAAAATTGAATGCAGTTTGAGTATAATTCAACGAGAGAGAAAAAATGTCAAGAATTGAAGAAAGAATATATGATTCCATTATTGAATATCAGAATTGGAGAAAACAATATCTGGAGAATTACAAATCGAATAATGAATGATCAACTGAATCAACAAACACTAATATCCCTTTTATATATATAAAGGGATACTCTAAACATCTAAACAGAAAACGTGTCTTTCTAAACATAGAAAGTGCTACTTTAGATAAACATATATATAACTAATATCCCCCTCAAGTTTGGGGTGTAAACAGATCCAAAACTCCAAACTTGTGCAACAAATATTCAAACTGATGTTTGCCCAATGCTTTGGTTAGGAGATCTGCTAGTTGCTCATTTGTAGATATATGTTGAGTAGCTATAATTCCTTCTTGAATCTTATCTCGTACAAAATGGCAATCCACTTCTATATGTTTGGTTCTCTCATGGAAAACAGGATTAGATGCTATGTGTATAGCTGATTTACTATCACAAAAAATAGTTGTTGGTTCTGCTTGTGCAATCCCCATATCCTTCAACAGCCCTTTTATCCACAAAATTTCACTTGTAACAGTGGCAAGGGCTCTATATTCAGCCTCTGCTGATGACCTTGAAACAGTATGCTGTTTTTTTGTTTTCCAAGCCACTAAAGAGTCTCCTATCTTCACTGCAAAGCCTGTTAAGGATCTTCTTGTTAGTGGACAAGCTGCCCAATCTGAGTCACAAAACCCCTTAATGGTCTCATCTTTTTTTGAAGATAAAAGAATCCCTAAAGCTGGCATTCCCTTCAAATATCTGAGAACTCTATACATAGCATCCATGTGTTCTTTCCTTGGTTTATGCATGAATTGGCTAAGAATCTGCACAGAATAGCTAATGTCAGGCCTTGTCATGCATAAAAAGATAAGCTTACCCACAATTCTTTGGTAAATATGTATGTCAGCTGCTTGAGATGCATCTTTAATCCCTTTTTCTTCATCTGCTGCAGAAAGTATATTTTCAGAAAGCTTGGCATTTTGTTCCATAGGAATAGAAACAGGTTTACTCCCAGCCATACCTGCATTGTTAGGAGTTCCAAACAATATTTTCTTTGATTCAAATATATACATTTAGAAGATCTAGCAACCTCTATGCCTAAAAAATATTTCAATTGACCAAGATCTTTCATATAAAAAGTTTGGTTAAGATAAACTTTCAGCTCTCTTATCATATCAGAATTATTGCCTGTTATAAGTATATCATCTACATATACCAACAATATGACAATATCATGCCCTTTAGACTTAATAAATAAGGAGTAATCATTCTTAGATTGTTGAAAACCTGCTTGTTTCATAGCTTGAGTAAATTTATTATTCCATTGCCTTGAGGCTTGTTTAAGCCCATATAAAGATTTGTTCAATTTACAAACTTTACCCTCTAAACCATGTTTCTGAAAACCTAAAGGAATATCCATATATACCTCTTCATCAAGATCACCTTATAGAAAGGCATTTGTGACATCCATTTGCCACAAATCCCAAGCATTTTGAGCTGCCAAAGCTACAGCAGTCCTCACAGTGACCTGTTTAGCAACAGGGGATAAGGTCTCTGTGTAATCTAGACCTTCCCTTTGTGTATAGCCCTTGGCTACAAGTCTAGCTTTGTGTCTATCTATAGTGCCATCAGAATTGTATTTAGTGGTATACACCCACCTACAACCAATAGGAGATTTACCAGGGGTAAATCAACAATATCCCATGTATGATTCAATTGTAAGGCTTGAATTTCAATGTTCATAGCTTTCTGCCATTCAGGAGATCTAATGGCTTCATAGAAGTGTTTAGGGTCATATGTTGATGAAATAGATGCCAAAAAAGCTTTGTGGTTGTCTGAGATGTTATTATAATGAATGTAATTAGAAATGGGATGAGCAGTAGAGGTATTGGCATCTGTTGGTGGCAAGAAAGCAGAAACAAAATCTTTAGTCCATACAGGGGTTTTATGAATTCTGGAGGACCTTCTTAGACATTGTTCTTGATTAGAGGTCTCAATATGAGGGTTAGAATGTTCAGTGGTGTTAACAGAAGAATCAGGTCTCAATGCATCATTAGTATTTGAAATCTGATTTTCAGCAGAAACATATGGATAACCAAAGTCTTCATAGTATTGTTGGTTATCTATATTGGAGAAATGATCAGTAGAATCATTGGTATCAGATATAGTGAAGGGAAAAATGTTTTCATGAAATATAACATCTCTTGAAACAATAAAGCTATTATCATTTAAATCAAGAAGTTTGTAACCCTTTTGATGATCAGCATATCCTATAAAAACACAGGCTTTAGATCTATTTTGGAACTTATCACCCTGTGGTAAAACCTTTGCAAAACAGAGACATCCAAACACTCTTAGGTGTGAAATAGAAGGCTTATGACCATTCAAAACAGCAAAAGGAGTTTTTCACAGGGGTTGGTGTTCTATTTATTAAATATATGGCAGCCTTAATACAATCTCCCCAGTATATGATAGGTATGTTGGATTGTATTTGAGAGCTCTAGCTACATTTAGAATATGCCTATATTTCCTCTCAACAACACCATTTTGTTGAGGGGTATACACACAAGAGCTTTGGTGTTCAATGCCTAGAGAATCAAAAAAAAGTTTACACTCTTTGTTGAAAAAATCCCATGCATTATCTGTTCTTATAAGCTTCACATTCACACCATATTGATTCTTAGTATGTGTTATAAATTTTTTAAGAATAGGCAGAAGATCAGACTTGTAACACATCAAAAAAACACAACTAAATCTGGAGAAATCATCAACTATAGAAACAAAGCATCTCTCACTATTATAAGTACTCTCCTTATAGGGTCCCCATATGTCTAAATGTAAAAGTTGAAAGATATGTGTTGATTTTGTAGTACTTTCAGGGAAAGGGGATCTACTATGCTTGGCTAGAGGACATATAGAGCAAAACTTGTTATGATTATTGCTAGTAATTTGAACATTCAAGTCAGGTAAAAGGTTAAGCTTAGAATAAGCCATATGGCCTAGTCTATTATGCCATAAAACTGCTTTGTCATTTATTTGAGAGGAAGAAACATGTTCAGTTACAACATTCTTACATATAGAACCCATAGAATGAACAGAAAACAAATCAGCAGTATTTTTTTTGCTATCAAGGCAAAAGAGACCATCCCTAACACTACCAGTCTTCTTTGTTTTGCCACTCCAAATGTCCTGAAAAAGACAGAATTTAGGATAAAAGGATATGGAACAATGGTGAATTTTGAAACAGATAAAAGGTTATAATGGAAATCTGGTGTGTATAAAACCTTTTTTAGGATGAAATTGTCACCAATAGAACGTCACCATAGTAAAACACAGGTTTAGAAACACCATTTGGAAGGCTAACAATTGTATTGTTGTTAGTAATTCTAATAGGGTTAACAAGGATATGAAAATTAGGAGTCATGTGACAATTAGCTCCACTATCTATAATACACTTTATATTAGAATTTTCATAGGAGTTCATACCTGTGGGTGCAATACCTGCCATATTGGTTGTGGCCTATACATTGGCATTGTCTTGAGAGTTGTTGTTGGAAGTAAGGAGATGTAGGAGTTGTTGACACTCTTGTTGAGATAAAAAAGATGATGGACTAATATTTGAGATACCACTCTGAGTATGAGGTTCTATATGATTCTTGGACATATTCATTTGTTCCACTTCACTTGTGGCTTGATTAGCTTGATATGCCCCAAAAACAGTCCTATTGTCATTACCATCATTTCCAGATCCTCTCCCATTATAGTTCACTCTCCCTCTGCCTCTTCCTCTATTATTTCCTCTGCCTCTGCCATTATTTGGATAGCCAATAAGTTTGTAGCATGTTTCTTTGGTGTGATTGTTTCTATGACAGTAGTCACATGTCAATCCAGTCTTGTTTATGCTGTTAGGATTCTGTTGTCCATTTGGATTTATAGAGGTAGATAGGAAGGCAGTAGGATTGCCAGGTTGGGTATGAATCCCTCGTTGTGTTTCTTCATTACTAATCATGGAGAAAACTTGGCCATGGGTAGGGAGGGGTGACATCATTAGAATTTGGGATCTGGAATGGCTGTAACACTCATTGAGGCCCATTAGAAATTGCATGACTTTCAATTGGGAACAGAAATCAATCTATTCTTTGGATACATTTTTTGAAGGTAATGGCACAAGGGAATCATATTCATCCCAAAGTTGCCTGAGTTTTGAGTAAAAGGTGGTGACTGAATTCGATCCTTGGGTTAAGGTATTGATATATCGATATAGGGAGTACATTCTTGCGTTGTTAATTTTGTCAAAACGTTCTTTCAAGTCATACCAAATGAGATGTGCCGAATCGCAGTAAACAACCCCATGTATTAATTCACGAGACAAAGAGTGATGTATCCAGAATCTTACTAATGCATTGCAGCGCTTCCATTGTGGAAGTTGAGGAGAATTCTCATCAGGGATTGCACAAGATCCATCAATAAAACCTAATTTGTTTTTTGCCTCCAAAGATACAATCATCTCATGGCTCCATATTTTGTAGTTTTCCGAGCCCTTCAATGTCTCAGAAACCAAATCTATGTTGGGAGAATCCGATGGGTGAATGTATAGCGGATGTTGGAAATCAATAGTAGAAACCATGGATGTTGAAGCTTCTGTGATTCCGGTGATAGCCGCGGTGGGCGTAGCCATGGATCAAAATCAAGAAAGAGTTGCGAAGCGGAAGAAATCGGAAAGGGAAAATTAGGGCTAGGAAGAAATTGATACTGTATTGGACAATGGCTCTGATGCCATGTCAAGAATTGAAGAAAGAATATATGATTCCATTATTGAATATCAGAATTGGAGAAAACAATATCTGGAGAATTACAAATCGAATAATGAAGATGATCAACTGAATCAACAAACACTAATATCCCTTTTATATATATAAAGGGATACTCTAAACATCTAAACAAAAAGCGTGTCTTTCTAAACATAGAAAGTGCTACTTTAGATAAACATATATATAACTAATAAAAACTTCCACAATGCCCCCAAAAGATCTGTTCAACCAAAAAACATAAAAATAACTCAAAATCGATTTACATTTTGGATCGTAACTGCCTTCAATAAGCTAAAACCAATACCTTTTTTTTAAAAATCGATAAATACAAGCACAATAAGAAGTCCCGAAATTCAAGAGATTGATTTTTATCTTACCATATTGAATACGCATTAATTAATTAGTTATCCCTGCATTTTTTAGTATGGCGACTTTTCGTTAAGATTGGGTCGTAACAAATTTGTACTAATATGAACATTTAATTCGAACTCACCTAATTCGTAATGATGGCAAAAGCTCCAAAAATGCCCTAACTAATATGATACGAAAAACAGCTATATAAGTCGGGGAGTACAACTCAAATTGTGTAATTAAGTAGCATCATTTGTTACCGATTCAGTTCCCAACATGAGAGTTTTTTCTTGACATACTTAGTACGATAAAAATTGTTCAAAGAAGAGGAGCTTGGGATATGCAGTTAGATTGAGCGAACTTATTTAGGCATACGCTCTTGTATGATCTCTTTTTGCATCATCAGTAATCTTTGCATCTATGATGGTATGTGGGGTTTCTCATGGCCATGGATTACAGTATGTATGTATTGTAAAGATTATTTATGATGCAAAAGAAACCATACAAGAAGTTGTGTCCGAATAAATTTGCTACCTAGAGTTTATATGTTTGTATGGGAACTTTGTTATTCTCTTGGAATTGCTCTTAATTGGTGGGGAATATCTAGACTCAAATCTGACCACAAAACACCCAAAAAAATATCTTACTCGGACCCGATCGCATACCTGATGGGTCCAAAAAATTTAGGACACGATTGGCCGGATACATTTCAGGTCGAGTCGGGTCCGTGTCGGACACATCCACGGGTATTGTTTGGGTATAAACTCACATGTATTTTCAAAAGATAAAATTATTCAAATATTTTACCCAAATATACCCACGGGTTAGACTCGGACCCGACCCGACCCAGACCCGAACTATCTAGTGCCATCGGGTTCAGATCGTGTAAGTTTTCTATCGAACGAGTTCAGGTCTGGGCAATCCCTGGCCATTGACAAACATTGCATACTCTTGGTGATCATAGTATTAGTGACACAATTTAAAGTGATAAAAGTTCATCCGTTGTTTGCAATAGGAGATGAAATACCATTTTGTAATAGGAGATCCCATCCGAGAAAGATTCCTCTTAATCAATAGAGAAATCCAGTAGCCTAGAGTTATATTAATTATATAAATTGTGAAAATAGTATGAATATATATATATATATAATATCATGTGTTTAGCATTTTATATAATAGATATTTTTTAGTATAAAGTATTAGCAGCGCGTGCCATCAAAAATCATTGTGCGTGCAACATAACCGAGTAGGTTGGTTAATATAATCGACTAGCTAGTTCGATCTGAGTTTCAATGAAGATTTCTAGTTTACTTATCATTGTTTATATGTTATTCAATCAATTGTTTACACATGATTGTATCACTATTTAATTAAATTTTAACATCATTATATATATATAGTACCTCACAAATGTATTAGGATATTATCCACTTCGATGACATGAAATAAACCTAATTTAGTTGTCAGTCGTTTCTCTTCTGAGCCTAGTTGATTCATTTGTGTTCTATGCTCACTTGCGTTTTTAATTGTCTTCAAAATGAATGAAGATTCGTCTTTCACATTTTCAATATCACTTTTAGTCCAGTAGGTCACACTTGTGAAGAGCCACCAATATGATTGTTACAATTAAGTGAACATCCACCGATATCATCATCAGTAAAAGATGATAAGCTAGGAGATTTGGTAGTAAGATTATCCAACCGAACAAGACATAGTAAGATTATCCAACCAAACAAGACATAGTCTGGATTATAATTTTGGAGAATTTGAAACTCGTTTCTCCTAGGAACATCATATTAAAATTTTACAAAATTCTTAGAAATTAATAAGATCCATAGTCTTATTACAATCTCAATCGCTATTCAAGATATCATCATCATCTCATCCAATGGAAGGATTTCTTCATTTTCAGAAGTTATCCACAATCTTATCACAATCTCAAACATTGTTCTAGATTTTACCATCATCTCATCCGTTGGATGGATTTTTTCATTATTAGAAGTTACCCACAATCTTATCCTATGATGCACGGACACGGGACACGTAACACGGCGCACGATACAATACGGACACGGGACACGGTATTTTAAAAATATTAGAACATGACACAGTCTTGAAACTGCTAAACTAATATACATATATATGTTAATTAATTTATGTTAAAATATATAAATTAGTATTTTCATTCTAATTTAAATATGACTGTTTAGATAAATAAACTATAAGAATGACTACTGTACGTTATAAATTTGTATTTGATTTGTAAAATTATATATGTTTGAAAGAAAAATAAATACTTCAGCTTTCAAAATCACAAAAAATAAGTAAATAACATCAAGTGTCACAAATAATGCATACATAGTAGAAATACCCTCTAACTGCATTATTACGTTGTTCATATTTTATTTTTTTATTTTATTTAAGTAGACAAATTTATTTTTATATTGGACACGGTGTCGGAGAGTGTTAGACAAGTGTCGTATCCGATCAGGTGTCTGACAATTTTTAAGTGTCCGTGCATTACAGATCTTATCACAATCTCAACTGTTGTTCTAGATTTCGTCATCATCTCATCTGTTGCATAGATTTCTTCATTATCCACAATCTCAAAAAAAAAATTAATTGTATAAATAACAACATTCATTGATATTAAAAAAAATCATATCTCAATCTTATTTTAAAATCAAATGCACTCTTAAAATCAAACACTCTTTAAAAATCAAATACTCTTTCAAAGTGAACTACCACTGAACTTCTATAGTGCAAAAAATTCATGATCGAGTGGCCGAAAGAAAAAAAATATTATGCAAGAGGCATACAGAACAGACGTGGAGCGTGCAATTGTTGCAGGACCGACACAATTTTGGAGTACAGAAGTACTTCAAGTAATGATGGCTTGCATTATCATACACAATATGATAATTGAGGATGAACGTGATCTCAGTGCATCAATTACATATATATTTGAAACACCAACTCTAAAAGTTGAATTGATAACCGATGAAAATGTTCGGTTCCTACAGTTATTTACTCGACATAGACAAATAAAAAACAGAGACGCGCATTTTGCTTTATGTAATGCATTAATAGAGCATTTATGGGAGCAATATAATAATATTGTGGATAGTGAGTAAAATTATGTCATTTTTAACTGTATTGTAGTAGCAACGTATGTTTTTCATGATGTCTTTTTTAAATCTAATAATAAAGTTAACTTTAATAATTTAGTCATTAATTAAATAACATATATTGTTGTTAATTGGTTTTTAATATACCGCAACACAATTATTATAATTTTTAATTATTTAATAATAAAATATTTGTCTCTTGGTGAATTTTTATTAATAAAGTATATTTTTCTTAGGTGCAAATGTACAATACGTAAAGTTTTGGCTTCTATTTGTGAAATATTGTAATAATAACAAAAAAGATGAAAAAAATGAATACTCCTTTTTTTGTTTTGCAGTAAATAATTTTTTGGATTGAACTGAATTTACTGTAATTGCAACGAATTTTTGCAAATCATTATTTGAATTGGAGATAGACCTTACAATTTCATCTCAGCCCTACTAAAATGTCTAAAGTATCTTTTTTAATCTTTTCCAATCAACTTCACTCCCACTAGGCCCAATCAAATGATTTCTTCTTTGATAAGTCAATACTAATTCATTCATTAAAAACACAAATTACATACAGCATAGAGTACCAACTCAAAGCAACAAAAACCTAAATCAGTGGTCACAAAATACATATGAAACTAGAAAATGCGGACACAAAAAATAGAGTTGGCACAAACAACACAACAAAAGAAGAATATGGATGTTTGTTAAGAAACATAACCTAACAAAGACCTTGCCTCTGTGATCACATGTTACCTAATCGACGAGAAAAACATCAAAAAAAAAAAAAACTTCCACAATGCCACCAAAAGATTATTTCAACCAAAAAAACATAAAAATAACTCAAAATCGATTTACATTGTGGATCCTAACCGCCTTTAATAAGCTAAAACCTATTTTTTTAAAAATCAACAAATACAAAGACAATAAAGAGTCCGAAAATTCAAGAGATTGATTTTTAATTTACCATATTAAATATGTATTAATTAATTAGTTATCCTTACATTTTTAATATGGCGACTTTTTCATTAAGATTGGGTCGTGTTAAATTTGTACTAATCTAAATATTTATTGCGAACTCACCTAATTCGTAATGATGGCAAAAGCTCCAAAAATAACCTAACTAATATGATACGAAAAACAGCTATATAAGTCGGGGAGTACAACTCAAATTATGCAATTAAGTACCGTCATTTGTTACCGATTCAGTTCCCAACATAAGAATTTCTTGACCTACTTAGTACGATAAAAATTGTTCAAAGAAGAGGAGCTTGGGATATGCAGTTAGATTGAGCGAACTTATTTAGGCATATGCTCTTGTATGATCTCTTTTTGCATCATCAGTAATCTTTGCATCTATAATGGTATGTGGGGTTCCTCATGGCCATGGATTACAGTATGTATGTATTGTAAAGATTATTTATGATGCAAAAGAAACCATACAAGAAGTTGTGTCCGAATTAATTTGCTACCTAGAGTTTATATGTTTGTATGGAAACTCTGTTATTCTCTTGGAATTGCTCTTAATTGGTGAGGAATATCTACATTCAAATTGGACCACGGAATACCCAAAAAATATTTTACCCAGACTCGATCGCATACCCGATGCGTCCAAAAAATTTAGGACACAACGGGCCGGATACATTTCAGGTCGAGTCGGGTCCGTATCGAACATATCGGGTATAGACCCACATGTATTTTTAAAGGGTAAAATTGTTCAAGTATTTTACCCAAAAAACACCCACGGGTTAGACTCGGACCCGACATGGACCCAAACTATCTAGTGCCATCGGGTTCGGATCGGGTAAGTTTTCTTTTCTAGAGAAACTTGTATATAAAAATGAAATGCCAAGACAATCCAAAATCTGATAATGTTTCATAATTCAAAAGGGGAAATTAAGAATTTTTTATGGTTAGTGTTCTAAATTCATATACATATATAAATAATATATACATATAAATATGTATACGGTAATATACTAAATAACATATACGTATAAATATATATACAGTATATATATATATTAATATATATATATATTATAGTGTATATACATATATTAATATATATGGTACATATTATAAATATATATATGGTTGGGAATTAATTTTTTTTAAATAAAAGAGGGGGTTGCACCTTGATGGAAGGAAGGGGTTTAATACCATATCACTTCTCAATTGTATCACAAAGTATTTCCTATCAATCAGCTTTCATCAAACAAAAAGGGCAAGAAATCAAAACGACAAATTGAACTGTTTTATAGTCCTTGGTATCAAGTTTCTCTTGTTCTCTCATTATCCTTTCTACATTTTCATACTTGTGCTACACACATTCTCAAGTATCATTACTTTCTCACGAACCAAAACAATATCTCAGGATAATGTCATTTAGGATGTAACCTCAAACATAAAGCATCAACCTGAAACAAATTTCTAGGTTGAAAACACATTGCAATATGCCAAAACAATCTATAGAATCCAGAAACGGAATTAGTTAGGGATTTGGATTAATGTTAATTAGGGGATTAGTTATGCTAGTAACGGAATGAGCGACACTTGTGGAAAAGGGGGATTTGTTATCTGCTCCAGATGATATCAAGTTTTGTTGAAGGCTTCAAGACGATGTAATTGTTGATTTCTATTTTGATTAGTTGTAATCGTTTGGTTACTTTGGAGGTGTACTGAAGTTGGTATTGAATATTGCTTTTGAATGAAATATAGTGCCTTTTCTGAGATTATTTCTGATTATATATGTGCATTAATTTCATTCAAAAGCAATATTCAATCCCAACACTATAACAACTTCAGTACACCTCCAAAGTAACCAAACGATTATAACTAATCAAAATAGAATTAAACAATCACAACGTCAAAACTTGATATCATGTGCAGCAGATGAGAATTGCTCAACGAAGAAGAAGAAGGGAAGGAAGAAATAGAAATTAAGGCGAACTGCAGCAACAACTCGCCTAATTAACATTAATCCAAATCCTTACGTGGATAATTGACTTCAACCTAAAAACATCGTCGTAATCTTATGTTTTCTTTACTAACAAAAACGCACTTCACAATCCCAAAAAACGTAAACGTAATCGGCCTTTCCTACCGTTATTACCTTTAAGGCATGACAAAGGCCATTCAGAAGCAGTTCATGGGGTAGCCTTAAAATCTTTCCTTCTCCCAAAATAACCAACAAAATAGGAGTAAACCTCATCGCTGGTCTGAAAACCGGGCCTGGATTTAGCCCATTTGAGGAAATCAAGCGCCAGACGACCTGCATCAGGGGGAATATCAAGAGTGGCGAGAAGGAGTGTGGGGGGGGTTATAGTGATGTGGGAGAATGAAATGTCGAGGCTCTGAATCTGGATTTTTGAGAAGCTCATCCATCAGAAAGAAGTTGTTTGTTCTGAAATAAAGCTGTCGTTGTTGTTGTTTTTATGTGTTGTCTGGGAAGAGAAAAGACTCAGAGACGATAAGTGAAATTGGTTGGTGTGAGACCAGAAAGATTTAAGAGGAAGGTGTGATCCCGGCGATGGGTGGATGATGGAATTGGGTAGTGTAGTGGAGAAGGAGCAACGTGGGGAGAGGAATAGTTTACGCAAGTGCAATGGAGATAGTGGGATTTTGAGCTTACGCATTTTTCAGTAGCAGAATTAACTTGTGAGAGAGAGAGAGATGGAGAATGAACGCCCCAATTGGATGGCACTGTATTCCAAAAAAAGTTAGGAAAAACTTGTTTGTTTGGCAACGTTTATGAGAATTTTCTTATAAAAAAATCTCTCAAAATTATAAATAATTTGAAGAAAAAAGTCAAAAAAAATTGAGTAAAATTGAATTTTTACTATTCATGATTTGACCGTTAATTCTATAAATTGAAATGGTTCTTCCGTCTATTTTTCAAAACTAAAAAATAAATTAATTATATATTCTAATGCAAAATAATGTAATGTTTAAAATAAGATCAATTGTGACTATTTTTCAACTTAGACCAAAAATATTTAATATAAATTATATTTATATAGGCCCCAATTGGTTGGCAAGTCAATCCCCAAAAATTTTATTTCAGAGTACAAAATCTCATAAAATTCAATTGTTTGGCATCTCAAAAAAAATTTCCTAAAAAAATCTTTCAAAGTTAAAAATTATATTATAGAAAAAGAGAAAAAATAAATTTTATTATTCATGATTTGACAGTTACTATTACAAATAAAAATAAGGTTTTTTTAGCTATATTTTGACTCTAAAAATTAAATTAATTACATATTCTAATACAAAATGACGAGACATTTAAAATAACATCCACTGTACATATTTTTTTGTGTCTAAATTGATGAGTTTTACTAAAAATTGTTAGTAAAATTTATATATAAATATCAATTCAAACTAATTTCTCACAACAAAAAAATTTCACATCAACCATAATCATTACATATTTTCTTTAAAAAAAAAAAACTCATTCATACTCTTTTCTCAAACCACATTTCTTATCCTTAAAATTATTATTCTCATTTTTATCATGAAAAATAATTCTTTGAGATGGATGTGCCATCCAATTGGGCCCTAAATTTCTCACAACAAAAGACATATCACATCAACCACAATCATTACATATTTTTCTCTTAAAAAACTCATCTACACTCATTTTTCAAACCTTGTTTCTTATCTTTCAAATAACATTTTCTCAATTTTATCATGAAAAAAATTCTTTGAAATTGATATACCAACCAATTGGGGCCGAATGGATTGGGGTTTTTTGAGTTTTCAGTTCACAGCGAGAGTGACTAGGAAGTAAGGCCCAATTGGTTGGCCACTCAGACTTCCAAAAAATAAATTTAGTCTCAGTATAAAAATCTTACAAAATTTTTTCTCAAAATTACAAATAATTTGAATTTTTTTGCAACAAATGAATTTTACTATTCATAATTTGACAGTAATACAATCAATTAAAAGAGTTTTACCGATTAGCTTTCAAAGCCAAAAATTAAATAATTACATATTTTAATGCAAAATAATGCAACGTTTGACTAAATAAATTTAATAAAAAGTATATTTAAATATCAACTCAAACAAATTCCTCACAACAAAAAATATATCACATCAACCACAATCATTACCTATTTTTCTCTTAAAAATCTCATCTTTCAAATCAAATTTCTCATTTTTATCATAAAAATAAATTTTTGGAGATGGACATACCAACCAGTCGGGCCCTAGTTGTTGAGGGGTCGGAGGAAAAATAATGTGAGGATCTTAATAGCTCATTGGTCCAAACCAAAAAAATATATATATTTTTTGAAATAAAAAATTCAAAAAATATCAAATATTTATGTCTTAAAAAAAGAATTACAAAAAATATCTTAAAATTTTAAATAATTTTAAGAAATTTTTAGAAATAATAGATAATATGATTCTAATTATTTATGATTTAACAGTTTACTCCATTAATTTAAAAGATTTTTTTTCGACTATCTTTCAACTCAAAAAATCAAATCAATCACATATTTTAATATAAAATAACGCATCGTTTAAAATAAAGTTCATTATGACTTTTTGGATGTATAAATCGATGAGTTTGACTAAAAACATTTATTATAAATTATATTGAAATTTTCAAATAAAATTTTCACAACAAAATACATATCACATTAACTGTAATATTACAAATTTTTATCTAAAAAAATTCATCCACACACACATTTCACAATAATTAAAAATATTTTTTCTCACTTTTATCACTAAAATAAATTTTCAGATATGGATATGTCATCCAATTTGGCCTTATTTAAAAAAAAAAAATTAAATGATATAAGGAGTTTTACGTCTTTTGACAAATGTGTGTGGATATAGGTAATAGGAGGATGGCGATTTGGATGATGTGGGACTGACTGGTTTTAGCGAGAAGCCTACGGTTGAATTTTTCCCTGTACACGTGGCGGAGAGCCTTAACTTCGCCGGCAAAGTCTATTCACCGGCGGCCAGATACGAAGCTCTTCTCAAAGGTAATTTCTTGACTTCATATAACCATGCATTTTGTGCTGTTGGTTTCTGGCATTGTCTTTTTCAATATGAAACTTAAATATTATTCGACTAAAATGGTGCAACATTTACTCTATCCTGTTCATGTAAGGATGGATTTTAGGCTTCCTTCTGCAGATGAACTCTTGTTATATCTGTTTTGCTCGAATATCTCTGTTTTTTGCTAATTTGAAGTAGTAATAAATATCTTATCTTTGTGGTACACCGTACATACTATTGGGAGGGAACCATAGTGCTGAATTCAGATGAAATTTAATTGATAAGCCCTTTGGGTTCATCATTTATGAAGTCTAAATTCAAAACTGAAAGGCTTATGAATCAACCCAAGTCATGAAATAATAATATGCAGGATTTGTTCATATCCGTTCATTTAGTTTAGTCTGAGTTTGATCATCCTGTTTGTTAGATGCTTGAGTAAGCATTATCGGACTTAATTTGACAACTTAGTTTAGTGATTCAGCTCAACTTTGTAAACTTGTTTATGTACGAGGACATATGCTTACAGTTACCCATGGTTGAGTGTGTTTCATGGAAGTGTTTACGTTTATTTATCACATTTCCTATTTTACAGATTGACTTAGACAGTAGGAAACACGTAAACAGAGTACCAGAGATATATGTATGAAACTTTAAAGAGCCTGGAAGTAAACAGATACTTAATTTGAGTTGGATATGAACACCTTTGAGTTTGAAGTCCTTCCTTTTGAATTCAGATAGTTGAGTGGACTGGCTTAGCTTGCCCAATGTCGTTCACTGATTGTTGATATTTGGAATCAAATAGTTTTACAGCCAGAAAAGTTGCATATTTAAGTATCATTTGATTGTGTATGATTAGTTAAGATGTTTAATTTCTTAAATTTGTTATTCGTATTCATGACCTTTGAGTAAAGATTAAGTTACTCCACTGAAGAGAATCTGATCAATACCTGAGAACATTTAAGTTTAGATATGCACCTCCAGAATCTTTTAAAGGAATAACTTCACTCCAAATGGGGCTTTCATTTTTTTGTCAATTGCACTTCTTTGGAGCACTAAATGATATCCTTCAATTTACCAAAGGGTAACATATCCATAATTTGTTTTTTTTGGTTGGGGGGGAGGTGGGTGGGAGGAGAATTGTGAACCAAGTATGAGGTTTTTGGGTGGATTTGCATTTGTGTAAATGGTTTCATATAACTACATAGAGATGGATATGAAGGCGACCATAATGATTTTAAAAAAAGCTTAAAATGATTGCCACAAATCTTGAAATTCATTTTAAGTCGAAATCATCAGTACTAACTAAATAGATTTCCATGCCCAATACAACATGAGTCAAAAGTAACCCTCAAGAATCATTTTGGTTACTAAAGAAAATCAGGTGCAAGGCTCTCAAGTTGTATAAGAGAATTTTCTAATTAATCTCTTACGCTAGGGTTACCACATCAAACAAGCAAATAAGTAGTAGGTAAAACATGTCCTGGATATCATGGTTCAACGGTTTATGTACTTTGCTTTGCAGTGTTTAGCAAATTCAGTGGAAATTTGTATGACTGAATTAGACTGATGCTTTGATTGCGTTCTTCAATCTGTTTAGTGTGAAGCAGATATGGTGTCTTTGCTTACTTCAGCATCAACCCATCAAACATGGTTGCCAAATGCATACACTCAGGTTCTGATCTTCACTCTTTACCTTTGGAACCTCAATTGTCTATGGCAGGTTTTCTCATTCTTATATTGTATACTTTAAATTTATTCCTCAGCTAGGTCGGTATAGGCATGGTCAACTTCGGAGAACTAGTCCTTTCGCTGTTAGGTCCGAGCACATGCCTTCAACATCAAGTTCTTCTTGTCAAGGTATTTTTTGTTCTAATTTTTTGACAAAATAAACATGAAGACTTGGATAACCTTTATTAGATGTACCACACCGATTAATTGTTAAGATTTTGTGGGTGTGAGTGTTTAAGTGTGTGGATGCACTTATTCTCCTTAATTTAGTTGAGGTTGACAAATCCAGCTGCATTTTGGTGCAATATGTGGACGCATGGGTTATTGACAATTAATGAAGCTTCAAATGCAAAAGGTCTTATTTATGTGAACAAAATGTGTTTATTAAACTATATAAAAAACACCGATCTGGAACTAGCTATTCACTTTTGACAGAGTATCAAACCCTGCAAAAGGTCTCTTCCGTTAGAACCAAAGCTATGTATCAACTGTTCTCTTCATTCACATTCAAAAGGATATAATCAGAGCTTCTAATTTTTAATATTTTACTATTAATTGTACTCTATCTTAGGGCTATAAGAGATAGATTAATCCTACAGGCAGTGGCGGAGCCAGGAATCGAAAGTGGGGGGGGGGGGGAATGTTAAATTTTTTAAAATATACTTATGTTAAAAATTTGGGGGGGCGAAATGTTAAATTTTTTAAAATATACACATGTAAAAAAATTTTCTTACACACGCATGTTAAAAAATTTAAAAATTTGGGGGGGGGGGGGCGGCCCCCCCCCGCCCCCCCTAGCTCCGCCTCTGCCTACAGGGGAAATTTGTGTGATAAATAAGAAAGCCACGCTTAAGAAATCTTCTTTCCTCTGTGTTAATCTTTGTATATCATTTGATTCAATCAAGCTATCCCAAATCCCATTTCAAGAGTGCACCAAGCTGATTGCACACCGAAAATGCCAATGCCTCATAAGTCCCACAAACAATGTCTGGTGATGATAATGTTTTGACCATCTTTGTTATACATGAACTTGTCCATCTGCAAATGAGAATGGCCTGTGAATAAACCCACTGAGCTAGTATGGAGACATCAACCTTATAGTCATTATCATTTTGTGCTCAAGTAGTTGCTCCCAAGAAATGCCGTAAAATCAAATAGCTAATGATCATAGATGGGATGTGAAAATAGCAGCACTGTTCTTTTAACTTTAACGTGCAGTAAAAAGTTGCAGAAGGTTTCCAGTAGAAATCACGAAACGAGGATTGGATATTTACTCTTTACCTTATCATCTAGTAGTATATAATTCAGATGGAAGTTTGGTATAGCATCAAATTTCTCTGCTTTAAAGACTAAACCTTAAAATCTGTCTTGTTTCATCTTTATCAGTTGACATCCACATTGTCATTGTCCAAGCAGGTATATGCATGTAAGAGATTTACAGCCACATTTACCTTAAGAGCCAATCTTCTGCTTGGTTGTTTTGTTATTGAACTTCTAGAGTTAAGACATTTGGATTAAATGAATGTCTGATACTTTTTCTATGTTCATGACAGATATGCCTGGAAGACGCCAACTCCTTGCCCTGGGGGCAACAATTGCCCCATGGATATTGTTATCTCAGCAGGCGTCAACAGCGTGTATGTCATTTCTGTTAGGAACTTAGGATTCTTTAAACTCACCAGATTTTGAATTAATGAAGTATGAAAGTTTATAGATTCTCTTCTCTTTTGTTTTATCTCCATTGGTTTTGCTGTTATTTTGTATATACAGAGCCATATTAGTCTCTAAAATGTGGCTGTGTTTTCATATGTTTAGTTATTTGTTCAAGGATAGCTTAATATCCCCCGCCCCCTATCCCTCTCTCTCACTCTTTTATCATTATTCTTGCTATTATATTATGTTCATCATCATCCTCATTTGACGTTTGTTTGGATCATTTAAAACGTCTTTTAGTTGGTTATTCTTTTATTTATTAGCGATTATGCCTGATATGCATATGGCTCAGTTGCTGCAGAATCAAAAAAGGGATTTCTGTTGGTAACGGATAAGAAGGATGGATATAATTTTCTGTATCCCTTTGGGTGGCAGGTCTGTCTCATAACTTTTTCTTAACTTGCCCACATTTTCCTGTGCTATATTTGTACTAGTCTAGTTTTGATTTTAGTCACATTCTTTCTCATCAATTATTAACGTTAAAAAATTATAAGATCACTTCATGATCAGGGTATCCTCGATCATGATTTTTAAATTTGAAGGATCCATGTGTCTAGGAGATCACTGCTACAAATTTTCTACACAAGAAAGAAAAAATAAAATTCGATATATTATTCTTTATGATAGAGATAGAGAAAAAAGAATTAAACTAAACTAAACTTGATAAGGTGCGCGACATAGGGGATCGGCGGCTTGAAGATTGCGGAAGCGAAAGCTCAAGATGCATGGCTATGATACCATGTTTAATAATATAAAACGCCATTGATAATATTATTGATGATGAGAGGTATATTATATAGGGTTACAAGACATGGTATTGACCATTAAGATAAACTTAACTAAATTAGGAAACTATAACTATAATTCCTACACAAAACTAAGAGAAACATCCTAATATATTCTAACAAAGACTTGATTTTTTCCTTCCAAGTTTAAGCTATTGTTTTGTGTTTGTTGAGGGACCAGGAGGTAGTCGTTGAAGGGCAAGACAAGGTCTTCAAAGATGTTATTGAACCTCTGGAAAGCGTCAGCGTAAATCTGATCCCCACCGCCAAACAAGATATTCGTGATCTTGGGCCCCCACAGGAGGTTTGCTAATTATTTACTATTATAATTCATCGTTATTATATGTTTGTGGCTGAAGAGAGGTATTTTGCTGTATTACTTTATAATTTATCTTACGCACTGTGTTTTAATATTCCTGTTTGATGCATGTCTTACTGTTTTTCATGTAGATGTTTGATGTGATTCGTTAGTTAATATCAGTTTCTGGCTGCTTAAATAATTTCGGTTTCTTGTTCAAACTTGGATCTAGGTTGCTCAAGCCTTAATAAAAAGGGTCTTGGCTTCTCCTTCTCAAAAGACAAAGCTGATTGAGGCATCAGAGGTAAGTTCTTTGCTCCAATTTCTAGTAGTATATGTCAATTCTAGCTATACAGAGCTTACAACAACTTATATTGCAACAATCGAAAGTTCAATATATTCCTGTAGTGACAAAAAAATTGTTGGCTTTTATCATTCTGCTGTTGTTTTATTTACTGTATTGTGTGTTTGTATATTACTGGATTCAGTTTCTTTATTATTCTCTACAGTTTTCCAATCATGGAAAGTGTCTTTTGACATGCTTTTTCCTTCTTATTCTTTGAAACCTCTTCTTGCTTCTTTGCATGTTTCATGCACTCAATTTCACATGCTTCAGTTTTTCACTGCCATTAGATACGTCTCTATTGTTTCTTTTTTGCCCCTCTCCCTTTATTGTTAGGTTTGTGATCTTATTACAGAGTTGATCTTGTCTAATTTTGTCAAATGGGCTGAGCCCTATGTTCTTGGAACATTGATCTGTATTCCACCATTTCTCATCTTATTTTTCTCATTGATGAATATGGGAGCTAATGATTGGTTTCCATTTTATTTTTCCGGGTCATGTCTTCTTACAGCGCGAAGTGGATGGTAAAGCTTATTACACGATTGAGTTTATGGCTCAAGCTCCAAACTATACTCGTCATGCTCTTAGCGTACTCTGTATTGCTAATGGTACGAAAACTCATTTTTTTTATTTCTACAACTCTCTGTGTACTTGGAACAATAGTCCCCTTACTACATATTCCTAAAGTATAATTTGTAAGAATATTTTCAGATTAAGAATTGGATTAAAGATGATAATCCTGTTCTCAACAATGATTCATTTAAGGCAATCTAAATAGCCACACAAATTCGTTTTAAGATTATTTTGCATAGATTTACCTGGTACCTTAACTTGTCCGCTTTAGAATTAAACAATGATGCAAAAATGCAATCTGATTAATATAAGTTCTGATATATATATATTAAAATGCAAATATAATCTACACGTGTTTACAATACATCACGAAAGAATCCTTATATGCAGTAATATGTTAAAGCTGATGAATTTAAGTTAATTTTGTTGCAGGAAAGTTCTACACGTTGACAACAGGGGCAAACGAAAGGAGATGGGAGAAGATGAAAGATCGACTAAAAACTGTGGTCGATTCTTTCCAAACTTTCAATGTCTGATAGTGAACCCATATCTTCATGGCAAATTATCTATCTAATGCTAGAGGCTATACTCTTATCGGTGTAGATAGGAGGACAAATTTTCTTCTCTTCATTAAACTTGTTTTCGCTTGTTGTATGCCTTACACTTACACTTTGTGTTTTTGCTTTTACAATTGGACAAAGATATAAGTGAAATTGCAATATTCAAAATTCATCTGTAACACAAAGCTTTATATTCTGAATGGTAATTTTTTCGTTTATTATTCATTAAATTGTTCTATATGTATAAGTCGTTGAGTGAGATGTCTTGTCGTTGAAAGGGTGGCCCGTGGGGGTGGGGGTTGTGCATTTGTACAGTGAGATCTATATGCGTAGGCTTGGCATTGGGTGGGTCGGACCCAGACCCAGACCCAACTTTGGGTCTGCGTTTGGACCCAATAGTTTGTTTTGGATCTGGGTCTGAGTCCAACCCACCCAATGCCAGGCCTAGACTATGCGTTACTTTCGAAGAAGAGTTGTGGATGCACACATTGATATTCTCGAAATTTTTTATTCTTTCTCTTTTTTTCTTAACACTTGTAAACAACACGTGCAATGTGAGACATAATAAAATAAAACTTTGAAATTCAGATTTCCAACAATTTGAAACTTAATAATATAGTAAATATTGTAATGGAATGTATTTGCACATAGGCCATAAACAAATATTACAAAATAAACGATTATGAAAAATTTAATGGATTTGTAATTATCGTAATATTGATATTATGTTAATATGTAAAAAGGTTAAAGTATTAAAAATAAATTATATATGTACTTTTAAAATAAATATTTATTGTGAAAGCACTTTCAAAATGTATCATTATATGTTTATGCACTGTATATAAATTATAATTTCACTATTAATAATTTGCCAATTAACATTATCGATATATGTGTTAAGGCCTTAAATAGGTCTGCTTGACATTGAGCCTAATCCATTAGACTTAAGGGGCCATCCCCTTTAGGCCGGTGGACAAAATTGGTCTGGCCAATTTTGGCTCGTGGGTCAATTTGGCCAACTTGATTTTTCTTATTATATTATAAATATATATTTTATCATTTTTATTTTAAAACAAAGTGTATCGCATTTAGAAAAATGCAGTGAATCTTGAGGATAATGGTTTAACTTTAAATCCCCTTCCCAACTATTCAATTTTTCCCTTAGAATTTAAAATATAATAAAAAATTAAAAAATAAAAAAAATAAAAAACAAGTTCCCTAACAGGCCCCCCACAAGGCTGGTTTTGGGCCTTTTGGCTAACCTGGCCCCTTGGATAAATGGGCGCTAACAGGCCAGTCGATCCGGCTTGTTATGGTCTATTTAACATGTTTAATTATGAATGAAATTGGATTTTCTTGTTAGATTTCAATTCAAAAAATTAAATTATTTGATGCACAACATTCAAAATAAGAGCAATTATAACTATATTTTTATTTTTATGTCTAATACTCTAAATCGATAAGTTTAATTAAAAATAAATAATATATTTATGTTTAAATATCAACCTCAAATAAATTTCTTACAAAAAAATCTATAATATAATTATTACATATTTTTCTAAAAAAATATCATCCTAATTCACTTATCAAACCACATTTTTTATCCTTCAAACTACTTTTTCTCACTTTATCATCATAAAATATTTTTCTTTGATACGGATAAGTTATCCAATTGAGGCATGGATTGCTCAAATACTACTCTTTGGAGATTAAATTTTAATTCACGATGCTAAAAATGAGAATATACATATATATTTTTGTATTAAAAGTGAGATTCTTGCAATCACTAATATTAAAAATGTATAAATAATTAATTATGATATCAAAAATCAAAATTTTCGATCATATATGCACATTTAATTATTTGAAAAAAGCCATGTAGGAAAGAAACAAAGAAAACAAGGAATCATCTCTCTCTATCAATCGGAATACAACTCTGAAACACACACACACACACAAACGATATTTATAATTAGGGTTTTTAGCTTTCTTCCCCTCTCGTTAAATCCAGACCAAATCGAATAATTTCGCTACTCAACAGCTTTTATGTCGGGAGAATATCAGTAAGCCCTTCATCTACTGAACCTTTCGTAATATGTATATTTTCACCTGTTGAGTTGGTTCCCTTTAATTATTTCTGGAGATAATCGAATGACATTTTGGTGAATTGGGTGCTTACGCTGCTGCACCAAATATTTTGTGGAAGGAGGAAAAATCTAACTTTTGGGTTATCTTTTCGTCTTTGTTTGGGGGATGTTTCAGTTTCAGAAATTTCATTTAGTGGGTTATCATTAATTAAGTTCCACTTACTGTTTCTTAGAGCATCTTGTAAGATGTTACTCTAATGGAGCTTAAAGGTATGGTTTTTGGTTGGCCTGGACACTTATTACTATGTTTCTTCCCCATCTGACTATAATTGATTGAGTAAGGTGGTGGCACTCTATGTTGAAAGAACTGAACTTGGATATTGTAATGATATGGTTCTTTTGGCTTGTGTCTTTAACCCCTAACATCTTATGAGGTAAAATACCAAGTATCTGGGAGTAGGGTTAAGGTGAGATTTCTTTCCTCCATGTTAGGACATAAAAGGCTATTCATTATAAAGAATGACCCAACTGATTCGGAACTTGGGAGAGCCCCTTCAAAGAGTAACTTCTTGCTTTGAGGCTTCTCAGCATCATTTTTTTCACCATTCTTCTTTTCTCTACCATCTGTATGCGTTTATTAGCAAATTTGGCTACCTGCATTGCTCGTGAGCTTATAGTGATTTTTGTTTGAACTCATTGGTAAAATAACTTTATGTTCTTTCCTTTCACAGGCGTTCTTGAAAGGCATTGATGAACAGTTTGCAAATCGTTCTTGATGTTCAAGATGCTGTGAGCACATATTTGTCCGGTTCCTAGTTTAGTTTGGTTTTGAGATGCATGGTCAAGGGAATTATAATAGTCAAGTTGGGCAGGGTCCTTATGTGCCACCATTGTCATTTCAGCAACGCCCTGCCAATTCTGCAGTTCTTCCTCCACCTCCTTCTCACAATCATGGTTCACAACCACGGGGCGTCCAACAAGGACATCCATCTTTTCATCTAACAACAGGGATCCATGCGTATCAGCATGGCGTGCCCAGTGCTCATGAACAAGGTCCACCAATGCCATTTCCATCAAGTGGAATGAGTTCAGCTCAATCTCATTTAACTCACCCATGGAGTCAAAATGTTCGTCACAATCCAAGTGCATATCCACTGCCTTCTTCACAATGGAATGCTGTAGAAAGAGGTCCACCCCATCAACCCCCAATTCATGTTCCACCACCCCCGCCGCCACCTTACTCATCCCTCAGGCAGCTCCCACCTCCACCACCACTGCCGCCGCCACCACCTCCTCCCTCATATCCTCCTGGAGTTCCACCTCTTCCATCATCTTCACCTCCATCTGTTAAGCTCGCAAAGAATAACAGAAGCGGTAGCTTAGATGAGGACTTGTTCGATCGGGATAAATTGATGTTGGAGCGTTCACTTTCTGTGAAGCGTGCTGAAGTTGAATTTATACATGAAATTGAACCTGAAGCGAGATCAGAGGATGCTGTTGTTGCTTATTCACAGTCTGATTCTGATATGGATATGGAAGGTTAGTCTTTAGTTCCGCCTTTCAGATATTTGTAGTATGATGAGGTGTAGGCATCTGGATTGATTTGTTCTATTTTGACATTTACCTCTAAATGCTCTATCGAATTCAAACAGCAGTCATTCTGTAAAATTTCAGACTGCAATTAGAAATTAAGTCCAGATAACGTCGTTTAGATTTGATGAATGATATTACCATGTGATTACTGAAACAGGTTATTATGTGACCTTATACTCGTCTAATGTGAATTAGACATAACCACGTAAGTTATATATTTTTTGTAATTATAATAGAAAGCTAGATAATCTCAGCATGATTCGGAATTGGGATCTTTGTTGATATGCGCTCTAATTGCATGTTCATGACTTCGAATTTTTTGATTTACATGCCATACTGTTGAATACTATAATAAGCGTTCTTTTCAATAATTTTGCAGTGGAGCTGCAATTTGCTATTATCTTTTCCTAATGCATTAAAGATGATTTTGCTTTATCTATTGTGATATCCCAGCGGATGATAATATTGCTATTCCTCTTGTGATGTTCCAGAATGTAAAATAAGTACTGAGTATTTAGCTTGTCTTCTCACATGGAGTTTATTTTTTCTGAGGTCTACCATGATCAGAGAAGTTCTTTCATATTTTATTACCCTCAAAGTAGATAGTTTGGGATATTTTCTGTTTCATTTCTTGTTTAGCTGTTGAAGGGGTACTCACACTGAAAGATGCTTAATTAGAGATTAGTGCTGGGAAAAATCTAAAAATGTGAGACCAGGTGTTTTCTTTTTTGATAATCTTGAAAATTGAAGAGGAATTGGAAATAATTTTAATAGGGAACAACCTATTAGTTTCCTAAAGTTGTTTTCTTAATCTTCATCATATATTGAATGATTCTTCTTTTTATTAGTAAATACAAGTATAAACCTTTAAAAAATAGTTATCTTCATAGTCCCCTCTTCAAGACATTGGAAGTGCGCTGGAGCAAAGGGGAAACTGCTAGAAGTTTTGAAATTCCTAACAGTAGAAATTAGTTCCCATTGCATGTTCTAAGAATTATCCCACTAATTATGTTCGACCTAAATGTTCGACATATATATATATAGATAGATAGATAGATAGATAGATAGATAGATAGATAGATAGATAGATAGATATTACACTGTGCATGTCAACGCAACCAACACCAGAGAAGAATGTAGATGTTATACATGTTAATCTTTATTCCTTGTGGTGCTTCTAGATGATATCACTCAGCCTGAGGAGGAAAAACAGAATCCATTGTCCAATTTGAATGATGACTGTGTGCCAAAATCTCAAGAAGGTTATGCGAAAGAGCAGCCACGAGCAGTATCGAAAGATGAGATAGGAGGTAAGAAACTAATCTTATTTTTGGTTACCTTGACGAAGATAGAATTCTTGTAGTCTTGCTGTCTGTGGTTCATTTGCTATAAACTATCATGGAAATTGCATATACTTGCTAATTGTTGTCACTTCTCCATCTTCGATTGATATGTGGAAAATCCTTCAATATTTCATGATTGGGTTTGTAAAAGCTAATTCAGAAATTTTATTCTCGTTATTTCACTCCTTTTTTTGCCTGCGACCATATTCTTGTCTTTGCATTCGTTTCTGTGTTAGACTGTGTTTCTTATTTTCACTGGTGTGGTGATTATAATGACTATCTGTTCAGTATCTGCTGACATCTTAGATCTTTGGGTTACTGATTTGGTACACAGAATTTTGTTTCAAAATAGTCTTCACGTGTGTGTGACATCGTTTCTTCAGGAATTGGTTTAGTTTGGTCCTTCAAATGTTGGGAGTTGTGTGGTTTTTGGTCACTTGACCTACCAGTCTGATGTGATGGATCGAGAGGCAAAAGGAGGTTTCCGGTGATGGTTAGTGGTTGAATTCAGTCCTTTACTTATGGAAAAGTAGGGAATATGTCAGCTATATGGACTGGGGCGTAAAATATTCCCATAGAATATTATATAATCTTAAACAAGTTACAGAACAGATTTACATATCTTAGTAGTTGCAACTGGTTGTTTTCAATGGTTGGGCTTATCTCCAGCAGGTCTGTTAATCTAACAACCTTCGTCAAGTCATGGAAAAGGTAACTTACGGTGACCAAATCTCTGTGGTGATATTCATAAAGAAAATTAGAAAACAACATACTGCTAAGACTATGAAGTCATAATTTGCATAAATTTAAAAGCCAAGATTGAGAATGATTTTATTGAGGGATCTTTACTATAAAGCAACTATGTAGAGCCAGAGTTGCCTTCTCTTTTATTTTATCTTTCTGGAACCTAGCATCCACAGGACAACCCACTCGTTAGTTCTTATGCGTGTCTAATGAAGGACACAATATTGATTCAGTATGGAGGAATTTAGAAAGGCATTCTTGCAGTGAATTAAATAAAGAGTACCTGTGGGGTCTTGAGCAGAGCAAGGAAATTATATTGTTGTTTCTTGCTTTCAATCTACTTCTTATGTTTTATTTTCACATCTATAGAGAAGGTGGAACTAGGTGAAGGGGGAAATCATTCTTTGCATTACTAAGAGGATGTTTGTCTAAGCTTATTTTTAAGAGAGCTTATAGATGTTTTGGAGCTTATAAGTTATAACACTTCGATCTTGTCTTGAAAATGAGTTGTCAAAGTGTTCAGATAAGATGTTCAGGAATTTATAACTTCTTTTTGGTAACAATGAGTACTTATAAGCTGTATTTAGCTTGGCAAATACGTAAAAGAAGGATACGAGTTTGTGAAATAGAAAGTATTGATGCGTAAAAGTGGGGGGCATTATAATAAATGGTTAAGGTTATTTCGGTCCTTTTATGTCTCAAATTGAAACAACTGATAAGATGTCCGAAGTTAGGGCATGTTTGGTTTTGTTTTGGGCTGTTTTGGCCCAAAATTCTGGACAAATAGCATTTGTCCTACACAATTTGGGAAGAAAAATTCCAAAATTTTGGCCAGAAAATCTTGGTATCCAATTTCAAACCACTAAAATTTCCATGGCCCACCTACCATTTTGTAGGTCTGGCGTCTCTCTCTTCATCCTTAAAACACCAGTATCCAAGAAAGCAGCGAATCATCAGTCCTTACTTTTTTATATATATATATATATATACGCCACTATATATAAAGGAATTTGACCTATGTCTCCTTCATGATGAACTATTGTATGGATAGCTTTGGACTATATTAAAAATTATGATATTATGTACAATATATTTATAAGTAAATAAATTTATATACAGAATATATATGTAAATATCTATACATACATATATATATATATGTCATATCTATGCATATGAAATATATATAGTGAATATTTTTAAATAATATATAGTACAAATGTTTATAAATTAACATGTATGTATACCTTTCAATATATATGTATATATGCATACGTAGTTTTTATATACATATTATTTAGAAATGTTAAAATGAAGACAAGATATATATATGTATATACACACAATTTATGTGTACATATATGTGCCAAATATTATTTATATATATATATATATACATGTAAACAACAATGAATATACCACTATATATATTAAATAATTTATAGATATAACTATTTTTATTTGATGTCTTATTTATTTAAGTTTGTGATGTTTTAAAAATAACTGCGTCTTTTTCAATAATATATTTTGACTTAAGTCCTTTATGTCAAATGCTTTTTGACAAATCGATTATGCCTTTTACTTATTAATTTAAAGGCCGTTGCAACCCCGCTATTAGAACACTTAAAATTTACTAATAAATTTTAAGGATAACATACCGACTCACATTTGCTTTTTTCGATTTCAATTCACAAAAATGCCTAACAATTAATACTTAACTACTAAATAAAGTCAAGGACATTTTTTTACACATACCTACTCACATTTGCTTTTTTTTATATATTCATCTATACGTCAAAATTTACTAAAAACGAATAATTTGTTCATTGTTTATGCTCCAAATTTTGACCTTTTTCAATGCACACTTTTTCCCAAAAAATTAGTCATCAATTGTTTCATTATTCAAAACAAATGTGTTTCCTTAACAATTACGTTTAGAATACAACTCACTCAATTGATGAAATTAGTGATCAATTCAATTGTGAAAACTTGACAAATTCTGATATAATTTTATGCATTTATTCTACATTCTTTATGAAAATATTTAATAATTTATATGTATATATAAATATTATAATATAATATATATCAACAAGTACTATATACATATAAATATTCATCTATATAATAATTAATATTATAATATAACTTTCAATATTTATTTAATCACTAATAGGCAAAAATTACAAATAGTAACTTACCCTTTGAAAATAAAACCAAACACTACCTCACCAAAAAAAAGATATACACTGAAAAAATCAATTCCTAAGCTAAAACCAAACACAATATCATAATAATGCACGTGTCCCAAAAAATTTCTCTCCAAAATACTGAACCAAAACAAAACCAAAGATACCTTGGTTTTGGGGGACTATTTCCTTTTAGGAGCTTAGAAGCTCCAGCACCTTATGGAGCTCCAAAAACTTTCAAGGACCTTCCCAGCCCTCAATACAGCTTATTAAATGTCTTTAGGAACTTATAAGATCACCCAACCACCCTGCAAAACTATCCATGGTTTTAATTGAGCCTGCTTTTATAATCAGTAAAGATTCGATAAACAAAGTATAGTGTGTATATATATATATATATATATATATATATATATATATATATATATATTGACAGATTAGCTACTCAAAACTTTCCAACTCCCAAACATTTGACATTTTGACTCTTGCACCTACATCTGCACCCGCACAGTGACCTGTGTCCGATTGGTGCCCCCATTAAATTAAGCTTTTCTCTTTCCCAAAATATAGTAAAATCAGATCAGTTGGTCCTGTGAAAATTTTATTGTGTATCTGTTGGATTTGGATATTAGAGCTCCAATGTGCAGAATCATAAAATACTCAGCTTGCTGTGGTAGTTCTTCGTGCACTTTTCCTAATTGGCACGTATACTGATGTTGTACTAAGTTCTTGAAATTCCTGCTTAGAGAGCCTATTTGGTTATTCTTCACCAAACTGTCCATGAGGCAGATATTTGAAGTTGCAAACCTTTTAATACTCTTCACTTTGATGTTGTATCTGCAGTCTCTGGAATACCATCAGATACGACAGAAATTGGACAAACTCAACAATTATTGGATGTTGTTGTGAAAGAATCCTCTTCCCAGCGTGGTAAATTCAGTCAATCCAATGTGTCAGTAGCTTGCGCGGAAACTACTGGTGAGAATCATTCCAGTCATCTCGTGGAAGGGGGAGATCCTTTTGAACTTCTGCAGGGCTATACCACTGACAACACTTCTGAAAATGAGGGTGAAAATCATCTTGGAGATGTTAGCTCTTCCTCAATTAAAGTTGGATCTCTGGATTTTGATTCTGTGAAGGGAAGTAATTTTGGGTCAGGGAGTCAGTCAGAGTCCAATGAGCATATGCTCTCTAAGTCCATAATTGGATCACCAAAAAATGTGATTGAAGCTGATAAAATGTCTTTTGCAACTAGGAAAAATGAGGACTTTTCTGACAAAGGCCATGGAGATCAAGAATCTGTCGGCACTGATGCTCACGTGGCATTTCAACGAAAAGTTTCTTCAAGGAATAATGATGCTAATATTGGTCTTGCGGGTGCCAATCTTCAGAATCCAGATATGAAGAGTGATTCTACGAAATTAAACATAGACGAGTTTGGAAGATTGGTTAGAGAAGGTATCAGTGACAGTGACACAAGTGATTCACCGCGTTATAAATCGAGGCATTCAAGAAAAATCAGAAAACGGAGAAGTAAAAGTAGAAGTCAATCTCCTCATGACAGGAGGAGGAGGAGAAGTCCACGGAGGAGAAGCGAGAGACGGGGCCGATCTCGGAGGTTTGTGTTGGATTTGTTTGATTTTTTTTGTAAGTTTATTTTCTAATTAAGTAATCCCGTTTGAGTTATGAGAATTAAAAAAAATTTATGTTTCTATTCCAGCTTATCTCCAAAGATACGAAGAAGTAGGAGTAGGTCACCCATTTTAAGGCGCAGTAATGAGTTCATCGGTGATAAATTGAGACATGAGAAAAGTCAACTTCCGGAGTGCTTTGACTTTCTTCGAGGCAAGTGTTATCGTGGCGCTAGTTGTCGATATTCACACCATGAGTCTGACAAGAGTGAAAGAGTGAGATACAATAGGGGCAAACAGCAGTATCGCGATACTACACCCACATTACAGGGTCCTGATATTCATGAAGAGAATAAGGTACTCCCTAACAACGAAGTGAATGATAAAGAGCTGGTATTTCATCAAGATATGCCTGATTCAATAGAAGTAAGAAATGCAAAAGAACCACCACTTAATCGTACCACCTTCTCTCCTGATAAATTCAATTGTCAGGAATCGGCTTCTGTTGATGATGTTATAGCAAGTAATCTTTCAGGCTATTCTGCTCATAGAATTCCTTCGGGAAATGAAAATCCTCCATTTCGTGATTCTCCAGCAGAATATTCCGATAAGGTCCCTCAAAGTGTTGATAAACCTGATATAAAACAGGACCCTACTGCTCCACTGCACTCTATTGTTAATCATCCTTCACAATTACCCCTTCCTTTACCTTCAGTCTCCCAGGTTATGAGTGCCTCATTTGCTCGACCAATAACACAAGATTACAACTTGATGTCACAGATTGCACGTTTCCATTCATCACCTGGAAATTACTCACCTTATCAAGCACCAGTATCATTCCAGCATTCTCATTTTCCTGGACCATCATTAGCGGGATCGTTTTTTCCACCACCACCACCACCACGGCCACACAGTCAGACTGTTAATGTAATAACTGGTGAGCAAAGCGTTCCTTCACTGCATATGCAACAGTCTTTATGGCCTCCACAAAGTACTTCATCTTCTTATGCATCGATGAGGGCCCATTCAACTGAGTTGCCTACTCGATCTCAGACCAGTCAATATCAGGTATACCCTTCGGTTCAGGAGCTTGATAGAAGACCACATGACAATTATGATCTTTTATCAAATCGTAATGAGAGCAATCTAACGAGTCATCAAAGTGGTTCTCATATAACGGGAGAAGATCATGTAACTGGAACTCCTTCACAATCATTTCCTCACTCGAATGAAATGCATAGGTCTCTTGGTGGAAGTTTTCCTTCAGATAGTATTTCTGCTCATAATCGCCCTTACTTACCACAGGCTTCCTATGGCATGCAATATTCTGCCACTGATGGAATGTCTTCACAGCAAGCTGAACCTGGAAAGGTGAGTTCTTCTGTCACTAGAATCACTCCAGATGTTTTCGAGAGGAATCAGCCTTCTTATGTCAGTGACTTTGTGGGATCTAGAATTTCAAATCATTTTAACCCTTATCCATCTACTATTGATATGCCACTGAGCTCCCAATTCAGGCCAAATGCTATGGTCCAAGAGAAGGAAACACCCATCAATACTGATTATGGTGCTCCATTTGGTTTGAACTCAGTTCCTATTGATGGGCACAACTCAAAGAGTAAAATTTCCTCATTGAGTTCAGCATGGCCACCTGAGAGTGTTTTACCTAAGCCAGGAGGTGACCAGTATGATCCACTCTTTGATAGCATTGAGCCAGCGTCAAATTCGTTCAGCAAGGTTGATCATAAAAAACATGAAACTACTAGTGATAGTGATGATATTCTAAGATCGAATGGTTCTGAGAGGGTGTTGAATATGGAAGATATCAAACCAGGAGGAAATACTGCTGTATCAGCCAGTAATTCTATAGAAATTGAAGAATATGGGGAGACAGCTGATGCAGAGGTGGGGGCTGTCCTAAATGGAAGCCCTAGTAAATCAAATGATGGAGCTGATATGAATGCAGGAGAAGCTGAGATTGATCAAGTTAAATCTTCTGGGAAAAAGAAGAAACGAAAGGATTCAAGATCTATGAAACTCTTTAAGTCCTCCGTTGCTACTTTTGTAAAGGAGGTTCTAAAGCCATCATGGCGACAGGGAAATATGAGCAAGGAGGCGTTTAAGACCATTGTCAAGAAAACTGTCGATAAAGTGTCTGGAGCTATGAAGAGCCACCACATACCTAAATCCCAGGCCAAAATAAATCACTACATTGATTCATCGCGTGGAAAATTAACGAAGCTTGTTATGGTATGCCTTCTTTGAAACTAAGATTTGATTTCTGGCTGTCATTGCTTATTTGCAGTTTAAATTGTGGGTAAAATACCCTCTGAGCCCTTGAACTATACCCCACGTGCCAAACACCCGTCTGAACTATACGAACAATCACCCTTAACCCACTCTCTTTTTTGACAAATTCCCTTCTTCTACATACTTTAGTTGAAATTTACCCAATATATTAAGAACAATAATTTACAACAGTTTTAGCTTAACACTAGATTAATTTAACGACACATTACATTAATGTGTGAAAACATAGTAACTAATGTAACGTTATAAATTAAACTAATCCATACATATTTCTAATATCCCCTATGTATAATTTTATAATATATATGTGTGCTTAATATATTAGGGATTACAAATATCTGTAATCACACATATTCTTTTGAATTACATATATATTGTCAAAATATAATCTATTTGGATTAAATTAACCCAAATATATATGCTAGTAAATTATGGCAATAAAGATGCACATAATATATATTGTCAAAATATACATAAATGATTCTAAAAGATCTGTTGGAATTTATTTAATCTTGTGACAATGAATTAGTTGAATTCTATCAAACATAAATATAACGTGCTGTCATCAAATTAGTTTAAAGTAAGTGTCTTAATTAATTATTGATGATACAGTGGCTAAATTTTAAAAAAATTTAAGAAAAGAAAAAAAAATTGTGGAGAAATGAAAATAAAATAAAAGAAAAGATATTGCATAAGGACAATTAAAACAATTCCTTATTATTGCATAGTGCAGGGAGGTATTTGGTACCAGGGGAATAATTTGAGGGGGCCAAGTGTATTTTACCCTTAAATTGGCAAATTAAACTTAACCTTGCGCCTTTTTTCTCTCCCTCTTTTGGGATTTAAAATGCCTGCATCAAAGATCCACTGCTCCTCGGCCTTGCTTATTTTTCTTTTTTAATGATTCTTTTTAAATTTGTCCTCTCTTTGCAGGGGTATGTTGACAAGTATGTCAAGGTGTAAAATTAGAATTAAGTGATGGATCTTCATGGAAGAGTGGTGTCGAACTTTTAATATATTTCTGGAGTCGGTGGTTTGAATGAATGTGTTCTTTAACAGTGGCACTCACAGGAAATGTTTGATGCGGCTGACATATCAGATTGCTCTTGCAAATCAATGAACATCCACACAGACTATGATCCCCAAGTAAAAGTCAATCCCCTTACTTCGGACTAGTGATATATCCATGTAAATCTAGCCAAAGTTACGAGGGAGTGAAAAGTTGCCATATCACTTTTCGAGCTAGTTTGTTTTTTTACTTGTTTTGGGTGTATCTTTTTCTTTATCACTTCTCTTAATGGAGATATATTTATCGGTAACCATACTTGTTGATATATTTAGTGTCTGCCCAAAATTCTCACTTAATAATTTTCTTTAGGCAATACACTCAATCTGCCCCTTTTAAATACATAGATCCGTATAGCATTGACAGTTGTTAGCATGCGTAAGTTAATGTTTTCTGTAAGTAGACATAATGTCAAGGCAGAGTTCTGGTGCTAAAGATGTTAAGACATATTTTTGCTCTGGATATGAAATTCTATGTTGCTGCATTTTTTTGAATCTTTTTTTAAGGTCAAATTAGTGATTGTGAGGGGATTTAGCATAAAGACATGCAGATTTTTGTTTGGTACTATATGTAGGATAATGTTGTCTGAATGGATTATGCTTCTTGTTTCTTTGGCATTTGCCTGTAATATAGTACCATTATGTCTCAAGTGTTGTATTAGGTATCTTACAATTTTGCATCAACATTTTGTGATGCATAACAGCTTTAGTTTTGGTTCTTCTGCAATTGTGTGATTCATAGCAATAGGAAAAGATGGGCTTGTGCATTTGATGTGCTTTTATATTTTTGATGGAAGAAAAATAATTGTTGTATTAATATAATTCATTTTTAACAGTAAAATCGATGGAGATTGATTTTAATAGAATCAAGAAGATGAGGTTCATGGACAATAGGAGGAAATTTGTCTTCTAATTGCAAACTCTTAAGATTATATTTACATTCTAGGATCCGAACGTTCATGTTGTTATACCATTTTTTGTGCTTCTACTTTCGGTGGGTTTTATCCAAATTTAGAGCTGATATTTTTAGTGTTCATGGTTTATTGGCCGAAGATCTTCTAGCGAGTTTACTTAATAAATAGGCTTAGATGAAAATAATATTCCCAGCCGGTCAAAATAGATCTTCATCTTTGTACTTCTATTTATTCCGAAAAGAATATTCATTAGTTAAAAAAGAAACTTATTCTGGTTAATTGTCGTGCTTTCTTTCTTTATTATTATACTCATTAATCTTAATTTGGTAAAACAATCAATTTATCTATTGTATTATTATAAACCACTAACCAGAAAAAAATTTATTAAAATTCTAAACGAAAATACAAAAAAAAATATTTTATGAAAAGATAAGAATTATAGATAAAGAAGGTTTCATGCATATTACATTACGAAATCCCCAAAGCTTCAGTAGCATAGTGGTATTGCGTTCGCTTCGTAAGCGAAAGGTCGCGAGTTCGACCCTCGCCGGGAGCTCTTAGTTTTTACACTTTCATTTTGTTCTCTTTTAAGTTTTTATCCCTATTTTTTTCTCCCAAAAAACAAACACCAAAAATTGTTTTCTTCTTAAAATTTTTAACACATTTTCATTATCATCATCATCATCATCATCTCCTAAAAGCTATGGCATCTCTTCTTCATTTTCCCACTCCCATCCACTCTCTCTATTCAACCAAAACTCCTCACCACCACCACCACCACACCGCCACCCGAAGATCAACCCTACTCATCACTCTATTCACCACAACAACAATATCACCACTCTCATTAAAACCCGCCATTGCCATTGCCGTTTCCTTGGACCTGAGAATGACAGTCCCAGACCAAACCCTAGAAGAAGCCGAATCAGGAATAAAGTCCCACGCACAAAGCCTTCTCAATGTGAAGGATTTCATAACGTCTGAGTCTTGGAAGGAAGCACAAAAACTGCTCAGAAAAAGCTCTTCTCTGTTGAAACAAGATATATACACCATTATTCAGGCTAAACCCCCTGACCAGAGGCCAAGCTTTAGGAAGTTGTACTCTGATTTGTTCACTGCTGTTACTAAACTGGATTATGCGGCCAGGGATAAGGATAAAATTCGGGTGTGGGAATATTACCACACTATTGTCTTGGCCCTTGATGATGTTTTGTCTAGGGTACAACACTAGGTAGCATCCTCTTTTTCATTGTATTTTTGATTTTTATTTTTTTATTTGAAGCATTGTGTTAAATAATGTTCAAAATTTGATCAAAGTTAGTGGAAATAATGAAAATAGTTAAGTCAATAAATTTTGGTAGACTTCTAAAAATAAGTAGAAATTTGCGATTCTATATATAAAATATATATATATATATTTATTTGCGACTTCCTAAATCGCAACTCAAACGCTAAATGCAGTTAGATGTATATATTAAAGATTAATAATAGGTATTTAATAAATGAATATATATTATCTAACAATAATAATTTTCTTCACATTATATATAACACATTTTTATATTTAGGAAGCAGATTAAATACCTTGTTTGAAACAAAGTTTTATTTTCGTAACCAAAGAAATATGCAATACATATTTATAATTAAAATTTAATATTATTTTATTTTTAATGATATAGGATTTTCGTTCGTTACAAGTTATGATTATATGATTTTTATATGTAACACCACTTGATCTTTTATATCTCACCAACTTAATTTTTTAAATTAAATATTCTAAGAGTAATATATTATTTAGTTTATTAGTAATTAGTTTTAACAACAAAGAAATTATTTTATATCTCACCAACTTAATTTTTTAAATTAAATCTTCTATGAGTAATATATATTTTAGTTTATTAGTAATTAGTTTTAACAACTAAGAAATTAAAGAGTGGAATCCGCCAACCTCATACAACTTAATTATGTCATATATATATACAGATTTTTTAATTATTCTTTTATATCTTAATTTAAGTAGATTATTAATTATTTAAATAAGAAAAAAATTGATTTGGATTGATATCTTTTTTCTGTTAGGACTTATTTTTAAAAGTGTTTTTGCATATAAATAAACCTTTGAATTCATAATATATAGAAAATAGTTTGAATTTGTTCTAAATATCTCCTATCTGAATCCTTCCAGCTCTTCCGCGGTATATATGTGCACAAACTGAATCCATCTCAATTCCCTCCATCCAGCCACATCAGAGTTCTCTCCAAAAGCTGGCATCTTGTTGGAATTATGATTTGGGCCTGTGATTAATGGGCTTTCTGTTTGTAGGCTTAGTTTTGATATTAGGCCTAGTTTCAGTATGTGATAGATATATATATCACATTTTGTATTCATTGTGTTATCTTTTATGTAACAAAAAGAAGAACTCTGTAATTCTCTCTATGAAATTCAATCAGCCTTCAATGGCTTTATTCAAATTCAACATGGTATCAGAGCAGGTTCTTCCTGACTCTTCTTTTCTCCTTTTTTGGATCTATTACACAATTTTGTCGATTCTCTTCAAAATCCCCAAATTCATCAATCATATTGATTTTTTGAATCGGTAATCGACATCAACAACATGGCTCAATCTTCCGCTGAGAAATCTACAAGCTCGATCGTTATTGACATCAACGATCCCCTCTATGTCCACCCATCTGATACGCCGAGTTTGCACCTTGTACCTCACGAGTTGAAAGGTGCCGAGAACTACGGAATCTGGTGTAAGGCGATGAAGCTCGCCTTGAATTCAAAGAGCAAAATCGGTTTCATTACGGGTACATGCAAGAAACCGAGCCCTAACGATCCTAAATTGGATCAATGGTAGAAGTGTAATGCCCTAGTTCTTTCTTGGATTTTGAAATGTGTTAGCCAAGAAATCTACAACGGACTTGTCTACTGCGAGACTGCCACCGACGCGTGGAATGACCTACACGATCAATTCAGCAAGATGAATCGCTCACGGATTTTTGCATTGTTCAAGGAAATTAATTCTTATATACAAGGGACGAACTCTGTGACGATTTATTACTCTAGACTGAGGCAGATGTTGGAAGAATTCGATTCTCTCGTCAACTTTCCCATTTGTGAATGCTCTGCCTCCAAGAAGTATACAGACTACTCTCAAGAACACAAGTTAATGTAGTTCTTGATTTGATTGAATGAATCATATGGCCCTGTTCGTTCCCAAATTCTGATGATGGACCCTGCACCAAACCACAAGATGGCTTACTCCATGATTTGCAACGAAGAGTCTCAAAGAATGATTAACAGTTCAGGCTCTATTGAAGCACCCATTACCTTCTACTCCAACACACATAATAACACGAATTCTGATGTGGTGTGTGAGCATTGTGGTAAACCAGGACATAGCAAAGTAAAATGTTTCAAGTTGGTCGGCTATCCACCCTCTAGAGGTGGTTCCAATAGAGGCCGGGGTAGAGGACGAAATAATAGTGGAGGTACACAAGGAAGGGGTTTCTCATCAAATCAAGCAGCCATTGACACTTATCAATCCACTTCTGATATGGTTGCACTGAACACTCACTCCCATGCTGAGCAGAATAATCAACATCAACCAACTTTTACACCTCAGCAGTACCAGCAACTCCTCAACTTAATACAGAAGGATCAAACTTCACTACCTCCTAGCTCCAACAGTGCTGCAGGTATGAATGGCACTGTTGCAGGTATATCTCTTATACCCACAACCTTAACTTCCATTAATAATACATCTCAATGGATTTTAGATTCTGGGCTAATCACAACATGTGTCATGAATTAAACCTGTTCTACTCTACCTCACCTAACTCATCCACACATCACACTGTTAAGTTACCTACATGGAATGTCACTCCTATTAATATAATTGGACATATTAATTTGGGAAATGACATAATCTTGAAAGATGTTCTTTACATTCCTGAATTCCAATATAATCTGCTGTCCATTTCTAAATTTACTGAACAAAATAATTGCTATGCAATTTTCTATCCTGATTTTTGCTTTTTTCAGGATGTTTGGAGTGGCAAGATAAAGGGACTTGGTGAAGCTAGGAATGGTTTATACATTCTTCACCATGTCACTCATGATATAGATTTTAATACCATTGTCCAAAAACTTGTTCATAAATACAGTAATTCTCACAAGGTTCCTTGTAATATGCTCAATAAAGTTCCTTGTAATATGAACATGTATTCTGAATTTTGCAATAAAATTCCTTCATGCTTTGGTTCCAATAAATGCACTACTGATTCTTACTTATGGCACTTAAGAATGGGACACATGTCCTCTTCTAGGCTGAAACTTTTACCTAAGTTTGGACATTAACTTGATCAAAATCATATGCACTGCCCCATATGCCCTCTTGCTAAACAAGCTAGGAGTCCCTTTCCTCAAAGAACCTAATCACACCATTGACATTAGCTTGTTCACTTTGATATTTGGGGACCATACAAAGTTAACACTCATTCTAATCACAAGTATTTCCTTACTGTGGTGATGATTTTTCAAGGGGAACCTAGGCTTTTCTCATGTATATGAAAACTGACATTCTACAGATTATCGAAGATTTCTTTTCATATGTTGAAAATCAATTTTATACTTCTATTAAGATGATCAACAGATAAAGCCTAGGATTTTTTCAAATCTTCCTGTTCTGACTTTTTTTACCTCTAAAGGTCTTATTCATCAAAGCTCAACACCCTACACACCACAACAAAATGGCTTAGTGGAAAGAAAACATAGGCACATCTTAGATGTGGCCAGAGCTATTATGTTTCAATCTCATGCACCTTTAAAGTTTTGGGGTGATTTCATTCAAACAGCCACATACCTCATCAACATGACACTTACTCCTTTGTTAAATGGAAAAATACCTTTTGAGATGTTATTTCAGATTACCTGATCTTTCACACCTTAGGGTGTTTGGGTGCCTGTGTTATGCCAAAACTTTGCCTGTCTTGATAAATTTTCTCTAAGATCCACACCTTGCATATTCTTAGGATATGCAGCCAATCAAAAGGCATATAAACTGATGAGTATTGCTGACAATAAATTTTTTACATCTAGGGATGTGATATTTCAAGAATCTATTTTTCCTTTCTCTGTTATTAATAAAGATTCTCAAGACAACCTTATGGTTCAAAATCCCTCTGATTTTTATGATGATTTTGTTATCCCCCATAAACAGACAGGTAATTCTGATTCCTACAGCTATACTTTAACTGATGATCTTACTCCTTGTGCAGATGACATTTCTGCTGCTCCCAGGAGATCCTCAAGAATACCAACCAAACCAATCTGGACACAAGATTATGAGTGTCCCACTCTTAATCATGTATCTGTAGCCTATCCTCTCTCCTCTTGTTTATCAGATTCTCACCTGACTCCTCCACAGCAGAAGCTTATTCGTGGTTTAAACACTTTCACTGAGCCTAACACCTTTTTGGAAGCTGTTCAGGATGTTAGGTTGAGGGTAGCCATGGCTAATGGAATTCAAGCCTTAGAACAAAATAAAACCTGGGAGATTGTAGATTTGCCAACTAACAAAAGGCCTATTGGGTGTAAATGGGTTTATAAAGTTAAACTCCATTCTGATGGAACATTAGATAGGTTCAAAGCTAGGTTAGTGGCTAAGGGGTAAAATCAAAAGGCAGGGCTTGATTACCATGAAACCTTTAGTCTTGTAGTGAAAATAGTAACTGTTAGGACTGTTTTGGCTATTGCATCTGCTAAAAAGTGTCCCCTATTTCAGTTAGATGTTACTAATGCTTTCTTATAGGGTGACTTAAGTGAAGAAGTTTACATGACTATTCCAGAAGGCTTTAGCAATGAGGGGGAGCTCACTGATCTGTCTCAATCTCTTGCCCAAACAACAGATTCATCTTCTAAGACAGGTTCATCTTCCAAAGTCTGTAGGTTGCTTAAATCCTTATATGGATTGAAGCAAGCCTCTAGACAATGGAATGCTAAATTTACTAATGCTCTTTTAAGTATTGGATATACTCAATCTTTACATGATTATTCCTTATTCACTAAGTATTCTGGTGATAAGATTGTGGTGTTATTAGTATATGTTGATGATATTATCATTACAGGAAATGATCAAAGCATGATTTGTGATCTCAAACTGTACTTACACCATACTTTCCACATTAAGGATTTAGGTGAATTAACCTACTTTTTGGGTATTGAAGTACTAAAATCAGATCAGGGTATTCACTTAAATCAGAGGAAGTACATTATAGATTTGTTAAAGGAGACATGTATGACAGCATGTAAGCCTGTCTCTAGCCCTCTTGAACATAACTTATAACTCACCAGTTATGACTATGATGAGGCACTAGATTCTAAACTTGATGATCCTTTACTAGAAAATGTCAATGAATATCAAAGATTGGTGGGAAAATTGATTTACTTGGGAATGACTAGACCTGACCTTGCCTACCCTGTTCACATTTTATCTCAGTTTATGCATAGACCTAAAACTTCTCATTGGAATGCTGCTATAAGAGTCTTGAGATATTTAAAAGGAACATCAGATCTTGGTATTTTTTTGTCTTCATCTACTGATCTGCAGCTAACCACCTTTTGTGATGCAGACTGGGCATCTTGTGTTATGTCCAGGAAGTCTATTACAGGTTTCTTTGTTAAACTTGGACAGTCCCTCATATCATGGAAGACAAAGAAGCAAAACATTGTGTCTAGATCATCTTGTGAAGCAGAGTATAGATCTGTGCCCACAGCTGCATGTGAGATTGTTTGGATCATTGGATTGCTAAAGAATTTGGGAGTTAAAGTTGCACATCCAGTGGACATGTACAGTGATAGCAAGTCTGCTATCGGCATTGCCACTAACCCCATATTGTATGAGAGAACCAAGCACATAGAGATTGATTGCCACATGATAAGAGATTTAATTCAGAAAGGCTTGATTTGTGTCAAGTATATCAAGAGTGAAGAACAACCGGCTGATTTGTTAACAAAGGGATTGGGAAGAGATCAACATCAACATCTTTTGTGCAAGTTTGGCTTGGTAGATGTGTTTAAAGAAGACCAAACTTGAGGGGGAGTGTTGGAATTATGATTTGGGCCTGTGATTAATGGGCTTTCTGTTTGTAGGCTTAGTTTTGATATTAGGCCTAGTTCAGTATGTGATAGATATATATATCACATTTTGTATTCGTTGTGTTATCTTTTATGTAACAAAAAGAAGAACTCTGTAATTCTCTCTATGAAATTCAATCAGCCTTCAATGGCTTTATTCAAATTCAACACATCTCCATCTGCATTTAAAGAATAAATGTTGTATCGTTTCTTTTTCTTCCCCACACAACAAACAATAGATATCTGGGATAGTAATAAATCTGCTTAGCCTATTCTCTGCTAAGGAGCTTTTGCTTCACAGCTAGCCATCCAACAAAAGAGTGTTTCGCAATATTATATCGGTTTCAAACCACCTTATACTACTCCCTGAATTTATCCCGCTCACCCCGAATACAATCATAGCAGCTCTTCACCGAATATATTCCATTAACAGTCAGCAACCATCTATTATCTCTAACTTTCTCAGAAATCTTCCTTTTTATTTTGTTAATTTTCCTCCACACCCAGCTACAATAATTCAGTGTGGCATGCCCCCAAAATCTTTCCCTTTGAGATATACTTCACTGATGCATTTGACCCATAAGGTATCTTTCTTCATCGCTGTTGCCCAAACTTGCTTCCCTATAGCAGCAGTGTTCCAATCTTTACAGTGTTCTATATTCAACACATTTCGGGGAGAACCAGCTAGCTCTGGGATCGAGTGGCATTTCACCCCTAACCACAACTCATCCGCTGATTCTTCAACATTAGTCGGTTCGGACCTCCACATAGTTTCACCCAAGCTTCATCCTGGTCATGGATAGATCACCCAGGTTCGAGCCCATAAGTAGTGACAATTGCCCTATGAAGACTCGCTTTCGCTACGGCTTCGGTTGGTTCCCTTAACCAAGCCACTGCCTATGAGTCGCCGACTCATTCTTCAACAGGCACACGGTCAGAGTACTGGCTCCTCCCACTGCTTGGGAGCTTACGGTTTCATGTTCTATTTCACTCCCCGATGGAGTTCTTTTCACCCTTTCAGTATTTTATATTCAGACCACCTTTATGCTTCGTCAAACAAACTTCATCCCATCCAACAAGAGGAAATCTCCTCTTCTGCTCCAAATTTCCCCACAAAAAATCCCGACATTTTCTTTCCACAATCTTAATAGTTGCATGTGGTAATATAAAAATCGATGCCCAATAGGCATGAAGCGAGAATAAAACCGAATTAATCAGTTGTACTCTCCCCGCATATGACAAGTGTCTTGTAGCCCAACATTTAGCCTATTCATGATCCTCTCAACTAATGAATGGCAATCCATCTTCGTCCATTTAGTTGGAGACAGGGGAACACCTAAGTATCTCATTGGGAAAACACCTTTTTTAAAACCAGTAAGCCGGAGAAGCTTATGCTTAATTTCATGACCAACACCTCTAATATAAATACTAGATTTTTCTAGGCTAGCAAAAAGACCAGTAGTTACCGAGAAGTTTTCAAGAAGTTATGAAAATATTACCAAAATCACCTTAATTGAAACTATATTAGCTTTATTGAACAACATAAGATCATCAACAAAACAAATGTCAGTCATCTGAAGCTTCTTGCAACTCGGATGCAACCAAAATCCATAGTGGCCTGCCTCAAACTTAGTCAAGTACTCCATAACAAGAACAAAGAGCAATTGAGAAATAGATATTATCTGTTCTATTTATTGTTATTTTCAAAAATTATTTTCCTTGTCCAAAAGTTGAATCCCCAATCCCAAAAGCCCCCCATACCCCGGCCCGACAAGACTATGGGAGGAGTAAATCATGGTAACCTCAGCCAATCACATGGTAACAAAAATTATTTTCCTACCTAATGGTTCGTGTGTGCAGGTTCGTCTGAAAAAAAAAGGTGGGAAACTTTTTTGCTCGTATACATGTTTGGGGTCCCCTTGCAACCTGTAGTTTGCCCCAACAAAAGTCGAAAATTTTATCGTTCAAGAGTAAAAATATCATTTAATGATTCTTGTGGTGCCAAAATGATATTTTAAATAGTTTAATTGAAAATAGTGATATCAGAAGAAAATATTATCTCAACTGGAAAATTCTAAGTTGCACCGGAATTGTTGGTCCCGATGCATTTATAACCACACAACCCCATAAAGGGATGATTTTTCCCACATAGGTGAGTTAAAAATCACTCTATTTAGAAAATTGTGTGATAATACCTAGACGGCTGGACCGAGACCATCAATTTCGGTCCAACATAAAATTGCCCGCCTCAATTATAGAATATCATATCTATCCTTAAAATTGGTGATTTTTTTTTTTTTTTTTTAATTTTGAAGGCTGATATTGTTATTTGTATTGTATTCTTATATTTGTATCCATGTTTTCCGTATATTAAACGGCACTAGGTACTGTTTTCCAAAAATACCCCTCTTCGAAATTGTGATTGAAACTCTCATAAATAAAGGTTATATTCGGAATGCTGTTCATTATTCTCATCCAAAACCCTAACCCCTACGGAGGCGAACAAGCAGACTCGCAAATTCTCTATAGAAGAAAGAAGAGAAGGGGGAAAGTAGAAGATTTCAATGGCGGATAGGCTGATTTCAGTAGAGAAAGTTAAAGCATTTTTGAACTCTCAAGTTCATGACCCTGAAAAATGGGATCTCAACATGGTATATTCAAGTTATTGTATTCTATTCGCTCATTTACTTTCTGATTCTTCTTTCTTGTTTTTGTCAATTAATTCGTTGGTGATATTGTCGATATTGGTTTTAAATTTGCTTGCTGTTAGTCTTTTGATTTGCTTTTGGATGTTCGAATGTTTATGTGTTATTGCGAAGCCTAGGTGTGATTTCAGATCGATATTTGTGTGAATTCAATAAATTGTTGCCTGCTTATTGAAGTTTCGGCTATTCCTTTGAATACTGGCACGATCCTTGAGGTTATTTTTCCTGTTTTGAGAATTTCTAATATTGAACGTAGCAATGTACTTGTTATTTTGTTCCGTCAGATTGGATCTTTTGTTTTCTCTGTTTATTTGTTAAACTTCCTGTTTTATGGCGTTTACTGCTTGATTTCTGGTAGCTCCAGTTAGATTGATTGACGGGCTTGGATGTCAGATAAACAGAAGAAACTCACACTATTTATTTGGATCATACAACTCATTTTCTCTGTCTCCCAATTGGTGATAGTGATTGTTCCCATCATTTATAGGACATATCATGTACTGAACACTCATTTCTTCTTGAATATGCATGGTGAATGTTTATGCTAGTACTGTGTATTTAGTAGGTTTCCGATTGGGATTTCATGTTTTTTCGTTCGACCTTAAGAGTATATTGCAAGTTTCACCTTTGAATGTCAATGTCTTATGGTGTTACTTTCGTACATATTGTTCGCTTCATCACAGTGTATTTTTGTTTCTTAAAGGCCTCTTTTAGTATGGGTATCTCTGTAGGTCATTTATGTTTTAGTTATAATTTCTTGCTTCTCATTTGTATGCTTTAATAACCGTACTCCATTTGCTAACTATTTCTGAATTCTTTTTCTTTCCCTGCAGAAATTACTTCGTGCAGTAGGGTTCTTTGCCGGCTCCATTGTCTTAATGCGCCAGTATGGTGATCTGATGGCCATATGAAAATTGAATGGCAAATTCTACCCTCGACCTTAAGTTTAGCTTTAGTTGATGCCCTCATAGATGGCATTGAAAATTAATCTTTCTGTTTGCTGGTCATTCATAAAACAAGTTTTGCATGTGTAAAATTTGATTTCTGAACAATGACAATTGGATTTTTATTTGGTTTGATATAAACCTTCTTTTGCGAATCATAACTATGTTGATGATGATTTATGCTAAACATGATGTTTTGAATGTGGGTGCTTAACAAATTCATTTTACTCTTTTGGCACTGATTGATGGCATGTTTCACATTAGTGATATGATGATGAATGGTGCGGATGAGATATTACTTCGGATGCTTCTATTCGTGTTCCTATGATGTTTGGCATGATTCTACATCGTAACCTGTTCCGGTTCTTGTATTTCAATACCTTATATGTTCCTCGAATAAATGCATCCAATCTAGATATTTAGAATGTGCATTGGTCATACCATAAAAATTCTGGGTGCCGTCCTTTCTCAGTAACTGGTCATGTTGAGTCCTCAGGCAATCATGAAGTTTTTGGTTTGCAGAACCTTGAAACTTGTTGAGGACTCCTCAGGCTTTTTATGTGGGTGTATTGTAGATTTGTAGTCTTGTTGAACCTTGAACCTTGAAACTTATTGAAGCCTATCTTATAGTGTGTTGTATTATGTTAACGAAGTGGGGCTGTATACATGGGAGTTTTGTCTAAGAAGAAATATTTATGTCTGTTTGGTTCTCAGCAGAGATATCTGCTATTTACAGACTGAAGAAAACGCATAAAATGGCATATCAACCAACTCATCTTCCTTTTTAACTGTTTTGAAATTCAACTTTATTTAGGGACTAATACATGATATAGGCTATCAAAATTATTGAAACTTCATGCAGGTAAACACAATATTATAAATATTACTCAGACCTAGAGTACAACAGGTGATTGTGTAGTGCAGATATGGGATCAGCAGTCTACTGTAACAATCGTGTGATTTGCATTAGACACTAGATATTAGACTTGAAGTTGATGGAGTTGGGCTTTCATTAAATTGCTGAAATAAAGAACGCCACTCGTCAATATATGCTGCTCTATCAGCATCCAGAGATGGCCATTCATGTTGTTGCAAAATTTGAATGATTTGTTCTGTTTTGCCCAAAAGGATAAATGCTTCACGCACGCTACTCCCCCGTTTTTCTATGGCATTCCGGTGACACATTGTAGTTATAACACTTGCTAAATTGGTAAGACAAGCCATCAAAATATCTGCAATTATTATACATAATCTTTCAAACAATTCTTCATCTGTTGGCTCATTTTCTCCTTTGTAGCCCAACAATATAGTCTGGCTCACTCTGTACATTGAGTTTGCAGCTATAGCTTTAATTGGCCAGTTAACAGGATTTTTCATTAGGAAATCATCTTTCGTTTCTTTTTTGAACTCCATCACGGTTCCTTCAGCTTTCCTGGAGAGATCTTGTAACATGTCCTTTGAGTTTTTGCATTTACGAGACATTTTCATGAGATCCACATCTTGCCATTTCCTATAAAGTGCAATTCCCACCCAAGAAACATATGCTGATTTTTTGATGTTTACAAGTTCAACATTTGTATCCAATGTGTTCTCTATAAGCTTTACGAGGGACATGCCTTCGTTCAAGCTGCTTACCAACTGCGTGCGCTTATAATCCGCAAGATTTGGAAGCCCAATAGCAATGCTTGTAAGAGTCACCAAGGGTAGCATCCAGCAATTTGGAGGTTCTTGAGAATGTAGACTCGGAACTTCATTTGTATTATCAAATTGGATTACCCCACTAAAGTTCTCAAACTTACCTATAAGGTTTATCAAGTTTTTGGATTGCTGCCTTTTACCTATAAGAATCATGTTATCAGCCTGTCTGCAGATATTCTTGAGTAGCCTTTTTGGCAACGCAGACTCGCCTTAAAGCAAAAGAACATAACGGCTCAGATTAGGATGTATGTCATCATCACATTCTACATGATTATCTGATGAGGTAGCAACCTTGGATGAAAATTGGATTTTGAGTATATACTTAATGTGAGCTAATGGAGTTATGAGTAAGACAAAAACGTATAGAAGTATCTTGTTGACAACAACAATCAAGATCTGAACTCCGATAAAGAAATTTAAAACCAACCATTTAGCAGTATGAAGATACTTCCTGCACATGTGTTGCTGAATTTGTGAAGATGAGAAGTTGTCTCTCCAGTCCATTAAAATTTGGATCCAATATGGTCTCAATCTTGAATAATTCTTGTTTTAAGCTCTTTTTATGCCTAAAGGTGATGGCAATGAACAATCTGAAGGTAGGAGCAATTGTTCCAACTACCACCCCGATGAATTGAATTACTAGAATCCACATAGTGAAGATTCCATACACGGAATAAGGAGTTCCAAATGACATACTTTCATTAAGCAAACAACTTTGGATGTAAGTTACCAGTGTTATGATGGCAGCGGTCAAGCACGTTAGATTTGAAGTAGTGCACATGACAGAACGTGTCATTACGAACTGGGGGCAGCTACTTTGAGCCATCACCCAATATTTCATCATCTTTTCTTTATCAATTGTGTGCTTCACTACATCTTCTTCTCTCAAAGCTAATTTGTGCATCTCCTGGTACTTGAGTTCCATACTCCTTTTGATGGTCGGAACAGTGATCGCAAGAGAAACTAATGCAGCAAGCGAAAGAAGCATGAGACTTGTAGGAATCAAGACGTACACAAAAGCATCGAGATTCAATATAAACGTAAGCTGGATACCATAAATCCAAGTATTCACGACGACTGTGATTACAAGAATGGCTAGAGCAACAATATTTGATAGAAGCTCATTATCATTCATGGATCCCAAGGATGAGGTAAAATTACCCATAGCAGTTGCCATAAAGACTAAGCCCATAAGCTTGGCTGACCAATCACAATCGAAAAGCATAACAGTGTTAAGGTCCGTAGGCAGCTTCATTGCAACGGACAACAAGGTCAAGGAAGTGGCACTTAGAGAGAAGTAGTTTGATGGGAACCAAAGCTTCTTTTGTCGAAAGCCATTGATGACGTCAGCTGCCATTGCAAGTGTGCAGACTGCAGAAGCAGTTGCTATATAAAGGGATATCCATGGCATTGAATCATCAAGTTTCCTTTGGACTTCTTCTTCCAATGCATCCATGAATTAAGCAAAAATCAATGTTTTTCTTAAAAGTTTATGTATTCATGAAAGGAAAGGCTATAATCTTGTATACAATGCAAAGTTACATTTTTGGGGTGGAAAAATGGATCCATCCACTGTCTTTGAAATGGTCAGATGAATTAAATTAATTAAAGGTTTGAAATAGTCTTTGGAAGACAATTTAACTAAAAAAATAAAGAGTGATTTTTGGTAGAGGACTTCATATAAAGAAATAAGAATTTTCCTTTGTAGGATAGAACACTTTTAATTCTTATTAGTAAACTGCACGCACCATGCGCATGGGTTATATTGTATTTATTTTGATTTTTAAGTTAAAATTTTGTATAAAATAATCTATCCCCTGTATAAATGTGCGAATAACAAAATTGTTTAGTCTTATGTGAAAAGACTTCCAAACCTTTAGGAAAAATAATTAATTAGGACTCTAATTATAATAGTTCAATTATTAGTGGAAAATCTTTTAAAAGTCTAATCAATTACATATTCTATTCAATTATAATATCAAGTTTATGAATAATTTGACTAATACTACATATTATTATATTAGTATATGTAATTATTATTAGTCAACAAAATACACATAACTAGATGATAAGAAACTAATTTGACTAATACTACGTATTGTTATATTAGTATATGTATAATTATTATTAGTCAATAAGATACACATAGCTAGATGATAAGAAACTTATTTAGTTAAACAAATTTATCCAAACGATTTAGTTGACACAGGATTCCATAAAAGATGATAAAATATTATCGTCCATTAACAAAGTCAAACCTCACCATCTAAATAATAAAGTCAAACCTCAAGTATTAGTGTCACCGGATCTTGAATGTATATACCAAAGTGATGATGCAAATATCCATAATGCATCTCTTTGGTATATTTATTTATAATTCTATTCTATTGATCTATTTTATTTTATCATTACGGTGATAATAACTCTCTAAAATACAGTTTTATATTCCCAAAACTCACAAAATTAATTCTTAAATCTAATGTATATATATTATTAGTTTTTGGTTCGATAACCTAATGCATAACTGAAGGTTGATAATTTTTCAGACAAAATCTTCATAGTAAAACACTATTATAGTATCAGATTATTATTTCAACCAAATAATTTTGATTAAGAAAAATATTCTACAAAAATTGAACTTTCTTTGACACGTCCAAAGAAGAAAAAAATAAATAACATTTGTGAGACATATGAATTATTGTATTCCATATTAGAGAAAAACTTATACTATGAAAATGTGATATTATTTTCTTGGACAAAAAATTGTTATATTTTTTGTTATGGACTTAATTATGATACAAAAGTTAAAATTACAACATGCTTATGATGTTTAGTTTAGAAATTCAAACACATTCAAATGTATTAGAATGAATAACATATGTAAAAGAGATGTGGTTGAAAACAAGTTATGAAACTTTAATGAGAATGTGGTGTATTTTGTATAATTAATTTGAATATACGCATATAAGCAAGTATGTTTGTCACGCCCCGAGCTCCGGGACCATGACAATCGCCGCAAGTTTATAAGAACATCTCAATAACCTGCAAGGCTCACCTAACGATAACATTGGTATAGAGCATGTATACCTAAACGATACAAATTGCCAACTATAAAAGAAATAAATCCAATAAAAGAAACTCGAGTCTTATCCCTCGTACAAACCAGAAAAACTAATACTAATCCAGCTTCAAAAACGAAATGATCAAATATCCTCGAAAAAAATTATAATTAAGATAAACTAAAATAAAGTCTTGCTAAACTAAGAAATAAAGTCCATCAAGATATGCCCATCCAAACCAACGACGTTTTTCCTACTGAGCCTCAATATCTGAAAAGAAAGTTTAATGAAAGGATGAGCTCTACAGCCCCGTAAGTAACTCCATCACTCAACCAGTCAAATCAAGCAAGCCAGAAAAATAGTTTTACCTTTCGAATGCATATATAATAAAATAGCACATGAGTTTCAAACAATTTATAAACCTTTTAAAAGAAGTTCATGAAAAACATGTTTTAAGAAATATCATATCTCCCCTTACACAAAAAATCACTACGTAAAACCAACACATAAGCCAACAATGGTTAGGGACATGCTTAACCCCCCTCTCTTAGGTCCTGGTGCAGGCTTAACCCCCCATGTACTGGGTCCTGGTGCAAGCTTAACCCCCCTGCACTGGGTCCTAGTATATGCATAACCCCCCTATACTGGGTCACTAACCAACCTCACTCGGTATCGGCTCTACATTTCCTATTCCGGAATAGTAAACGATGTAATGATTTCAACAATAGGTTTTAAAAACTACCACTAACGAAATCACGTTTTCCAAAACCACCACCAACGAAATCACGTTTTCCATAACCACCACCAATGAAATCACGTTTTTCAAAACCACGTTCGTATCATATACTAAAACTCATCTCACTTTTCAAATACATTTTCAAGGGCCCAATGGCATATCCATCTCCGAAATTTTTTTTTCATGGTAAAAATGAGAAGTGTGATTTGGAAGATGAGATTTTTAAGAGAAAAATAAGTAATGATTGTGGTTGATGTGATATGTTTTTTATTGTGAGAAATTTGTTTGAGTTGGTATTTAAATATAATTTTTATAAAATGTGGTTAGTCAAACTCATTGATTTAGACGTCCAAAAATAGTCACAATGGATCTTATTTTAAACGTTGCATTATTTTGTATTAGAATATGTAATTAAATTAAATTTTTTGCTTTGAAAGATAGTCGGAAAAACCATTTTAATTGATTGTATTAACTGTCAAATCATGAATAGTAAAATTAATTTGGTGGAAAAAAAATTCAAATTATTTGTAATTTTGAGAAATATTTTTGGAAGAATTTTTTTAGGAAATGCAAAACAAATGCATTTTTTATAGTTTTTTTTCTCCAAAATGTTTTTTTGGAGGGATGAGTGGCCATCCAATTGGTCCCTTAGCTTTCATCAAAAACCATACATATATATATACTTGCGCGATTCAAGTTATCAAAATCACACACCCAAACTAAAACGATTACATATATAATTTTATAAACCAGAAGAGTGAAGAGTCACTTACCTCAATTCCAAAACGCACAACATCCGATGAGGTACCTTTAGGGATGGCAACGGTTCCGGGGTCCCGCCGGATCCGGTTCTTTTCATGTTAAACGGTTCCGGTTCCGGTTCCGGTTCCGGGTCCAACTAAACGGTTCTTAGGCGGTTCCGGTTCCGGGTCCGGGTCCAACCCGGAACCGCCTTAAATTTTTTTATTTTTTTTATTAAAGTTAATGATGGATATTTTATCTATCCTCATATATATAATATGATCCCAAATCAAATAGGTCTATCCTCATATATTATTATTGCTTTCTTTCCTTAAATTTTTATTTTATTTTTATGTTTTTGAGTTAAAATATTATACTAAACACTAAAATCATTCAACCAACCAAAATCAATTGAAAATATTTCTTAGGTTATTTCATTGCAAAAAAATAAATAAATATCAAGTCCATAAATTATATAAATATTAAAACCAATTATTTTAGTATATTATAGAGAAAGTTGGGTAGTAAACTATTAAAAAGCACCAAAAAGCAAAAGCAAAAAAAAAAACCCAAAAAATAAAAATTCTAAACGGGTACCCGCGGGTTGGACCCGGCGGTTCCGGTTCCGGGTCCAAAATGAGGAACCGGTTCCGGATCCGGGTCCAAAAACAAACATGCGGTTCCGGTTCTAGACCCGTTCCTACCCGGAACCGGCCCGTTGCCATCCCTAGGTACCTTATAGCTAATGACCTTGATCTAGAATAATAAATTAAACATAATTAATTGTACTATAGACGGAGCTTCTACCTTCACATAAAATCTTAATGTACATTGTGTTCGATTTACTATTTTATGTCTATAAACTCTACTCCCATAAACATTAGAATAATTATTAGCTTTTCTCCATTACTACCATACCAACAACCCACAAAAGCTATGAATATTATATTCCAAGGCCCATCACTAACCCAATCCGATTTATTAGAGTAATTATACCATAAGACCTCTAAAGTGGGTAGAAATTTCTTATTGGACCGTCTGGGACAAAGTAGCATTCCAAGTTTCAAAAATTCAATTCATAATAATAGAATAACACCCAAAATCCTAACCCCTCTCTGTTATCCCCTATTTAAATTAATCACGTCAATCTAATTACCCCCATAATATTCTTTACTGTAAAATTGGATGGCAATTAATTTCCGTAAGTTTGAAGCATAAAACAAAATAAGGGATGCATTAGATTACCTTTATGCACTCAACCAACAAGTTTCTTCCCGCCGCCGCTTTGCTTTTCCTTTTCTTAAATTCTAAAACCTAATAATAAATTTCTTATGTGTTTATATTAATAGGGTAAAAAGTATCTCCTTTATTTATCCAATAAGTCCTTATCCCTTGTTATATTAGGATTCTTAACCTTTAGTATTCTAGATACACAATTAGAATATGACTCCACATTTATTTATATTTAACAATATAACTAATTATTTTTATGATTTAAATTAATTTACCGGGTATTACAATGTTTCACTAATACGAAATATACAACTTAGTTTTCCTTTTCATGCCAAAGTATATAAAACTTTATGTTACTACAGAAAGAAATATGAAGTTACACATTATAATTCACAACACTGTCGGAAAGATTGTTAGTATGCATGAAATAAACAGTAATATGTCGAAAAGTTAAATTAATTAATAATTATAAATATAAAATACTATAAGCAAAATATAATTCTTCAATAATGTTTTGGAAACTTAACTACATATAAAAAGTATAACAAAAAGATATTGTAAAAGAGGTTGGTATAAGTTGAAAAACATTAAAGCAAAAGCTCTCTTCTCTGAGATAATATTCATATCATCCCAATTTTAAAGGTATATATTTATTGATTAATAATAAGTATTAATGAGATTAATCTGAAAATATAAAAATTATTGAGTTCGTGCTTCATTTTGGTTATCATTGTTAGTATTATATCAATATTTTCATGAGTAGTTTTGAAGTAAAAAAAAGTTCATTTAACAAGTTAACTTTATTTTGACATATATGTAAATGAAAGGAAAAAAAATTACAAATGCAATATTATATTTGATGTTAAAGACATGTAAATCTATTTTAAATATGTTAATATATATTTTTTAGGCAACATGTGAATATTCTTTTATTTGTTCAAAATATTTATCAAGATATATAAATCAAAGTTATAGCACTCAAATGTATTACCATTATGTATATTATTGATTAGATAACAAATGTAAAAATGTGAAAATAATAAATAAAAAAATACTTTAGTCGGGATACGATATCAATGTACTCTATATATAGTATTTCTCAAAAGATTTATAGACATGTATAAGAAATAACTTTACTTATATGTATAAGTGATAAATTTATTAAATAAATATATTCGATTCATGATCATATACATTAACATTCTAGAAAAGTATTAAGATTCTTTTTAAAGGTGAATTTGAATTTAAATAGATCAAAATATTGTTGTTAGACATATTCAAAATATAGCATAATTAAGATTTATTGAGAAAAAAACTATAACAGTAGAAAATTATTTAGTCAAAAAAATAATAGTTAGATTCCCACATTTTTTAAGATTACTTAGATAGCATGCTTATTAAACATAAATATATATGAGAAATTACTATATAATTGAGTCTTTACATTCATAAGCTTTAAGCATGAGGTGTTAGAGATAATTGAAAGAATAATAAATAATAAAAGAAGTTTATCCATCATATTTAACACATGACTTCATTTTATAGGTTACTTTAGCGGAATTTGAGTTTTAAATGAAATTTGTAAATATAAATTTTCTTTAATATTTTGTAGTGATTAGTCATTTTTAATTAGATTTAACTTATGAATCATTTTACGAATGAAATCTTATCTTGGCAACTAATGTGAGAAGAAAAGTAATTATGATAAAAATACATAAAGTTTAATATTCCATACTAAAAACATAGACGTGTCATGTATATTTTAAAGATATTGTTGTTTTATACTAAAATATTTATACTTAAAACTCTTTTAGTTTATGTATATAAGGATGCATAAGTTAAAACTACAATATTATTGCAAAAATTTCTTTTCATCTTATATTAGAAGTTAGGGCATCTTAAAGTTATTAAAATAACTTACAAATTTAAAAGTGTATAAAATTAAGATCAAAGAAGTAACTAGAGTGTGGTTTCTGCATATGATGTACTCTATGTTCAAATTTATAAAAAATTAATATTTATGAGTACTAATGTTGATAGTAATTTCAGCTTTATAGTATCAAATTAAGGATTATACTCTAAATTAGAATATAAACTATGTAAATAGATACTATGTATTATCTACTTTATTAGAAAAGGTAATAGAAAAAGAAAAATAAGTTTATAAAAATTAAAAAACACGAGTAGTTTATGTTATTTTACATTAATTTAAGGCTGCAATGTATTGATTTTTATGACTAAATAATTAAAATGAAAATTAACGATGTTACTCTAAAAAATTTTCTCATCAAACTATGTTACAATAATAACTTAAATAACTATCAACAAATTACTGATTAAATTTATTCGCTACTATTTGAAATATTATAAAGTCTTCTGAATATGAGTTTGTAATTATTCATTTAGATTTTTTTAATACCACGAACCACGTGCGTAGCACGTGATTATTTCTAGTAATATAATATAAACATATATAAATAAACAGACGGTTAGAAGCAAGACAATTTTTAAATTTTAGTATTTTGATTGAATATCTATGTTGATTGTAATCTAAAACTGATGCTAGATCAAATAGTAATGCCACATGAGGAGCACGTGGAAATGGAATCCGACCCGCCTCACGACAGACCAGATAAAATGTTTTAGATTACGGGTTGCATTCAAATAAGTCAAGCTGCCTACGTACCTACTTCGATAGGATCAAGCCTCTTCGTAGTTCAAAATAATAAATCTCTCTAATAATTAAATCTAAGGATATTCAGAAAAATTAAGATAATTCTCCCAATGATTAGAATATGATTAATGAATTAATTGAGAGGGTATTTATAGAAGCTCAACTGGACTTCGGGCCTGGGTAGCTGAGCTTGGGCCTATGTTATAATGAAACCCTAGCCCATGAGTTTATTCCCTACTTCATGGGCCGCAGTCTATTGAGTACCCCAGGGTGCAAATATATTTACAATTTTAGCCTGGTTTTATTGAGGCCCATCAAAAATTAAATATAATACCAAAATGTAGACAAATATGTAATCTATATTCATAATTTAATTTTATCAATTAATTTTTTTATTTAATTTATTCAATAACAATAACATAGATAATTAGCTTATAGATGTAACCTTGATGGTTAGCTTTCATTAAATTAAAGAGATGTATTGAAAATTTGGTATGTTCTGGAATTGAGGTTATCTTTCCTTTTATGAAAACTAGTAAAATGCACGTGCGAAGTTTTATACATTGAAATAGCTAGAAATATTCAAAAATAATTTTTAAATAATATAAAACCCAGACAGTTCACCTATCAAATGTTAAATTTTTTAAATTTATTTATTAAAGTAACATAATTACCATCATCTAAAAATAGATTTCATGTCAAATTAATTTTTATATATTTAGTCAATCTTGCTTTTAGACATATTAAATATCATTATTAAAATAAAATACAATGCTTAGTCATACATGTCATTTAGTAAAATGAATATTTTTTAATTGTAGCTAGTTAAAAGAAAAAGAAAACCTTATGCAATTTATAAATGTACTTTCTCAATATAAAAACTTTATTTGTTACTCAAAATATGAAAGATTTTTAATTAACTGAATTTAGGAGATTTTGACCAATTAAATTTTTTAGATTACTGATTTTCTCATAAGTTTAGAAAAAAAATATTAAACTTCCCTAAAATACATTTTTATACCAATTCTATAATGCTTTCATTTGAAACAAAAGTTGAGATTGATAATCTTTTAATTAAATTATCATTGATTTAGGTCGAATAGAAATCTTAATGTTATGAACTTTTCAATTTAGTAACTTTTATAATACAAATTTAAGTTGTGAGTTGAAGTATCTTGAATGTTGTTATAAAGAACAAGGAATGAGCAAGGAGTTAGGCCTCTAGATTATGAAAAGTGGCAATTCTTGATAATAACTAAAACAGAGCTTGAGATAGAAAAGTATTAAGTTTTCACAAATTTTGTAAAAGATCAAAAAAAGTAGTAAAACAATTACGGTTTTTTTTATCTTTTAGGGAATTTTATATGAAAATGTATTTTACAATTGGAAAAAATAATATTTCGAGCTAATTAATTATGATTTAGAATTTATTATATTATAGAAAATGTTATTAGACTCAAAAGAGCTAGGACATACCCAAATACATATAATTTTAACTTAACTTCATGTGTTATACTAACATGCATATTTTATACTTTTCACTTCATATAGAAAAATAAAATAACGAAACAATTTGAAACTTTTTTTTGAATGCCTGAATCAATATTGTAAGTCTCCATTATATTATGTACCTATACATTGTTCAAATTATTATGAAAATAGTGTGTCTTCAATTATATTAAACAAAACCAATATATAGTAGTTAGATAAATCTATATCTATAACTATTCTAAAAGTATGAATAATTTGAGATGACATACATTTTTTAAATTTTTTGTTAACAACAAAATAACCCTAATTAATGAATTATTAATGTTATTTATAAATTAGAAAAAAGACATTGTGCATGAACTAGAGGTTATTAGTAAACAAACTTGTTCAATGTATTTTATTAAACTTGCTCAATGTATCTTAGTAAAATGAATAGTTCATGAATATGAACTAATTAAGGGCAATGTAACCCTATATCAATACTATAACATTATTAGTAGTATACTAATATAATTATCCTATTATTAAATAATAATAATAGTAGTATAATAATAAAATTATCCTATTGTTAAATAATAATAATAGTATAACAATGAATTATTCTATTCAAAAATATAAATACATTTATAACTGCTATAAAAATAGTGTGTACATGAACTTATAATTCATAGTTAGCAAACGTGTACTGTGTATATCATTATGATGTTGATTTAATGAATAATAGGAATGTTTAGGAATTCGTAGTTAGCAAACGTGTACTGTGTATATCATTATGATGTTGATTTAATGAATAATAGGAATGATTTAGGAATATGAATGATTCAACATTATATATAAATATCCCCTATATCATTATTGCTATCAATGATTAAAGAAGCCCACGTGATGTTCCATTGACTTACAAGATTATTGGAAGAAAATTTAGCTAGCTTGTTTATGCTTATAGTGGTAGGAGGACGGATTATTCACATTTCATTTGATAGTCAGAGGCGAATTGAAAGCAAAGCAGAGACTTATAAATCTCAATTTTTAAATTCTGAAATATTGATGGGTTTACTTATTCAGCTTGTAAAACTAGATTATGTTTGTATATGTAGCTTTTTGTTTGGATATAAATTTCAATGAAGGCATCTCAACTTTCTCATGATTTAGTGAATTGAATATATATCAACAATCTTGTACTACGATACAAGCTAAAGAATAATTGAGCTAAAATGTTTATCTTAAATATAAAGAAAATGTACCCATAATGATATTATCTTCAATTAAAAAGTTGTAATTGTACTATTATCAATTGCATGTGCTATAACTCAAAATTAATAGTTTATAAATTTCTTCAATGTATACGTTGGTAGGTAATATTTCATGAATTTGTTTAAGGTATACGTTGAATGAGATATAATAATAAACTAAAAATTTCTAGTCAATATACATGAATTGTTCACACTCAACTTCTATCTTTGTATATCTATATATGTGAATGAAATGAAAAGATTGTTTGGAATCCCTAGCAGTCCCAAAATTACTGGCCATATTTAGCTTACAATTGTTCACCATCTTGGTTTTAAACATTATGATTTAATTGATACAGTTTATTTTGCTTTTCATTTTTTTGTTGACCTAGACCTTTTTCCCGTTACTATTGAGATACTTCAAAAGTTTTTTTTTTTATTGAAGCGATTTGCCTGAAACAAGGCATATCGACATCAATATAAAAAATTGTAAGATGGCCCTTTGCTATCATTTTACCAAAATAAAAGAAGAAAATGAAAATAGTGGATATCTTGTTTATATAATGTAAACAAAATGATTCAATTCTCTCCCTTAGTACTGTAAACCACTATCCACGTATTGTTAGTGGGTTGTTATTATGGCCCACTTTTGTTTACATTTAATAATATAAGGATAATTCTAATTGGTTAAGAATTATAAAAAGGTAAATTCCTAAAATAGTGTGTATATATAAAGAAAACCCTAGGAATTGATCATCTCTCAACCCATTATGATATTTCTCTCCATCAAAAAAGTCATTCAAGTCTAAAAGGGGTCAAGAGAGAGAAATACAATTTCAGAGATAAATCGTTTCATCGTTTCCGCTACTACGAATCTCATTATGAATCAAGGTATGTTTCTTTGATCTAAACTTACATGTGAAAATCATATTGTTGAAGATCTTGGCAATTACGATTTTATGCTTACATGTGGTATCAGAGCCTTGATTAAAAACATATGATTTTCCTTTAATTAATCGATTTGATTTTCGAATATTATTATGTGAATATCGATTATATATTATTCATGAATGTTTTATTTTATGATCATGATTTCGAATCAAATTTAATTGCATGATATTATTTATTGCAAGTATATATATATATATATATTATACGTATGTTTTGCATTATTTATATATGTGAACGTGGGTGAATTTCAAAACAATGCAGTAGCATTATAATTAGGGGTGTTCACGAGTCGAGCTCGAGCCGAGCTTGTCAAAAAATTCGAGCTCGAGCTCGACGAGCTCCAAGAATATGAGCTCGAGCTCGAGCCAGACTCGAGCCGAGCTCGAGCTCGAGCTCAAAAAAAAAAAAAAAATTTTAATAAAAAAATATTTTTTTATAATTTTTTTTAATAAAAATATTTAATTAATTTTATATTTATTCATATATTTTTAAATGTAGTTATAATTAAAGTCAACAATATTATTATTTATAAATATATTATTATAATATATCATTTTATATAAAAAAATTAATAAAAATTTATTTTTTATATATATTAATTAAATTTTTTTTTTATTACTATTCAGGCTCGCGAGCCGGCTCGCGAGCTGGCGAACATGCATGTTTAGGCTCGAGCTCGAGCTCGAATTTTTTCGAGCTCGAGTCGAGCTATTTTCGAGCCGGCTCGTCGAGCTCGCGAGCCGGCTCGACTCGTGAACACCCCTAGCTATGTATATATAGCTTATAGGACTGCTGCTATTAAAGTTTCACATGCACAGCTATGTTTTTAGGATTGTTATAACTTTTGTTTATAATTTGAACCATTATAATAGTAATATCTCATTCAATTACTATTGTGAGAATAAAAGTGAAAGGAATAAACATAAAGAGGCCCACGTGGAGGTGGGAGAATGATATGGCAATTTTTTTCTTTTCCTTTTCTTTTGTATATCGGTGAAGTACTGTTGATGTTCACATTCATTTAGGATAAAACTTCTTTCAGGATATTACTTATGATGATTAATTTATGATGATTAGAATATTTATATTTTACGAGTTATGCGTTTTGATTATGTTACATGAATTGGATAAATAAATTTATTGATTCGACTTATGTGATGCTTATCAAGTGAATGTCTTCATGATATTCAATAAAGCTCATGGTTATAAAATATTATTGGATCACCCAAAGGTTGATTATTCGTTTTATAATTCATGAACATTATCGTGGTGAATTAATGTGATCGGTTAGATATTTTAGTATATCCAAAGATTGCAAATATATCTAATTTATGAATGTTAATTACCAATTATGTGAAATTATTTGAGCATCAATTATGTTTTAAGTTACCGAACATTGTTGTTTACCCAAAGGTGAACTATAATTACGTTTGATTATTGTATGTTGTTGTTTCACCCAAAGGTGACCTACAATATACATTCATGTTTATGAATCTGTATTAAAGATTAAGTTTATTATGTTGTTTCACCCAAAGGTGAACTACAATTACGCTTGATTATCGTATGTTGTCGTTTCACCCAAAGGTGTTCTACAATATACGTTCATGTTTAATTATGTTTCTGAATCTGTATTATAGATTACGTTTATTACTCGAAGCATTAAAGTATAAGCATATATTATGTTTTGCAGCATCTGCCCCTGTTTCTCTTCATTCGCAAGCTGCGTCTGTTATTAAGTTTAATGGGCTTAATTTCTCTGAATGGTCTGAACAAGTTCAGTTTCACCTCGGTGTTCTGGATCTTGATTTAGCACTCTTAAGTGAGAAACCCGCTGCTCTTACTGATTCTAGCAGCACTGAGGATCGATCTTTTCATAAAGCTTGGGAAAGATCCAACAGACTAAGCCTTATGTTCATGCGAATGACTGTAGCAAACAACATCAAGTCCACAATTAAGAAAACTGAAATTGCTAAGGAATTTATGAAATCTGTGGAAGAAGGCTCTCAGTCTGAGTCGGCTGATAAGTCGCTTGCTGGGACACTGATGAGTACGTTAACCACCTTGAAGTTCGATGGTTCTCGTACCATGCATGAGCATATCGTTGAAATGACGAATATTGCAGCAAGACTGAAGACCATGGGAATGGAAGTGAATGAAAATTTCCTAGTAACGTTCATCCTTAATTCCTTACCTCCGGAGTATGGTCCATTCCATATGAACTATAATACTCTGAAGGATAAATGGAATGTGCATGAATTACAAAGCATGCCCATTCAATAGGAACCGAGGCTTAAGAAACCGGGAATTCATTCAGCTAATTACGTTGGTCATAAAGGAGCTGGAAAGAAACCAGGAAAGAAATATGGAAAGGGCAAGCAAGGACTGTCAAAGCTTAATCAGTCATCTGCCCAAATCCACAAGAAGGAACTAAGCAATGATACGTGCCGATTCTGTAGAAAGACCGGACACTATCAGAAAGATTGCACGAAACGTAAGGCATGGTTCGAAAAGAAAGGTAAGCCTAGTGCTTTAGTATGTTTCGAATCAAATTTAGCTGAAGTTCCTTATAATACTTGGTGGATTGATTCTGGTTGTACCACTCATGTTTCAAATACGATGCAGGGATTTCTTACGACCCAAACCATAAGCCAAAATGAAAAATTCATCTTCATGGGGAATCGAGTCAAAGCTCCAGTTAAAGCTATTGGGACTTATCGTTTAACTTTAGATACTCTGCATCATTTAGATCTTTTTCAGACATTTTATGTTCCTTCCGTTTCTCGCAATTTAATTTCGTTGTCTAAACTCGATTCAATTGGATACTCTTTTAAATTTGGTAATGGTTGTTTTAGTTTGTTCAAACAAAATCCTTTTATCGGTGCTGGCTTTCTTTGTGATGGTTTATACAAACTAAAACTTGATCCCCTTTTCGCTGAGACCTATTGACCCTGCATCATAATGTTGGAACTAAACGTGGTTTATGTAATGAATCGTCTGCTTACTTGTGGCATAAACGTTTGGGTCATATATCCAAAGAAAGAATCGAGAGATTGGTAAAGAATGAAATCCTTCCCAATTTGGATTTTACTGATCTCGGAGTTTGTGTTGAGTGCATTAAGGGTAAGCACACAAAATACACACTTAAGAAAACAGCCACAAGAAGCTCACAACTCCTTGAAATAATACACACTGATATTTGTGGGCCTTTTGATATTCCATCTTTTGGTGGAGAAAAGTATTTTATCACCTTTATTGATGATTTTTCACGTTATGGATATGTCTATTTGTTGCATGATAAATATACCTTAGAGATATTTATCAATGAAGTTGAAAGACAATTAGACAGAAAGGTGAAAATTGTCAGATCTGATAGAGGTGGTGAATATTATGGTAGATATGATGAAAGTGGACAGTGCCCTGGTCCATTTGCTAAATTTCTATAAAGTCGTGGTATTTGTGCTCAATACACAATGCCAGGAACACCGCAACAAAATGGTGTTGCAGAAAGGCGTAATCGTACTTTGATGGAAATGGTTAGGAGTATGTTAAGTTATTCATCTTTACCCAAATCATTGTGGATGCATGCTTTAAAGACCGCTGTATATTTATTAAACAGAGTTCCTAGTAAGGCAGTTCCTAAGACACCTTTTGAACTGTGGATGGGAAGAAAACCCAGTTTAAGGCACCTGCATGTTTGGGGTTGCCCAGCGGAAGTAAGAAAATATAATCCACATGAAAAGAAACTGGACTCAAGAACAATCAGTGGTTTCTTCATTGGTTATCCAGAAAAATCTAAAGGGTATCGATTTTATTGTCCTAACCATAGTACGAGAATCGTTGAAACTGAAAATGCTTGGTTCATTGAGAATAGTGAAGTTAGTGGGAGTTTGGAAACACAAAAAGTGGAAATTCAAGAAGTTAGAGTGCAATTTCCTTTGCCTTTACCTTATTCTCAAGTTGTTATTCCTGTACATGTTGACCATTGTTAAGTCGTATTTTGTGCATATTTTACATGTCTACAGTCGGGTTGATTGTTACATTTAATCTTCTTATTTTGTGATTTTAGGTTGCCAATTGGATTTTAGAAGATTAAAAGGAAAAGAATTAAAAGAGACACAAAAGAGGAAAAATGAAGAAGAAAAGAGTTAGTGCTGAAAAATCCAGCAGAAAACTGCGTGCCCACGCTTAAATCCCCAATTGCTTCTGCCCAGAAAACGAAAATTATGAAAAAAGCGGGATTTCAAGATTTGGGCTCAAGATTCCATTATCCAGCTGTCAAATCCGGATATTATATCCGTTATTTTCTAGTTAAAAGATTTAGTTGGGATTTATTCCCTTTTATTTTGTTTAGATTTTATTTTCTTATTTCTAGATTTTGCAAGATTTGATTTTGTTAAGTTTGTTAGGATCCTAATCTTGGTTAGTTACCTTTTAGATTAGGATTCTACTACTATAAGTATGTGGAATTTTATTCCACAAGACACCTTTGATTTCAATTTTAATTCCAGCATCGTTTTTCATTTGAATTACTATTCACGATTACTGTTCACGTTCAGTTATGAGCAGCTAAGCTCATACTTCTAGTCGAGAATTCTTCAAGGTTTGATTCTTTAAATTCGTGAGATCGAATTGTGCCATAATTTCTCTGTTATTAGGTATTTACTTTTTCCCTGATCTTTGTTGACAATATGTTTCAATAGGTTAGATAACTTGATCAATTATTTAATCTTTGAAATCGTATTTAGCTATTTAGGACTAAATCCGTGACTGGTGAACCTTAATTTTGTAGCAATTAACGACGTTGATTATTTAATCGTTTTCGATTAGTCGTTATGGGAATTAGTAACCTGGTCTAAATAAACCGAGCTTATGTGTTTGTTGGCTAGAATTGGTGTCTTTCTAATACATGCATGCTATCGATAGGCTAAATCCTAAGAGCTTGTTTAGGGTTATCTACTTGATAAGAGAAGTAATCAAAGAGCTTGTTTTGGTTATCGACGACTTAAGGAAAGACTAGGTTATTAGAGCTTGTTAATAACTATAGCCAATTTATCTATAGAACATTGAATTATCATTGCATCAGTGATCGAATTAATTGAATCAATACCGAGAAAATCCGAAGACTAGAATTTTCCATCGTATAAAAAAAATCCGAATTTCACTTTATTTGCGTTCTTCTAAATCTGCGTTTTTAAATCCTATGCTTTTTAATTTACGTCTTTTTATTTTAATTAGTTAATCAAATTCAAAAACCCCTCTTATATCGATATTAGTAATCTAGGACTTAAATTTTACACCATTCCCTGTGGATCGACCCTACTTATCGCTGATTACAAATCTTTTTAAAGTAGGTTTTTATTTTTGTTGGATTCGACACCCACCAAATTTTGGCGCCGTTGCCGGGGATCGGTGATATATATTTATTTCCGTTGTTGCTAATATTTTCATTTTAGTTTTGTTTTGTTAGTTTTTGTATGCCTAGGACCTTTCGTGGAAGTGAATTCGAATACGATCCTGAGATCGAAAAACGAGCCCGCCGACTACGAAAAGAGACAAGGCAACGTCACTTCACTACCCCATCAGTTTTATCGTCCAGGACCGAATCTGCATTCTCTTTTGACGATTCAGAAGAGGAAAACGAATCAATGGACAACGCTGCTAATGCCGCACCTCCTAATGGTGCCAATGCTAATGGCAATGCCAATCCCAACGTCGTCGAAAGAACACTCAAAGACATGGCCATGCCAAATCCGAATCAACAACCTCTTTGCATACCCTATCCTAATCTTGAGGTAGATTTTGAATTAAAATCTGGACTTATTCACTTACTACCTATTTTTCATGGTTCTACAGGAGAGGATCCACACAAGCATTTGAAGGGATTCGATTTAATTTGCTCAACAATGAAACCGAAAGATATAACTGAGGATCAAATGAAATTGAGGACTTTCCCTTTTTCCCTAGCCGATAAAGCCAGAGATTGGTTATATTTCCTACCTCCCGGCTCGATTGATACATGGAACGAGATGGAAAGACAATTCTTAGAGAGATTTTTCCCAGCATCTCGAGTCGCAAACGTAAGGAAAGAGATTTGTGGAATTCGCCAATTTACGGGTGAAACATTATACGAGTATTGGGAACGTTTTAATCAGTTGGTTGCTAGTTGCCCACAACATCAAATTCCAGACCAACTCCTCATACAGTACTTCTACGAGGGATTAATAGTCATGGATAGGAATCTGATAGACGCTGCGAGTGGGGGAGCATTGATTTATAAAACTTACACCGAAGCGAGGAATTTAATTTCGAAAATGGCATCTAACTCCCAACAGTTTAGTACTCGACAAGAACACCCAACGAAGGAAACGAATGAAGCTACTATAGCCACACTCAACCAACGTGTAAACGATATGACTGCCCTCATGCAAAAGATGGCTATGGGAAACACTCAACAAGCTAATGTATGTGGTATTTGCTCCGGACTTGGACACATAGCCGAAATATGCCCCTCTGCTCAAAATCAAGGTTTCGAGCAAGCAAACGCAGCTGGATTTTCGGGAAACGTTCAAAGAAAATACGATCCGTTCTCGAATACGTACAACCCTGGGTGGAGGGATCATCCAAACTTGAGTTACGCGCCACAACCTCCTTATCAAAAACCTCAAGTATCTCAGTTCCCTCAACAAACCCAATCCTCAGGTATATCCGCCGAAGATATGATTAAAGCATTGACCGCCAATACTCAACAATTCCAACAGAGCGTGCAACAGTTCCAACAAGGTCTGCAACAAGCCCAACAAGAGAATCATAACGCTATCAAGAACTTGGAGAAACAAATGGGTCAAGTAGCCACCGCCATAAACGAGTTAGTGGCACAAAATTCGAGTAAACTGGCATCCCAAGTCATAATAAATCCGAGGGAGAATGTTAGTGCTGTGACCTTACGAAGTGGGAAAGAATTGAAAGAAGCAGAATCGATTCAAAAGTTAAGCGTGCCCACGCCTAAATCTCAGAACGCTTCTGTTGAGAACACTTCAAAACACGAACTTGAAAAAGAATTGGAAAAGGAACAGGAGCCTGTTGTCGAGCAGAACCCAATGAAATTTGTGATTCAACCACCTTTCCCAGGACGATTTGCCAAATCAAAGAAAGAGGAGCAAGAAAAAGATCTACTCGAAACATTCCGAAAGGTTGAGGTAAACATTCCACTTCTTGATGCCATTAAGCAAGTACCTCGTTATGCTAAGTTCCTTAAGGAATTGTGCACGACAAAGAGAAAGCTTAAAGGCAACGAGAAGATACACGTAGGAGAAAACGTATCTGCTGTACTTCAAAAGAAATTACCTCCTAAGTGTAAAGATTCGGGTATGTTTACAATTCCATGTAAAATTGGGAATATTCGAATTGAGAAAGCTATGCTAGACTTAGGTGCCGCTATTAATGTTATGCCACGATCGATATATGAGTCACTTAATATAGGGAAATTGAAAGAAACTGGTGTAGTTATTCAACTAGCCGATAGGTCTAATGCTTACCCCGATGGTGTTTTAGAAGATATTTTGGTACAAGTTAATGACCTAGTATTTCCCGCCGATTTCTATATTGTCGACATGGATCATAATGAGTCTAGTAATCCCGCCCCTATTTTACTTGGTAGACCATTCATGAAAACGTCTAAGACCATAATTAATGTACATGATGGGACTCTCTCCATGGAATTTGATGGAAAAATCATAAAATTTAACATATACGATTCCATGAAGTACCCTTCTAACGATCATTCTGTTTTTGGTATAGACGTTATTGACCCTTTAACGCAGACTAGGTACGGAGATCCGTTACAAGTAGCTTTGCTCACTAACGACTTGGACGGGAAAGAAAAGCAACTTAAGCTGAACCGAGGACTCGAAGAGAAGAATTCGGACATTGATCCCCTTCAATCACTTTCTCTTGATGTTTCTCGTATTTCTTTATCTTCATCAACTTCTAAAATACTTCCATCTATTGTGCAGGCATCGAAGTTGAAAGTTCAAGAGTTGGAGGGAGTTCATAACGAAACAAACGAGAATTCGAAAATCTACAAGAATAAAATGGAATCTTTTCGTGATAAGAAAATTTCAAGAAAGAACTTAGTCATAGGACAAAAAGTTATTCTTTCCCATTCTCGCTTCAAGCTATTTCCGGGTAAGCCACGTTCCCGTTGGATTGGACCATTTGTTGTCATTGATATTTTTTCCTATGGTGCAGTTTATATTCAAAATCCAACTACGCGAAAGATTCTCAAGGTGAATAGACATCGTTTGAAACCTTTTTATGAAGGATTTCAATCTCACGATGTCAAAAACATGAAGTTGGAACCATCAAACCATGCTACATAACTTTGTAGCAACGTCTAGCCAACGACGTTAAAGAATAGCGCTGCATGGGAGGCAACCCATGAGTTTTTTTTTCTTTTCCTTATTTAATTATCTTTTATTTTCAGTTTTTATTTTACAGAAGCATTTCGAAAGTTAAGCGTGCCCACGCCTAACTCACGAAAACCTTCTGTTTCGCACTTTCAATTTCTGTTTTGCACTTTCAATTTTAACAGAAGACTTTGAAGAATTAAGCGTGCCCACGCCTAAAACTTCAAACCCTTCTGTTTTGCACCTTCAGTTTTTTTCCAGTCGTTTTTCCTTTAAAAAAAAAAAAAAAAGAAAAACCTTCAATCACGATTCTCAAACCCTAGTCGCCGTCACTCACCTTCACTCGATTTGCAGGATTTCCTTTCTCTTGCTGCCAACTCGATACAACTGAAGCAGAACTCGACACAATTATTGCCCATCTCAAGCTGCTCATTGATCACTTCGGCATCATGACCGAGTGATGCCGTAGGGAAGTCCCCCTCCTTGTTCTTTTATTATGATGCATTGCTTGTTATTTTATCGTTTTTTACATTGAGGACAATGCATGTTTTAAGTGGAGGGGTTTACTGTGCTATTGTATGCCTTGGTGTTTTTGCTTAGTTGTGACTATGTGAAACAAATTTTTTTAAGATTTCGGTATTTTTAGACTACTTTAGTTTGTGTTTCTTTTGAACGGTTAGACTTGGATAAATGAGCATGCTTTGATTGAGTTTTCGTGCCATGTGAAGTTTGTGTTATGTTCAAAGATTAAAAGCGAGCATAGGAACGCATGTTTTAGTCGATTACCCTACCTTGTGAGAACTTGTGCCATTGGATCGATAATTTATGACATGATCTCTTTCTTCTTGTGTGACTCACGTGTTTTTGAAATTCTAGAACTTGTTTTGAACCTTGTCAAGATTACACGAGTATGTGCATGATTGAATATGATAAAGGCATTTAGGATTTAGCCACTTTACCAAATAAACCGTACCTTTGCATTATCCCCTAGTTAGCCCACTTTGAGCCTTTTTATCCTATTTTCATGGTTTACCCTGAATTTGAGCCCTTACCGTTTTTTTATGCCTCCTCGTTTTACCCATCTAGAAAATAAGTCGAGCATGGAGGTTGTATATTATTTGGGGACGAAAAGTCAAGAAGATGATGTTGTTGAATAAGTGTGGGGGAAACTCGTGAAAAATACAAAGAGTATTCAAAAAAAAAAAAAAAAAAGAAAAAAAAAAAGAAAAAACAAAAAGAAAAAAAGAGAAGTTCGAAAATTGATGAGGTACCGAGCCCCCGAGAAATATAGAAGAAAAAATGTGTGGTATTTGGGTCCTTAACGTCAAATATACCCAATGAGATCTCGATGCTCGATAAAATTTTCAGACTTAGCCACTTTTTCGACCTCTCTTTTCACTCCTACCCCGAGCCTTAACCCCATTACAACCTTAATAAAGACCTTTTGATTCGATTGTGCACACTCTCAACCGTAGTGGCGACATTGGTGTATAACCAAGCCTATGGAATAACACTAACACGTTAAGATTCGAGCGATACACTTATAACCATACACGAGAGTTGGAGAGTATTTGAGTGAAAGTCGACTGAAATTTTGTTTTCCTTGTTCAATTGAGGTCGTTGTTCTAGCATGAGATTAAGGGGGTATCGAGAATTTCGATTGATTACGTGTTTCGTGCTTCGAGTTTGATTTTGTTCTTTTGATCACACTGCTGAATGGTTTAATTTGCCGCATGGTACTGTTTCGAATAGTTTTTACATAGTCAACTTTTGAGCATTGCCCGAGGACGTACAATGACATAAGTGTGGGGGTATTTGTTAAGTCGTATTTTGTGCATATTTTACATGTCTACAGTCGGGTTGATTGTTACATTTAATCTTCTTATTTTGTGATTTTAGGTTGCCAATTGGATTTTAGAAGATTAAAAGGAAAAGAATTAAAAGAGACACAAAAGAGGAAAAATGAAGAAGAAAAGAGTTAGTGCTGAAAAATCCAGCAGAAAACTGCGTGCCCACGCTTAAATCCCCAATTGCTTCTGCCCAGAAAACGAAAATTATGAAAAAAGCGGGATTTCAAGATTTGGGCTCAAGATTCCATTATCCAGCTGTCAAATCCGGATATTATATCCGTTATTTTCTAGTTAAAAGATTTAGTTGGGATTTATTCCCTTTTATTTTGTTTAGATTTTATTTTCTTATTTCTAGATTTTGCAAGATTTGATTTTGTTAAGTTTGTTAGGATCCTAATCTTGGTTAGTTACTTTTTAGATTAGGATTCTACTACTATAAGTATGTGGAATTTTATTCCACAAGACACCTTTGATTTCAATTTTAATTCCAGCATCGTTTTTCATTTGAATTACTATTCACGATTACTGTTCACGTTCAGTTATGAGCAGCTAAGCTCATACTTCTAGTCGAGGATTCTTCAAGGTTTGATTCTTTAAATTCGTGAGATCGAATTGTGCCATAATTTCTCTGTTATTAGGTATTTACTTTTTCCCTGATCTTTGTTGACAATATGTTTCAATTTAGATAACCTGATCAATTATTTAATCTTTGAAATCGTATTTAGCTATTTAGGACTAAATCCGTGACTGGTGAACCCTAATTTTGTAGCAGTTAACGACGTTGATTATTTAATCGTTTTCGATTAGTCGTTATGGGAATTAGTAACCTGGTCTAAATAAACCGAGCTTATGTGTTTGTTGGCTAGAATTGGTGTCTTTCTAATACATGCATGATATCGATAGGCTAAATCCTAAGAGCTTGTTTAGGGTTGTCTACTTGATAAGAGAAGTAATCAAAGAGCTTGTTTTGGTTATCGACGACTTAAGGAAAGACTAGGTTATTAGAGCTTGTTAATAACTATAGCCAATTTATCTATAGAACATTGAATTATCATTGCATCAGTGATCGAATTAATTGAATCAATACCGAGAAAATCCGAAGACTAGAATTTTCCATCGTATAAAAAAAATCCGAATTTCACTTTATTTGCGTTCTTCTAAATCTGCGTTTTTAAATCCTGTGCTTTTTAATTTACGTCTTTTTATTTTAATTAGTTAATCAAATTCAAAAACCCCTCTTATATCGATATTAGTAATCTAGGACTTAAATTTTACACCATTCCCTGTGGATCGACCCTACTTATCGCTGATTACAAATCTTTTTAAAGTAGGTTTTTATTTTTGTTGGATTCGACACCCACCAACCATGCTAATGATTTGCAAGAACAACAAATTAACGACCAAACACCACATAATGAAGTTATGGTCAATGAACCAATGATAGATCAACCACAAGAAATTGAATTAAGAAGGTCTGTAAGACAACGGAGACCTGCCATTTCTGGTGATTATGTGGTCTATCTGCAAGAGTCGGAATCCGACTTAGGAATCGATAATGATCCAGTTTCGTTTTCACAAGCCATAGAAAGTGAGAGTTCTGCTAAATGGTTAGATGCCATGAAAGAAGAGCTAAAATCAATGGATTATAATGGAGTCTGGGACCTTGTTGAATTGCCTGAAGGTTGTAAAAGAGTTGGTTGTAAGTGGGTCTTCAAGACCAAACGCGACTCAAATGGCAATATCGAACAACACAAGGCTAGACTCGTTGCCAAAGGTTTTACTCAGAAAGATGGTATCGACTACAAAGAGACCTTTTCACATGTCTCTAAAAAGGACTCTTTAAGGATTATTATGGCAATGGTTGCTCATTATGATTTAGAGCTCCATCAGATGGATGTGAAAACTGCTTTTCTGAATGGGAATTTAGATGAGGAAGTTTTTATGGATCAACCTGAAGGTTTTGTGGTTGATGGAAAAGAACATATGGTGTGTAAACTTAAGAAGTCAATATACGGGCTTAAACAAGCTTCCAGACAATGGTATCTTAAGTTCAATGATACCATTACATCTTTTGGATTTAATGAAAACATCGTTGACCGATGTATATATCTGAAGATCAGTGGGAGTAAGTTTATAATTTTGGTCTTGTATGTTGAGGATATCTTGCTTGCTACTAATGACCTTGGTATATTACGTCAAACTAAGGAATTTCTCTCTAAGAACTTTGATATGAAAGATATGGGTGAGGCATCCTATGTGATAGGAATAGAAATATTCCGTGATAGGTCATAAGGATTGTTGGGATTGTCTCAGAAAGCATATATTACTAAAGTTCTAGAGAGGTTTAAAATGAACACATGCTCTAAAAGTGTCGTTCTAATTCAGAAGGGAGATAAATTTAGTCTCAATCAATGTCCAAAGAATGAATTGGAACGTAATCAGATGGAACAAATTCCTTATGCATCCATTGTTGGAAGCTTGATGTATGCACAGACCTGTACCAGACCAGACATCAGTTTTGCTGTCGGAATATTGGGTAGGTATCAAAGTAATCCGAGAATAGATCACTGGAAAGCTGCAAAGAAAGTTTTGAGGTATCTGCAAGGAACGAAAGACCATATGCTTACTTATAGGAGATCTGATCACCTCGAGGTGATTGGATATTCAGATTCAGACTTTGCCGGATGTGTGGACTCAAGAAAATCCACATTCGGCTATTTGTTTCTCTTGGCTGGAGGAGCAATTTCATGGAAAAGTGCGAAGCAGACTGTCATTGCTGCATCCACCATGGAATCTGAGTTTGTAGCATGCTTCGAGGCTACAGTTCATGGTTTATGGCTGCGGAACTTTATTTCGGGACTTGGAATAGTTGACACTATTGCCAAGCCACTGAAAATTTATTGCGATAACTCCGCAGCAGTCTTCTTTTCTAAAAACGACAAGTATTCGAAAGGTGCTAAACATATGGAATTGAAATACTTTGCCGTTAAAGAAGAAGTTCAGAAACAAAGAGTGTCAATCGAACACATTAGCACAAATCTTATGGTTGTAGATCCGTTGACAAAAGGATTGCCCCCTAAGACATTCATTGAACATGTCGAAAGAATGGGGATTATTGAATGTCATCGTTAAAGTTGTTTATGTTTTATGTTATCATGTGATTGACACTCTGAGCTCGTTTATTTTGTTTCTGCGGATTTATGGATCTTGTTTCTTATGATTAGTATATACATTAATGCATTATGTTAACTAAACAAGATATTGTCTCTGACAAAGACATTATGCTGGATCATTATTGAATACCTTATTACGTGTCATGTTGAGTATGGAACTAGTATTGTGATACATAGAAGGGACTATGTTGACAAATTGATGTACAACCGCTATGATCCTTATTGGTTGTCATGCTTAATAGTGACTTTATGATTTAACCAATATAATGATGAATTACCCTATACTATGCGCAATTATATTTATTATTAAACTTTATGGTATATATAATGGCACATGGGCCAAGTGGGAGAATGTAAACCACTATCCACGTATTGTTAGTGGGTTGTTATTATGGCCCACTTTTGTTTCCATTATGTAGTTTAATAATATAAGGATAATTCTAATTGGTTAAAGATTAGAAAAATGTAAATTCCTAAAATACCCTGATGGTGGGTATATATAAAGAAAACCCTAGGAATTGATCCTCGCTCAACCCATTATGATATTTCTCTCCATCAAGAAAGTCATTCAAGTCTAAAAGGGGTCAAGAGAGAGAAATACAATTCCGGAGATAAATCGTTTCATCGTTTCCGCTACTACGAATCTCATTATGAATGAAGGTATGTTTCTTTGATCTAAACTTACATGTGAAAATCTATTGTTGAAGATCTTGACAATTACGATTTTATGCTTACAAGTACATCCTTCCTAATGGCCATTTCTTGCCGATGGGTTGGGTTGTCTCCACGTATTTTGTGTTTTCTTAAATATTAGCAAGATGTTCTATTTTGTATAACTATGATTTATGTCCATTTCCAGAGTGGAACTATTTTTTATTTTTTTGATTGAGAATGGGGGTGGGCTAATAATGATTTCAAATTGTTCAGGGCTTAATCAAGCTACTAATACATTTATATTGTTGTTTACTTAATTAATATGATTTTAGATTTAGGTTTAAATTTTACACATTGTTCTGAATCGTAAAAAATATGTATATTTTGTACTACTAGGGATACAATATATATTATTAAATATAATCATATCAAATATATATTAATTATATCTTTATTTATACATAAAATAATTTCATAAAATATAACATTTTCTTTATCCTTAAATGAATAAATATTATATTATAGAAAAATATGAAGGACTTTCATGTAATAACAATAACTCTAATGTCATTTATACGAGGGTGTATATGGGTGGATCTCGAGTTTGAGCTGATATTTTGAGTTTGAGATTAACGCGCATGTGCTCAAGCTTGAGTAGAGGCGAGTCGAGCTCGTAATAAAATAGAGACTTAAGTATTATTAATTTTTAGATTCGCTTTCAATTCATTTTCGATCGTTATAATTTTATTTATTTTGAAACAAACTAACCGAACAGTACACATTTGACATATTACTTTGACTTTCATTGTTCTACTTCAGTTTTTAAATGAAAATGTAGAACAAAACAGGTGGCGGAAGTTACAAACATAACTAATTTAAAAAGAAAAAATAGCCAAGGAAACATCAATTTTAGCGCAGAACAAAACAAGAGAGATTGTTAATAATATATAAAACACATAATAAAACAAGAAAATAACTAAGATTAGTTATAATTATGATTCGGTACTTAAGATGGGGAGCTCTTACGAAAGCCATTGTTGTTGTTGAGTTTAACAAATAATGGTGATGGTGATAATGATTAATATTTATGGGATTAATATTAAAGTCAAGGAGTCAAGAATGATAACAACTATAAAAGGAGGAGTAAAGCATGTCAGAGAAATAGCAATCATAGACAACATATATCTCAAAATCGTTACAATCTTTGATGTTGCATGTATCAAAAAACGTATAGCTTAAATTGTTTTAAAGTTAAGGATATACATATTATCTGTTTGTTTACAGATATTGTTCATTGTTAACATGCCTTTGAGAAGATTTGGTCACAAATGAAGTAGGTCAAATCAATGAAATTGCATATCAAATGCCATCAATAGCGATCGCAGAAGTAACATCTAAAATATAACTAGGTATTTATTAATTGTAAATACATTGAGACATAATATCCTTATCTTAAGTTATACATACAGTTTTACTAATTACTATTTCAGTAAAATTATTGATGCAAACACAACATCAAGTATAATATAAATTAATCTACAAACAGAGTAATTTGGAGTTGAAAAAATAGCAATAATTTATTATATTACAAAAAAAATATTTCTCAAATATTGATAAGTTCTTCATTTATTTAACTTTATACAGGCTAAGCAAAAATGACGATCCAATTAAATTAAGTGAGATGCAGATGAAATATAGAATAAAAACCTCAATTGAAGTTACACTTGAACAAATCATTCATAATCGACATGAACTACTTGAGCTATATTAAAAAACGTCAACGTTTCTTGATATTATTTATTAATAACAAATTAAACTTTTTGAATAGGATAAATATTATTCTTTCAAGGGAATAGTTCATAACGTTCAAAATAAGGCGTCATTGTGGTACGATTCATGCAAAAAATGAACTAATTCAGTTTCAAATAGTGCAGAAAAAAAAAGGTTGTATGAAATGTAATGAGGACAACATAGAAATAATACAAAGGTACATTTTATATTTACTAGCAAGATGTACGTGCGTTGCACGTGAACACCTAATTTTTTATGTTGTATATGTCATAAATTTGAAGGAAAAAAATACAAGTAAAATATTTTTCTTCTTTAAGGTTATCTTTTATTTAGTAATTAATTGTTATACTTTATTGTTCTCTAATTTTCATTTTGTCTTCTTCTTACTCAATAGTTGTTGGTGTTCTTTTTAATTCTTTCTATGATAAATTATCCATAATAGATTAAAAAATGAATGAAAAATATTTTAAATATTTTCTTATATTTCTTGTTCTTTTAAATTGACTTGTAAGTTTTATTAAAAAATATTATGCTATTAAATATTTAATAATTAATAATTAAATGTAAAGATTCAACATTCTAAAATTTAAAAAATAACATGCTCATAGAAAATTTTATAAATAGATAACTAATGTAAGACACACAATATAAACTACTATTTTATTTTAAGTTGATATAATTTTATAACATAAAAGAATTTTATATATACTACTAAATAAGATAGTAATAAGAACATTAACATGAAATTCTTATGAATTATATTTATGAATGTATGATGAATGAATCCAATTATTTACCAATTCATGGTTGCATACATGCTTATACCTTAGTAAATAATTTAAATAATGGACGGTATGTATACGTTTAATTGATAAATATTTAAATTCAAAGAAAGAAAAAGTTACTTTATAATATTGGATTTTCGAATGAAATTTTTCTTTTCCATGTTTCACATCAACTTAGACAAAAAATAAGATAAAAGAACATTAGAAGCTAAGTCATGTTCCCAAATGTGCCTAAATTTTAAATTCACATGTCAAATAAGAAGAAATTCTCTTAGTAATTCTCCTCTATATAATGAAATAAGTGTTGCATATGTTTAAACTAAATCATAATGCAAATATACATCATCAAGAATTGATCAATTAATACTGAGTTCGGTGTTAAGATAAAATCTATATAATATACAATAGAAATTATATACATGTACAATTAAGAATAATACAGAATTAAACAATTTCGTATGAATTTTTTGAGTTGTAATAAACACATACACATTACAAAAAAGACAAATTTTAAATTATACAGTAACGATTGTTGATAAATGATGAGAAATTCAATAACTAAAATGTTATGATAATTTGTAACCATCAAATAGGAGATATAGTCTTAATATCAAACAAATGATATTTTAATTTATAGAAGTTAATTAGGTTGTTGGAGCTCAATTCATGTTTTCCATTTGTGGCTAAAATTTTAGTATTTTAGCAATTAATTATGTATTACACTTTAACTAATGTGAGTGTTTTTAATTTGAATTGTCAAACTTTGGCTAGCTGCGCAATATCTTCTTTTCTTATTATTTTTATTTATATTGGTTAAGATAGATATTATAAATTATATACAGGGTGTTGTTTACATTCAGTAATCATTCTTTAATTATTTATATTAGCTTCGTCTTTGTTTAATATAAATCAATTTTTAATTAATCTACTATATTAATAAAATAATTATTTTTTAGGGTTTATGGTTGGAATGCCAAATGATGCTTATATATATGTAGAAGTTTTAATCATAAAGTATTTATTACCATTGTTATATATTTTTATATAATTTATATGGACTCCAAAGGGGACTATGTGATACACTTCAATTAATTTAATTGTTTTTAATTTGAATTGTCAAACATTGGCCAGTTGTTCAATATCTTCTTTTCTAATTATTTTTATTTATGTTGGTTAAGATTGATATATATTATAGATTACAGATTAGGTTTGTTTACATTCAGTAAGCATTCTTTAATTATTTATATTAGTTTCGTCCTTGTTTGATATAAATAGTTTTTTTGTTAATCTACAATATTAGTAAAATAATTATTTTTTAAGGTTTATGATTGAAATACCAAATGGTTCTTATATATATGTAGAAGTTTTGATCATAAAGCATTTGTACACAATTTATATGGGCTTCAAAGGGAAAATTATATTATATATATTTGTTAAGGAGATGAATTGATTTTGATGATTAAATAGGTGAATGTTGTATATAAAATATGTTCATTACATTTCAACTTGAAAATAAAAGATTAATATATATAGATAATTTATATCATATTATATAAATATAATTAATATATATATCACTCATCTAGATATTTTTGCACTAAATTAGAGATTCAGTAAATGAATAGTCAAATAACCGATGTCTTATTATGATTAATTTTAATAGTATTTTAAAAGTTTTAAAATTTAAAAATTAATATGATATAACCCTTATTGAAAGTTTTAAAATGAATAGACAAAACTATATGATCAATATGAGAGGCATACTAAAGGTCACCCCATCAACATTTGATTATATTAAGGGTCAAATTATTAATTATTGCCAAAATACCATATTATAATATAAATAATTAAGAGAATGGTATTTGTGTCTTTTCACAATGGGAAGAAACAATCCATACTTTTATAATAGTATAGATTACTAACTAGCTCTCTATATAGATATGGTGTAGTACTACTTTTAATTATTTCATTTCATGGTATAGTTTGGTTCTAAATGTGGTCCAAGACGAAGAGATCGCATGCATTATAATATTTGACGATATAGCAACTTTATACATCGGATGCCCGTGGAAGATTACATATCATCAATCGGATATGTTTTTGTATAAATATATTTCAATTCATTAACTAAATATAGTACATTATTAAATAACTTAATATTTTTGAACTAACTGTTAAAGTTTTAATGGTTACCATTTAACTAAAATCATTACACAGAGCATAGCCTACAAACATCAAATAAATTCCGATTTCTCATCACACTTACAAGAAAAGTATAAATGAACAAAGGAATATCCAATGTTGTTGCAGAAGCTATTGAAAGACAATATCCAGATTTTGGCGAGAAAAAAAAAAAAGAATAATGTAGGAGAATAATGCAACTGAAATCAAGAGGCAATTACTATAGAAAATGAACCTCTAAGTAAACATATACCGGATTCTGAAGACATTGAGGTGAAGAGAAATAACCACCAGTTAAAAAGAAGAAGAAGGAACTAAATATCAACAACATATCGTTTAACAAGAACGAAGAACATACATACAAAAAGAAAGAGTGGCGCCAAGTAAGAAGAAGGTTGCAAACTATATCAAGATGAAAAAAAAAAAAGGAATCATTACATATGTTTATATGTGTTTTTATTTTGCTTCAGATTATTTAAAATTCTTATGAAATATCATGTACATGGATTATTCACATAAAAAGTTTGATTGATCTATGTATCAAAGCATTGGATAAATTTAATTTACCAAATCCATTAATCACAATTAAAACTATTTAGAAATCCTTTGTCATTGAAGATTAAAAAATTTAAACCATTAATAGCTTATCACGTACTTGCCACGTGCATCGCACGTGCACTTCCCTAATATTATTAAATTTATAAATTTTATAAAGTTAATGAATATCTAACTTAATGATAATCCAAGATTAAGTATAACATGTGCATATGCAAACCTCATAACAATACAAAAATTTCTGAGATTTTCCTACATTCATGCACAACCTTTATTTTATGTTTTTTTTTTCTTTTTCATGGAATAAGAGAGGCATGGTGAGCAATCTACAAACAAGAAGTAGACATGTGTACATGCTATACGAGATATCTTATTATGAAGTTTTATTAATTGATATCTTATTAAGATTACAAATCATATTTTACGTAGTAAACGTAAGAAAGTTTCGTGTAACACAGTAAGAAATTTAGAAGCAAAAATAAATCAAATATTACTAGTATAATTATAATAGTTTCTGAAGCATATAGTTAATATTCAACTCATAAATAAGATTAAGTTCGTCTCGGTCCTTTACAGCACTAGAAAACAGAGCAAATGCGACGGGCGTTTCGCCCGTTGCCATTTTTTTTAAGTTTTGCGACGGTATGGCGACGGTATGGCGTCGGTGAAATTCTAACTCGTTTTCTTAAATGGGTTACAAATAATGCGACGGTATGGCGACGGGATGGCGACGGTACGATAAATAAATAATTTAAAATTTTATTTTTAAACCATTGGCGACGGGATGGCGACGGTATATTCTAAAATATTTTTAAACAATTATTAATTTAATATAAATATATTTTACAAGAAATAATTATTATTATTTGGCGACGGGATGGCGACGGTATATAATAAAATATTTTTAAACAATTATTAATTTAATATAAATATATTTTTAAAAATATGGCGTCGGGTTTGCGACGGGCTTTAAGAAATAATTATTATTATTTGGCGACGGGATGGCGACGGTATATAATAAAATATTTTTAAACAATTATTAATTTAATATAAATATATTTTAAAAATATGGCGACGGGTTTGCGACGGGCTTAAGAAATAATTATTATTATTTGGCGACGGGATGGCGACGGTATATAATAAAATATTTTTAAACAATTATTAATTTAATATAAATATATTTTAAAAATATGGCGACGGGTTTGCGACGGGCTTTAAGAAATAATTATTATTATTTGGCGACGGTATGGCGACGGTATATAATAAAATATTTTTAAACAATTATTAATTTAATATAAATATATTTTAAAAATATGGCAACGGTTTTGCGACGGGCTTTAAGAAATAATAATTATTATTTGGCGACGGGATGGCGACGGTATATAATAAAATATTTTTAAACAATTATTAATTTAATATAAATATATTTTAAAAATATGGCGTCGGGTTTGCGACGGGCTTTAAGAAATAATTATTATTATTTGGCGACAGGATGGCGACGGTATATAATAAAATATTTTTAAACAATTATTAATTTAATATAAATATATTTTAAAAATATGGCGACGGGTTTGCGACGGGCTTAAGAAATAATTATTATTATTTGGCGACGGGATGGCGACGGTATATAATAAAATATTTTTAAACAATTATTAATTTAATATAAATATATTTTAAAAATATGGCGACGGGTTTGCGACGGGCTTTAAGAAATAATTATTATTATTTGGCGACGGTATGGCGACGGTATATAATAAAATATTTTTAAACAATTATTAATTTAATATAAATATATTTTAAAAATATGGCAACGGTTTTGCGACGGGCTTTAAGAAATAATTATTATTATTTGGCGACGGTATGGCGACGGTATATAATAAAATATTTTTAAACAATTATTAATTTAATATAAATATATTTTAAAAATAAGGCGACGGGTTTGCGACGGGCTTTAAGAAATAATAATTATTATTTGGCGACGGGATGGCGACGGTATATAATAAAATATTTTTAAACAATTATTAATTTAATATAAATATATTTTAAAAATATGGCGACGGGTTTGCGACGGGCTTTAAGAAATAATAATTATTATTTGGCGACGGGATGGCGACGGTACATAATAAAATATTTTTAAACAATTATTAATTTAATATAAATATATTTTAAAAATATGGCAACGGTTTTGCGACGGGCTTTAAGAAATAATAATTATTATTTGGCGACGGGATGGCGACGGTATATAATAAAATATTTTTAAACAATTATTAATTTAATATAAATATATTTTAAAAATATGGCGTCGGGTTTGCGACGGGCTTTAAGAAATAATTATTATTATTTGGCGACAGGATGGCGACGGTATATAATAAAATATTTTTAAACAATTATTAATTTAATATAAATATATTTTAAAAATATGGCGACGGGTTTGCGACGGGCTTAAGAAATAATTATTATTATTTGGCGACGGGATGGCGACGGTATATAATAAAATATTTTTAAACAATTATTAATTTAATATAAATATATTTTAAAAATATGGGGACGGGTTTGCGACGGGCTTTAAGAAATAATTATTATTATTTGGCGACGGTATGGCGACGGTATATAATAAAATATTTTTAAACAATTATTAATTTAATATAAATATATTTTAAAAATATGGCAACGGTTTTGCGACGGGCTTTAAGAAATAATTATTATTATTTGGCGACGGTATGGCGACGGTATATAATAAAATATTTTTAAACAATTATTAATTTAATATAAATATATTTTAAAAATATGGCGACGGGTTTGCGACGGGCTTTAAGAAATAATAATTATTATTTGGCGACGGGATGGCGACGGTATATAATAAAATATTTTTAAACAATTATTAATTTAATATAAATATATTTTAAAAATATGGCGACGGGTTTGCGACGGGCTTTAAGAAATAATAATTATTATTTGGCGACGGGATGGCGACGGTATATAATAAAATATTTTTAAACAATTATTAATTTAATATAAATATATTTTTAAAAATATGGCGACGGTCAATACCGTCGCTAACCCGTCGCAATTTGGCGACGGTTAGATCTTTTGCGACGGTTTAGCGACGGTTTCTTAAATGAGATAGATCTTTTGCGACGGTTTAGCGACGGTTTCGACCGTCGCGTTTGCTATGTTTTCTAGTAGTGATTATTACATTATTTATTTTAATATTGTATTTCAATGGGATAGATTCTTTTCAATAATCAAATGTAGGTAGATATAAAAATGTTGTTATAAAAAATAAACTGTTTATTCGATGAGACAACATGATAAAATGCAATATATTACAAGGCAGTTCGATTTCTAATTTAATGAAAAAAAATTGAGAAGCAATCTTATGTTTACCATTATCTGAGTGATGTAGACACGGTAGAACAAACCAATCATTTCAAAAATAATTGCAAGAATCAAATACATATAATATTGAAACATTACATATGATTTTATAAATGTTGAGAAATAAATTAATTTCATGGGGGTTGATAGTTGACTGCCAATTACAATATATAAGTTCAAATTTATTTAGGAGGTGATGAATTAAGTTTTAAACAATTTTTGAGTGAATATGAAATGAAAATGAAACGAACAAGTACCTAAAAATATAAAAAATGATAAATAAACAATGAATTTTTTTAAATGATTGGTGAAATATTTCCCAAGATGATTTTCTATACCAAAAGTTTAATGTTTGTGCTTTAAACTAGAAATAACATATTATAGAAATTTCTATTTACTCAAGATTATGAAAATTTCATTATGTAACAAGTCAAGATGTAAACAAACATATATCACCGGTTAAGACACAAACTATTGTCACTAAAAAAAATTACATATAGTGTGTGATTGCAACGTCATTTTGTTAATCAAATTATCGATTTTTTATAAATATGTTGTCCACTTAAAACAAACTAATTAAGATCAATTGTCAATCAAATGAATAATTAACTCAAGCTTTAGTATCTCAATCGATAATGATAATTACAACTGAGGTCGTTTTGATTCGATAATCCAAAATTTATAAATAGTGGCGACGGGATAGCGACGGGTTGGCGACGGGATTTAATTTTTTGAAAATTTTCACACTCCCGCTAAATAGTGGTGACGGGATAGCGACGGGATGGCGACGGGATTTAAATTTTTGAAAATTTTCACACTCCCGCTAAATAGTGGCGACGGGATAGCGACAGGTTGGCGACGGGATTTAAATTTTTGAAAATTTTCACACTCCCGCTAAATCTTATTAGGCGCCATATTCAATGTTTTTCACAAATAGTGGCGACGGGATAGCGTCGGGTTGGCGACGGGTTTTAAATTTTCGAAAATTTTCACTCCCGCTAAATTTTCGAAAATTTTCACTCCCGCTAAATTTTCGAAAATTTTACAAATTGTTACTCTATATAAAGCCTCATATTCACAACTTCATAATCCAAATCTTCAATCTCTTCTTCCATTTTTCATAACATGTATCATCTAATATTTTTATTTATATTTTGTTATATTTTGATTTTAATGTGCATTAATATCTTGTTGTTTTGTTTAATTGTGTAGGACAATTAAAAAGGGTAATTACGAATCAATCCCTTACAATTCAATTTTGTTTTTTAATTATTCATTATGATATGAATTCTATGTATTAATATTCTTACACTTTTTGTTATAAATCCTAATTTTTTTATATTTCTTATAGGAAAAATTGTTAAATACAAATAAAGAGAAAAGAAAAGGTATGTATTATATTTTTTAATTCGTTTTTAAGGCTTAATGTTTATTATCAATTCCAATTCTTTTTATTCTTGATGTATTTTGCTATATTCTTGATATTTATGTTGAAGTAGATAAATTATTAGTGTTTATGTTGATTTATTATTTTTGATGTTTAATCTTTTAATGTTTGATACATTTGAATCAGTGCAAGAGGTTCATATCTCCAATTATTGATGAAATTCAGAAATTGCAGCCGGTTGCTCGATTTGTTGCAGAACCCGGCTGCATATTTTTTTACAAAATTTACCAGAAATGCGACGGGATTGCGACGGTCTTCAAATGTTTGGCGACGGGATGGCGACGGGCTTCAAGAAATAATAATTATTATTTGGCGACGGTTTGGCGACGGGATGGCGACGGTATATAATAAAATATATAAAATTATTAATTTAATATAAATATATTTTAAACATATGGCGACGGATTTGCGACGGGCTTTGGCGACGGGATGACGACGGTATATAATAAAATATATATAATTATTAATTTAATATAAATATATTTTTAAAATTATGGCGACGGGTTTGCGACGGGCAATACCCGGCCAAAATCGGGTCAAGTGTTTAGGTAAATGGCGACGGGATGGCGACGGATTTTATTTTAGCGACGCTAAAATTGCGACGGGTCGATACCGTCGCAAAACCGTCGCAATTTTTGCTTTTGCGACGGTTTAGCGACGGTTTCGGCCGTCGCGTTTGCTCTGTTTTCTAGTAGTGTTATAGCAGCATTGCTTTGTCTATTTACCAATTTTGAACGACCATGTTGGTCCTCCAGTCACTTCTTTCTTCTATCTCCCAATTTTGCATCGTTTTAAAAATCACTTGAAGCAATATAATAGCAAGACTGCTACTGTCGCCCCCTTGGTTGCGTCCACCTATCCCCTTGTTGAAATGTACCCATGATTCATGTCAGTTTTTTCTAAGCTAGTTTCACATGAATTTTTTGACAAATTAAACATATACCATAATATAGTGTATGTATTAAAGAAAGTGCACATTATATATTAACAACGGTTACTATAATCAAGTGCCCATTAACATCGGTTACTAAAAGGTTAAATGAAATTTTTGTGTGACTCTTCAACCTAATTTTTATAACATCTAATCATTTATTATGTAATTAGGGTACGCATAATTGTTCATCAATTTTAATGTTTAATATTAATATGTTATTATTATTATGAAAAATAGTATTTATATTAGTTTAGTCTAGTAAGAATTAAGCAAGACTATAAAACCTATGTATAGAGGATGCTTCAATTGCCTTTAATATCGATTATTATCTTTACCATTATTTGATGCTTGATTGTTTAATAATTTTAAAGGAGAAAATGGATAGTCACAAGGGCAATATTGTCAATTCACAATCGGAAGAAACACTTTCTAAGATCCACAATTGTAGATTAGTATAGATATAGATATAGATTTCTAATCTTGAACATATCAGTGTACTTGTTAAGTTGTTTCTCTGTTTATTTGTAAAACTTCCCGTTTTATGGCATTTTATTTAATTCTTGGTAGCTCTAGTTAGATTGATTGGATCAGAAGTTGAATTTTTGTGGGCTTTATACTTTACTTGGATCAGAAGTGTATTTGTTGTAATCTTTATTTTTTTTGTTCACAATTTTAGGTACATACAGTAGTAAGAGGTTTTAGTGTTTGAAGATGGGGGGATATGGGTGCTAATGGTATTCGACACTGACAACTCATTTTCTTTGTCTCCCAATTAGTGATAGTAATTGTGCCCGTCATTCGTAGGACCTGTCATGTACTGAACACTCATTTTGTCTTGGATATGCATGATGAATGTTTATGCTATTACTGTGTATTTAGTAGGTTTCTGATTGGGATTTCATGTTTTCTCGTTCGATCTTAAGAGTATGTTGCAAGTGTGTTATGGTGTTACTTTCGTACATATTGTTCGCTTCATCTCAGTGTGTTTTTGTTTCTTAAAGACCTCTTTTAGTGTGGGTATCTCTGTAGGTCATTTTTGTTTTGCAGAACTTTGATTATAATATCTCCAGTATAGTACAGTGGTCTAATGAATTAGTTTTAAACTTTCTACTTGATTCATATGTTTCGCACTTTATGTGTTGTATTATGTTAATGAAGTGGGGCTGTATACATGCGAGTTTTGGCTAAGAATGAATATTTATGTCTGGTTCTCAGCAGAGATATTTACAGATTGAAGAAAGCGCATAAAAAAGGCATATCAGCCAACTCATCTTCCTTTTTATCAATTTTGTTTTGAAATTCAAATCATAATTTTTATTATAATGGATAAGAAACATAAAACAACACTGTAACTTTATTTAGGGAAACTACTACGGATCTAGTCCATCGAAATTACCATAACATCATGCAGGTAAACACAATATTATAAATATTACTCAGATTCAGACTTAAGAGTAAAGCGGGTGATGGTGCAATGCACATATGGGATCAGTAACAATGGCAATGGCGTTATCTGCATTGGACATTGAAATTTCCACTGTATTATCAAGACTTGAGGTTGAAGTTGATGGAGCTGGGCTTTCAATATGACTTGAAGTTGAAATAGACAGAGTTGGGCTTTCATTAACTTGCTGAAATAAAGAACGCCACTCGTCAATATATGCTGCTCTATCAGCATCCAGAGATGGCCATTCATGTTGCTGCAGAATTTGAATGATTTGTTCTGTTTTGCCCAAAAGGATAAATGCTTCACGCACACTGCTTTCCCATTTTTCTATGGCATCCCGGTGACACATTGTAGTTATAGCACTTGCTAAATTGGTAAGACAAGCCATCAAAATGTCTGCTATCATTATACATAACTTTTCAAACAATTCCTCATTTGTTGGCTCATTTTCTCCTTTGTAGCCCAACAGTATAGTCTGACTCACTCTGTACATTGAGTTTGCAGCTATAGCTTTAACTGGCCAATTAAGAGGATTTTCCATTAGGAAATCATCTTTAGTTTTTCTCTTGAACTCCATCACGGTTCGTTCAGCTTTCCTGGAGAGAACTTGTAACATGTCCTTTGAGTTTTTAGATTTACGAGATGTTTTCATGAGATCCACATCTTGCCATTTCCTATAAAGTGCAATTTCCACCCAAGAAGCATATGCTGATTTGTTGATGTTTACAAGTTCAACATTTGTGTTATCTATAAGCTTTACGAGCGACATGCCTTCGTTCACGCTGCTTACCAACTGCGTGCGCTTGTAATCTGCAAGATTCGGAAGTCCAATTGCAATGCTTGTAAGAGTCACCAAGGGTAGCATCCAACAATTTGGAGGTTCTTGAGAATGTAGACTCGGAACTTCATTTGTATTATCAAATTGGATTACCCCACTAAAGTTCACAAACTTACCCAGAAGATTTATCAAATTTTTGGGTTGTTGCCGTTTACCTATAAGAATCATGTTATCAGCCTGTCGACAGATATTCTTGAGTATCCTTTTTGGCAACGCGGGCTCGCCTTCAAGCAAAAGAACATAACGGCTCAGATTATCTGATGAGGTGGCAACCTTGGATGAAAATAGGATTTCAAGTATATTCTTAATGAGGGCAAATGGAGTTATGAGTAAGACAGAAACGTAAAGAAGTAGCTTGCTGACAACAACAATCAAGATTTGAACTCCAATAAGGAAATTTAGAAGCAACCATTTAGCAGTATGAAGATACCTCATGCACTTGTGTTGCTGAATTTGTAAAGATGAGAAGTTGTCTCTCCAGTCCACTAGAATTTGGATCCAATATGTCTCGATCTTGAATAATTCATGTTTTAAGCTCTTTTTACGCATAAATGTGATAGCAATGAACAATCGGAAGGTAGGAGCAATTGTTCCAACTACCACCCCGATGAACTGAATTACTAGAATCCATATGGTGAACTTTCCATACACGGACTCAGGCCGTGCAAGTGACAGACCACCACTAAGCAAATAATATGGTATGTCAGCTAAAAGTAGTACGATGGCAGCGGTCAAGCACGTTAGATTTGAAGTAGTGCACATGACAGAACGTGCCATCACGAACTGAGGGCAGCTACTTTGAGCCATCACCCAATATTTCATCAACATTTCTTTATCAATTGTGTGCTTCACTACATCATCTTCTTCTCTCAAAGCTAATTTGTGCATCTCCTGGTACTTCAGTTCCATACTCCTTTTGGTGGTCGGAACAGTGATTGCAAGAGAAACTAATGTAGTAAGCGCAAGAAGTATGAAACTTGTAGGAAACAAGACGGTCAGAAAATCCTCGAGATTCAATATAGACGTAAGCTGTAAAGCATAAATCCAATAATTCACGACGACTGTGATTACAAGAATGGCCAGAGCAACAATATTTGATAGAAGCTCTTTATCATTCATGGATCCCAAGGATGAGCTCAAATTACCCATAGCAATTAACATAAAGAATAAACCCATAAATTTGGCTGACAAATCACAATTGGAAAGCATAACAGTGTTAAGGTCCGTAGGTAGCTTCATCGCTACAGCTAACAGTGTTAAGGAAGTGGCACTCAGAGAGAAGTAGTTTGATGGGAACCAAAGCTTCTTTTGTCGAAAGCCATTGATTGCATCAGCTGTCATTCCAAGTGTGCAGACCGCAGAAGCAGCTGCTATATAAAGGGCTATCCATGGCATTGGAGCATCAAGTTGGCTTTGGACATCTATATCTGACGAATTCATGAATTATTTAATACTATCTTTGAAGATTATGTCTCAGGCTTGCAGGAAAGGAATAATAATTCTACATAATCTGTGAAGGATTTTCTACAATCAAAGTTGAGAAGGAAAATACGAGGATGGTCTCTCAAAAGTTTATGTATTTCATGAAAGGAAAGGCTATAAATTATAATCTTGTATGGTTACATTTGTGGAGGAAAAATAGTCAGATGAATTGGGCAAGTCTAGCTGATTAAGTCTATTATGACTGACATTCCAAGTCTACGTCAACCATAAAAGTCCTTTTGAGTCAACACTTTCCTATTTTCTTTTCTAAGACCATGGAATGGTTACACTAATATGCTCAAGTCCTTTTGAGATGAATAAATTTAAGTAGCATTCTCCACCCACACACACAATATATATATGCCTATATATATGTATATATATAGATATTTTGTTAGGAATGGGTTGATTCTTTGTATGGCCCCACATGTCTGATGTACAAGCTCAAAAATGTGTGGTGATTTGAGTTCTTGTAGGAAAATGAATCCTGACTTGTTTGGCATAGAACATGTAGGACAATGCATCAACATGTTAATAGAGGTTCTCAAAAATTGACTCAAACAAGATAACAAAGTTGACGACGAAATAATGAATAAAACATTAACAACAAATCAAGCGATATGAAGAAACAAAGAAAGTTACAAGATAAATAAAGGTGCAAGAGAAAATTGACTAATTGGATTTATAAATAATATTAAACTTATTTATTTATATCATGTTAATCACATGTACCCTTGTAAATTTTTAAATTTTTGATGAACTATTATGAGAATTTTAATTTTTTGATTTAATGTTGAATTTATGTTCGTGTAGAACTTCAAAATTGTAGAAATTCTTACTTTTTTGTTACGATACAATAACCAGAAATAAACTGGGATCCCCATCACATCCATAATAAAATATTATTAACCAACATTTGCAAATTTTATAGCATTAAATCCTATGTAGGACACGTCTCCGTTGATAGTTATAATTAAATCAGATAGCATAAATACATAAAATATTACTTCGTACTATCTTTCTCAACCCATAGTTTGAACAATCAAACTATTTCTTTAAAGATAATTTGTGATATATTCATGTAAATTATTTCAATGTATATTATTATTATTAAGAATGAAACGTCTTATATTCATAATACATATTAATATTCATTTTTATTCAAATTATGCATTTTCTTAAATAATCAAAATGAATCACGTGCAACGCACGTCTCCTTTACGAGTTTAGTATAAATATCTAAAAATAATGCAAACAAAGAATTGTTTAAAAATCAAATAAAGTTATGTGTGAAATATTAAACAATTATCAGGAATTTAGAGTTAAACACCTTGTAAAAAAATATATCATTATATATTTGTGTATGTACTATATTGTATAGTAACCAAAGTTAACCTTCCACACATTAAATAATTGTAAGCTATCCCTTGTATATTATTTATAGCTATACTCAATTTTTTATGCAGTATTCAAAATCAATTGATGACTAAAATATAAATAATGGCATAAATTGTTATATGATAAATGAGATACAATAACACATATGTGCCTCTAAAAGGAACAAAGTCGACAATGTAATGCTTCATCTGCTTTTTTTTCTCTTTACATTCATTAAGCCGCGAGCTCTCTTCTTTTAGAAATATGATAGAATGTTATATTTTGATTTCTTCATCGGGCAAAGCTGGATACAAAGAACTCTTGTTAAAACAGATAACTACATTAATATCTGTATGCATATATAAAGTTAATAGCCTTATTCCTAGTATATACCATTCCTAGTAAAGGCTAAATGTATGTGCTCATCCTCCTCAAGTGCATTCTCGGGTAATGAAATGACCAAAATTTAGAATTCCCATGGCTTCGTAAAGCTCAAATAATTTGATTACAACAAGAGGTTACCCATTGAAAGTTTAATGAATTTTGGTAATATTGATACATGCAACATTCAACCCTTAACTTTATTTATTTGTTCAACTCTTATAGGTTCAAAAACTTATGATCCGACGACATTGGAGTTGCATGAATTGAAAACCTTTTTGAACAACAGACATTATTATGCTCTAAAATTTGAATATAATTGTGGGTATAATATTTTAAAAATTAATTGCGTAAAATGAATGTTTAGTTAGTAGTAGTTCTTTTTAAAAAAAAAAAGTAAGTAGTCCTTCAATAGGCAAAAGTACTTGTCCATCCAATTTTCTTTGTAATGGTGGTCTTAGTATTACTTTATTGAATTTAGATAAAATAAGTAAAGGTGCCAACATAATTAAATCAATCTGTAGAATGAAGGCTCTAATAATCACTAACATGATGTTATTTCAATAATGTATAGTGAAACTTTCATCAGAAAATGCTAAAAGCACTACAGCTAAAATTTATTTTATGAAATGTTTTTTAATGGATTAAACTCATCTCTAATACATTTTTTCACCATTGCATTCAATACGCATTTAGATCATTGCCACCTACAATTCAGGAAGAAGAATATATGTTTGAAATCAAGATGATAATTGATTCGAGAAATTCATTATTTCCATTTATTATGATATTGTTATACATTAAAAATTTACTCTTCCAGCCGTAGTTACTTGTTTCAATCATTGAAAATTTTAGTTTTTCTATATTTATATAATTCAGTTTAAGTAAGTAATGAATATTTTATTCACGCCACAAAAATTAGAATACAATTATTTATACGATTTGTACATAAGTTAATATAAGTAACACAAATTTTATTACAAATAATATATATTTAATAAATTACTAAAACATGGATAAAATAATTCTATTAACATCATCGAGAGTTTATCATTATACATCAAAACACTAAATTTAGTTGTCTTTATAAAATTAGTATATTTTCTATATAATTCTACTAAATCACGTGCAACGCACGTGCATTTTATACCATACTAATACTAATACTAATCTATATCTATTCTAAACGTGTGAATGATTTACCAAATTAAATGATTTACACTTTATAGTTAAAGACCAAAACCCCTTCATATTCTATTAGTAATCATTTAATAATGTTATCAAAATAATAAATAGGTGCATAAACTTCAATGTAAATATAAATAAGGTTGTTCAATGTATATTACTTGTTATTGTAATCTTATTAATAATTTATATTTATATCTATATCTATTTCAAAAGTATGAATCAATTGGAATGAGTTATATTTCTTAAAGTTTTATAAAATAACCCTATAACAATAAATTAATATTATTGTCTAATATCTACAATAACTATTCTAAAACTATGAATCATTTTGAATGATTTATATTTTTTTAATTTTTTTATTAAAACTAAAATAACATATAACAATAAATTAATATTATTCTTTAATAATCGATATATATGTTATCTTAATATTAAATTAGATAGCTACACAAAAATGAAATTGAAGTGAATATTTCTCAAATTTGTTCAATATATATGTATAATATGCGGATCATAATATAAAATTACTTGGTAATGGTAGGTTTAATAGTTCAAATTTCAATGTTATTTATATTCACTAAGTTGTTGAAAAGAAGTCACTGTTGAGAATTACTGTGGCAGGTGATCTGATTCATTTCTAAATATAGTAGTGGAATGATGATTTAGATTATAAGTAATTTTTCTATCAATCAGGATTTCTTAAAATATCTTTCCCCACATTTAATAGTTGAAAAACTACGAACCTTAACGGCTTAACCTATACAACATCCATTTGATCAAATTTCTTGCATCTTAAGTTAAGCTTCATATTTAAATTTCCCTCTAATTTCATGCATTCAAAAGAGAATAATAAAATTTGAATAATAAAAAATAGGCGTTAAAGTTCTAAATCTAATCATAATACGTGAATGTTGTATAGGTTGAGGTTAGGAGTTTTTCATGTATCGAATGATATCAAGCAACATTGATCGAGACTATTGAATGATATGATGAGAATATATTTTTTTGACAATTAAAGGATGTGTCGTCGTTTAGAGGACATATAGTTAACTTCATTTTGTTGCTAAAGAAATTAGGTGATTTAATTTAATGTCGTATGGTGTAATTAATAGTTAGCATCGTACACTATTTGGGAATAAATCGAGCTCATTAAAATAATTTATTTTAATGTGCTAATAGTGATCATAAAAAATTATGGGATACTATTTTAAATTTAACAATTTTATTTATAATATTAACATCGTGTTATGTTTATTTCATTAAATTAATGTTATAGAAAGTTGTCATTGGTAAATCCTACTCCAACGCTCTAACTCGTACTTATAATTTATATTAATTTTTTGGTAGAATAAAATTTATATAAATAAATGTGGTATTCAGGGTAATTTTTTCTTTAATCATGTTTTACTTAATTAAATTTTAAAATAAACAATTTCCTCAATAAATTTACCTTGTTTGTGCAATGTGCATTCTGGCACAGGCCGGTCATCGGGTTAAACCTGCTTGAGTTTGAATTATTTCAAGCTTGATCCCATTTATACATGTTCAACCTATGTATAAAATAATATTTTTATTTATTAATAGATCGTGTTATACTGTATAGATATATAAGAGATGATTTACTATTTTTAAATGTTTAGAGTAAAATAATTCAATAGTAAAAACTTAATATTATCATCTCATGGAAGAATAATAATAATCATATAAAATAAATGTGCATGAGCTTAAAAATAATAATATTAAGTTTGTGGAGTTCAATGTCGAATTAAACTACTATTGTGAATCATAATTGTTCAATTTTCAAATATTTACTAATAGATATAGCTCACATGATTTTTACATTATATTTTCAAAAGTAGCTTTGTCTTTACAATCTTTTGTAGTTCTTGATTGTATCTATGTTTGTCCCAAATATTCACCTTATCGGATATTGTTGTTGTACCAATATGTAATTTTTTTTTATTATGTTGAAGCCACGTTTCAATTTAAAAAACAAGAATAGAAAAAGATAAGATGAAGTCATGATTATAATATTCTTTATTGAATTTATAAGTCCCGTATAATTTTGTGATTTTGTTTTTGGTATATATGTGTTGGATTATCTATTTATTTGATTTGATTAAATTAAGGTTTTTATTATATTTAGTTTGATTAAATTAAGGGTTTTATTTAAAATTGTCATTATAAAACCATTTATTTCCCAATTGCAACAAGAATTAATATGGATTAATGAACTTCGCAACTCAAGGTAGAAACGATGGCACAAGCTATTCAGATAAATACATAAGTTGATAGAACATTTATAAAGAGTTTAGAAGTAGACTCGACCACTGAAAAATAAGCTTATTGCAGATGTACTATTTTGTAATAAGTATATAAATAGTTTTAATATTTATATGGGGTGTTTCTCGATACTTAATACTCATATTAATAGGATATTGTGCTATTATGTATGTAGTAAACTTAGCTTCCCCTTGACTCTCGGTAGATATATAAATGGAATTCTAGAGTAAATGACATGAAAGAGATTGAAGATTTTTACATAACTTTCCTTGCAATGTTTACCAATATGCACCCCAAGTGTAGCCGCTGCAGATTTTCTTCGTTATTAAAAAATGACTACCTATCCAATTATTTTAGTGATTTAGTGGATGCTCGACAACAATGACTAGAACATTAGGTGGGATGTGTAGTGAAGGAAAGTATTATGCATATTGTACATACATAATTCTTTATGATTAAGTTCGAGTACTACCCATAATAGATTGAGAGTGTAACGAGTTTGGAACAAAAGTTCATTGGTGCATCAAGTATTTAGATTATATAATTATTTCAATAAATTCAAAAGATTCACGTGCATGGCACGTGTCCTTTCCTAGTTATACTAAAAGTGTGAATGATTCAAATGATTTACACTTTACACTCACCGCATACTCTATTAGTAATAATTTAATAACATTATCAAAGCAATTAATAGGTGCATGAACTTCAAACTAAGACTTTTTACTATCAAAGTGAACAATATTAATAAAGGGATGTTCCCTATGGCTTTTTCTTACATTGTCATCACTTCGATAGGTCGTTTTCGATCAAAGAAGAACTTTCATTATTATTCAATCTTAATAAACGCAACTTTTTATTAACTCTTCTCGAACACCCTTTACCCCATAAAGATAATGTATATAAACCGGTATTTTGGCTATACTTTTGAAAATTAATGATTAAATGCCCCTCAAAAGTCAGTAAATAGATCTGAAACATATCAATGTGGTTAATCCTCTTGTGGCCCAAGCTATTATTGCGAAAATGGCGAATACAACCAAAAAACAAGCAAGAGGCGGAATACCACACAGAGAAAGTGTATTTGTATTACTTTATTTTTTTATTAAAACTAAAATAACCCTATAATAATAATTAATCTTATACTCTAATAAAGATAGACTAATTGTTAATATTTTCAAGTAAATGAGCACGAATTATTAACTTGAAATTAATATTTCATAAATTTATTTTAAATTTAATATTAAAAAATGTTTATAGACCATTCAAATCATTTATGGTTTACTTTATACCTCTTATATATATGCTTATTTTTGTCAAATTTTTAGATGCACATGCTTTCATGTGTCTATCCATCAAATTTAACAAAAGATCTTTGTGTACGTCTTGTAAGTTAAGATAAATGTTTGTGCGGATTATAGAATATTGCATGTTAACATATGTATTTTGCCGTTAACTTGATATTGTCATTTGATAATGTTGTTGTGTAGTGTTATAGTGAATATTATCGTTGGGGGTGGCAATTTGGGTCCATACTTATATTTGGACCCAAGTCAAACTAAGTTTTCAATGGATTGGGTCCTAATATTTTAAAATTGTAGTTCCAATTGGGTTGGCTTTGTATAATATTTGGGTCCAATTGGTTTTGAAATTGGGCCCAATTTGAGTCTAAACTGGGTCCAACTTTTACACACTATATATAATCACATTTCTAATTTTATTTCTTTTTATAAAGGTTTAGAACTTGAGGCCGATTTTTGGAATATTTATTGGGAGTGTAAATAAGTTAGAAGGAGGTCGTATATTTGAAGTTTTGTTTGAATTTATTTTTATTTATGACTATTCATCGTGTTAGTTAACTATATAAGCTCCATTTTAATTGAAAAAGATATATTATTTTTACTATACAATTGTCACCTATATAAGAAAAATATTATATAGTAAAAAATAATTATAAATTAAATTAAAATCATGTCATGTTTTAAAAGGTAATATTACCTGTTGTTTTTTGTTTATGAAAATGGTATTTTTTGGAGACTATGTATTTTGATAAATTTATTAAAAAATATAAAGTAGACATACATTTTGTGACTGGTGAAGTAGTACAAATCGATTGAGCTCCGATAGAAAAACACATTTGCCTAATTTTGTACATATATCACTAACCTTTAGAAACAATTATGTCAATATTTATATTGGAGGACCAGAAAATTAATTAATAAGTGCCAAAAAAAGAGAATAATTCATACAAACCACATTAGTTTTATAATTATAATTAATTACTTTATGACATTGCATCTAGAGGTGCCCAAACTAGAACCGGAACCGGAGAACCAGACCGAACCGAACCGTGGTCAACGGTTCCGGAACCGTTGACCACGGTTCCCGGAATCGGAACCGTACCCGGAACCTTGTTGGGCGAATCGGTCACGGTTCCTCTTCGTGAGGAACCGTAACCGGCAGTTCTAACCAGCGGTTAGAACCGCCGGTTCGGACCCGCCGGTTCCAACGGTAGGAACCGGTGGTTCCATCGAAATTAAAAAAAAATTTCCCTTGGTTGTCAAAAAAAATATTCAATAAACAGAAAGAGGCCCACATGTTATGAATATCTTTACTTTAATTATTAATATATCTTTACTTTAATTATTAAAAATTTAAAAGTGTGGAAGAGAGGTAAATGCGGAAGTGGTAGATTGGTGGGGCAGGCAATTAGTTTACTTTTTATTATTTTATTCGATTTTATTTATTAAATATTGTCCAAAAAATTTTTTAAAAAAATTAATTTTCGGAATCGCCCGGAACCGTGGAACCGGACCAGGAACCGTAGAACCGGAACCAGAACCGAAACCGTGCTCAACCGGTTCGAATAAGGTTTCGAGGTTTCCGGAACCGAGAACCGGCGGTTCCGGAACCGGACCCGGAACCGGGAACCGACTGAACACGTCTAATTGCATCTAACCAAACTTGTCTGTTTTACTTTAGAATAGGTAGTGCAGACAAATGATGATTACGAATAAAGGGTAAAAGCCCATTAACCTTTTCCAGGAAATTCAACCATAAATAATTGTAAAAAGTATATATTAATTAGTTTTTTATATAACAATTTTTTAATTAATTGATTCTTTTTAACTTTTATATTATGTGCAGTATTTGATATAAAATGTGCGTAGTATGTGTAAAAGTGTGAAATGTGTGTAAGATATATATTGTGTGGTAAAAAGTATGAAATATGTGTATTTTATATAAATTATGTATTATGTGTAAAAAGTGTGAAATGTGTGTGTAACAAGTGCATTTTATGTTAAAAAAAATGATTTATGTGGGTAATGTGTGGTGAGTGTAAAAATTATGCTAAAGTTATTTAAAATATCTTATATTCTATATTTGGGTCCTTATTGGGTCCATGATTGTGTACTTGTTGGGTCCATGATTGGGTCCTTGTTGGTCCAATTTGAGTCTTTATTGGGTCCAACAATAATACATCTGTTTTGTCATTGGACCCAGTTGGACCCAATCCAATTTGAACCCAACCCAAATGGACCCAACCCAAACCCGACCCCATCAACCCAATTGCCACCCCTAATTATCGTCTATAGAGATATTAAGACTTATAATTATATTAAAATTTATATTTATCTATATATATTGTATTCTATTTTAAAAGATTGAATGCTTTATGTGATTTACATTTATGAATAATTTACATGATTTGCATGGCTAAGTCAAAATAATATGATTTCTAATAGTTTAAGTCATTAGGGACGACTTACATATTTTACATTTCTTAATTTTTTGTTGTGACAAAAAATAACCTTAATTTTCTGAATGAATCAACATGTAACTAATAAGTTATTTTATTTAGCCTCCTAATTAGAACATTATTTGTTGATTCCTGTACATTCTACTATTATAATAGATGAGTCTTATTATGATTGAATTTGATCCTACAAAATTTTATTATCTACATTTTTAAATATGATCTTATTTACTATTTTTATGAACGGATTCTTATATATAACTTTGGATTGTAGTCATTTTTAGGAATTATTATGTTTATGTGACAAATGGTAAATTAACAACTCCATTAGAATTTAAGGCGGCTACTCCAACAACACCATCTTCTTCTAGTGGTTAGGGATATTCATGATTTTTGGAAACCGCACCATATTGACCTGTATCAAATGTATAATTTTTAAAATAAATTTTATCTGTTCTGGTATGATCTTATAATGTACCAACATTTCTGTTCACCGGTCATTCATAAAAAAAGTTTTGTTTGATTTCTGAACAATGACAATTGAATTTTTATTTGGTTTGATATAAACCTTTTTTTGGCGAATCATAACTATGTGTTGGAAATAGCTTGTAATATGGTGAAATATGAAATCTCATATCCCACATAAGAAGAATAAACAAGTTTTCTATATCTTATAAGGAGGAATCCAACATAAGGTTTAAATGGAAACTTGGAGGGAAAATTGAAGGGAAGCCAAAAATTATTATTATTTTTTTTTTTGGATGACGGGGGGAAACCCGCAGCTGCTACCCTTAGGGTGCACACTGGATAAACCTCGCTCTTGTGCAATAGCCTGCAAACCACACAAGAGAGATAATCTAGCCTAGGTTGCCCACAGCTGACAGGCTCATAGTAGAGAAGGCAATAGGCATTCCAACGGTGGGAATCGAACCCATGACCAAGGCCACAAGGTCCAGCTGACTTATCAACTCTACTAGGGGTTGCCCCCAAGCCAAAAATTATTCAAATATTATATATTTATATATCAAGAAAACAAAATAATTATTTATTTATTATTTTCGAAATTAATTATTTAATTAATTGAAATAATTAATTCTGAAAAGTTGTGACTTTTCGCAGTGAAAACTTGTATGTTTTCAAATTTAAACTTTGTATTGTTTGGAGAAAATTATTGACCAAATTATGCACTGATTCGAATGGTTGCGAAATGTCTATAAATACGTTGAGAGCCAAGAAGATTATTTATTCGAATTTATCCATTCTACATAACTTATTTCAGTTCTCTTCTTAGTTCGTGAGGGAAGTTTTCAAAATTGCTATTCACAGAGTTCGGGTGGTTTGTTGTATCCTAGAAGTTAGGGGTGGCAAATGGGTGGATCGGATCGGATTTGGGTTGGGTCCAATTGGGTTTGTAAAAAAAATAAGTTGGAACCAATAAGAAACCAAAATGTCTTTTCAATATGAATTGGGTCCTTATTGGTTTTGATTGGTTCCAAATGGTTCTTATACAAAGATCCATTTAGGAACCATAAAGGATCCAAAATAGGAGGTTGGTGACTTATGGATCCAACACAATGCAGACATTTGTATACTAATTACTAATCTTTTTTTCTTGTTCACCAACTAATCCAATATAATGCAAATAATTTTTTTTTTCTTGTTCACTAACTAACTTATTACATTATATTTTCATAATTTTCTTATAAAAATTTCAATCATATTATACAAATGTAATAATTTATATGTAAAATATATTATTAACTAATGTATTTTAATTTATAACGAAAAAATTAATGTAGAGAAATTAAGGATATAATTTTTTTTTTCGGTTACAATTTTTTTTTTCGAACTCGTCGAGCCCAAAGTTTTCGAGCTCGGGTTCGAGCTCGTGAGCATGGATTCGAGCCGAGCCCAAGCTCACGAGCTCGAGCTCGAACTCGAGCCGAGCCCAAAATTTTCGAGCTCGGACTCGAGCTCGCGAGCATGGGTTCGAGCTCGAGCCGAGCCCAAGCTCGCGAGCTCGAGTCCGTACTCGAGCCGAGCCAAATATTTTTATTTATTTTTAATTATTAAATATATATTTATTAATTATCTAATATATATTTATTAATATAATAATAAAAATATAATATATATTAAAAAATAAAATAGTTCAAATGACTAAAAATAATATAAAATAATTTTTTGATCTTATTATAAAAATTTATTTAAAGTAGGGCAAAGTGCACTTCACCCCCTCAAAAAATTTGTATTTTGCACTTTCCCCCCTAAAAACACAAAAAAGAGACATTGCCCCCTAAAAAGTTGATATATACATTACTTTACCCCAATTACTATTTTCCAACTAAATTTAATCGGAAATCATTGAAATGATTTTTTCATCAAGAACATTATCGTCTTTACCATTTATCCGTGATTCTATCACATATCCGGATTCGGGCCCAAAATCGTTGTGCTTCTCTAATATATCATCTTAGGGTTGCAAAATACTCACCATGATCTCATCATGCATTTGATGTGAGTTCCTATTCTGATAAGCTTTTTCTACCATTTTTTATATGCAAGATGATATCATGGTGAAAATTTTGCAGCTCTAAGATGATATGTTAGAGAGGTACTATGATTTTGGCTCAAATTCATGGATGTGAGAGAATCACAAAAAAAATAGTAAAGATGGTAATGCTCTTGACGGAAAAATCATTTAAATGATTTTCGATCACAATTTGGCCGAAAAATAGTAATTGGGGCAAAGTGATGCATATATCAAATTTTTAGGGGGCAATGTCTCTTTTTTGTGTTTTAAGGGGGGAAAGTGCAAAATACAAATTTTTTGAGGGGGTGAAGTGCACTTTGTCCTTTAAAGTATAAGTTCAAATGAGTAAAACAAGTATGGGTTTAGTGTTTAAGCAATCACATATTCTCTACAAGTGAAAACCAATTGGGTCTAAGAAAGAAAAAATGAAGAATTATTTATCTTTTTTTTAATTGGATCCATTTGGTAACCAAAATAGGCCCATTATTGGAACCAATTTGGACCCAATCAAAAACCATAAGAAACCAAAGTCTTGAAAATTCAATAAATACAAAACCAATTGGAACCATAATTCTTTTTTTTAAGATCCATCCAAACCCAAAACTAATTGGGTCGGGTTGGACCCACGGTTCCGGAACCAATTTGCCACCCCTACTAGAAGTGAATTGCCATATACCCGGTAGCAAATTTTTAGTGGGGGCAATTATCACTTGAAGGAAAGTGGTATCACGCCTCAAATCAACATACTTTACATTCTATCAAATATTATATATTTCACTATGTTGATGTTGATTTATGCTAAACATGTAGATGTTTTGAATGCGGGTGCTTAACGAATTCATTTAACTCTTTTGGCACTGATTGATGTCATGTTTTGTATTTGTGATATGTTGATGAATGACGGATGAGATATTACTTTGGCTGCTTATATTCGTGTTCCTATGATGTTTGGCATGATTCTATATGTAACCTCTTCCGGTACTTATATTTCAAATACCTTGTATGTTCCTCGAATTAAATACATCCAATCTAGATATTTGGATTGTGCATTGGTCATACCAAAAATTCTGGGTGCTGTCCTTTCTCAGTAACAGGTCATGTTGAGACCTCAATCATGAAGTGTTTTGTTTTGCAGAACTTTGATTATAATATCTCCAATATAGTACAGTGGTCTTTTGAATTAGTTTTAAACGTTCTACTTGAATTATATGTTTCGAACTCCTCTTGATGTTAGAGGGGTTGAAGCCTATCTTATCGTGTGTTGTATTATGTTAACGAATTGGGGCTGTATTATACATGCGAGTTTTGGCTAAAGAAGGAATATTTATGTCTGTTTGGTTCTCAGCAGATATGTAAATTTACAGACTGAAGAAAACGCATAAAAAGAGGCATATTATCAACCAATTCATCTCCAGCTTTCCATTTTTCCTTCTATTTTTTTGGTAGTAACTCATCTCTAAAAAAATATTCGATCTCACGCCTGAAAGTGCTCATCACACTCATAAATAAAATGTGAATGTAATAATTTAAAACACTTTGAATTGTATTATTTAATTATTACTAGTACGTTTTATTTATCACAATTACTTTTAGTGGTCTTGCCATTTATATATATTTGTTAGAAATTTGCGAAGAAATAGAAATATTATCATTATAGCCATATCTTGTTATTAAGTAATGTCTTATGTTTCAATACAACAACCATCTTCCTTTTTATCAATTTTGTTTTGAAATTCAAATAATAATTTGTATTATAATATATAAGAAACACAAAACAACACTGTAACTTTATTTAGGGAAACCATTAAGAATACATGCTATCGAAATTACTGAAACTTTCATGCAGGTAAACACAATATTAAAAATATTATTCAGACCTAAAATAAAGCGGGTGATGGTGCAGTTCACATATGGGATCAGCAGTCTACAGTAAGAATCGTGTGATCTGCATTAGGCAGAGTTGAAGTTGATGGAGCTGGGCTTTCAATATGACTTGAAGTTGAAGTAGACAGAGTTGGGCTATCATTAACTTGCTTAAATAAAGAACGCCATTCGTCAATATTTGCTGCTCTATCAGCATCCAGAAATGGCCATTCATGTTGCTGTAGAATTTGAAGAATTTGTTCTGTTTTGCCAAAAAGGATAAATGCTTCACGGACACTTTTCTCCCGTTTTTCTATGGCATTCCGGTGACACATTGTGGTTATAACACTTGCTAAGTTGGTAAGACAAGCCATCAAAATATCTGCTATCATTATACATAATCTTTCAAACAATTCCTCATCTGTTGGCTCACTTTCCCCGTTGTAGCCCAATAATATAGTCTGGCTCACTCTGTACATTGAGTTTGCAGCTATAGGTTTAACTGGCCAGTTAAGAGGATTTTCCATTAGGAAATCATTTTTAGTTTCTTTCTTGAATTCCATCACAGTTCCTTCAGCTATCCTTGAGAGATCTTGTAACATCTCCTTTGAGTTTTTGCATTTATGAGACGTTTTCATGAGATTCACATCTTGCCATTTCCTATAAAGTGCAACTCCCACCCAAGAAACTTCTCCTGATGTTTTGATGTTTACAAGTTCAACAATTGTGTTATCTATAAGATTTACGAGGGACATGCCTTCGTTCACGCTGTTTACCAACTGCGTTCGCTTGTAATCCGTAAGATTTGGAAGTCCAATTGCAATGCTTGTAAGAGTCACCAAGGGTAGCATCCAGCAATTTGGAGGTTCTTGAGAATGTAGACTCGGTACTTCATTTGTGTTATCAAATTGGATTACCCCACTAAAATTCTCAAACTTACCCAGAAGGTTTATCAAATTCTTGGGTTGCTGCCTTTTACCTATAAGAATCATGTTATCAGCCTGTCGACAGATATTCTTGAGGATCCTTTTTTGCAACGCGGGCTCACCTTCAAGCAAAAGAACGTAACGGCTCAGATTATCTGATGAGGTAGCAACCTTGGATGAAAATAGGATTTCGAGTATATTCTTAATGAGGGAAAATGGAGTTATGAGTAAGACAAAAATGTATAGAAGTAGCTTGTTGACAACAACAATCAAGATCTGAACTCCAATAAGGAAATTTAGAAGCAACCATTTGGCACTATGAAGATACTTGTGTTGCTGAATTTGTAAAGATGAGAAGTTGTCTCTCCAGTCCACTAGAATTTGGATCCAATATCTCTCAATCTTGAATAATTCATGTTTTAAGCTCTTTTTACGCCTAAAGCTGATAGCAATGAACAATCTGAAGGTAGGAGCAATTGTTCCAACTACCACCCCGATGTACTGAATTACTAGAATCCATACTGTGAAGGTTCCATACACGGACTCAGGCGGTTCAAGTGACAGACGTTTATTAACAGAAAAATATAAGAAGTAATTTAACAGTAGTAAGATGGCAGCGGTCAAGCACGTCAGATTTGAAGTGGTGCACATGACAGAACGTGCAATCACGAATTGGGGGCAGCTACTTTGAGCCATCACCCAATATTTCATCATCTTTTCTTTATCAATTGTGTGCTTCACTACATCTTCTTCTTCTCTCAAAGCTAATTTGTGCATCTCCTGGTACTTGAGTTCCATACTCCTTTTGATGGTCGGAACAGTGATTGCAAGAGAAACTAATGTAGCAAGCGAAAGAAGCATGAAACTTGTAGTAGAAAAGACGACCACATAATAGAATATGTCTCTAAGCGAGATAACATAAATCAAAGAATTCACGACGACTGTGATTACAAGAATGGCTAGAGCAACAATATTTGATAGAACCTGTTTATCATTCATGGATCCCAAGGATGAGCTAAAATTACCCATAGCAGTTGACATAAAGATTAAGCCAATAACCTTGGCGGACCAATCACAATTGGAAAGCATAACGGTGTTAAGGTCCGTAGGTAGCTTCATCGCTACAGCTAACAGTGTTAAGGAAGTGGCACTTAGAGAGAAGTAGTTGGATGGGAACCAAAGCTTCTTTTGTCGAAAGCCATTGATTGCATCAGCTGTCATTCCAAGTGTGCAGACCGCAGAAGCAGCTGCTATATAAAGGCCTATCCATGGCATTGCAGCATTAAGTCTATTTTGGGCATCTTCATAAAATGTATCCATGAATTCTGCAGAAATTAATGCTCTCTCAAAAGTTTATGTATTTCATGAAAGGAAAGACTATAAATTATAATCTTGTATGCTTACATTTGTGAGGAAAAATTGTCAGTTGAATTAGACAAAGTCTAGCTGATTAAGTTTCGACTAACATTCTAAGTCTACGTCAACCATAAAAGTCTTTTTGAGTAATTGCTTTCATATTTTCTTTTCTAAGACCATGGTTACACTGATAATCTCAAGTCCTTTTGAGATGAATAATTTTAAGTAGCATTCTCCACCCACACACACAATATATATATACCTATACATATATATAGAGAGATATTTTGTTAGGAATGGGTTGATTCTTTGTATGGCCCCAGATGTCTGATGTACAAGCTCAAAAATGTGTGGTGATTTGAGTAGTTCTAGTAGGAAAATGAATCCTCACTTGTTTGGCATAGAACAGGTAGGACAATGCATCAACATGTTAATAGAGGTTCTCAAAAATTGACTCGAACAAGATAACAAAGTTGACGAAATTATGAATAAAATATTAACAACAAATCAAGCGATATGAAGAAATAAAGAAAGTTACAAGATAAATAAATGTGCAAGAGAAAATTGACTAATTGGACTTATAAATAATATTAAACTTATTTATTTATATCATGTTAATCACATGTACCCTTGTAAATTTTTAAATTTTTGATGAACTATTATGAGAATTTTAATTTTTTGATTTAATGTTGAATTTATGTTCGTTCAGAACTTCAAAATTATAGAAATTCTTACTTTTTTGCTACGATACAATAACCAGAAATAAACTGGGATCCCCATCACATCTATAATAAAATATTATTAACCAACATTTGCAAATTTCATAGCATTAAATCCTATGTAGGACATGTCTATGTTGATAGTTATAATGAAATAAGATAGCATAACTACAGAAAATATTACTTCGTACCATCTTTCTCAACCCATAGTTTGAACAATCAAACTATTTCTTTAAAGATAATTTGTGATATATTCGTATAAATTATTTCATTGTATATTATTATTATTAAGAATGTCATATTTTAATTTCTTAATCGGGCAAGGATGGATACAAAGAACTCTTGTTAAAATAGATATCTACAATATCTGTATGCATATATAAAGTTAATAGCCTTATTCCTAGTACATACCATTACTGTTGGCATAGTATTTCTCTCAAAAATTGTATCTGCTGAAGATATAAATATTTCCTCATTTCCTCATTTCCTCATTTAGTTAACTGCATGTACGTTTATGGTACTAATTACATGTGACTATCATAATGAAGTAACTATTCATGATATGATGTAATATGGATGTTGGTGATCAAACTTTACCCACACTAGTAATGCATGCTAGAACTTGCATTATGTTTTTTTAAATTCTATATTCTTTGACTAACTTAATTAATAAATAGGATTAACCTCTAACCTCACGTGACTAATTTACATTATTGTTATCTTTTATTATTATTATTATTATTATTGGAAATAAGCTTTAAGATTTCTTCACTTAATTATTATTTCCAACAATTATATTTTATTAAAATCTCACAATTAGTGTGTCTATTTATTTACAATTTATTATTATAGATTTATAACGTTATTATCATCTTATTTATGTGATTTTGACCAATTAGTTTCATCATTAGTGGGCCTAATTAGTATTTGTTTTATGGTGATTTATGTGGTCTTTTAGTGGTCCATTAATTTTTTAGACTTGGTCAAAATTCATTTTCCATATAAAGTGGTCATGGTCTACTTTGTTCTATGATACATATTGAGAGTGACACACTTTTGTATATTATATTGTGAGATTATTTCACATTCTGCATAAGAGTGTTTTGGCAACGTGACTAAGGATTGGTTCATGTCTCCTTGTGGTCATGCATATAGGATGAGACACTGCTGTGAGCTAATGGAGTTTTATCTTTGAGTCGTGATCAGCCGTAAAAACTTGCACGTAGGGAGACAATCATAGTTTTAGGACAGCGTCATGTGGCTTGATTCTACATCGGTGCAGTATCATATTTTATGTTTATATGTCGTTTTATAATATTATTTCATAGTTTATAAGAATATGTTAAGATTATAATATATTCTTACATGTATTTGTGTATTATTATTTATTAAGATTATGTAAACACAAATCACAAAATATACAAGCGCAATGTATATACATTATGAAGCTCTAAATCCTTGATATAGTTATACGTCCTATTGGTATAGATATTTAAAAAATATTATTTATTTTTTTACCTTTTTATTTAAAAGTTGAATCAATTATGATATGATCTAATGTTCTTGTAGTTCCATTGGATACATTAAAAATTCAAAAGAAACAGTCATATTCTTATAATAGAGTAGATAATAGATAAGGATTGGTTTACATGATTCTACATCTATATGGAATTTTATTGTAGAATTCTAATTCAATTATACTTCTTATTTTTATAGATGTCTAATATTTATTTTTGTTGCTTTCGCCATTAAAAATTAAAATTACTAGGAATATTTTAGGTATTTTAAAAATATAAATAAAAGTTAAAATTGCTAGGGATATTTTAGGTACTTCAAAAATGTAAATAAACAACTCGTACTTTTATAATAGAAAAAAAAATAGATAGATATAGATAGATAGAAATAAAATAGATATAGATAAATATTGATATAGATAGATATAGATATAGATTAATTTCAGTTTTCGTTTAAAATTTAAATTAAAATTACAACCACTATGTGGTTTGCTTTCAATACAAATGTTAAAAAAGTACACTATACATAATATGTTCAACCAATATTTGTGCTTGAAACTTTTAAAGTGGTAATATAATATTTTATAATTAATTTATATACTAAAAGCTTAAAGAGTTTTCACGAAAAAAGGAAAAGAAAAGAGTATTATGGATAATATTTGTCACCTTTATTCTATTTAATTTTAACAGTTATTTGTAATAACAATGTTCTGTCAGATGATCCATCGTTTGATCATAAGGTTAAAATTACATTTACAATATATCCTTTTTGCCAATTTCAGTTTACAAATTTTAATTAAAAATAAGTACACCATGACCTTTTTTATGTTATTAGTTTATAAACAAATTTCAAATCCTACTCCTCATGACAAGTTATATTAAAATATTTCCCTATGTATGAATATCTTCCATTTGATATATATAGTAAAATATGTACATATTAAAATTATAATCTCAATTAAAAACAATATGTAGCATAATGTACTAGTAACTTTTCTTGATTTAAACGTGTGGTACTTTTGTATAATAATATGTAATGACGTGTTCAAACGGTTATAACCGAATCGAATCGAAAATTCGGTTAGGCAAAAATCGTAATCGGAACCTAACTGAGTTCGGTTCGGTTACGGTTATAAAATTCGGGCAGAATTGTTTTTTTTTTTTTTTTTGCAAGAATTAATTTGAATTTTGGGCTATTTGACCTATTTGAAATTAAATTTTAACTTGAAATTGGTAAACTAATAAAATTTTACCGTTCAATCTATCGAAATACATTATCAAAAGCTCATCATGATGCACTTTTACATCTATTTTAAATTTTATTTCCATATAATATGATCATAAATATTTATTTATGTGAGATTAATTAAGTTCTACTTAGGGGACATTAATTAAGCTCATCATGAAGCACTTTTTACATCATGATCAAACTCACTGTTTAGTAAATAATTAATTAAGTTATACTTAATATTTATGAATTTCCATCAAATAAATCGATTACGGTTCAGTTAGACTAACCGACCCCAAATAACCGAACCGTAATTAAAATCGAAATTTTTGAAAAAGGTTAACCGTAACCGAACCGAAATAACGATTCAGTTACGGTTAGAACCAATTTAATCGGTTTCGATTCGGTTCGGTCGGTTAGTCGATCTGTGCACACCTCTAAATGACACCAACGTTCTTTTTTAATATTTATGGAGTTAAGTTTTGACAAATCATAAAATCACTTGCGAAATTGTCAAACCAGTCCCCACCACATCAAACAAAACCGCATAGTCAATTTTGATTGTAAACCATAATTTTAAATCTATTGCCTGTATACTGCATTTTGCAATTCTATTTGCAATTAATAAAGAAAATCACAAAATTGCACCGCGCTCCCTAGTGAATAGTGTAATAAAAGGTATATTTATCTCGCATATTAAGAAAATTGCACACTTAAATAATACATGGACTATTTCTGTAATTTGTTTTAATAGAAAGTGAAAATTAGGTGTGATTATCAATTTTAGGAGTGTTCATATCAATTTCCAAAAATAGAAATAATCAAATACTTTTCTAATTTGGCAATTCAATACCCTTCATTATTTCTCTTTGTATAAATCCAATTTAATATCTAGTTAGTGGTGTAAATGAGATGAGTCAAATTAAAAATAGTTTATGTTTCGAAATTGCTTGAATTACAAGCATGTTTTAAAATTTGCATTTGAATTTGTTTGTTGAACTCGAGAGTTTTTAATCTAGTTGAAAACAAGTAGAACAAAAATAATATAATAATTATTTTGTTATATTTCATTATTTTTTATTAATTCGTATTTTTTAAGACTCTTCAATACCCCTTCCCACAAATTATGTCCAATACCCCTCTAGGTTAATGACACATCATAAATAATTTAATTTAATGAACTAGATTAAAATTTACTTAACTAAACACTTAATTCAAGTTAAATATTATATATTATTTAATTAAATTAAAAAAATTAAAACTAAATCTCCTAAAATCTCTCCCCTCATTCTCTCCCCTCTAAATCATGTTAGTTAATTTTAGTTACGAATTAAAAAAAAATCTCATCTCTCTTAAAATATAACAAATATAAATAATCTTTCATCCTTTTCTAACAATGAAAATATATTTAATTTACGTTAGTATTACTTATTTTTTTAATTTTATTTTTATTTGTCAAAATATATAAATTAATTATATTTTCAAAAAAATTACAAAAGCTCATCAGAGTATTCTAATCAATATAAAATATTTATCAAGGAAAAAAGGTAGTTTAAAATGGAGAGTTGAAGAATTAGTTGAATATGACGTTGACTTTTAGAAACAATTAATCAAAATAGTGGGAATCTATAAAATAATTTTTTGTTGAATTATTTTCTCCATTTTGGAGGGGTTTTAGGAGTTGGTGGTTGGTATTATTTATTTAATTAAATGATATTAATTTTTAATTTGAGTTTAAAGGTTTAATTAAGTAAATTTATGATATTATATTAAATTATTTATGATATCCGGAAGAATCTAACCCACTTTTACACTAATCAAGTAAAAAAAATCAAATTTGATTTAATATAAGTGGAATAAATTATATCTAATTTCATATATTAATGATCTGTGGACCTAACCGCATATCAAAACTGAAAAGTCAGAAATTTCAGCTTCCCAAGGCCGAGAAGAACCATAATCACTCATTTTAAAACGTAAAGTCCCCTCCGATCACATCCCCACCATCCAAATCCTAGATCGACGGTCATGAACAGCCTCTATCCTCTCCCATTGGTTAATCAAAATAAAAGGGAATATTCGGAGCATTATTTAACAAAATCGAATCCTGAAGAACAACAACTAATTAATGATCGGATCAGAAACTTTTTTTGTACTAGTATTTAAGGAGGAGAAAAGGGAATTAGAGATCAACCCTTGATCCATGGCTTCTTCACCCCGTCAGTCCCATTGCTCCTCTTTTTCATTTGTGTTTTTTCGTTGCTCTTTATGGGTCGTTGAGTGTCTGTCTTTTATAATTGTTTATGCATTATTCTAAACTGGTGAATTTGTGCTTCATGATGCATATTTGTATTTTCCCTCAGTTTGTTCATTGCTTTTTATGGGTTCTATTCTAACTGCTGAATTTGTGCTTCATGATTCATATTTGCAGGCATTGTTCCATTTGTTTTTGTGCTACTCATTGTTGGGTGCTCTGGCAGAGCTCTGTACCCACTTCCTAGCAGGAGAAATGACAGAAATAGACAACCTCTTCAAACATTCCGGGCATATAACATTGCCCATCGTGGTTCAAACGGAGAAATTCCTGAAGAAACCGCTGCTGCATACATGGTACGTTAGTACCAAAAAGGAACATTCTTAATGCTTAAAATCTTGATCTAAAAATTGGGTTTACAGGAGATTTCTATTTTATATTGAATATACAAGTGAAATATGACTTTGCAGAGAGCTATTGAAGAAGGTGCTGATTTTATAGAGACGGATATTTTATCCTCCAAAGATGGTGTTCTTATTTGTTTCCATGATGTTAACCTTGATGATACGACTGATATAGCCGATCACAAAGAATTTCATGACCGGAAGAGGACCTATGAGGTTCAAGGGGACAATATTACTGGCTACTTCAGTGGTAAAAATACTATGCCAACCAGAATCATATGTGCAAAGTGGTCTTAAAAACTTGATCATAGTTAGTACTCACATGTTTAAGTTGTCATAAATAATAATTGTTTTATCAATGTTTATTTGATGCAGTTGATTTCACACTAGATGAGTTAAAGACACTGAGAGTGAAGCAAAGATACCCTTTTCGGGATCAGCAGCACAATGGTTAATCCTGATCTTCTCTTATAGCTAATTTACCAAATTAGCCTAAGATTTAATTGTGTATCTGTTCTGTCTCTTCTTACTTCCTCTAGCTAGTGTCTGAACTTTACTCAAAAGTTTAGTTTTGCTTATGAAAGTTTGCCATTTGTTTTATCTTACATATTCTTCTAAGGTGGGACAATCTATCTCGTGTTTGGGTACATTTGGAAAGTTATTTGAAAATTTAGTCTTAAAACCAGCATTACCTTTATGCTCATCTAGCCTATGCAAAATGTAGCTTCTTTTATTTTTCCAGATGCTATGAACAGTTGTTTTTTCAAGAAATGTTAAACTTGAATGACTTTGGGCCTATTAACTATTTGGATTCCTAGATATCAACTCTAGTGCAAAATGCACTTCAAGTCTTCAATAGAACATTGAAATTGCAGGAAGAATCATTCTAGATATTCTTGACTAATCTTTCGAAGGAATGTAATGGTTGATGAGGGGTTGCACTTAACTTTTGAACATGCAATTTCATGGGTTTCATGATATACACTATAAAGTAGAACGGAACAGTATTATATTTGATAAACATTTAACACCCTTAAACTTCCTATTTCGCAGAGTAGTGTTAATTTGATAAATATTTAACATCTTTGAACTTCTTATTTGCTATGCAGGAAAGTTTTCTATTATCACATTTGAAGAGTTCATTTCAATTGCTCTAGATGCTCCCAGAGTTGTTGGAATATATCCAGAGATAAAGAATCCAGTGTTCATCAATCAACATGTGAGTACCTTATCCTCATGTGTTCATCAAAATTTTCTTATAAAACAGATTCAACTTTCTACACATTTTTACATGCCCATTTTTGACAGGTAAAATGGTCAGATGGTAAAAAGTTTGAGGATAAATTTGTTGAGACACTGAAGAAATATGGATATGGGGGTTCCTATTTGTCAAAGAAATGGTTGAAACAACCTGCTTTTGTTCAGTCATTTGCTCCAACATCTCTTACATATATATCAAACCAGACCGATCTTCCCAAGATTTTTCTGATTGATAACACGACGATTCCAACTCAAGACACGAATCAGGTTTGTAGTTTTCTCACTTTATCTCTTTTTGATGAATTTGCATTCAGCTCTTCTAACATAGATCATGAATTTAGTTATATTAGCCCATGAATCATGTTATAACTAACATAGAATAAATCTCCAACACAATAAGACTCGTGTACTTGTGTTACAGATTTTGTCCAATTGTTGCCAATTGTGGTAGTTAAATTGGGCTAATATAACTAAATTTCTCTCTAAATTCATTGATAAAAATAACTTTCACATAACCTAAATCATGAATTTAGTTATATTAGCCCATTTAACTACCACAATTGGACAAACTCTGTAACACAACTACACGAGTCTTATTGTGTTGGAGATTTATTCTATGTTACACTTGGTGGACATACACTGGAGGACTGTATATAACAGTTCCGCATGCTTTTCTTTATATTCTTAATTTGTCTTATTTTTGAAAAAATCAGTCCATTTTCCCATCCCCAGTGCATATAGACCAGGTTCATCAGCTAACAAAGCTGCGTTGTAATGTTGAATATTGTAACATGATAAATTGATTTTTCAAATGACAAGTGAGTTTGCTGATACATAAGTACAAGAATTCATTTGTCTCCCCATGTAACAGAATTTTGAGTGACATACTTATGTGTACTCACAAACCGTCATTTTTGGTATTTAAGAATGTAACACGAATACTTTTGTGTATCAGTCATTTTGGGAGATCACTTCAGATAATTATCTTGACTATATCAAGGAGTATGTTGTGGGAATTGGACCGTGGAAGGATACACTGGTTACTGCATCAAATAATTATCTGCAAACACCCACCGATCTTGTAGCTAGAGCACATGCTCGTAACCTTCAGGTACCTAATTATTTCTTTTCCAGAAAGAGTTAAAAAACACGTTTTATGATTCTTTATAGTTTGCTTAACAAATTTGTCAAGAACTCCAAGTTTTAACACAACATTTTCTCTATTCAGGTGCATCCCTATACTTATAGGAATGAGAATCAATTTGTGCACTTCAACTTCAGCGAAGATCCTTATAATGAATTCGATTACTGGATAAACAAGATAGGGGTGGATGGACTATTTACGGACTTCACAGGGAGCCTACATCAATATCAGGAATGGACATCCCCATACTCATCTGGAGAAGAAGATGCATATAAATTTCTCGATAAGATTATGGCTATGATCTCAAAGTTCAAGCGCACTTAATTTATTCTTTGGTTTAGATTTGGCCCAGGTAGCTGTAGAGTTTTGCACCTTTGTGTTTAGATGTGAAATTATGGGAATAAGGGTCCTTCTAAATCTTCAAAAATCAAAAGAAATTGAACTATCTTTTAGCTGGGATAGAATAGCTAAAGATGAGTGAGTTGTAAACGATATGATTTATTAGAAACATTTTTTAGGAGCTTTCGAGATTTGATTTTTTCAGTTTATTCACAACCATTTTATGTGGTGAAACTTGCTTGTATGGGTTCACTTGATTGTTATTAATATCTGAGTTGAGGCCTGAGGGTGTTCCTAAGAATTTGGTCCGGAATACAAAGAATTTGAATATCGAAACTTAGTAGACCAAAAATAAAACTATTTTTTTATCCAAGGCAACATGTCTAGATTAGTAGACAGTTGAAATAAAAATGCATATACTTGATTCATTTTAGGAGTCATTAGTTATACACTTGAGTTAAAGACTAAAGTTGTAACCTCAACTTAATTCGTATACGAAGTTGTAAAGATACAATTGGTATTACTTAGAAAATAAGATCTGTAATTTAAAAAAGATGGAATTGCTGAAGAGAATAATAATAATAATAAAAGTTTTAATTAAGATCGTTAGAGTTTTTAAATACACTTAATCTTCTATTACTCAAATTCTTAGTTAAGGTGGTAATCTGACTTGGCATCAGGATCAAGCCAATGAAGAGGTCCTCATTTCAAGAAAAGAATAGTTCTTGAAGAAGCATATTTGCATTTTTATTTAATCTAATATCAATCATAAGTGATATATTGATTTATAGTTTTATACATCTTCAATTTAGATCAATGTTTTATGAAACTTAATGTATCATAATTGCAGGTATAATTTGCTAAAACATTACCAGAAGTAATGTAATTAACAGCTCAAAGCAGTATTTTCATGAAACTAGGAAAAAATACGTGTGTTGCACGTGAAACCATGTGATATTGAAATAACTAAAGATAATTCAAAAATTTTAAAATAAAATAAAAATAAAAGTACTTGATTTTATTTTAGTAGTTAAACCTAAATCAAATAAAAAAGATGTGCTTTTAAATAACTGAACGGAAAAAATATTGATATTAAGTGTATACAAGTTTATCAATATCATTTACACGTAATGGATAACAAATAAAACTTTGGACAATATACACTTTCATAATGTATTAATTTTTTTAAAAACACTAAATTAAAATTGAACGCAAATGTAATACAAATTTTAGTAGGTATCTAAAATCTTGCATTAACACGTCTATATATATTGAAGAGCATATATAAGTATATGACACAACCAATTCTTGTATATATTTATATATTAAAGTGCATACAGCATCCTTTTACAAACTTTATAAAAGATCATGTCTCACTAAGAGAAAATGTTAGTATCTCAATTATTATCTTTTTATTTTCCTTTGATACTTCTGTTGGAAATTATTATCAGATTTTTGCCACTTTTATCGAATCAATCATTGTATATGCTTTATGATTAATTTTAATCATTTCAATTATACATTATAACTATATTTTCTGGACAATTTATTGAGAAATGTTCAGATTGTTGTAAAAATAGTTTGTTGATCTCATAATTTAATTCGTAGAACTCGTTTGTCTTAAAATATGTGCTATTGAAATGTCAAAGCAATATCTTTATTTACAATGCGTATTTGACTACACATTTTCTTTTATAGGAAAAAAAAAATGCACAAATTTCATATTTAGGGGATTTCTTTGGTTAATAGTTATGAATCAAGCTATTACAAATCGAAAGTTTTTAAATACTAAGTGAAATAGTACACTCAAATATTTAAAAATAAATACATATACATAAATCTTTATAAAAAATAATTAAATATGAATTTCTACATTAAGTCTTTTAAAAAAATTGATTAATATTTTGCAATTCTTCAAATATCATTGCACAAAAAACAAAATCTTGTTAAGATGTATATAATTTATATGTATAACCATTACACTAATATATTCTATATTTTTTTATAGTTAAATATGTATATATATGTACAATGATTAATATTAGTTATTTTTATTCAATATGAATATTCATAGATATATGTATTCATAATTTCATATATATATAGATAAATGTATGTTATAGATTTTATAACTAAATTTGATATTTTTAGTTTATTTAAAATCTATTAAATATATCTATCAATAATTGGTATAGTTATATCTTATACGGAATGTATTACTTTTCCCAATATCCACTCTTATATTATAAAATATAAAATATATTTTATGATATATATGCAATTGGTATAGAGCTTGATATTTCTTGCATGCAGCATCATAATATTCATTTTATATTAAAATAACATACAAATTAAATCAATTAATTAATTTTATTATATAATTACAACATTAAACTCCATAATATCTAGAAAATATATATACATATACCTAACTTACTACATCATTAGATACGAGTTTCTATATTATGCATTTTATACAAATTGATTAAGTATTTTGTAGTTCTTCATATGTCAGTATATATACATATAATCTTATTAAGATGTGCATGCTTCATATGATATGTCAATTACACTACTATATATGTCAAAAAAAATTGATAGTTAAATATATGTATAGTGATTAAGATTCTTTTATTTTTATTCAATATGAATATTCATAACTGTGTATCCTTATATTTACAGATACATATATATAATAACTTTTAGAATTAAATTTGATATTTTTAATTTGTTTAAAATTTATATATAGCTATCTATAATCGGTATAATCATATCTTAAATAGAAAATATTATTATTCACAATCTTAATTTTATATTTAAATAATTATATTTTATGATAGCTGTATCTAAAATTGATAAAGCTATGGCTATGTATAATTGGTAAAACTATCTATATTGTACAAATTCTATTCTAATATTATTTTATGATTTATTTTCTACTTTTTCCTTTTGCTGCTTTATGATCTTTTTTAATTTTGATTTTTTTCTCAATGAAAATCTTTGTCACCTTCTAACTTTTTAATTTATATATATAACTTACTTTGAGATACAATTAATAGTGTTTTCAAATTTTAATTTATATTATCATATTTTTATTTTTCTTATATTTACTGATTCTCATAATTTGAAAATATAGTTTGTTTTTCTACATTTTGTTTTTTAGTTTTTTTCTTCCAAGTTTTCATCTTTTATTTAATTTATTTATTCATTGATAAAATATTTTTATACTTACCTAAATATTATACTATAGGTAAAATGTGAGGGATTCATGGGAATTTGAAGTTGCATTCCCTGCAAATCAGGTTTAGGTCAGAGATTTTTTTCTTAATTTCCACAAAATTCCAAAGTCAAATTAATTTTTTCCTATATATTTTTTCTTTCAAATGTTAAATTTTGTGATGAAATTTGTAGTGAAATTTCCCTTTTTGCAACTTAATGTATCAAAAAATATAGTAGGCCAAAATAAAATAAGAGAAAAACTTTAGAAATTTACTTAATGTATCAAAATTGTAATATTGCTTTTATTTTATATTTTATAACAATTCACACTTGTATAAAAAGAAGTGTGTTATTAGATTCGGATGAATGTAAAATTTAATGAATTATTATATGCATTTTATTATAAAAAGATGAAACTATTTTATTTAATATTTTTAAAATTTCAAGAAAGTGGGAAATTTGTGAATTTTTTTACGGCTATTAGAAATCATTAATTTGTGGTAAAATAATGGTGAAATTCTTTATTTTTCATAAATTATGTAGAAACAAATGCTGGAATATATAAAGTATAATATATATTTTCAAATGTATTTGGCAAAAATGAACTTTTCAAGTGGAAATATTATCCAGACTTGTAGTAAAGAATTATGTAAATATATTATGTAAATATACATGACATGACTAATCATCTCTTATATATACAAATCAAATTTCTATGCTAAAAATCTCTATGAGCAATAGATTTTGAATTATAATTCACTTATACATACACATTGTAAAAACATAATAAACATGAAAAAGTTTCTACCAAATTATTTACATTCACATTTGTAGAGTATTCAATGAGCAAAAACGCACATCTCTCATTTAAATTGGGTATAAAAATAGATAATACTTTCTAAGCTTTTGTGATATTCCCTTTTTTTATCTTTTGAACTCTACAAAATTGTTTTGTACTCTTTTCCATAAACTTAAAGCTTTCATAGAACAAAAAAGAAAATAGTTTGAAACAATTTCCCTTTTCCTATTTAAATCCAAAAAGTCTTGCAACAATCTAGGTCATATAAAAATTAGGAAAAGTTACGCACATACCATCTAATTTATTATGTAATATTAAAAAAGTTCATTTTTTAAGAAATAACAGACGTACCTCAAGACCTATTTGTACTTTTGTAGGTCACTCCCACTATCTCAACCATATTTAATAAAATTAATAAATCCACGCACCTAAATTCAAAAGCTAACCAAACGTTGATTAAATATTTGTTAGTATCAATTGCTTTAGTAAATAATTTGCATCTTATAATATTATTTTAAAAAAAATATTACACCATATAAGATATAAAATTCCATACCTTATAGAGACTTTTTTCCTCGGTGCTCTTCACATAGTTAAATCATATATATGTTACCCCAGCCTAGCTTGTTCACCGGTCGACCCATTATTCAGCTTCGGTATATAGACCGTCTGAATTTGTCCACTCACCCAAGCATAACACAATTCATATATTCCCTAAAGTTACAATAAATCAATCTTATATAGGAGTCTTAACAAGGTTACAAGTGAAATTAAACTTTTAATTGTATGTTATTAGTGGGTATTAATTTGATAGAAAATGGGGTGTCTTTTATGTCTAATTAATTTGTAGGAAAGTAGTGGACATAAATTTGATAGAAAGTGGGGTGGTGTTTAATGACTCATTAAATTAGAAATAAAATATAAATATAAATAATGAGGGATGTAAATGTCAATTCACAATGGGGAGAAACACTTTTAGAATCCATACATTTAGAGTAGTATATATATATATATATATATATGCAATTTGGATTACATAAACAAGCTCCCAATCCACTATCTATATATAAGCTGCGAAATATTCAGCTTTATAATCTTTATAGGTTATTCCAATAGGAATGTATATACTAAATGGACTTGTCATTTAGGTATATAGATTAATTTATTATTATAAGTTATGTTTATTCCATATTCAGTCATTGAATAAGGTTTTACACTTTCTAAAAATGTAATTCCTAACATAAGTTCTAAAGTATCATTCATTTTTTCTTTTTCTAGTAATAATCTAAGATTAATGATTTGATCTCCAAATTTTAATATGGTTTCAACTACTTCATCAATTTCATGTGTCTCTCATTAAAATTAATATATTGGTATGGGTTTTCTAATTTATATCTTTGTAAATTATTACATAAACTATGACTTATATAATTTCCATTTGCTCCTGTATCTATTAGTATATTAATTGGTTTAAAATTTATTCCATCAAAATATTCGCCTTTTATTGTGTAATTCTTAAGAGGGGTCTCTTTAGCATTCAAAATTAGATTAGAATATCTTTCACTCATTGAATGTCTAGATTTATCTACGGTTTTACTAAAAACACTATTATCAGAGAAACTTAATCTAGCTAAGCTTCTATCTGTAGTTAATAATGGCTTATCACGTCTTAAATCATGGTTTAAAGGAGTTTCTTCTATTTCTTGAATCTGTGGTAAAGATGGTTTTTGAATATAGCTAATATTATTAAATAAATCAGGAAATTCTATTGTATCCTTCATAGAAAAACAATCAGAATGATGTGTGTTAGAAATAGCATAAGATATTCTATATGTAATAGAATAAGGTCTATTATGTTGGTAAAATAAATCTTTTCTTTTAAAGTCTTGTATTAGACTTAAGGTTTTGTCGAAATTCTTGTCCTCTAAGTGATAAGAAATCTTTGGATAAATATTAAATTTTAATTTTTTATATTGTAAGTTTCCTCGTAATATTCATAAACAGGCTTCTTCTCTATTTTTTATTCTATTATCCATTATAGCTAAATCTATTGGAGTGTCTATTCATTCTTTAAATGTTGATTTTATTATAATCTGTATGGCTCCTATATGTACCCATCCTAATTTTTCTCTTATTTCGGGTTTTATTTTTATTAATTTTTGTTGTAAATCTTTTTTAGATAATAAAGAAATCATTACTTTATTGGAGGTTAATGATACTTCTAAAGCTCTCTCATTTATACTTAATCCATAAAATAAGTGATGCTTTCTAGGTTTTATTCCGATTTTTTCTAATAAAGGTACTCTAAATCCAGAATAATTTGTTAGAGAAAAATTCTCTTCTTGTATCTTTTGCAATTTTTTCCTATCTATTAGAATTTCTTGTTGGTATTCTCCTTTATTTTCGGCTGAAATAATATCTTGATTACTAGTTTCGGTTATTTCATTCATTTTCACTAGAACTAGTGTACTCAGTTTCAGTTAAAATAAAAATACTTTCATCTGTAGTTAATTCTTCAAATTCATTAATATGTATAAATTCACCTTGATCTATCAACTCCTCATCAACTTCAAATATTTTCTTATTTTTCTCTTGTCTTTTGGGGCATTTATCTGCATAATGTCCTATTTCCTTGCAATAAAAACATCTACATTCTTTAGCTTTTTTATATTTTCTTTTATAAAAAGGTTTTTTAGACTTTTTATATTTTTGTTTTTTATAGAAAGTTGATTTTCTTCTTTTAAAGTATTTTCTTTTAAAATGTTTTCTCTTTTTATATTTACGTTTTATCTTTCCATAATAATAACTACTATCACACCCTATTAATAATGGCATACTTGGCTTATCACAACATAAAGTGACTCGTTTTCTTAATCCTTTTGTAGCTTTAGCTAAAATAGCATTTGAACACCATTCACTCATTTTATCTTTTACATGATTTATTCTTTTTCCTAGAGTATCTATTATATCAGGATTATAAGTTTCTATTAATTTTTGTCCCCAGGGTCAGGGATTTTTGAAAAGAATAAGCTTAAGAAGTATCCTGTATCATTTGTTTTGTTATAAATTTGGTAATAGTAATCTTGAAAAACACAAATATATCTTTCTATTTCACATATATCACATAATTGTAGCCTCATTAAAGCGATTTTATATTTTTCAATTGTTTGAGAATTTTTGTAAATATTTTCTTCTCCACAAAATTCCAACTTTATTGTTTCTACTGCTCGAGTTATTATATTAGATATATTTTCATCTGTCCCGATTATAATATTAGTTACTTCAGACGTAAGATTTTGCCAGTATCTTAAAACACTGTTTAATAAACTTCTTTCTATGAAATGTTTTGTGGTTTCTATATCCATTTTATTTATAGTAACAGCAATTCTTAAAGCAGTTTCCCACTTATCTATGGCTTCTTCTGTGTTATTTATGCAGTCTAGATCTAGATATATACCGAAAGGATTTATAGGTTCTCCTCTCATTTTATCAAAGGGAGTATATTTATCATTAATTTGAGTAGTAGAGCTTACTCCTGCATATCCTCTAGGAGGTTTATTAAAAATTTCTTCTTTAGGTGGATTATTGCTAGTGCTAGGAATATCAGTTATGTTGGGATTAGGATTTATATCTGATTTTATTTCCATTCCATTTCTTTTTAAGTTTATAAATCTGTTTTCTTTATTTAGATCTAAATCTCTCATTTTTATCATTATATCAGAATCAGAATAATCTTCTTCACTAATACTCATTTTTGCTAGGAATATTCTAATTTATTTAAACGGTCTAATATTACTTTCATAGCCCTATCATGAGAATTAGATGTTTCTCTTTTTGTTGTCCTATCTTTAGGTTCAATGTCTTTTAATTTTTCTTTAGCTTTTTCTTGCTTGATATCTGTCTAGATAATTGTTCTTAATAAAGTAGATATTTTATCTAACTCGTTTATTATTTGTTCTCCATAATAAATCATTGTCTTTTGTAACTCTTGCATATCTTTATCTATTTTTAAAGGATGTTCTCCTTTAGAAATAATATTATATTTATTCATTTTAATCAGAATTATAATGCCAATCTTCATCATCTATTAAAAAATCTTCTATTGTTTCTTCAGTTAATAAATTTATTATATCATCTTCTAGAAAGATTTCATGACATTCTAAAATTTCTAGATTATCAGTATTTATGATTGGTAAAATATCATTATATTCATTAAAATTATCTGTTATGGCTCTGATACCATTTTGAGCCCGCAGCGGAAAATTTTCGAAGAACTCTATTATTTGTAATATTTAAAGGATATCTATTATACTATAAAAGAAACTATCTTCACGAATAAAAATAATCAGACAATCATTTAGATTATAATTATTAAATTCAAAATAAAAATATCGAGTATTAAGAATAATTAGGTAAACAATCATCTTATTTATCCAGATAATTTATTTAATTCTCTGTTGATAGTTTTTAAAGAATCATTTAAACATACTTCTAGATGAAATTTAATACTATCTTTATATGTGGGATGCAAATAAGGATATTCAGAACTTTGTTCTATGTTCTTCCAATAAGAAATACTTTTAAGGGTATTATATCTATTAATTTATTAGGGAAATCTTTTAACTTTTCTAGAATATGATTTTGTAATTCAATTCCTTTACCATCTATATTCATTCCTAGAAATTCAATCTTTTCTTGAAATATTTTAGATTTCTTTTTGGATAATGCTAATCCATTATCTTTACATAATTTATAAAAGGTTTTTAAATGATTCTCTATACTTTCTGATACTATAAGTATATCATCGATGTATACAAAGATAAAATCATATTCCTTAAAAATATTATCCATTTTTCTTTGGAAAATTTGAGGGGCATTTTTTTAATCCAAAAGGCATAACTAACCATTCATAATGTCCTTGAGGGGTAGAAAAAGCGGTATATTGAATACTATCAGGATGCATTTTTATCTGCCAAAATCCACTCTTGCAATCAAATTTAGAAAATACTCTTTTTTCTCTTGTTTGGTTTATTAATCCTTCTTTATGAGGTAAAAAATATCCATCAAAAATAGTATTATCATTTAGTTTTTTATAGTTTATGACCATTCTAGCTTTTCCTCGTGTAATTTCTGCATGATTTCTTACCATAAAAGCAGGGGAACTATGAGGAGATTTACTATTTCTAATTAATTTTAGATTTATCAATTCTTTAAGTTGAATTTTAAACTCTTCTTGATCTATTTCATTGTATCTCATTGGTTTGACTCTTATTAGTTTTTCTTTATCTTTCATTTCTAGTTGGGCAAAAATATTACTCTTATCCCAGAATTGAAGAGGATTTTCTGAATAACATTCTTCTAATTTATTTTTTTTATCTCTTCTATTTCAAATTCTAATATTTTTAAATACACTTGGTATTCTAACCAAGGTTCAAAGTTTCGAAACTGACCTAAGTTTCGGGTAGTTAAATATTAGAAATGTTTCGGAAACGTTTCGAAAAAGTAGGAAAAAACTTGTAAAAACGAGAAAAAAGACGGAACCAATATGATAAAAAGTAAACAACAAATGCTATCCTCATTCATTTTAAAAAATCAATATTTTGTTTCAAAATTTATACAAGTACACCAGTAGTTAATAAATTTTTAATAACGAACTAAGTGATAATATTGGATTCAAATTTACCGCTCTTATAACATATAATCGGCAAAGTTCAAGCAACTTCACCTATAAAATTCAAAATTGTAAACGTGGTACGGTATATATTTTTAAATTATTAAAAGAAAAAATTGCTCATGTATCATTATAATCAGTGGTATATATTATGTTATTTGTTAAAATAATCATCTAATAACCCATATATCGTTATAAGAAAAATTGTAATATTTTACTTTTTTTGTGTTTTCTTACTTGCATATTTAAATATAAATAAAATTGTCTACGATTTCATTGATTAATTATTTAGAACTTATTTGATTAATTTGGACTCAGGTAGTAAATTGTTAGATTTATAACTCTTTTTTGTTATTTCTTTTTTTCAATTTTATTCACTATTATACTCTATCTAGAAAAGAATTAAGAAACTTTCAGTGTTTCGTGGAAACTATGGAAACACTGAAAGTTTCGATGGAAACAGTGGAAACATCACGAGTTTTCTTGGAAACATTGTAATTTCGAAACTACTTAATAATTTCTTTTCGCTTAGTGGAAAAATGGAAACTTTTCGAACTTTTCGACGGAAAAGAAAGAAATTTAGAACCATGATTCTAACAAAGGTGTTCCTTTAGGAAAAATCGGTTTTTTAATATAATCACCATGCTGGGTTGTGCGAGGTTTAAAAGAAATAGGGAATCTTTTTGAATAAGCATTTTTTAATCGTTTTACGACTATTAAATGATGACAAGGTGTTTTAAATTGAATTTGATAAGCTATTGTATCAAAAACAACTTTTGGAAATAATTGTAAAAAGTTATTTCCTAATAAGATATCAGTCCCTATATTATAAAAATAGAAAGGTGGACATTTTATTAAAGGGAAAATAGCATTGACCTCCCTTGAACTATGCCCTATTGGCATCCACCCCCCTCATGTTTGATTTTTTGGCAATAACACCCCTTCCATCCAATTTTCTATCAACTTTCTCCTATTATGACTAAAATGCCCTTGTATTAATTGTTTTTAGTGGGAATAATATTCTAAAGTCCCACATCAAAATTAGAAAAATATTATCACCAAAATACCATTATTCAAATATCATTTAATATATTCATACGTACACTTAATATATATTAGCCTATATTCCCCATTATCCAATTAAAAAGATATTTTTCAATCCAATTTAAAAAAAATTCATTTCATAAAACCAAAATATTAGGCTTCATTTTTTTTTGAGTTAAATTACCCTTCACATATTAAGTTAAGAATTAATCAATTAAATTTTTTAATTATCTTTATGATCTTACTTTTTATTTGTTTACCATAGAAAAGAAATAATTAAAAGTATAGAACATATGCTTATCCTAAGTATTCTAGATCTAAAGCAAATTAAGGTACTTGAAGTTCGTTTGAAGATTGATAGATAATCATATAAATTTAATTGGTATAATACCAAAAATAAATTCTAATTAGTACAGTTTTTACTCCACAATTGACCCAAGTTCAACTCAATTAGTTAAAAAATAATAAATAAATATAAAATATCAAGTTCTACGATCTTGATCTACGTTAAATTGATTGAACTTATTCAATTTTAACTCAATTAAGTATTAGATGAAGGACAAACACAGTTAATCATAAAATTGGACAAACACTTAAACAAATTTTATTAATATATTATTCAATCCATCACAACATCACCTATATGCATTTCTTTACTCAAAAACTTGGAGGAATTTTGAGATATACTCAATAGTACAAAGTCCATAACAATAATATTAATTGCATCAACTTTATATAAGATATAAGGCACCGAAATTAAGTGATATTGTTTAATTATGTAAGTTGATGGAGAAGAAAGAGTTAGGCTAATATTCTCGAAGTAAGAGCATCTATATGAAGTGCATATATGAATATAATATATATCATGATTTGAATAATGGCATTTTGGTTAGTTTGGGTGATAACATTTATTGTAGTTTTGATGAGAGAATTTCAACTATTATTTCTAACTATTAATGAAGGGTATTTTGGTCATAAAAATTGAAAATTGACATAAAATTGAATGGAAGGAAGGTTATTGCCAAAAAAACAAACATGAAGGGTGTAGATGCAAATAGCTCATAGTTCAGGGGAGGTGGATGCTATTTTCCCTTTTATTAAATATGTTCCAACAATTATAATGGAAAATTCTATTCCTTGTTCTATTTCAATAATATTGGTAGAAATATCTTTACCTTTAATAGGCTTAAGATTTTGATGATATTGTTTAGGGAAGCAATTTAGATTACATAAACAAGCTCCCGATCCACTCTCTATATAAGCTGCGAAATATTCAGCTTATATATATATATATAGATATAGATATGGATTGCCAAAACTCAACTAGCCATTACAATTAGCATATATTACAAGAATTATCAAAGCATCATTATCCAATAATACATAAAGCCCACGATAAACCAAAATAGTCACTCTACTTTGATATTTTCAAATTGGAAATTTCTTCAATCAAATACTTGGATTCAGTTGCATAATCAATAGGAGCAACAGCCCTTATAGTTATCCTCTGTCTCTTCTCGTTATTGTATTCGTTCGTAGTAACACTAACTCGGAATAGGTGAGGGACCCACGTCGCCTCCTTCAGTTTCATTTGATAATCATTACCTCCATCCTAAAATCGATAAATTCAACACATCAAATTTAGAATCATACATTAATGAACAATTATGTTAAAAATGAAACTTGCACCAAATAAAAACCTGAGATTTCAAATCATTTAGCTCATCAGCTGAACATCCAATTATTTTCTCGGCTTGTTCGTTGAAAACGGAGAGAAAGGCTTCACCACTTGCATCAGAAACTTTGACTACCATTATGTATCTGTAACATCATTAAAAAAATGATTTTTGGTTTATTTGATAAAACGAAGTTGACATATAGCTCAAAGTGAATCGAAATTTTGCAAGTTAGAAACCTTAAACTGCAATCTTGTTCATTCTTCTGGCATCCTTCACACCAATAGCCAGATCCAAAAGCTTCAGTGACTTTCTTGTTGCATGTTTTGCATGCCCGATACCACATCGTTTGATCTGGTTTTATGTAGCTAATGTATGCTTTTATGCAGAAAAACACGGGCTGTTCACAGGAAATGAATTCATGTTACAACATCTCACTCGCAATTTCAATCTATATGTTTCAACTTGAGAATCTAATCCCTCTTTGATATATATATATATATATATGTGTGTGTGTGTGTACCTTGTCATCTCCCAAGGATGGATTACTGGTGATATGAGCTATGGTGACTCTGTCAGAGTACATAGATCGAGGTCCACCTTTTTGATTCGGGCTTAAGCCCGCACCTATAGCAGCTAAAGAAGTTTCTTTGCCCTCAGAATCATACCTGTATACAATTGAAACCGTAAGAACGTATAATTCTAAAGTATTGAATGTATATAACTTTTGTATTTATATAAAAATTTCTTACCAAGATCTCAACTTTTTGGCTTCAGGTGTGTCTGGATCAACTACTATAACACTTTTGCTTATTGCTGATAATGATACACCTGAACGAACAAAGACGCATTGTTCAAATGACATTATCAAAATTTATCCAGTTTCATCAATTATAAGTAAGATAATTCTCATTACCTTGGAAATCACCAACTTTGAGGGACTTTATTGCAACTACAGGAGATTTATCAGCCACATCGAGCAGCTCTTGTCCTACACTTGTGGCAAGATCATTCCATAAAGACACAACTACAGTTTTCTTACTGCAAATTATATTAACATGGATTTCAAGTCAATACCAATCAATATAAAAGAAACTAAAAGACAAATCTAAAAGTGGCGTACGTTTCATCAGCTATGGTTATATCACGCTTTGGAACTGTATCATTATTGCTTTTCCTTCTAATACTCATTGTAGGAGATACACTTTGAACCACCCCAATAACATCTGTTATAAAAGAAAACATTATGTTAGCTGAACATGGGAAAATTAATAGGTATAAAGCAGTTTGTGAAGAAGCTTCTTACCAACAAGCTCCCTTCCATTAACATATGGACCAAGTTCATCAATCGGGACAAAATTGAATTTCGTTTCGGGAATAAAAGCAGCCTCGTTGCTGGCTTCCTCAACTAGAGAACTTTCATTTAAGGTCATTTCATAATCATTTTGTACAGTCTTGAATTGCTTGTTTGCTACTTTCAAAGTTCCCTTTGATATGTAATACACCTTCCCCATCTGGAATTTATCAAAGAACTTTCTTGCAGCCTCATTAAACATCGTTGCTTGTATTTGTGTGCCCTGAACAAAACCCACAAAGTCAAATCTCAGTTCAAGCTTTATATAAACTAATCGAAACTTGTTTTCAAAGAAAAATTAAATTTTTCACTCACATCTTCATCTGTCAACTCTACATTGAACACACAGCCTTCTCCTCGTGCATTCTTGTAATTCCGCATGTTTCCTTTGCTCGTGACTCTAACTTTAATTGTCCAGTTTCCTTGATAAGGATTCAAAGAAACAAGTGGATGGATTCTTCGGGTCATCGCCATTCGTGCAGAAGGTGCCATACTACCATTAACAAAAATTAACATGTCATTAGACACAAAAATTACATCAAAACATGATTACTGAAAAAGAAATGAAAGTGTTCTTACTTTCCATTTTGTTCATTAACTATCTGAGCAGCTGATTTAGACACAATTTCTTGCTTTGGTTTCAAAACAATACCAGCAGCTTCACTTTTCACTTTAGTCTCCACATTAGTTTCCTGGTTGATTTTCATTTCCATCCCATTATCCTCAGTTTTAATTCCCACCTTGTATTCTGCCTCGAGTGCAGGAGATACAGCCTCACATTTTGATATAATTAAGAATCTAAAGAGTAAAATAAACATCAGATCAGATGGATTTCAAGCTTCATAAAGAATATGAGTAAAGACAACAAAGGGTTAACCAGAACAAAATTAAACAAAAAATGATGAACATACTTCTCATTTTTTGTCGGGATGTCGTTGAGAGTATAATCAAGAATGCGAATAAGACCCAGATTCTGAATTTTCCCGGATGTTACTTCAGATGATAAAGCAGATTGCAACAGAGCCCTTACTTGCTTTTTCCCATCATTCACCATAAACCTATAATGTTTCCAGAAACCAATTTATAAATCAAGTTCAATAAATTGCTGACTCAGATATATAGAGTTTTTAAAATCTTAATCTTTGTCTATATAAATAATTTCCACTAAATTCATGAAATAGATCTGAGCATTTAAAGTAAAAAAAGAGCAGAAATGAATTAACCAAAACCAGATCTCAACTTAGAACAACCCTTCATTACACTTTTCGGACTTAATAATCATCTCATCACTCAAATATAATATCAAAGAAGTGAAATCCAGACCGAGACAAATAAAAGTAAATTATTTAGAGACTATCAGGGTTAGTTCAAAAATTAAAAAAACAAAAAGAGTAAATCAAATTGCTTACATGTATTTGTTGCCAGTGGGCTTGAGATCCAGAACCTGCACAACAATTTCCGGCAAATCTGAAGAAGAATCAGGACATGGGTTCGCTAGAATAATCGAAATCGCATCTGGGGTCACACTCTTCGCCATTTTTTTCTTTTCTTAAAACCTTGTGATGTTTCTCGATTCTACAAAGGTAGAGATAAAATCAAAGAAAACACAAATGTGTTTTTGGTTGTGGAGAAATGAATAGAGGAGGTGAGAAGATGTGTGTGTATGTATATTGGGTAAAATTGGGCGCCATTTGGAGGGTGTTTTGCCGAAGTGTGAATTCGAAGGTGAAGCGGCGGGAATTTTGAGTTTTCCGCCATTTTCCTTTGTTTTTGAGGTGGCGTGGCGCCAAACGTATTTGGAATTTCATTTAGTTAACACTTTACAGTTTACACACATGTTAAGTGGATAACCACAGTTTGGATTGGGTCAGCCACTATGATGCACGGACAAGGGACACGAGACACGTCGCACGACACGACACGGACACGGGACACGATATTTTTTAAAAAACTAGGACACGACACGGCCTTGATACTACTAATAAAATATGTATATATATCATATACATATATATGTTCATTAATTTACGTTAATATATATAAATTAGTCTTTTCATTTTAATTTAAATATGACTGGTTAGAGAATAAACTATAAAAATAACTATTTTAATTATAAATTTGTATTCGATTTGTAAAGTTATATATGTTTGAACGAAAAATAAATAATTCAGATTTTTAAATCACAAAAAATAAGTGAAATAACATCAAGTGTCACAAATAAAGCATATATAGTACACATATTTTCCAACTGCGTCTATTACGGTATTCATACTTTATTTTTTTCATTTTATTTAAGCGGACAAATTTATTTTCATGTTGGACACGGTGTCGGAGAGTGTCGGACGAGTGTCGTGTCCGATCAGGTGTCCGACACGACACGTTGTGATTTTTTGAAGTGTCCATACATTAGAGGTCAGCCATAACTTTGTGATTTCTTAATTTCAACAGAAATGGCGTTGGGTGGGCTGGACCCAAAATAGATCATTAGATTTGAGCCCAAACTTAATCAAATAATTTTATTGGTACTGGGTCTGGACTTATAGGCTCAAATCCAAATCACCTAATTATATCTCAAAAATTTAAAATATAATTTTTTTATTTATATATATTTATATATTGAAATTGGAGTAACTGTGTATATATTAAGATTTTATTTAAAATGTAACGTATATGACAATAAATATTGATATAGTAATGTATATGTATTTAATATATATATAATAATATTATTTTATGTGTAATATATTTATTATAATACATTTATATGTATATATAATAATACATATTCATACATGTAGATATAAAAGAATGTATTAAATATATATAAAATATAATGTATGTACAATATATTGCTAAGTCCTCTATCTTCATTTTTAAATTTTATAGTCACTATTAGATATATGGTGATTTTAAAATTTTAATAAATAATCAAATACAATCTCATATATATATATATAGTTACCCCAATTACAAGACTTACATATATATATACACATATTGGTGTACATATATTTAAATAATCATGAACAAATAAATAGTTTATATATTTTTATTATTTTATAAAATTTTAAAGCATCTTGAATATATATAAATATATATCAAAAAATTGGTAACCCGTTCAAACCTAGACCTAGACCCACATGTAAGACTCATCCAATCGTTGGGTCTAGGTCGACCCAGACCCAAAGTTTCGATATTCGGACAATCAAATCGTTGGGTTTGGTGATTGGGTCTGGACCTAATCGTTGGATTAGGGTCCGGACCCAAAGCCCACCCAATGGTTAAATAATTTTTCAAATATCCATCCTTATACATTTGATTCCAAATGTTGAGGTTTACACACTTGGGCAAAATAGGAATCTAATGTAATAGGAACAGGAGAAATAGAGTTAAATCATATATATGCACAGAAAAGGAGGTGGGACATCAGAAATTGGGGATTGTAATTTTAGAGGTCGCACAACAATGGTTGCCACAATGGGGTTGGAGTAATTTAGGTTAAGAACAGTGATCGAGAGAAAGCTACAAGGGTTAGGGTGTATTACATGCTGAAACAAGGATTGTGGTTCTGAAATCTGAATCTAAATAAATAAATCAATCAATTATGGTTCTAACTATAGGTGTCAAAATGGCCCTAACGGGCCGGCCGGTTAGGGGGCCAGGCCGGCCTGGCCCCCTAAACCTAGCCGGCCAGGCCTTAAGGAGCCCAGGCCAGCCCCTTAAGGCCTGGCAGGCCATTTCGGCCAGCCTTTAAATTTTTTTTTATTGTTTTTTTTTTGTTTTTTCTTTTTCTTTTCCTTTATTTATTTGGTTTTTTTTTTTGTATTTCCATTTTTAAAATAATCAAATTGATTTTTTTAGTAATTATATAGTTAACTTAACTTGTAAAAAATAATTTTTCTGTAAATAAATGTTTAGTAATTGTATCAAATATAAAAAAATCATTACAATGAAATAATTTTTGTGTTTATACAAATTATTTATTCAGAATTTTTATATATCTGCTTTGATTTTGATAATTTTTGTTTCATTCTGATTATCTGCTTTTATTTAATACATATAATAATATATGGCTACAAAAAATATTATAAATATTAATATTATTTAGTTAAATTATATAATTATGAAATTAGTATATAATTTATCGATAATCAGTATATAATTATTTCAAATATATAACTTTGTATAATAAATTTACAATTTTAAATATTTATTTTAAATAGTATAATATTTATATAATAAATAAAAAAAATTATATTAAAAAAAACTTTTTTTTATAATGGGCTATGGCCGGTTAAGGCCGGCCCCTTAAGGCCGGCCGAAACCGGACTGCCCGGCCTTAACAGGCCGGCCTGTTAGGCCTGGTGTCAAGCAGGCCGTTGACCGGCCCGCCCCTAGCTCCGCCACTAGGTGCTGTTAGGAGTGGTGTTAGGTGGCCAGAAGGTCCAATGGTGGTCAAGGGTGGCGCGGTATAGTGAGGCAGAGAGTTGTGGTCTGTAGATTGAAACGATGTGGTACGAAAGCGGCTAGAGCGAAATTTTGCTTCGATTAATTGTTGCAAAATCTGCACTATTACAACGAATTCTGAAAATAAAAGACAAATATCGAGGCGAGAATAATCTCTATCCTTAACGCTAAATTGCCCCGCTTAGGTGGTACGGGTGTGTGCAATCAACATCCCAAGATACAACGATATATCAGTTCGATATCAAAACCACTTTTGATATTCGAACAAACTAAGACTATATCTGCTTATGAACTCGGGAGAGATATCAGAGAAAAGAGAAGAAGAAGCTGTTGTGGTGTGTCTTCTTCAGCTGCTGGAGGAGGCCTATATATAGGCTTGAAAAACAGACAAAGCAATAACCACCATTAACCATTGTCATTAGTGTGAGAGAAAACGTATGTCAGTTTTTGGAGGTTAAAAGAAAAACGTCTCTTACGTTTTCAACAAACTGAAGACAATATTTAATCTATACAAAAATGTGGTCAACGTTTTTTATATAGTGTGAATTATTCTTTGAATAAAAACTGTTGGAAAGAAACATTTTTGGACCCAAAATTAATCCAATTAAAATTGGCCCAAAAAGATAATACACTTGAGCCCAGGCCCACGACCCGGACCCGACCCGCCCGGTCGGCGGCGCGTGTGTGTGCCCGAGGGGGTCTAGCCATGGTTAACCATAGCCTCCCCCCTTTAAACCCACACAAACATGATATGACCCAAGGCCACAAACCCAATTCCAAACACAATGGTTTATATACTATCTTAAACATTGGTATTCTTCCAATGTGGTATAGCCAAATTTCAACCCATTTCAACCAATTGAATACCCTCATTTTAACCATTAATTTCTCATTAGTTATAACTCCGAATCGAGAAATTCGAAAGGCTAAAGTCATCTACTCCCGGAGTAGAACAAGAATATCAAAAAATATTTCGTATCTCGGATACGAACGGTGTTCGAATTTCTGTCAAACATTGACAACACACACTTTATCCAAAGGCTTGTTTGTTCACTGTTTCCAACATTAATTTCGCGAGGCCAATGGCGTCGGTAATAGTCGGAGGGCGAAGGACGACGAGTTCAGTTTGAATGTCATCACGGAGGCCGGAGTCAAAACAATTGAGAATAGAGGTTGGGGGCAGACCGATAACACAATTGCACAATTGTTCGAATTGTGTTTGATACTCCTCGACGGTACCCGATTGCCGAAGTTTAAACAAGGCTGCTTTAGGGTTGTCGTAAGAAGTTGGACCGAACCGAATGGCGAGCGCACGCACGAAGGAATCCCACGATTGTAGTTGGCCATTGGAATGCATTCACTTGAACCAACTAAGAGCGGGGCCTTTCATTAAGAAAGCGGCATAGTGTAAACACTGGTGCGGAGGGACGTCGAAAAAGGAGTAGTATTGATCTGCTTGAAAGAGCCAGTCAAGGGGATCCGAGCCATCGAAATGGGGCAGATGGATGCATGGGATATTGATTTCCGGCGGCGGTGGATTAGGGGGCATTTGGAAGAAGGGTGTAGGGGAAGGGTTTGGGAATGGAGGACATGGCACACGTGAGGTGGAAGCAGTGTCTGGGATGTTGGTTTAGGGGAAATGATGTTGGAAAGCATGGAGAGTATTGATTCATGACGTTTAGAGGCTTCGATATCTCGATTTTTTGCATCGTCACTTAGCTGTTTGCAAAGATTATCGGTCGTTGTGTTTGTATGGAACGTAGGGTGGCTGCCAATTGGGAGACATGGTTTTCTAAGGACGAGTTGGGGTTATCGGGCTCTCTACACGGAGGCATGATCGACTCGATAAAAGCACCAAATGATGTGTCCCTCATTACTGTGAAGGGAACACACGATATTGTTGTTACTGCTGCAAAGGAAAAATATCACAACTAATTCAGGAATAATAATATTTTTCATTGACCCTTTTTCAGCATAATGTTCCCAACATAATTACATGAAGAAGAATCTGAAATATTGAGCAACTATCCCACTACTCACTCGTGGCCCACTAACACAAATGTGATTGACTGATTTTAAATACAAATAACTGAAACTGAAAGACTCAAATTAAATCTACTTTGGATTTCCGAACAGATAATCCTTGGCCCAGCACGGTTGTTGGGTAATACGTTTGGGCCTTTCAATTGGTTTAGGCCCAATAGGCATATCAGTTAATCTAGGGTTTTTGTCCAAAATTAGAAAGTTTAACTAATTTTGTTTCATTTCTATTTTTAATTTCCGTCTTTTTGTTTGTAATTTCTGTTTTGCCCAGAACCGTTGGAGCCACGCGGGATCTGAGTTTGTTTTGTCCTCTTTCGCAAGTTATCCATATTGTATATATATTGGAGGTTCATTAATAGAAAATGCAGCAAGTTTTATGTACCAAGTTCAATTGTATATATATTGGAGGTTCATTAATAGAAAAGACAGCAAGTTTTATGTGCCAAGTTCATCTTTCTTCTTCTTGAATGCTGAACGTGATCAATAAGGTGATGAGGGGTCGATTCTATCATTCGACTCCCTAGGTTTGACGTGTGAAATCTCCCATTTAGATACTACTCAAGCTTTTGCTTGGATGTTCGCTTTTTTTCTAACAAAATGAGAACCCTTGGTTATGGTAATCATGCACGTTTAGTAATAGAATACATTTTTGTCCATCACTTGTAGTTGGACAAAAAATTGAAAAAAACATCACCTATTGAAGCAAAAATAAAGGAATTTCCCTCAATGTTTAAATGTTCATATAAGCCCGGATTTGAGGATATAAAAGCAGTTACCATTTAATACAAGCTATTTATACTGTTCACCCAGGGGGGGAGAAGTTTGTGTATGTTCCTACAGCATCAAATCAAAAAGTTGATACTAAAAATCATAACCGAGCGCAAAAATAAGACTTTCCCAGAATTACAGAATCGCATATTCAAAAATGAGATAAGGCTTAACAAAATTAACAAACAGAGAGAGGGAGGGAGAGAAATAAGGCTTAACATTGTTAAACTAGGAAAAATGCTAAATCAATATCATGGAAGAGAAAAATTGCGTTTAATTGAAGTCTGATATTTCTTGTAATATTTAATTAAAACCAAAAAGGACAATGCCACAGTAAATTGCAACATAACAAGCAAAACATAAGAGTCTCAATTTCCATATGAAGGCACTTAGAAAAGAGAGGTTCCTTTTCCCTTCTTATCTCCACCAATCTCAAAATGCTTGCACCTCTGCAAAACCAGCAAAAATGACCCAATTGTAAGAATAATACACGAGAAGCTATGACCAAAACAAATGTGCAGAACGAAAAACCAACCTTGATAGCATGCTGAGAGACGTGCTTGCAGCCCTGGCATTGCAACCTCAGCACAATCTTCTTAGTTGTTTTTGCCTGGACAAAATAGAGACAAGAATCAGAGATGCTTACACACAAAAATGAACAATTGTACTAGTTATTGATAAAAATCAATAACATGAATTCAAATGTATATCACAAATATCATCTCTATAGTGGGTTGACGAAAAAATGAATGATGGTCTTCACCTTCTTGTGGAAAACAGGCTTAGTCTGGCCACCATAACCTGATTGCTTGCGGTCATAACGACGCTTTCCTTGAGCAGCCAAACTGTCTTTACCCTTCTTGTATTGGGTAACCTTGTGCAAGGTGTGCTTTTTGCACTCCTTTGATTTGCAGTAAGTCTTCTTTGTCTTTGGAACGTTCACCTGCAAATATGAAACAGAAATAAATACAAAAGGAAGCAAAAGCAAATTTGCATAAACATAAGCTATACATTGTGATATCTCTGATCCCTTCCAGATTTCTTGGAATTACATAGAAGTGAAAATACTCATCAGGTTACTCAAAGTATAGAACACGTCAAAAAACTAACAGGGCAAATCGACAAAAGCAGCAAATTGCAAATTTCAAGTACCTGGCACAATTCCAGACAACCACAAGCAATTATTCTTAAACTAAGAATCCTTAGTGCTATTTATTAAAGCGTTTATCAATTCAGTCATGTCATTCAAGTGAAAATCATTAACCAAAGTGAACCAAATGTCCCGACGTATCTGGTTTTGATCTAACTATCCCCACCAAATAAACCTCATAGTTTGGTTTATTATTCAAAAACAAATTTATTTAGTTCCAATCCTAATCTAAAATGCAGACCCAGAACTAAAGCTCTCTCTAAATTGTGGCCATAGAGAGAAAAAACAAGTCCATATTTCATCAAGCAACTTAAAAGGAAAAAAAAACATAAATACTCAACAAATGAAAACGAAATAGTTTGCGGAGCAGAAAGCTCAAGTAAGCTAGAATTTGAATAGACTTTCTTCGCCTTCAAACCAAAAACTGCTCACACAATCGACGTACACTAAGTTATGCCATAGTACTTACAATCGCACGGCATGAAAAATCTTATTAATAATTTAAAATTAATAATTCAAGTAATTATCAGAACTAATTTCACAAAGTAAGTGCGAACAAACCTTAGTAACAGACAAAATTACACTGAACAAAATGATACATACGCTGAATATAAGGCGAAGTAAAGCTCAAGGAATATGAAGATTACCATGGCTGACGGCGGAGAAAGTGGCTGCGGATAATCGAGTTTCAGCAAAAATGGTGTCTAGAAACCCTTGAATCTAAAGCCAGCTTTTATTTGTAACCAAAATAGGGTTTGTATTTTGGGTCTCCTTAATGGGCCAAAGAACTGATATATTGTATTATTAGTATAACCCATTATGAAACTGGACCAATCATTAGACTACAATTTAATGGGCTCACCCCATTATAAATGGACCATGGGTTTAAAATTTAAATCAATTTGTTTTTGTCTGCAAACACTTGATTTAATGATATTGGTTTTTCAATAACGAGTGAGAAGTTAGTATTCAATTTCTATTATATTCTTACCATTATCAAATTATAAAAAGATATGTTATTTTTGGGTTAATTGGGTCTATTAACGTCGAATTGGCCGACATCTATACTATTCTAAAAGAAAAGCTTGTTTTGTGTCTAAAGTGACGGTTCTCATACCAGTTTTTATTTTATTTTTCCCATTTTGTCCTTCAATTTAACTATCACAAAAGTGAAAATCAGGGTTATATTCGTAATTTATCATAAAAAATTGAATCTCACGTTTGTCATCCCCTCAATTATGTCAACTCACCCCACATTCTCTTCTCTATACTAATTGAATTTAAATTGTATAATAAATTATTTTGATGATTTTAATTTTTCTCAAATTTATTAGGTATTAGGTTTATAATTTTTTTGAATGATAATTTTTTTTTATTTTACACTGTCATAAAAAATTATGCACGCGAGTACCGCGTGCAGAGTCGCTAATAGTTGAATATAAGAAGATGGTCTATGAAAAATTCCAAATCAAACCTGAGCCAGTTATATGTTGTGGACATTGAATAGAATGACTAAGTGAGGACATAAGAATTGTTTTAGATAATATAGATTTACGCTTTCATCATTGCATAAATATTTTATGTAATGAAGTCAAAAGGCACAAGAAGGTCAAATTTATTTAACCATATAGTAAATACTTATGAAACTAATATGGTATTCCATTGTCAAAATGGACCAAATTAAGAATGAAATTTATTAGAGAAGTTGACGTGAGTATTATTGTGTTGGTTTACACTAATTAATAACCGAATCAAGATACCGTGTTTATTGTGTAATCTAATGAAGTTCTATTCTATTTCATTAAAAAAAATTCAAAGTCACATGCTCGATGCAATAACTTCTCGTCTGAAATATCATAATGTATTTCATTAATTTCAGTTATAAGGGAGGTTGTAAGATATTGCTAATACACACCTTTAATTATGAATTTTCATGTTTTTCATATTAAATTTACGAAATTAATGTACATTCTAAGTTCATGAATTTTAACATTTATATATAACTTAAATCCTATATCAAGTGAATGAAAATTTAATGATTAAGTGTGGCGATTGAATAGGATTAGGTCCCTCTTCAATACTCATTCCCACCAATTGTGTCTAATATCCTTCTAGATGGATGACACATCATAAATAATTTAATCTAATGGATGAAATTATGTTTAATTAACTAAACATTTAACTCAAGTTAAAAATTGATACCATTAATTAAATAAAGAATACTAACAATCAAATCTCCTAAAATCCCCCCACATATTCTCTCTCTAACTACACACGTTTGTGTTTTCCCCCTAAAAAATGGAGACAATAATTCAACAATTCTTTTTTTTTTTTTTATGGATTCTCACCATTTTTAAACTCTCACCATTTTCATTCTTTGGTTCAAAAAATCAATATTATATTCAACTAATTCTTGAATTCTCTATTTTGGGCTACTTTTTTTTCCTTGATAAGTATTTCATTTTAATTAGAATATTATGATGACCTATTATAATTTTCTTTAAGAAAATATAATTAATTTACATATTTTGACAAATTAAAATAAAATTGAAAAAATAAATAATACTACAGTAAATTAAATTTATTTTCAATGTTAGAAAATGAAGAAAGATTCTTTGTGTTTTAGTAGAGATGAGAATTTTAATTCATCCTAAGTAACTTACGTGATTTAGAGGGTTTAGAGGGAAGAGAATGAGTGGAGAGATTTTAGGAGATTTGATTATTAGTTTTTATAATTTAATTAAATAATATTAAAGATGTAACTTGAATTAAGTGTGTAGTTAGGTAAATGTAATTTAATCCTTTAGATCAGATTTTTTATGATGTGGCATTCATCTAAAAGGGTATTTGGACATAATTGGTGGGAAGGGATATTGGAGAGGAGCAGAATCCGATTGAATAATACGATTGATGGTCGCAATCAGATCAGGGTTATGCATCTGTCCACACATAATTATGAACTATTGTGCAAAAGTTTGAAATACTGATTTGAAAACGTTGCTATCAGAGGCTTTTCCCCCCCTTTTTTTCCCAGACGTCACAATTTTTGAAATTCGTGAATTTACGAATTTTAAGCCTCGGTCATATAGAGACTTGTTTGGCAAGCCTAATTATGAAGTAGTTTTAATTTTAAAACACTAATCGTTGTCTCTTGATACACCAATGTCATATTCCATTACCACCATGAACACTCGTTTTGTGTTAACAAACTGAAATAATGTGTGCATCAACTAACCAATTACCACAACAAAGTGTTGCCACATTTATTGCAACAATACCATAACATTCTTGCACTACATATTCACATCTCTCCTATAAACACAAAGAGCACCTTGGAAGGCAACTAAACCATTTGCATTTAGTTGCATTTCCTTTTGATGTTGATATAGGAGTCTTTGGCTTTGGATCTCTTGATGGTTGTGGCTCTGTCTTCGCTTGTGGTTTTGGTAGAGAATGCACATGCTCGCGACCCGCCCTTCCCGAGCTAGGCATCCTCGTTGAGCCACCTTTTTCTGGGGCTCTATTGATTTTTGAAACGAGTCAGTTCTTTTCGTACTAGGACTATACACACATGTAACACAAGTAATTGTAAAACTTTGTATTATGGTATAATTATACTTTTAGTCCTTCATAATTGCAAATATTTCAAAGGATAAAAAGCAAAATCCACCAAATGCACTTTGCTCCCAAATATTCGTGGAATATTTGGTCGAAAATGAAATCACGGGGTATTATGCGACAAAATTAAAAGTTTGGGGTGTAGAGTGTAAACTTTTTTTATAATAAAGGGCAGAGTTCCAAGAGGTCTATCGATTGGGGGAATTTGTGTCTTGCTCTATTTGGATTTTGGAATCAAGTCCCTCTAGCCTAGTTCATTCAAAATCAACCTCATCAGTTGTTTATTTTTTTTTAAGGGTTTATTACAAAACACCTAATTTAAAATTGCTAAATATCCATCTATTTAAAAATATGCAAAACAAACTCTTTATTTCATTAAACTCTACACACAAAAAACAATCGATAGTGAATGTAAAGCCATTGGCGATCTAAGGATTTGGATTAAACTTCCTAAACTTCCTAATTATAGTCAAAATCTCCAGTTTCAGTCAAAATCAATTAATTTTCCAGCTAATTTTAAATTTTCCAGTGATATTTGTACCTAAATTGCCACCCCATAATAGTGTATCAAAGAAACGTGCGAGCGACAGTAGTGTCTCAAAATGCAATTTTTCCAGTACTAGATAAGAGAACTTACATTGAGAACGCAAAAGACTGGTTGCTTCTATTACTCCCATGAGAACAACGAGAAGCGCCTATCTCCGGTCTGGCTTTTTCATAAACTTGACCTTCGCTTTCCTTAATTACCTCCTTCATTACCGCCTCCGCTAATCCCAACTCTCGACTCCTCATGTCCGCAACTATGTTGTCTCCACACTCGTCACCTTTGTAACTAAACATTTGATCCGATGATGTACATGGCAATTCCCCCGATCTCCACATAAATTGATCATCGTTGAAACTCATATTCCCACCATGAATACTAAATAACGACTCGTTACTCCATTCCACTTGACTTGTTCTTTCAAACACGGATGCCGGAATTCTATATGGAGATGTACTAGAATTAGGATTAGGGTTCTCCATTACTTGGTTTGGAGGTGCTTCTATTGATGATGATACATCATGCTGGCTTTTTTCAACCGTTGATTTTGGTGCTATTACTATACGATCTAACGGTTCACATTTGGGTTCATCATCATCATCATCATGGAAGGGATCGTCTAATGGGGAATCGGGCGAAGAGGAGCTACTTGAGGATCTCAATATTTTGTTTGTGGGATGAAGAGCAACTTTTTCAACAGAAGGGGGTGGATGTGCCATCAAATTCACATATGCATTTTTCTCTTGCTCAGATTCCATACTTGTTCTTTATGTCCTAATTCAGCTATGAAATTAAGACAAAAATAAATAATTATAGCCTAATAGACAGGAAAAATTGAAAATAACATTCAATTTGAAGTGAAATGCAAGCAAAAAAGTCCTAAAACTCCTAGAATCATTGGTTTTTCAGCAATTGCAATATGGCCATCTTATACCATTTCCAATTGAAGATATTTAAATTAAGAGAGAAATATATTGTGGAATAAATCAATGGAATTTGGAACAACCCTTTTTCAATAAAAGAAAATTTTCTCTTTATTCCTTGTTGTATCATTCTAGAATCATAATTCAAAGTATTAAAATTAGAGTTAATATACGAAAATGCAATGAAATTTTGAATGTCAATGATGATATGCCATTATTACTCATTTCCTATGATTCTCTTTGCCAAAATTGTTAGAATATCATAAAAGAATTATATAAACTACAAAACCCAAATCAAGATATTAGTTAATAAAAAAAATATAGAATTTGCATACCAAGATGAAGAATTAAAAGAATTTATCCGGCCAAAAAACTGGCCGGAGAAATTAGGCTCCTTCCACCGATCAAATGACAAAAAGAAAAAAAATGATAATTCCTGAGAGAGAGAGAGAGAGAGAGAGAGACAAAAGGTGTAAGGAGAAATTGATGGACTAACATTGGCTTAGCTTATGTGTCTTGTTTGCAAATATTACACACACACACACACACTAAATTTAGGATGTAATATTTAAAATCAATAATGATTAAAGATAAAAATAAAAAATAAAGGGTGATGTCATAACTCATAAAAGCATAAGAATATAATAATCTACATTCGTGTACAATGTGTTTGGAAATAAAGTTTTATTTTATTCTTTAAGGGTTAAATATAATTTGGTGGAGTATGATTAGGGATGGATTTAGAATTTTCAAATTTGGGAGCGAATACAAAAATACTTGATATTTTTAGATTTATGTGGGCAAACATTAAAATATAAATTATATGTTTTTCAGGAGCTACCATCCCGAGCCTCTCTAAATATTAAATATTATTCGAGTATCAAATCCCTTTGTACATAACAAATTTGTAATTCTGAAAATCAAAAAACACAAAAATTGTGACAAATGAAGTTTATATAGATCAAAAATAAAATATGGGGTACAAATCTCTATATGTAATCCTCTGATTCTTCCTTCAAAGTATATATTTGATTGTTGGAGTTGACTTTGCTTCTTTAATCTTCTCCAACGTTGACTTGAATGTTTATAACGTTAATTCGAGGGCTTGGCAGCTTAATCTCGGATCAAACGTTGAATTTGATATGAAATTTGAAATCTTCAAGGTTGACTTTGTGACTTTGATCTTCCTTGAATTTGATTTGAATTTCTATAACGTTAATTCGTAGGTTTAGCACCGCAATTACGAATCAAACGCTATAATTTGATGAACTTCTTCAAGAACGCCTTGAATATCACTTAGAACGCCTTGAATATGTGAAGAACCTTCGTAGAGAAAATTTGGAGAGTTTCTTTCGTCTTCTCTAGCTTTTTGATTGAACTTCTGTGTGTGTTCATTATGAGCTCTAAAGGACCTTATTTATAGGTGCAGGATGGAAAAGTTATGGATAATTTGGAATCCATTGATAATTATCCATTTGATTTATTAAATAATTATCATAATTTTGGAGCCATTTGATTGGCTGGTAGAAGATCTAGATAGATCTTCTAGATATTATCCAAAAATCAATTTAATTTGATAATTATTCATAAATTAACTTAAATAGATAAATATCATTTGTTGTAGACAACTTTTGATTGGTCAATGTTTCCACGTGGCATGATTTGATTGGTTGCAAAATTTCAATATCTACAAATGCCCCCTTGAGACTCGTTCACGAAAGTTTGGTTATTTCAAAGCATACTTCGTAGTGGATGAGTCGCAACGTCTCAACATAAAAATCACGCCTTAAGAATAGCTTCGTCTTGTGCTTCTATACCACGAAAGTCTTTCCTACAGTTTGGTGTCTCCTCGAAAACACTTTGTTGGCTTCCATCGCAAGTTGTTTGTGTTACAACGAGATTAACATGCCCCCATGTCAAAATGGGACCTTTCTTTCAAAATTCTTTTGAATGAGTGATGTCACTCCATCAAAAAAATGTGATTTGATTTGAATTTATGACTGTACTTAGATATATTTAAGTTGCCTACGTACCCTAAGAAAAATGGATCAAGTCATAACGTAGTTCAAATTTTTTTTTCCATAGAGATGCCATATTTAGTTTATACTCTTCAAGGCTTGGAGTACATGATTTGGTTGGACTTGTAGACATTTTATACTCGTGTTAAGGAGAATTTATTTGATTTGACTTGTAGACCTTTTATGCTCGTGTCAAGGAGGGCTTCATTTGATTTGATTTGACTTTTAGACCTTTTATGCTCGTGTCAAGGAGGGCTTCATTTGATTTGATTTGACTTGTAAACCTTTTATGCTCGTGTCAAGGAGAACTTCATTTGATTTAATTTGACTTGTAGACCTTTTATGCTCGTGTTAAGGAGGACTTGATTTGATTTGATTTGATTTGTCGATCTTTTATGCTCGTGTCAAGGAGAACTTCATTTGATTTGCTTTGACATGTAGACCGTTTATACTCGTGCCAAGGAGTACTTTATTTGATTTGATTTTGTTGAAAGTTTAAACTCTTATCAAGGAAACTTGCTGACAGTTTATGCTCTTATCAAGGAGCGTTGATGATAGTTTATGCTCTTATCAAGGAGCGTTGATGACAGTTTATGCTCTTATCGAGGAGCGTTGATTTAGCATCTTTAGTCAAAGTTTGGATGACGAACTTGAACGTCACTTTCTTCCATATGTTCATCACTATCAGATATGGGCTCATCATCAGAAGCATTTGTGAATGGCTTGCCCCTTTTGTTAGTTTCTTGTCTACTAGGCTCTTGGATATGCGACTTGTCAACTCCACGTCCGGTCATACTCAACTCCATATCATGTGCTCGAGTGGCCAACTCTTCAAATGTTGTTGGTTGAATTCCTTGAAGGATATACCGAAGATCCCAATGCATCCCTTGAATACATATTCCAATAGTAGAGGACTCAGGTAATCTTTCTTTGCAGTTAAAACTCAAATTTCTCCAACGATTAATGTAGTCGATGACTGGTTCATCCTTCAATTGGCAGGAATTGGTGAGTTCAAGCATGCTGATTGTGCGACGGGTGCTATAGAAGCGATTGAGGAATTCTTGTTCCAATTGCCCCCAATTGTTGATTGAGTCAGCACCAAGATCAATGTACCAGTTAAATGCATTGCCTTTCAGTGATCTAACGAATTGCTTGACTAGTTGGTCGCCATAAGTTCCAGCATCATTACATGTTTCAACGAAGTGAGCCACATGTTGCTTTGGATTGCCTTTGCCATCAAATTGCTGGAATTTTGGGGGTTGGTAACCAGTTGACATCTTCAAATTATCAATTCTTCGAGTATATGGCTTGACATAAGTTAAAGGCATCTTGGATCTCCCATCGCGATTGTCTTGGATAGTACTCATGATAAACTCCTTAAGTCGAACAACTGGAATCGTCCCATCACTTGAAACTTGAAGCTCCTCGACAATGGATTTTTCCTTCTCAACTAGATGTTGATTCTTTGACGTCTCAACTTCATCTTGCGCCTCAACTTGTTTTTCAGTTTCGTGCATGGCATCCACGTCGTCTGCTTTCTTCATCAACTTTGCAATTAGAGTGGCTTGCTATTGAACATGCTTCGTTTAGGGGTGTTCAAAAAAACCCGAACTGACCGAACCGAACCGAAAACCAAAAATTTCGGTTCGGTTTTCGGTTATGAATTTTTTAAAAAATCGGTTTTCGGTTCGGTTTCGGTTTGTGGTGTCGGTTAACCGGACTGAACCGAAAACCGAATTTTTTTTAATTTTATTAAATTAAATATATTATATTATAAATAATTGATAGTAAATAAACAGAAATACATTGTAGCTTAGTTGGTTAAGGTGTTTCTCTTTCTCCCAATGTACTCAAGTTCAAGTTCGAATCCCAGAGATGAGAAATTTTATTTTATTTTATTTTTTAACCCAAAAAACAAAAAAATAGGAAAAATAAAATAAAATAAAAAAATAATTCGATTTTTTTGGTTTTTAACCGAACCGAACCGAACCAAACCGAATTATTTCAGTTCGGTTTTCGGTTCTCAAAATTACCGAACCGAAATTTTGCTTAACCAAAATTTCGGTTCGGTTTTTGACCGAACCGGGCCGAGTTGCACCCCTAGCTTCGTTAATCCTTCAACAGCTTTTGTCAAGTTTGCAATTTGCTCCTCCGGAGTGGTAACATTTGTCATCAATGGTTCGAGAGTCGTTTCAAATATTCTTCGCATCCCAAGAGAGATACATACTTTTTCTAATTGCTGAAATTGGTGGAAATGGATTCTATCTATGACACATGCGATGTTTGAGTCACTTGAAGTAGAACGTTGTTGGGATGAATACTTCTCTTCATCATGATTGATTTCATCACCAAAGCGGAATGCGTCATCCTCAACATGCTCAAGTAGGGGAACCACCTTTGAAGATGTTTGTAGCTTCATGGGCATACTTCTTGTGGTGACGCCAATGACTTCACTCGTGGAGTTTGAAGGATTTGAGATGATCATCTTGGATTCCACTATCTTCATAGCTTTGACTTGAGCATCCATTTGAACTTGTTGAAGTAAAGAGATGAGAGGTAGAGATCGTCCCACTGGGCGTGCCAAAAATTTGTACACAACAAATTTGTAATTCTGAAAATCAAGAAACATAAAAATTGTGACAAATGAAGTTTATATAGATCAAAAATAAAATATGGGGTACATATCTCTATATGTAATCCTCTGATTCTTCCTTCAAAGTATATATTTGATTGTTGGAGTTGACTTTGCTTCTTTGATCTTCTCCAACGTTGACTTGAATGTTTATAACGTTAATTCGAGGGCTTGGCAGCTTAATCTCGGATCAAACGTTGAATTTGATATGAAATTTGAAATCTTCAAGGTTGACTTTGTGAGTTTGATCTTCCTTGAATTGATTTGAATTTCTATAACGTTAATTCGTAGGTTTAGCACCGCAATTACGAATCAAACGCTATAATTTGATGAACTTCTTCAAGAACGCCTTGAATATGTGAAGAACCTTCGTAGAGAAAATTCGGAGAGCTTCTTTCGTCTTCTCTAGCTTTTTGATTGAACTTCTGTGTGTGTTCACTATGAGCTCTAAAGGACCCTATTTATAGGTGTAGGATGAAAAAGTTATGGATAATTTGGAATCCATTGATAATTATCCATTTGATTTATTAAATAATTATCATAATTTTAGAGCCATTTGATTGGCTGATAGAAGACCCAGATAGATCTTCTAGATATTATCCAAAAATCAACTTGATTTGATAATTATCCATAAATTAACTTAAATAGATAAATATCATTTGTTGTAGACGACTTTTGATTGGTCAATGTTTCCACGTGGCATGATTTGATTGGTTGCAAAATTTCAATATCTACACCCTTCCATCAATTTTGAAAAGCTTTAACTACATTGTTAGTGTTCACAAATCACAAATCATTATTTATCCTCATACCCCAAACTCTTTTGACAGTTTGAAACAATATTATGAAAACAAGTTTATATTGTCTACTCAAGTTATAGATTCTTTGGACTGTTAGCCAATTATAGTGAATAATTTTTTTAGGATAATAATAAATAATCTAATCAATTTTTAAACATGAAGTACCAAAGACGGTTAGAAAAAATGCATAACTAGCCTCATAGGATATACTCTTGTGATATTATAATATAAATATATAATATATATATATATATATATGTGTTTATGAATTTATAAAATTAGTCTAAAACAGAATGTATTTATCGTTTGCACAAATCATTTTTTTTCTTTTAGCATATACCTTGGGAAAAATCTTTTATTGTCCAGGACCGTTGGTCCCGGACCATAATAGCACACAAATGAATGTGTGATGGGTGGTTTTCTCCACCTACCCCAAGTGAGTACCACCCACCATACATGCATTTGTGTGGTGGGAACTAGATCGGGACGGTCTCGGTTCAGGAAAGAATTTTCCTATACCTTGTACTAGAGCTCAATTTAATGGCGAGAGCATTCAGTGTAGGAAGTCCCATCCGTCCTTTCAACGGATGGGACTAAAATGGCAAAAGAAAAAAGATGATCACACATGAGTACATGACTAGTTTTAGAAATTTGCAAATAAAGAAACTAAATCAAAACATGCCATATCCTACAAATAATACTCAAATTTCGTCAACTGTCACAATAACACGTGGATCTTTGATTTTAGTTATTAAGTCAAAGGCCCCAATTGATCAAATAATAAAATACATTCACAATGGAGTTATTTATGTACCATTAGAATTATATAGGATCAAGTTTGTCATAGTTCGTAAGTATTATTTAATAGTGTGATATTATCAATGATGGATCATATACGAAGCAACGTGAAAGAGTTTTAAGAGGAAAATATATGATCGTTAATGCATAGTTGGAGGACCAGGGTAGTCACTATCACGATAAGATACTTGGATCAATAATGAGGTGCCACATGGCGGTTCTTTAGCGATACACATTTTTTGGTCTGGATCGTTGGACGACCCAGTTCGACCCTAACTGTTAAGGATCATTTGAGGACTATTGTTTCATTACTATAACAATAAAGGACCTAAATGCAAATTGTCTCGTATGACGTGTCTGAATAGGATATTGCATGATGAAATATTGTAACATTTAGGATTTTAGGTCTAATATTAGGTTACGTAAAAGGCATTAGGTTATTGTGAACACTTGGGATTTTAGGTCTATTATTAGTACATATGAAATAGGGTTTATTTCATGTCACCAATTTGGGTGACACCTAAATTTGTTGTGTGCATGATGATATATCATTGATGGGTCCAATATTTTTTTTTCATAAAGGCCAAAAGTGTGGACCTAAAATATTGAATGACTTTGACAATGAGACACGGAATTTACTCGCATTGGTTTCATTGAAGTTGTGGTATACGCTAAATGAAATATAATTTTTCGCTGAAAATAATTTATTTGTTAGAGTTTATTCAAATCAATTTCATGATATGAATTATTTAATATCACAATGAAACGGTGTGAGTCACTCATTTTGATGTTTGCTTTTAAAGATATCGTGAACGAGTGTCGAATGGGTATTTGTAAACAAGAAAATTTTAATTCATTTAACGGATAATAAATGTAAAATATGATATTATGTATTAATTTAAATCTTTTAATTTATATTTTGAGATTTATCAAATTTAATTCCAAATTAAAGTGAATTATTGATATTTTATTATTTATGTATATTGATTTTGTTGGCAAATTAACTCATGTCACAAGTCAAATTGAGGTAATCCAGCCAATCAAATTATGTCTTGCAGTCGAGGCATCAGCCACCAATCAAATTGTGTCACATGAATATGTTAACCAATCAAATGATGTTTAAATATTATGAAATAACACGATACTTTCATAAAAATTTATTTAGTTATTTCAGATATTGTCAAACTTGTTTAATTTATTTGCTTCAAGAAGAAAAGTTATATTAAAAATATATTTTTTAGGCTGAATTATTCTCTTTTTGTCTATCTATTCAGTTAATAATCACTCCAAAACTACATTAAATGCCAGTCACATTTTAAATAAAAATTCTGTAAAATTTACAAATAGAGACATTTTCTTTACTTTTTGTCATCGATTCTAGTTTATTTTAGTAAAAACTTAGATTAGTTTCTACGCATATATAAAAGTTTTATTTCTATATTTAAAAATATGCAAATTGTTATTTTATAAACTATACATAGGATCATTCGGCGAACTATAACTTTAGGTTAAATACTTCCATAATATTTTTATATCAATGTAAAAAACATCAAAAAATAAAATTATTAAAAGGGAATAACATTCGAAGTATTTTACAACACTAAAATTAGTATGGTTAGATAGCTAAAAATGATTATTACAACATTAAAATAATTTGGAGCGAGCATGCAACTTTTCACTATGTTCTCTATATAAAGGAGAATGTAATATTGTTATGTTATTTTTAAAATATATTGTGTCCTTGTATGATGACTGTTAACCTTCGATGATTTTCCATAAACGAGTAATTATAGAGTTTTTCTTTTTAATTGCTCAACAATTTCTAGCAAAATGCATGTGCATTCGCACGAGAAAATTGTTTATATACAACTGATATTATTAGAAATACTTAAAAGAAATTTTGAAATAATAAAACCTATACATAGTTCATCTATTCAATATTGTCAGTCTTTTAACATAACATAGTTAACATTAAATAAAAAATTAATTTTATATAAATTATGTTTTATATATTTAATCAATATTGCTTTTAAACATGTTAAATAACATCTTTTCAAATAAAAACAATGTATAGTCAATGAATGTGGACATGTTATTTATTTTATTAAATATTTTTTTAATTAAAGAATGAAAAAAACAGTTCAGAAGTTTATAAATGTTCTTCCCTATTCAAGAGCTTAATTTACTAAAAACATATGAAATAGTTTTTCATTAGCCAAATTTCGGAGCATTTTACCAATTAAAATTTTAGATTACCGATTTTCTTATAATTAATTTTAGAAAAATTGCTAAATCTTCTCTATAATAATTAACTTTTATATGCAAATAATCAATGGGAGTATTTTGTTGATTACAAATGTCCATCTTGTAATCTTTTTATTTGAAAAAAAATCTTAACAATTTATGTACAATAGTATTTTTTATTTAGATTGAATATAAACTTTTATGCTCTAAACTTTTCAATTTGGTAATTTTATAAGAAAAATATTATTTGTAAATTTGTAAGTATTTCAAATGTTGTTATTGTACACAACAAATTTGTAATTTTGAAAATCAAGAAACACAAAAATTGTGACAAATGAAATTTATATTGATCAAAATAAAATATGGGGTACAAATCTCTATTTTAATCCTCTGATTCTTCCTTCAAAAATATGTATTTGATTGTTGGAGTTGACTTTGCTTCTTTGATCTTCTCCAACGTTGACTTGAATGTTTATAACGTTATTGCGAGGGCTTGATAGTTTAATCTCGAATCAAACGTTGAATTTGATATGGAATTTGAAATCTTCAAGGTTGACTTTGTGACTTTGATCTTCCTTGAATTTGATTTGAATTTCTATAACGTTAATTCGTAGGTTTAGCACCGTAATTACGAATCAAACGCTATAATTTGATGAATATCTTCAAGAACGCCTTGAGTCTCGCCTAGAACGTCTTGAATATTTGAAGAACCTTCGTAGAGAAAATTTGAAGAGCTTCCTTCGTCTTCTCTAGCTTTTTGATTGAGCTTCTGTGTGTAATTTATGAACTCCAAAGAACCATATTTATAGGTGTAGGATGGAAGAGTTATGGATAATTTGGATTCCATTGATAATTATCCATTTGATTTAATAAATAATTATCCATTTGATTTAATAAATAATTATCATAATTTTGGAGCCATTTGATTGGTTGATAGAAGATCTAGATAGATCTTCTAGATATTATCCAAAACTTAACTTGAATTGATAATTATCCAGAACTTAACTTGAAAAGATAAATATCTTTTGTCGTAGACGACTTTTGATTGGTCAATATTTCCACGTGGCATGATTTGATTCGCTTGTAAAATTTCAATATCTACAAATGCCACCTTAAGACTCGTTCACGGAAGTTTGATTATTTCAAAGCATACTTCGTAGTGGATGAGTCGCAACGTCTCAACATAAAAATCATGTCTTAAGAATAGCTTCGTCTTGTGCTTCTATACCACGAAAGTCTTTCCTACAATCGGTGTCTACTTAAAATTACTTTGTTGGCTTCCACTGGCAAGTCGTCCATATCTGGCGGGATTTGCATGCCCCCATGTCATGAACATCACTTTTGAGATTACCTAATAGAACTTTATTTCTATCTTGTAATCCTTGAGTGTATTCATGATTATGAATTTTTCTTCAAAATTCTTTTGAATGAGTGATGTCACTCCATCAAGAGAACGTGATTTGATTTGAATTTATGACTGAACTTAGATATATTTAAGTTGCCTACGTACCCTAAGAAAAAGGGATCAAGTCATAACGTAGTTCAATTTTTTTTTTCATAGAGATGCCATATTTAGTTTATACTCTTCAAGGCTTGGAGTACATGATTTGGTTGGACTTGTAGACATTTTATACTCGTGTCAAGGAGAATTTCATTTGATTTGATTTGACTTGTAGACCTTTTATGCTCGTGTCAAGGAGGGCTTCATTTGATTTGATTTGACTTGTAGACCTTTTATGCTCGTGTCAAGGAGGACTTCATTTGATTTGATTTGACTTGTAGACCTTTTGTGCTCGTGTCAAGGAGAATTTCATTTGATTTGATTTGACTTGTAGACCTTTTATGCTCGTGTCAAGTAGAACTTCATTTGATTTGATTTGACTTGTAGACCTTTTATGCTCGTGTCAAGGAGAACTTCATTTGATTTGATTTGACTTGTAGACCTTTTATGCTCCTATCAAGGAGAACTTCATTTGATTTGATTTGACTTGTAGACCTTTTATGCTCGTGTCAAGGAGAACTTCATTTGATTTGATTTGACTTGTAGACCTTTTATGCTCGTGTCAAGGAGGGCTTCTTAGACATGTAGACCTTTTATGCTCGTGTCAATGAGAACTTCATTTGATTTGATTTGACATGTAGACCTTTTATACTCGTGTCAAGGAGTGCATTTGCTTTTGTATTTATTGAAAGTTTAAACTCTTATCAAGGAGACTTGCTGATAGTTTTTGCTCTTATCAAGGAGCATTGATGACAGTTTATGCTCTTATCGAGGAGCGTTGATGACAGTTTATGCTCTTATCGAGGAGCGTTGATGACAGTTTATGCTCTTATCGAGGAGCGTTGATTTAGCATCTTTAGTCAAAGTTTGGATAACGATCTTGAACGTCACTTTCTTCCATATGTTCATCACTATCAGATATGGGCTCATCATCAGAAGCATTTGTGAATGGCTTGCCCCTTTTGTTAGTTTCTTGTCTACTAGGCTCTTGGATATGCGACTTGTCAACTCCACGTCCGGTCATACTCAACTCCATATAATGTGCTCGAGTAGCCAACTCTTCAAATGTTGTTGGTTGAATTCCTTGAAGGATATACCGAAGATCCCAATGCATCCCTTGAATACATATTCCAATAGTAGAGGACTCAGGTAATCTTTCTTTGCAGTTAAAACTCAAATTTCTCCAACGATTAATGTAGTCGATGACTGGTTCATCCTTCAATTGGCAGGAATTGGTGAGTTCAAGCATGCTGATTGTGCGACGGGTGCTATAGAAGCGATTGAGGAATTCTTGCTCCAATTGCCCCCAATTGTTGATTGAGTCAGCACCAAGATCAATGTACCAGTTAAATGCATTGCCTTTCAGTGATCTAACGAATTGCTTGACTAGTTGGTCGCCATAAGTTCCAGCATCATTACATGTTTCAACGAAGTGAGCCACATGTTGCTTTGGATTGCCTTTGCCATCAAATTGCTGGAATTTTGGGGGTTGGTAACCAGTTGACATCTTCAAATTATTAATTCTTCGAGTATATGGCTTGACATAAGTTAAAGGCATCTTGGATCTCCCATTGCGATTGTCTTGGATAGTACTCATGATAAACTCCTTAAGTCGAACAACTGGAATCGTCCCATCACTTGAAACTTGAAGCTCCTCGACAATGGATTTTTCCTTCTCAACTAGATGTTGATTCTTTGACGTCTCAACTTCATCTTGCGCCTCAACTTGTTTTTCAGTTTCGTGCTTGGCATCCACGTCGTCTGCTTTCTTCATCAACTTTGCAATTAGAGTGGCTTGCTATTGAACATGCTTCGTTTAGGGGTGTTCAAAAAAACCCGAACTGACCGAACCGAACCGAAAACCAAAAATTTCGGTTCGGTTTTCGGTTATGAATTTTTTTAAAAATCGGTTTTCGGTTCGGTTTCGGTTTGTGGTGTCGGTTAACCGGACTGAACCGAAAACCGAATTTTTTTTAATTTTATTAAATTAAATATATTATATTATAAATAATTGATAGTAAATAAACAGAAATACATTGTAGCATAGTTGGTTAAGGTGTTTCTCTTTCTCCCAATGTACTCAAGTTCAAGTTCGAATCCCAGAGATGGGAAATTTTATTTTATTTTATTTTTTAACCCAAAAAACAAAAAAATAGGAAAAATAAAATAAAATAAAAAAATAATTCGATTTTTTTGGTTTTTAACCGAACCGAACCGAACCGAACCAAACCGAATTATTTCAGTTCGGTTTTCGGTTCTCAAAATTACCGAACCGAAATTTCGCTTAACCAAAATTTCGGTTCGGTTTTTGACCGAACCGGGCCGAGTTGCACCCCTAGCTTCGTTAATCCTTCAACAGCTTTTGTCAAGTTTGCAATTTGCTCCTACGGAGTGGTAACATTTGTCATCAATGGTTCGAGAGTCGTTTCAAATATTCTTCGCATCCCAAGAGAGATACATACTTTTTCTAATTGCTGAAATTGGTGGAAATGGATTCTATCTATGACACATGCGATATTTGAGTCACTTGAAGTAGAACGTTGTGGGGATGAATACTTCTCTTCATCATGATTGATTTCATCACCAAAGCGGAATGCGTCATCCTCAACATGCTCAAGTAGGGGAACCACCTTTGAAGATGTTTGTAGCTTCATGGGCATACTTCTTGTGGTGACGCCAATGACTTCACTCGTGGAGTTTGAAGGATTTGAGATGATCATCTTGGATTCCACTATCTTCATAGCTTTGACTTGAGCATCCATTTGAACTTGTTGAAGTAAAGAGATGAGAGGTAGAGATCGTCCCACTGGGCGTGCCAAAAATTTGTACACAACAAATTTGTAATTCTGAAAATCAAGAAACATAAAAATTGTGACAAATGAAGTTTATATAGATCAAAAATAAAATATGGGGTACAAATCTCTATATGTAATCCTCTGATTCTTCCTTCAAAGTATATATTTGATTGTTGGAGTTGACTTTGCTTCTTTGATCTTCTCCAACGTTGACTTGAATGTTTATAACGTTAATTTGAGGGCTTGGCAGCTTAATCTCGAATCAAACGTTGAATTTGATATGAAATTTGAAATCTTCAAGGTTGACTTTGTGAGTTTGATCTTCCTTGAATTGATTTGAATTTCTATAACGTTAATTCGTAGGTTTAGCACCGCAATTACGAATCAAACGCTATAATTTGATGAACTTCTTCAAGAACGCCTTGAATATGTGAAGAACCTTCGTAGAGAAAATTCGGAGAGCTTCTTTCGTCTTCTCTAACTTTTTGATTGAACTTCTGTGTGTGTTCATTATGAGCTCTAAAGGACCCTATTTATAGGTGTAGGATGAAAAAGTTATGGATAATTTGGAATCCATTGATAATTATCCATTTGATTTATTAAATAATTATCATAATTTTAGAGCCATTTGATTGGCTGATAGAAGATCCAGATAGATCTTCTAGATATTATCCAAAAATCAACTTGATTTGATAATTATCCATAAATTAACTTAAATAGATAAATATCATTTGTTGTAGACGACTTTTGATTGGTCAATTTTTCCACGTGGCATGATTTGATTGGTTGCAAAATTTCAATATCTACACCCTTCCATCAATTTTGAAAAGCTTTAACTACATTGTTAGTGTTCACAAATCACAAATCATTATTTATCCTCATACCCCAAACTCTTTTGACAGTTTGAAACAATATTATGAAAACAAGTTTATATTGTCTACTCAAGTTATAGATTCTTTGGACTGTTAGCCAATTATAGTGAATAATTTTTTTAGGATAATAATAAATAATCTAATCAATTTTTAAACATGAAGTACCAAAGACGGTTAGAAAAAATGCATAACTAGCCTCATAGGATATACTCTTGTGATATTATAATATAAATATATAATATATATATATATATATATGTGTTTATGAATTTATAAAATTAGTCTAAAACAGAATGTATTTATCGTTTGCACAAATCATTTTTTTTCTTTTAGCATATACCTTGGGAAAAATCTTTTATTGTCCAGGACCGTTGGTCCCGGACCATAATAGCACACAAATGAATGTGTGATGGGTGGTTTTCTCCACCTACCCCAAGTGAGTACCACCCACCATACATGCATTTGTGTGGTGGGAACTAGATCGGGACGGTCTCGGTTCAGGAAAGAATTTTCCTATACCTTGTACTAGAGCTCAATTTAATGGCGAGAGCATTCAGTGTAGGAAGTCCCATCCGTCCTTTCAACGGATGGGACTAAAATGGCAAAAGAAAAAAGATGATCACACATGAGTACATGACTAGTTTTAGAAATTTGCAAATAAAGAAACTAAATCAAAACATGCCATATCCTACAAATAATACTCAAATTTCGTCAACTGTCACAATAACACGTGGATCTTTGATTTTAGTTATTAAGTCAAAGGCCCCAATTGATCAAATAATAAAATACATTCACAATGGAGTTATTTATGTACCATTAGAATTATATAGGATCAAGTTTGTCATAGTTCGTAAGTATTATTTAATAGTGTGATATTATCAATGATGGATCATATACGAAGCAACGTGAAAGAGTTTTAAGAGGAAAATATATGATCGTTAATGCATAGTTGGAGGACCAGGGTAGTCACTATCACGATAAGATACTTGGATCAATAATGAGGTGCCACATGGCGGTTCTTTAGCGATACACATTTTTTGGTCTGGATCGTTGGACGACCCAGTTCGACCCTAACTGTTAAGGATCATTTGAGGACTATTGTTTCATTACTATAACAATAAAGGACCTAAATGCAAATTGTCTCGTATGACGTGTCTGAATAGGATATTGCATGATGAAATATTGTAACATTTAGGATTTTAGGTCTAATATTAGGTTACGTAAAAGGCATTAGGTTATTGTGAACACTTGGGATTTTAGGTCTATTATTAGTACATATGAAATAGGGTTTATTTCATGTCACCAATTTGGGTGACACCTAAATTTGTTGTGTGCATGATGATATATCATTGATGGGTCCAATATTTTTTTTTCATAAAGGCCAAAAGTGTGGACCTAAAATATTGAATGACTTTGACAATGAGACACGGAATTTACTCGCATTGGTTTCATTGAAGTTGTGGTATACGCTAAATGAAATATAATTTTTCGCTGAAAATAATTTATTTGTTAGAGTTTATTCAAATCAATTTCATGATATGAATTATTTAATATCACAATGAAACGGTGTGAGTCACTCATTTTGATGTTTGCTTTTAAAGATATCGTGAACGAGTGTCGAATGGGTATTTGTAAACAAGAAAATTTTAATTCATTTAACGGATAATAAATGTAAAATATGATATTATGTATTAATTTAAATCTTTTAATTTATATTTTGAGATTTATCAAATTTAATTCCAAATTAAAGTGAATTATTGATATTTTATTATTTATGTATATTGATTTTGTTGGCAAATTAACTCATGTCACAAGTCAAATTGAGGTAATCCAGCCAATCAAATTATGTCTTGCAGTCGAGGCATCAGCCACCAATCAAATTGTGTCACATGAATATGTTAACCAATCAAATGATGTTTAAATATTATGAAATAACACGATACTTTCATAAAAATTTATTTAGTTATTTCAGATATTGTCAAACTTGTTTAATTTATTTGCTTCAAGAAGAAAAGTTATATTAAAAATATATTTTTTAGGCTGAATTATTCTCTTTTTGTCTATCTATTCAGTTAATAATCACTCCAAAACTACATTAAATGCCAGTCACATTTTAAATAAAAATTCTGTAAAATTTACAAATAGAGACATTTTCTTTACTTTATGTCATCGATTCTAGTTTATTTTAGTAAAAACTTAGATTAGTTTCTACGCATATATAAAAGTTTTATTTCTATATTTAAAAATATGCAAATTGTTATTTTATAAACTATACATAGGATCATTCGGCGAACTATAACTTTAGGTTAAATACTTCCATAATATTTTTATATCAATGTAAAAAACATCAAAAAATAAAATTATTAAAAGGGAATAACATTCGAAGTATTTTACAACACTAAAATTAGTATGGTTAGATAGCTAAAAATGATTATTACAACATTAAAATAATTTGGAGCGAGCATGCAACTTTTCACTATGTTCTCTATATAAAGGAGAATGTAATATTGTTATGTTATTTTTAAAATATATTGTGTCCTTGTATGGTGACTGTTAACCTTCGATGATTTTCCATAAACGAGTAATTATAGAGTTTTTCTTTTTAATTGCTCAACAATTTCTAGCAAAATGCATGTGCATTCGCACGAGAAAATTGTTTATATACAACTGATATTATTAGAAATACTTAAAAGAAATTTTGAAATAATAAAACCTATACATAGTTCATCTATTCAATATTGTCAGTCTTTTAACATAACATAGTTAACATTAAATAAAAAATTAATTTTATATAAATTATGTTTTATATATTTAATTAATATTGCTTTTAAACATGTTAAATAACATCTTTTCAAATAAAAACAATGTACAGTCAATGAATGTGGACATGTTATTTATTTTATTAAATATTTTTTTAATTAAAGAATGAAAAAAACAGTTCAGAAGTTTATAAATGTTCTTCCCTATTTAAGAGCTTAATTTACTAAAAACATATGAAATAGTTTTTCATTAGCCAAATTTCGGAGCATTTTACCAATTAAAATTTTAGATTACCGATTTTCTTATAATTAATTTTAGAAAAATTGCTAAATCTTCTCTATAATAATTAACTTTTATATGCAAATAATCAATGGGAGTATTTTGTTGATTACAAATGTCCATCTTGTAATCTTTTTATTTGACAAAAAATCTTAACAATTTATGTACAATAGTATTTTTTATTTAGATTGAATATAAACTTTTATGCTCTAAACTTTTCAATTTGGTAATTTTATAAGAAAAATATTATTTGTAAATTTGTAAGTATTTCAAATGTTGTTATTGTACACAACAAATTTGTAATTCTGAAAATCAAGAAACACAAAAATTGTGACAAATGAAATTTATATTGATCAAAATAAAATATGGGGTACAAATCTCTATTTTAATCCTCTGATTCTTCCTTCAAAAATATGTATTTGATTGTTGGAGTTGACTTTGCTTCTTTGATCTTCTCCAACGTTGACTTGAATGTTTATAACGTTATTGTGAGGGCTTGATAGTTTAATCTCGGATCAAACGTTGAATTTGATATGGAATTTGAAATCTTCAAGGTTGACTTTGTGACTTTGATCTTCCTTGAATTTGATTTGAATTTCTATAACGTTAATTCGTAGGTTTAGCACCGTAATTACGAATCAAACGCTATAATTTGATGAATATCTTCAAGAACGCCTTGAGTCTCGCCTAGAACGTCTTGAATATTTGAAGAACCTTCGTAGAGAAAATTTGAAGAGCTTCCTTCGTCTTCTCTAGCTTTTTGATTGAGCTTCTGTGTGTAATTTATGAACTCCAAAGAACCATATTTATAGGTGTAGGATGGAAGAGTTATGGATAATTTGGATTCCATTGATAATTATCCATTTGATTTAATAAATAATTATCCATTTGATTTAATAAATAATTATCATAATTTTGGAGCCATTTGATTGGTTGATAGAAGATCTAGATAGATCTTCTAGATATTATCCAAAACTTAACTTGAATTGATAATTATCCAGAACTTAACTTGAAAAGATAAATATCTTTTGTCGTAGACGACTTTTGATTGGTCAATATTTCCACGTGGCATGATTTGATTCGCTTGTAAAATTTCAATATCTACAAATGCCCCCTTAAGACTCGTTCACGGAAGTTTGATTATTTCAAAGCATACTTCGTAGTGGATGAGTCGCAACGTCTCAACATAAAAATCATGTCTTAAGAATAGCTTCGTCTTGTGCTTCTATACCACGAAAGTCTTTCCTACAATCGGTGTCTACTTAAAATTACTTTGTTGGCTTCCACTGGCAAGTCGTCCATATCTGGCGGGATTTGCATGCCCCCATGTCATGAACATCACTTTTGAGATTACCTAATAGAACTTTATTTCTATCTTGTAATCCTTGAGTGTATTCATGATTATGAATTTTTCTTCAAAATTCTTTTGAATGAGTGATGTCACTCCATCAAGAGAACGTGATTTGATTTGAATTTATGACTGAACTTAGATATATTTAAGTTGCCTACGTACCCTAAGAAAAAGGGATCAAGTCATAACGTAGTTCAATTTTTTTTTTCATAGAGATGCCATATTTAGTTTATACTCTTCAAGGCTTGGAGTACATGATTTGGTTGGACTTGTAGACATTTTATACTCGTGTCAAGGAGAATTTCATTTGATTTGATTTGACTTGTAGACCTTTTATGCTCGTGTCAAGGAGGGCTTCATTTGATTTGATTTAACTTGTAGACCTTTTATGCTCGTGTCAAGGAGGACTTCATTTGATTTGATTTGACTTGTAGACCTTTTATGCTCGTGTCAAGGAGAATTTCATTTGATTTGATTTGACTTGTAGACCTTTTATGCTCGTGTCAAGTAGAACTTCATTTGATTTGATTTGACTTGTAGACCTTTTATGCTCGTGTCAAGGAGAACTTCATTTGATTTGATTTGACTTGTAGACCTTTTATGCTCCTATCAAGGAGAACTTCATTTGATTTAATTTGACTTGTAGACCTTTTATGCTCGTGTCAAGGAGAACTTCATTTGATTTGATTTGACTTGTAGACCTTTTATGCTCGTGTCAAGGAGGGCTTCTTAGACATGTAGACCTTTTATGCTCGTGTCAAGGAGAACTTCATTTGATTTGATTTGACATGTAGACCTTTTATACTCGTGTCAAGGAGTGCATTTGCTTTTGTATTTATTGAAAGTTTAAACTCTTATCAAGGAGACTTGCTGATAGTTTATGCTCTTATCAAGGAGCATTGATGACAGTTTATGCTCTTATCGAGGAGCGTTGATGACAGTTTATGCTCTTATCGAGGAGCGTTGATGACAGTTTATGCTCTTATCGAGGAGCGTTGATTTAGCATCTTTAGTCAAAGTTTGGATAACGATCTTGAACGTCACTTTCTTCCATATGTTCATCACTATCAGATATGGGCTCATCATCAGAAGCATTTGTGAATGGCTTTCCCTATTTGTTGATTTCTTGTCTACAAAGCTCTTGGATATACGACTTGTCAACTCCACGTCCGGTCATACTCAACTCTATATCATGTGCTCGAGTGGCCATCTCTTCAAACGTTGTTGGTTGAATTCCTTGAAGGATGTATCGAAGACCCCAATGCATCCTTGAATACATATTTCAATAGCAGATGACTCATGTAATCTTTCTTTGCAGTTAAGACTCAAATTTCTCCAACGATTAATGTAGTCAATGACTGGTTCATCCTTCAATTGACGGGAATTGGTGAGTTCAAGCATGCTGATTGTGCGACGGGTGCTATAGAAGCGATTGAGAAACTTTTGCTCCAATTTCTCTCAGCTGTTGATTGAGTCAGCACCAAGATCAATGTACCAGTCGAATGCATTGCCTTTCAGTGATCTAACAAATTGCTTGACTTGTTGATCGCCATAAGTTCCAGCATCATTGCATGTTTCAACAAAGTGTGCCACATGTTGCTTTGGATTGCCTTTGCCATCAAATTGCTGGAATTTTGGGGGTTGGTAACCAGTTGACATCTTTAAATTATCAATTCTTCGAGTATATGGCTTGACATAAGTTAAAGGCATCTTGGATCTCCCATCGCGATTGTCTTGGATAGTACTCATGATAAACTCCTTAAGTCGAGCAGCTGGAATCGTCCCATCACTTGAAACTTGAAGCTCGTCGACAATGGAATTTTCCTTCTCAACTAGATGTTGATTCTTTGACGTCTCAGCTTCATCTTGCGCCTCAATTTGTTTTTCAATTTCGTGCATGGCATCCACGTCGTCTGCTTTCTTCATCAACTTTGCAATTAGAGTGGCTTGCTCTTGAACATGCTTCGTTAATCCTTCAACAGCTTTTGTCAAGTTTGCAATTTGCTCCTCCGGAGTGGTAACATTTGTCATCATGACACATGCGATGTTTGAGTCACTTGATGTAGAACGTTGTGGGGATGAATACTTCTCTTCATCATGATTGATTTCATCACCAAAGCGGAATGCGTCATCCTCAACATGCTCAAGTAGGGGAACCACCTTTCAAGATGTTTGTAGCTTCATGGGCATACTTCTTGTGGTGACGCCAATGACTTCACTCGTGGAGTTTGAAGGATTTGAGATGATCATCTTGGATTTCACTATCTTCATAGCTTTGACTTGAGCATCCATTTAAACTTGTTGAAGTGAAGAGATGAGAGGTAGAGATGGTCCCACTGGGCGTGCCAAAAATTTGTACACAACAAATTTGTAATTCTGAAAATCAAGAAAACCAAAAATTGTGACAAATGAAATTTATATTGATCAAAATAAAATATGGGGCACAAGTCTCTATTTTAATCCTCTGATTCTTCCTTAAAAAATATGTATTTGATTGTTGGAGTTGACTTTGCTTCTTTGATCTTCTCCAACGTTGACTTGAATGTTTATAACGTTATTGCGAGGGCTTGACAGTTTAATCTCGGATCAAACGTTGAATTTGATATGGAATTTGAAATCTTCAAGGTTGACTTTGTGACTTTGATCTTCCTTGAATTTGATTTGAATTTCTATAACGTTAATTCGTAGGTTTAGCACCGTAATTACGAATCAAACGCTATAATTTGATGAATATCTTCAAGAACGCCTTGAGTCTCGCCTAGAACGCCTTGAATATTTGAAGAACCTTCGTAGAGAAAATTTGAAGAGCTTCATTCGTCTTCTCTAGCTTTTTGATTGAGCTTCTGTGTGTAATTTATGAACTACAAAGAACCATATTTATAGGTGTAGGATGGAAGAGTTATGGATAATTTGGATTCCATTGATAATTATCCATTTGATTTAATAAATAATTATCATAATTTTGGAGCCATTTGATTGGTTTATAGAAGATCTAGATAGATCTTCTAGATATTATCCAAAACTTAACTTGAATTGATAATTATCCAGAACTTAACTTGAAAAGATAAATATCTTTTGTCGTAGACGACTTTTGATTGGTTAATATTTCCACGTGAGATGATTTGATTCGCTTGCAAAATTTCAATATCTACAGTTATATTAAAGTAAAATAATTTTAAGTTAAAGTGATTTTCCAGAATATGTAAGGTGACAATTATTGATGACCTTTTTTTTAAAAGAGCATAGGGTGAAAAAAAAAATAGTTGTTACAAATTTTATTTAAAGGTCAATTATTAAAATATATTATCAATCTTGTATTTATTTTTTATATTCTAAAGCAATTTATATATAAGTGTTTTTTTACAATTGAAAGAAAAATTTCAAACTATATATTGGTAAAGATTCAAAAGAGCTAAAATATGAAATTTATTTAAATGATTATTCAAAATATCATAGATTTAAAAGAGCTAAGCTATAACGGAATAACCTGAAATTTCCACTAACTTTTATATGTTATACTCACCGCATGTATTATACATTTGACATAAAGAAAAAATTTGAAATTGTTATGAGTGTGATTATTAAGAATCACTATAAGTATCCAAATAATTATTTAATTATATTTTCTAGATTATTGTGAAAATAACATAAACGACACTTACTTATATATTTTCTATGATGTTATACTAACATGCGTGTTTTATTTCGACCAAACGATATTTCATGCTTATACACATCATGCCTCGTGTATAGCACGACACGAGGGGCTTAATTATTGATTCTAATTCATTTATAAATTAAAAAAAAGACCTAAAAACTCTTAAAAATAATGGAAAATATCAAAAATGTCAAAAAAGTAAAGGGTTCGCGTCCTCTAGAAAAGCTAGTTTGGACCAACCATATGACTTGACCCTACAACGCTACCATACAAAGTAAGAGCTCCTATGTCAAGGGCATGCACTCATTGCATTATTAGTACTCTAACTTACATACTTATCCTCTAATTAATTGCCTTGATCAAAACGACGTAAAAAAGTAAAATAGAAATTAATTAATTTCAGTAAATTAAAGTACAAATTGCCTTAGATTCTATTTGACTAAGTACATAGTCATTTCGATCGAATTCAATTGCAATTAATAACTCCATTAATTTGGGTATGTAACAAAATTAGAGATAAGTCATGTATATATCAAAAACATTAATTGTCCAAAATGTGTATCAAATTTCTCCATTTGAACACATACGAATTTTGTCAAACTATAGACTAAACAAAACAATAAATTAAAATGAGAAAATAAAAAAAAAGCAGTGGTCAAACAGACACTAAACAATGTCCAAAAATAAAAGTGACTTATAAGTCAATAGTCAAAGCACGATGATGAACAAGTGATAGAGAAAATTATCAACAAAAAAACAAAACAAAAAAAAGACTTATGTTGGTCTCACAAATTAATTTATAGAAAAAGATTTAATGTTTGCAGTAGCATTCTCGTAATTCTACCAATCCCATTTCTAATCTTTCAGTTTATTATAATATCTGAATTTTCTTTTTTGCTGGCAAAAACGCGTAAAATATTTCTTGATTTCTTTGAAGATAACCCTTTTGGAGCATAAATCCAACAATAACAAACAATCAAATATCTTACTTCAAACTTGATTACTTACCCCATTTCTTTGATCTTTTGTATAGTTTTAGTAGTGATGATATTCATGTGAATTTTCCATGACCTCAATTTTTTTTTCACTTTTGATTCTGATACCTGTTTGTTAATAATTTTCTGTACTTGATTCTGTTCTGTTTGTATAATATTCTGAGGATTAAAGGGCTGAAGAGAAGGAAAAAAGCTCTGTATAATTTTTTGTAGTTGAAGAATATATATATTCTTACTCTTGGCAATGGAGGATTGTGAAACAAACACAGCAGATCTTGAACGAGAACGGCACGTGATTGCTGCAGCCCATCACCTGGTGAAGGCCCTCGAATCTACTAAGCACTTGAGCGAAGATATGAGAAGGCTTTTAGCAGATTTCGATCTTCGTTTATCCACAATAACAGGCCTAAACGATGATACCAGAGAGATTGAAGATAAGCTCATCTCAGCACAGAACACTATCATGAGTTTACATTCAAATCACTCGAAGATATGGGATTCGAGCCCTCAAATTGTTTCTGAATATCTGCAAACAGTTGATGAAATCCAGAGATTAACAACAAGTTTGGAAAATATGCCCTTAAACAAAAGCAGAAAAAATAAGCAACTTCATGATCTTGCACATACTGTTCTCCAAATGGCTATGGCCAGGATCCAAAACGAGCTGATCGATATTCTTGCCCACAATAACCTCTGTTTTGTACACGAATACGATCCAGTACTATACGAGGAATCTGTTGTCTCAAATGAAGAAGATTCTGTTGAGAATGCATTTCAAAGGGACACAAGCATTGGTGCAGAGACTGAGGTATATGTAATGGATTTGATCCATCCAGACAAGATACCTCAAATCAAATCCATCGCCGATATAATGTTTTCTTCGGGCTACGATCATGAGTTTTGCCTTATATTCATCGCGTTCGCGAGAGATACACTGGCGGACTACTTGATGAACTTCGATATGGAACAATTCAGCATCGAGGATGTGCTCCAAATGGAGTGGAAATTCTTGAACACGAGAATCAAGAAATGGCGACGTGCAATAAAGGGCATTATCGGTATATATCTCGCTAGCGCAAAACGCCTCTTCGATCAAGTTCTCGGAGACCATGGTGATGTTATTAGCTCAACCTGCATAATCGAAGCCTCAAAGGGTCCATTATTGTGCCTATTGAACTTTGGTCAAGCCGTTTCGATTGGAGCCCATCGACCCGAATGGCTCTATTGCTTACTCGATATGCACGAGGTTTTAACCGCCCTTGCACCCGATATAAACGCTTTATTTCATCATGAAAGTGGATCCATGGTTAGATTTGAATTCTATGAGCTTTTAACAAGACTAGGAGATTCAGCTATTGCCATTTTCACCAATTTAGGCAACCATATTTCATCTTGCCCTTCGACAACCTCGTTTGTAAATGGTGGGATTCACCCTCTCACCAAGTACGTTGGAAATTACATCTTGTTGTTTGCAGAATATGGCGATACCCTCGATTCACTTCTTCAAGCTCGGGATTTGAGGCATGAAAACATCTCTTGTCCTGTGGGTACTCACCTGCAATACTTCATGTCAATATTAGAAGCTAATTTGGACACGAAATCCAATTTGTACAAAGATTGTTCATTAAAGCATATCTTCATGATGAACAACATTCATTACATGGTTTCGAAAATCAGGAGTAACTCTAAAATCAGCTCTTACTTTGGTGATGATTGGATAAAAGCCTGGATCGGTAAATTCCGTTTGCACGCAATGTGCTATCAAAGAGTCACTTGGAGTAGCATACTTTCGTTGCTTCGTGATGATGGGAAAGTCGGAAAGGCGACTCTAAAGGCAAGATGCAGGGCTTTCACAAGTGCTTTCGAGGACATGTATAAGAACCAAACGAGATGGCGGGTCCCGGATATTCAGCTTCGTGAAGAGTTAAAGATCTCGGCTTTAAACACAGTTATTCATGCATATAGAAATTTTGTTAGTAAGATTAGCAATACTATTGGTGAAAAGTACATCAAGTATACTGAGCAGGACTTGGAAACATACATACTGGATCTTCTTGATGGTTCATCAAAGTCATTGCGAAAGAGGTGAATGTCGATGATTTTAGTGTATTTTCTTCCTGGTTTTGGCCTTCTTTGTAAGGAGTTTGATTGTTTGTTGTGATTTTAGATGTACTGTTTGTATATTATACCTTCTTCTGTATATGTTATAACATTCACATTTTACCATGGGCAAGCATGAATCAAAATCGTGATATGCGGGTGCTATTTCAAATCGCGGCATATTGGGATATTAAATAGAATGCAAAAGCATATATATGAATGCATTCATACTTCAAAAAAGGAACAATTGACTACTTTCTAAATTCAAACACTAACTCCTTATATTGAAAACTTATGTTGTTGGCCTTGAAGTAGAAGTCTAAAGGTCCATGTACACCACCATAAGAACCATTGATATATGAGATTCTTGGGCTAAATTAAGCCCTATATCATGTCATTAGGCTGATATGAGATGGACCTTTATTTAATATTTGTGGTTTCTTCAGGTTCAATCTTCTAGTCTTTATGGAATTTCAAAGTAGCTACAGTTGAATGCATATGAAATGAAGACTTCTTTTTGGTTAACATGTCAAACAAAGACTTGAATGAAAGTCATGCTATTATGTGGGCTCAAAAGGTTGATAAATTGGGTGGGGTTTGACAAGTAAACTAAAGTGTTCAATGTGGAATATATGAAATAATCAACCTCACATACTGACACCACTTGTTCATATCTCTGTTCTCATCAGGAGTGGAGTGCAGCAAACCTTTTTTGGATTCCCAGGTTGATGATTTCTTACAAGACAATATGGTTTTAAAAAAACCTTTTTTGGATTCGAGATTGCGATTAGACATACTTTTTTCTCATATGCCACATAAAAAGTTAGAAATTGAACATATTGCATCAGTCATAGTTGTTAATGGTGAATGGCGCAGCGACAAAGGTCCCATGGCGGTATATATCTATATAAATTCAACATATATAAGCTTTGTATTATAAATTGCAGATATAAACCATATAAATGCTGAAAATATAAATATATAACTATAAATTCTAACATATATATAATTGTAAGCTATAATTATACGCCCTATTACTTAAATTAAAACAAAACCAATAGTCTAATATCAGCATTTCAAGTGAAAAGCCTAAAAAATATGGAAAAAGTCAAAGAACAAACAAAAACAAGGGCTATGTTTGGTTTTATTTTGGCCCATGTTTTGGCCCAATACTTGTTTGGTTTGAATAATTTTGGCCAACCAAAATCTCAATTTTTGGCCAAAAATTGTATTTGATTAGACTACTATCATTATCTATCATATCACTTCTTTATCTTACACATTCTCCATCGCTTCACTATTAATTTCCCTATTTTTACCCTTCTTTCTCTTTCTCTCTCCATACATGTATATATATACTTACAATTTTAATATTATAATATAACTTTCAATCATTATTTTATCAACAAAAACTATCATGATTTGACAAACAAGTCATTAGGGATGGCAACGAGCCGGTTCCGGGTAAGAACCGGCGGGTCTAGAACCGGAACCGCATGTCTGTTTTTGGACCCGAAACCGGATCCGGAACCGGTTCCTCATTTTGGACCCGGAACCGGTTCCTCATTTTGGACCCGGAACCGGAACCGCCGGATCCAACCCGCGGGTACCCGTTTAGAATTTTTATTTTTTGGGTTTTTTTTTTTGCTTTTGCTTTTTGGTGCTTTTTAATAGTTTACTACCCAACTTTCTCTATAATATACTAAAATAATTGATTTTAATATTTATATAATTTATGGACTTGATATTTATTTATTTTTTTTGCAATGAAATAACCTAAGAAATATTTTCAATTGATTTTGGTTGGTTGAATGATTTTAGTGTTTAGTATAATATTTTAACTCAAAAACATAAAAATAAAATAAAAATTTAAGGAAAGAAAGCAATAATAATATATGAGGATAGACCTATTTGATTTGGGATCATATTATATATATGAGGATAGATAAAATATCCATCATTAACTTTAATAAAAGAAATAAAAAAATTTAAGGCGGTTCCGGGTTGGACCCGGAACCGGAACCGCCTAAGAACCGTTTAGTTGGACCCGGAACCAGAACCGGAACCGTTTAACATGAAAAGAACCGGATCCGACGGGACGGTTCCGGGTAGACCCGGAACCGTTGCCATCCCTACAAGTCATTCATGTTCCCTTTAAAACAAAACCCAACAATATCACACCAAAAAAAAAAACATTCAAAAATCAATTCTCAACTTAAAACCAAACACAATCTCACCAACAATGCACGTGTCCCAATAAATTTCTCACCAACAATTCTCACCAAAATACCCAACCAAAACAAAACCAAACATAGCCAAGGTTACTGCTGCTTGAGCTTGGCGGACGAATGTTGCTAGAGTTTGGATTGACGCTTGGCGACGACAACTGTGAGGGGAGAACATTCCAATTTCGACCATTTTAAAATAAGTTAGTATTTTCCTATTGAAATTATCCCTAAATTGCCCAATTTTACAAAGAATTGACCAAAATTCCAATTGAGATTATTTCTTGCAAATGGCGACATCAGTTCTAACCCGTGTCTATGGCCACCATATCCCTAAAGTCAGAGCAGGAGTAGCCAGAGACAAACTATTTATCCTAGCTTACTGTATAATGGGATGAAGAACATCCAAGTTGTATGCTAAACCATATGTGTATCATTCTCTTAACGAAAAATGCTACGATGGTCATAAAAGTGATTATGGATAATCTTGTCAACAGCATAGAATATGCGTCTCTTTTCTATCTCCAAATAGGGAATTAATTCTGATTAAAGTTCATATGCAGAATGAATTATATATGGCTAATAGTAAGAAGCAGAAAACTCCAAGAAAGTTTAGAGATTTATTCTCATTCGTATTCATGCTTACTATCTTTTGAATTATTTTAAAAATCATGCTATCATTGTGGAGGATTTGTTATTGGAAACATCTGTTTTAGTATGCACAGCACCAGCAGCATTTCCACTATTTTAACTGAAAGATATCGGAAACATCATAACATGAAAATAAACAAAGAAAATAACAGAAAAAAGAGGTTCCATAAACACATACCTGGTACTGAGGAATATCAACATCAGAATGATTGTCACCATGTGCAGAAATGTTATATTTGCAAATAAATGATAATGGGAAGAAAGACAGGAAGCTTTATCGACATAAAAATTAATTGCAAAGGCTCGAGATGTGCAACAAAATTGAAGTTCGTTTATTAATTAGCCCCCTGCTTGATCTTTTATTATCAAGTTGCAGACTGATTTTAAGATATAAATTCAAATTCTAAGAGGATATATCGCCCAAGACTATCTAAAGGAAAAACATGCAGCAGGAAAGTTGCAAGCATATAGACATATACAATGCTGATCATAATAAAAAAGTTACCTTAGTCCAGGATCTTGAGTTAAGTCCAGAAAGGAGCACCCCTCGTGTAGTTCATGGAATTTGGAACCCTGAATAGGCTACCAGTGATAAACAGGAGAAAAGTGAGGATGACAAGTCGTCATGCCTGTCTAAAACTCCCCCTTTTTCGATTAAATACTGTTATTTTTATATTTGTTCATGAATTTTGGGGTATTTCTAGTTTTTCTATGCATATTAAACTATTCCAGTTCTATACACATAATCTTGTAGCTCCCTTTTCTACATTTCCTTGAGTGTCAGCTTTGTTATGTCAGATCAATTTAGCAAAAATGACAATTTAGAAGTATCTTTTTACAATCTTGTCAGTTAGAAATAGAGAATTTCCTATTTTATTAAACTCAATAAATCCCGTTAAACAGGTCCCACCACCCATCATGATATATTTAACCTGCAGAAGTGTCAGGTGTTTGTTGAAGAACACTAGACTAACACTCCGATTAAGTAATTATGCATCATCTCAACCGACACCATCGTGGCCTTGTAATCAATTTTAGACGAGAATGGTATCGAATGTATTGGCACTATAGTATTTTGGGTGTGCAGTAGCAAATAACAGCTATTCAGGTCAAATATCTGAGGTGTTGATAGGAGTTGCCAATACAAATATACAATTCTTTTCCTAGCTCGGACCATCCTAACCTTTAACAACTTGGACACTAGGTAATTTCGGTTCTTGATATAATAATCACGATTCATCAAAATAAAGTATAAAAAGAACAAAAAGAAAAATGCCACCAGCTTTATTAACAAGAAATTCTTGACTTGCTTCCAGTCACTAGTCACACCACATACATATGTAACTCTAAGTGGAACACTGACCTTCAACACACAGTACATTTCAGCAGTCATTGTGGTGAGTTTGTTCAGTTTAACACTCATCGACATACAAGCATCTAACAGAATATGAAATCAACTGCCTATACTTAATGCATTATATTTCTAAAACATCAATAGGTTCATAGAACATTGTACAACAAAAACTTCAAGAAACAGGCGTGTCAACAAATAAAACAACACACCTAGCATGATGGACACAGGAAGAGCCGGCAAAGCCTTCCGATAGACTGCAAGGAGTATCAGTGTTACACCGAGACCCGCTATGATCGCAAGGTAACAAGCGTAGACTGTCATGAAATCATACATAGCAGCTCTACCAACTAAAACGCTGTAAAAGATGAAATCACCCAACCCAAGCTTAATCGCACCAGATGATGCTAAACCAATTCCTTCAAGCGCAATATTTTCACTTGGAACGCCATCTTCTGATGAATTTATACGCATATTTATTCTATGCTGAATAAGAGGGGCAGCCAGCTCAGAATCCCTTCTGAAAACCCGACCCTGTTCTGCATCAATGAAATTCCTCTCGTTTTCACCGATTCCAACAGATAAATCTGTTGCTGGAGTAGAATTTGAAGGAATATCAGAACCCGTATAAGATCTAAGCCGTTGATTTTCATCTAAATCATTTGTTCCCTCTCGCCACACCCTTCTCTGTGTTAGACCACTACCCTGACCAGAATCATTACTAATAACCGGTCTTGCCTCGTAAACTAGAGCGGGAATTTCTTCATCCCTAGACATAGCAAGCTCTACCAATAGCCTTAAAGGCCCACCAGGCAACAAAACAGCAGCAAGATCATACAATGCCATGGCAACCAAAAGCATCCAAGTGGTCCATTCGGGCAAAAGGGTAAACCAATAAGCAACCAACATCCCAATAACAACCAAGTAAGACTGTGTTATAAAAATAGCCATCTTTGACATGTACACAGCCAGAACACCAACCACAGTGAAATTAAACAGCACAATAGCAAATGTAATGCAGTCAACAGGAAAGCTGAAAACTTGAATCAACAAAAGACAAATCTCACCGCCCATGAATCCCAAAACAAGAAAAGTAGAAAAGCCCATGTAGTATTTCAAGAAATTGGTGCACCTGAGGTAGAATAGAAGCACCAATAGGAAAGTGACAGCTGTAACAACGGCAACAAAGACGATTGAATTCAAAAGGGCGCCTTTGAGCTTGTCCCATATTGAGTCTGAGCTATTCTCTGTGTATGCCATGGTGGCCATTGTTGTGATTGATGAACCTTCTGAGGAAGAATCTCCACTTAGTATAGAAACAAGAATTACCACCAAAAGCATGCATATTGAGACCGGTGTAATGATTCTGACGATTTCTTCACCGAGTGTTTCAAGAATGGTTTTGGGTCTTGGAGTCTGATCCATTGTGGATCAAATTGTTCCGATCTGTGGGGATCGAGAAACCCACCCAGTTTTATGTGAAAATGAATCCCTAAGCTAAAGTTAGAGGTGTTCATCCGGTTCCCGGTTCCGGTTCCGGTTCCGGAACCGCCGGTTCTCGGTTCCGGGAACCTCGGAACCGTATTCGAACCTGCTAGGCACGGTTCCGGTTCCGGTTCCGGAACCGGCAGTTCCGGTTCCGGTTCCACGGTTCCGGGCGGTTCCGAAATATTTTTTTTTTTTTTTTTTAACAAATAAAATCAAATAAAATAAAGACAAATAATTTTTATATTAATAACAAATTTAAACAATGCTATTTTTACAACGAATATTGAAAAAAATAATGAAAAAAATAACGGGCTTGAGTTTTATTTTAAGTTAAAATTAGTGACTAATTTTTAACTTAAAATAAAATTGCCTACGTATCACTCACTTAGTGAATGAATTAAAACCCTCGTAGTTCTTCTTACCTTGCTTACCTTTCGCGTTTCGAATGTCAATGTTTGATCAAGCATTGCTTCCATCCGAGGAACCGCTAGAACTATCCCACGGTTGGAAATCTCCCTCTTCGTCAATGTCGAAGTCTTGTTCTTGTTCTCTACCTTCGGCCTTTGTCCAATCTTCAAGCAAACATTGATTTTCTACATTTACAACCGACAATCTTGACCTTCGATCGTCCAACATGTTGCCTCCGATACTAAAAGCGGACTCAACGGAGACGGTTGATGCCGGTGTAGCTAAAACCTCCTTTGCAATGATCGAAAGGATCGGAAACGCCTTGGCTTTCCTATGCCACCACCTCAAAAGAGAGTTGGAGTTACTAAAATCAAACTCTTCGAAGGTGGTGTGGAAATATCGATCGAGCTCGGCACATGTGTTTGACGAAGACCCAGAACTACGTGGCTTTTTCATGGATCGCTCCACGTACAAACGTGCTAATCTAGTTTTACGACTAGAACTTTCGGTAGGATTTGGGTTAGGAGAAACATTAGGCTCACATTCATCACTACCAAATTCATTTTTATATTCTTTAAATAAATCATAAAAAGTTTTTTTCGCACAATCGACAATATGTACGGGATCATATTCCAATAACAATGATTCATAATAAATTCTTAAAATTTCAATTAAACCATCCTCTCTTATTCGAGGATCTAACATTTTAGCAATCAAAAATATTTCCGGGATTTCCTCAAAATATTTTATCCATTTTGTTTTCATTTTCTCAATAGCGGCACCAAAAAGTTGGTTATCTTTGTGTTCAAAAAATTCCATCGCAATATTGACACAATGATCAACTACAAGAGGTGAAGTGGGATAATAGCAACCGGAAAGTTCTTTTGTTGCATTTTCGAAAATTTTTAAAAGGCCAATCAAGTGTACACAACTATCCCAATATTCCGGCAACAATTGAATATTGTTTGTTTGGTTTTCCGTAAAAAAATCACACAATAACTCTTTGTGTGCATAAGAATCACTCAACATTTTATAAGTCGAGTTCCAACGGTGGGGGACATCCCAAATAAATTTTTTTGTTCTCATTCCTTTGGTTTTGCAAAATCTTGACCATAATTTTGACCAATTTTGATTCATCATAATCAATCTTATTGCATCTCGAATAGGGGCGATGTGTTCACTAAAACATGATAAACCATCTTGAACACAAAGATTTAAAATGTGACATAAACAACGAACGTGAAAAAATTTCCCCCCAATATTGGGTTTACATGAACTAATCAAAATGGGTAAAGATGCCGTATTGGCACTAGCATTATCAAACGAAACCGTAAAAAGTCTATTTTTCAAATTATATTCTTGAAGAATTGTTAAAATTATATGTGCAATTCCCTTAGCATTATGTGGTGGTGGGAAAGCTCTATATGCAATTAAACGTTTTTGAATCATCCACATATCATCGATCCAATGCGAAGTAATACCCATATAAGAATTGGTTTGGTAGTTATCGGACCAAACATCCGCACATATTGAAACCTTTTGTTTTAACGAAGCAAACGTAGATACTAAAACTATTTTATATTCACCAACGGCTCTATGAATTTCACGTGTTAGTGAGCTTCGTGAAATTTTTCTAGCTTGCGGGTTAAGAGAGATTTTTGCAAAGTTTTCATAAAAGTTATTATCGCCAAAGTTGAAGGGTTGGTGTGTTGCACAAACCCATTTTGCCATTTGGCGACGAGTGGTTGCTTCATTATAACGAAAAAGGGGGGAATCCATACCTTGAGAGCTACTACCACCGGGAGTAGCTCGAATTTGAGTTTGTGTGGGATCAATTCCCAATTTGTCGGGGTGGTTAATATCGAGATGCTTCTTGTATGAACCGTATCCCCCACCGGCCTTCATGGTGTACTTTTTATCGCAATATTTGCATTCGACCAAGAATTCCTTCCGCATTCCTTCTCTTTGGGGAAGTTCGGTTTTCTTCATGTGGTACATAAAAATTGAACTCTTGGACTCCCTTGGTGCTATTGGTGGTCTACGTCTACCACTAGTAGCTCCATGCATTTCGTTAGCACTTTCCGAAAAAAATTCTTCAAAAGGTGGGGTGCCGCCTTCGAAATCAATTTCGATGTTGTCCAAATCGACGTCGATTGGATTAGAACCATCAAATTGACCACTCGACATATTGATTTAGTTTGAAACTGAAAAATGAAAATTATCGAATACGAACAAACTAATAGAATGAGAATTTAATATTCGAAATTTCGAACACAAACAAATTAAAATTACAAGAGATTGAGAATTTGAGAATAGAGAATTAGAGATTAAGAATTGAGATTGGTGTAAAAAAATGTTAATGTTGATGGATTATTTATAGGTGAGTTTGAGGATTAAAAAAAATAATTTTTTTTTTTTTTTTTTTAAAATTACCGTTGGAACCGGCGGTTCCTACCGTTGGAACCGCCGGTTCCAAGGCGGTTCCTACCGTTGGAACCGCCGGTTCCAACGGTAGGAACCGTTTAAACAACCGGTTCTAACCGCCGGTTAGAACCGGCGGTTACGGTTCCTCAAAATGAGGAACCGTAACCGATTCGGGTGCACCCGGTTCCGGTTCCGGTTCCGGAACCGGAACCGGGGTCAACGGTTCTGGAACCGTTGACCGGCGGTTCCAACCGGTCCGGTTCCGCGGTTCCGGAACCGGATGAGCACCTCTAGCTAAAGTCCTAACCTAATCACTTAAGCTTGTTTCTTTATGGTAGTTTAGTTAAAATCTTGAAAGTTTATTCCTTGTCAAAATGATACGATATTATTATTGCTTTCTGAAAAGTGGTTTGAATTAGAAAAAGTGTCTCAAATTAAATATAGATAATACAGTGGAAATTTTGTTAAATGATAATTATTTATATAATAATGATAAATGATTATAATTGAGCGCTATAATAGAATGATTGACATCTACCTATAGTTATATGTGGGAATAAGATTTATCCAAACAAACTTAGGGTGTATTGGATTGAAAGATTTGAAATTTATGGATTTTAAATTCGTCAACAAATTCATAAAGTTTTTTTGGATGTATTTAAGTTATAATGTATTTTAAATCGCTCGACATTCACTTTGAGCTATTTTCTCCATAACTATAGTGAATTTCAAATGACTTCATTTTAGTTGTCATTTCAAATCCTTCCTCCAAATTCCCTCCCCAAATCCAAATCACTCAATCCAAACACACTCTTAATGAATTTATTGACGAATTTGAAATCTATAGATTTCAGATCCTTCAATCCAAACAAAGTATATAACCTATTTCCTTGGGCGTGGCACTTAGACATGCCCAACCGGTTCCAGAACCGCGGAACCGGACCGATTGGAACCCATGGTCAATGGTTCCGGAACCGTTGACCACGGTTCCAGCACTTTTGATGTCCCACGATTATGCTAGTTTAGAAAGCACTCATTTACTACCTGGCTTGTGTTACATAAAAGATTAATGACTAAGGAGAGCCAATTCCAAAGAGCTTCAGATCTAATTCTACACTTTCCCAGTGCCCATGCTCCTACTTCTGCTGCTATTCTGACTTCCATGCAGTGTAGTAAATGGTTCACAGGTCTACAGGTCTCAGCTATCACCCTATTTCTTAATTAGAAGCTTACTGGTTTGATAATCTTTCCAGGATTACGTGGTGTTTCTTAAAATCACATGACAAAACTATAGGGTAGAAGCTGACTATTGGCCAAGGCAGCACAGTTTCGGGTGCTTCCGAACCGGGAACGGTGTTAAGAACAAGAGAATTAAAGAAGAAGGATTTCATTATTGAAGAAGATAGAATTTACAGAATGAATTGAGTTAAAAAATAAGCCCTAAACAAAGATCCCCTTTTATACATAAGGGAACTAGACGTTGGTAAAGTAACTGATAAAATGCTAAAAGATACATTAGCAACTTATAAAATAAACATATAGCACTAAAGGCTTTACTACACCCCCTTAAACTTAGTGTTATATAAGTTAAAAACACCAAGTTTGCCTAAGAGAAACTCAAACTGTTGCTTCCCTAAAGCCTTAGTAAAAAGATCTGCAGGTTGCTCCGATGAAGGAATAAACTTTGTTGCAATAACTCCTTCTTGAATTTTGTCTCGTATGAAATGGCAATCCACTTCAATATGCTTTGATCGTTCATGAAAAACGGGGTTAGCTGCTAGCTGAATAGTAGATTTACTATCTGTAAATATAGGCACTGGTAGTTGAATGTTAATTTTGAAGTCTTTTAATAGACTTAGCAGGCACAAAATTTCACAAGTGGTGTGTCCAATCGCCCTATATTCGGCCTCGGCAGAGCTCCTAGACACAGTGTGTTGTTTTTTAACTTTCTATGATACCAATGATCCTCCAAACTTTACTGCATATCCAGTTAAAGATCTCCTCGTCATCGGGCAAGAAGCCCAGTCTGAATCACAAAAAATAGACAATTGAAAGTCAGATGTAGCAGGCATAAATAATCCCATTCCTGGCTTACCCTTCAAGTATCTTAACACCCTATACATGGCCTCTAAATGGCTCTTTCGTGGACTGTGCATGAATTGACTTAGCACCTGCACAGAATAGCTAATGTCAGGGTTAAACAAAGATAGATAAGCTTGCCAACTATTTTTTGGTACTTAGATATATCTGAAATAACAGGATCATCATCAGAATCACTTTGATTAGTGAATTTAACATTCTGTTCCATGGGAACAGTTACAGCTTTACAACCAAGCATTCCTGCTTCCCCCAATTACTCTAAAGTATACTTTCTTTGGTTCATACATATTCCAAATTTATTCCTTGCAATCTCAAACCCCAATAAATACTTTAATTGACCCAAATCTTTCATATAAAAAGTTTCATTCAAGTATCTCTTACAATCACTCATAAGTTTTTCATCATTTCCTGTAATAAGGATGTCATCCACATAAACCAACAAACAAACCATACTATTACCTTAAGTTTTAACAAATAAAGAGTAATCATTTTTAGTTTGAATAAATCCATGTTTAGACATAGCTTGAGAAAACTTCACATTTCATTATCTAGAAGCTTGTTTCAAACCATATAGAGATTTAAGTAACTTGCATACTTGTGTTGGCTGCCCACCTTGCTTACCTGTCATACCAAAACCTGGTGGTATTGTCATGTACACTTCTCATGAAGATCTCCCTGCAAAAAAGCATTAGTAATATCCATTTGCCAAATAGGCCAATGGTTCATAGCTGCTAATGAAATTAGAACCCTCACAGTAACATATTTTGCAACTGGTGAAAAAGTTTCATTATAATCTATTCCTTCCATTTGAGTATACCCTTTAGCCACTAACCTAGCCTTATATATTTATATAGTTTCATCCGAGTTATACTTAAAATAAACCCATCTACAACCTATATCCTTTTTCCCAATAGGTAAATCACAAAGAACCCATGTCTTATTTAGTTCTAAAGCATCTATTTCTTTTTGCATAGTATGCTGCCAATTTTTATTATTTTTAGCTTCATTGAAAGTTTGAGGTATGTGGATATCAGATATAGCAGATAGGAAGGCTTTATATGTAGGAGAAATATGAGAGTATTCCATTTATTTTGACAGAGATGGTTAGTACTGAAAACTAAATTGGAATTTGTATCAAAGGGTGTGACATAATCTTTATACCAAGATGGAGGTTTTGTGTTCCTACCAGATCTTCTCAGTAAAGTATTATTCTGTTGCATATTACCCTTATTAGGATCACTTCTGTTATCAATATCCTTTCTTCTTCACTATTGGTATTATGCTGTTCAATAGGACTAGGAATGTGTAATTGAGCAGATGAGACTGAACTTTGTGAATCTTGTGAAATATAAGGTGAAATAAACTCTTCATAATACAAATGCATATCACAAGCAGGAAAACTAGGTTGAACAGATTTGTCATTATCCAATGCAAAAGGAAAAATATCCTCATAAAATTGAACATCTCTAGATACCAGAAACTCTTGATTTACTAAATCTAGAAGTTTATACCCCTTTGAGATGGAGAATATCCAACAAAAACACAAGGATTTGATCTATGTTTACATTTATCTGTTTGAGGTAAAACCTTAGCAAAACACAAACATCCAAAAACTCGTAGATGTTCACATAAATGATTCATTTTATTAAGAACAGAATAAGGTGTTTTGCCATTCAAAATGGGTATGGGTGTTCTGTTTATCAGGTAAGCTGCAGTAATAACACATTCACCCCAAAATTTTAAAGGAATATGAGAAGAAAACATTAATGACCTAGTCACATTGAGAATATATCTATGTTTTCTCTCTACAACTCCATTTTGTTGTGGAGTATAAACACAAGTACTCTGATGAATAATACCTTTGGAAAGAAATAAAGAATTGCATTCCTGGCTAAAGAATTCCCAAGCATTGTCAGTTCTAACAATTTTAAGCTTTGATGAGTACTGTGTATCAACATGTAGTAGAAAATTCTTCAAAATATCCACAACTTCAGATTTATATTTCATTAGGAACACCCAAACAACCCTAGAATAGTCATCAATAGGGTTGTTCACGAGTCGAGCCGGCTCAAAAAAAGCTCGGGTCGAGCTCGAATTTTTTCGAGCTCGAGCCGGCCATCGAGTTGAGATCGAGCCCGTTTTAGTTTGTTCGGGAGCTCTCGAGCTCCCATTAATTTTTAATATATATATATATAATATTATATATAATAATAATAATAAAACAATTAAAAAGACACACCCTAAATTGGATTTTCAGAATCGTGCATCTCTCATCCCCTACATCTCTAATCTCTCTCTTAGTCTCAACCACTGCCGCCCAGCACCACCACCACCTCCATTTTCACCGGCGGTCACCGACGGTCACTCTCACCGACTCCGAAATCCGAACAACTAGAGGTATTTGATTGTCCCCGAATGTCCCAGCTGGATTAATCATCTGTCCATAGATACACACACAATATTTATATTGCAAAGTAGCAAACATTGTATGACTTTCATTACCTCCAACCAAGCATATGATCTTGTGAGCTCGTATGATGCAAAACCGCCACTGTTGTTTTGCAACGCGAGAAGAAATTAACATGAGTTCGAGTCTCGAGCTCGAGCTGTCGAGTCGAGCTTCCGAGCTCGAGTTCGAGTTCGAGCTTTCGAGCTCGAGCTCGAGCTAAAAATATGAACACGAGCTTGAGCTCGAGCCTTTGTATGCGCAGCTCGACGAGCTCGAGCTTGAGATCGAGCTCACTTCGAAATTTTCGAGCTCGAGCTCACTTCGAAATTTTCGAGCTCGAGCTCGAGCCGAGCAAAATCGCAAAGCTCGGCTCGAGCTCGACTCGTGAACAACCCTAGTCATCAACTATGGTTAAAAAATAAGGCTCTTGATTATAAGTTGGTTCCCTATAAGGGCCCCAAACATCTATATGAATGATTTCAAAAATTCCAGTAGTATGTGTAAAGATATAAAAGAAGAAAAGAAGCGTGATATTAATAAAACACGCTTATGGGAACACGGTTCTTCCTTTACAGCTAGTTAGAAGTTGGTTAGGCTATTAATAGGCTTTATCTTCTTCTTCAAGATATAATTTTCATTCATTCATTCTCTTGATAACATTGAGGTATCTCTTGTATACAAGTTTCTCTTTTCAATATATGAAATCATGATTTTCTACATGGTATCAGAGCCATACCTATCGATCCAATCCACTACTGCGCACAATTAAAACGATCTGCTTCATTCTTGCATTATCATCCTTCGATCCTACTACACACCACCAGAAATGTCAGAACCCACAGATACCACCACGGTGACGACGATCTCTACAGCTTCAAAAAATTGACTTCCATGATCCTCTCTACCTTTCTCCCTCAGATTCACCAAATATCGATTTGGTCACCGAAACCATGAAGGGGAGCGAAAACTATAAAATATGGAGTAGAGAAATGAGGGTTGCATTGGAGGCCAAGAACAAGATCGGCTTCATCACCGGTGAGTGCAGTAATCCGGGAGAAAGTTCCCCTAATTTTTGGTTATGGAAGAGATGCAATGCCCTTGTAAAATCGTGGATAACAAGGTCATTATCGCGGAAACTTGTTCATGGCATAGTGTACTGTGAAACCGCTTCAATAATCTGGAATGACTTGAGGGAAAGATTTGATAAAATCAATGGGGCTAGGATGTATACCCTATACAGGCAGATTAATACATTGTCTCAAGACTCCAACTCCGTGACAGATTATTACTCCAAGCTCCGCCATCTTTGGGATGAATACGAAAGTCTCATACCGCCTGCTACACAGACCGTGACAAAAGAATACACAGCCTTTACTCAACAACTCAAGATGATGACATTCTTGATGGGGTTAAATGAATGCTATAGCAATATCCGGTCCCAAATACTTATGATGGATCCGTTACCATCGCATGGTCAAGCCTTCTCAATTATATGCAATGAGGAAGGTCAAAGGAACATCCATACCCCATCTACAAAAGATACGAATACCCTAACAATGAACACCACTGGGCAGCCTTTCTCTCCAATGGAAAAGGCCCTGCTAAAATGTGAAGTGTGCAATCTCAATGGGCACACAAAAGAAACATGCTACCGGATTGTTGGCTATCCACCTAGTAGGGGCAGAGGCCGTAAAGGTGGGAGAAGGGGCTCTTGGGGTAGGAACAATCAAGGAAGAGGTGAACAAATGGCAAATCAAGTCATCACTGATAATAATAACCCTAATGATGCCCAAAAACAAGTTATCCCTCATTTTACAAGTCAACAATACCAGCAGATTTTGAAGATCATTCAAAGGCCCTCTCAAGAAGGACAAAATCCTAGCTCATCTGGTAACACAGCAGGTATTTGTGTCAATTTATCCTTCAAAAATTTAGGCCACACACAAATTGGATAATCGACTTCGGAGCAAATCAACACATCACTTTTAACTTCTCATTATTTGGAACTAATGTGATTAAGCATGAGTCGGATAACTTTGTAAAATCACCTAATGGTAATCTCAGCAAAGTTACTCACTCAGGCAGTATAAAAATTAATGAGAATATGGAGTTGCATAATGTTTTATTTGTCCCTGACTTTAAATTCAACCTTATATCCATTTCTAAGCTGCTGACTGATAATAAATATAGGGTTAGCTTTTACTCCAAGTGTTGTTTCATACAGGAAACTTGGAGTGGGTTGATGATGGGGATTGGTAAGGAGTGCAATGGGCTTTACTATCTTGACACCACATCTAAGGGCAAGGATCAGGAATCCAACAACCATAGAATTCAATCTTGTAATGTAGATTTGAATTGTATTAGTACTAGACCTGTTAAGAATAAGACTGCCCTATGGCATTATAGATTAGGACATATGTCTTAATCAAGGTTCAATATGTTACCTAAACTTGATGTGAATAAGATTGATATTAAAAACAATACCTTCTGTCCCATTTGCCCCCTTGCTAAGCACTCTAGAAGTAAATTCCCTAACAGCAATTCCAAGTCTTCAGGGATCCTTGAACTTATTCATATAGATGTATGGGGACCATATAGGGAATCTACTTATAACCAGGAAAGATTTTTCATCACCTTAGTAGATGATTTTTCCAAATATTGTTGGATTTCTCTATTGAAACATAAAACTGAAGTGGCACAAACTTTAACTGGATTTATCAATCTTGTGCAAAATCAGTATAATGCCAAAATTAAAGTGATTAGATCTGACAATGCATTAGAGTTTTTCAACCATGAATGTTCCTCATTGTTCAAGACTTTTGGGATTGTACACCAAAGCTCATGTGTCTATACTCCTCAACAAAATGGAGTTGTTGAAAGGAAGCATAGACACATCTTAAATGTGGCTCGTGCTCTAAAGTTCCATTCCAATGTTCCTATTAGATACTGGGGAGACTGTGTAAAAACAACAGTCTGTATAATTAACCGGACTCCAACCTTGATCTTGGAAGGAAATACTCCATATACTGTCCTCACTAAGAAACTTGTTAAGTATGATCATCTTAGGGTGTTTGGTTGTTTGTGTTATGCCAAGGTGTTACCTACTATGGACAAATTTCATGTCAAAAGCAAACCATGTGTGTTCTTAGGCTACTCCAACACTCAAAAGGGATACAAATTATTGGATCTTGCCACTAAGAACTTCCTAGTATCTAGAGAAGTTATTTTTCATGAAGACCAATTTCCATATCTTCTGCAAAATTCTGAACAGCCTGCTAGTCAATTCCTCACTCATGATCCCACCTTATATCATTCAGAGTTTATAGAGCCATATAACACCTCTACTACAGGACCTGATCAGACTACTATTATTACTGATTCTAATGAACCTATGACTTCTAATGATTCTGAAGAATCTGAACCTGCTGCACCTGAACCAAGAAGGTCATCCAGAACCAGTAAAGCTCCATATTGGTCTTCTGACTATGTATCCCCATATATCCAACCAGATACTTCATCACAACAGACTGGAACCAGGTACCCTATGACACAATTTGTTCAATACAGTGATGTTACTCCTCAATATAAAGCTTTCCTTACCTCTCTTAGTACTGAGCCTATACCTAAGACCTTTGAGGAAGCTATGACTAATCCTAAATGGATTGAAGCTATGCAAAAGGAGATCAATGCACTTGAGTGCAATCAAACTTGGAACATTGTTAACTTACCACATGGAAAGACACCTATAGGCTGCCGGTGGATCTTCACCATTAAATACAAAAGTGATGGATCCATAGAACGATACAAAGCTCGACTAGTGGCCAAAGGGTTCAACCAGAGAGAAGGGATAGACTATTCAGACTCATTTGCTCCAGTGGCTAAACATGTCACGGTTAGGATCATCATCTCCTTAGCTGCTACTAAGAATTGGCCTCTATATCAAATGGATGTCACAAACGCCTTCCTACAAGGTGATTTATTTGAGGAAATTTATATGAATATCCCACCTGGTTTTGGTATTACAGATAAAACAAAGGTGTGTAAGCTTAAAAAATCTCTTTATGGCCTTAAGCAGGCACCTCGGCAATGGAACAAGAAGTTCTCTACTGCTCTTACTCAATTTGGTTTTGAACAATCTAAACATGACTATTCCCTCTTTGTTAAATCAAGGGGGAGTGACGTGGTTATTCTTCTAGTCTATGTAGATGATATCTTAATCACGGGAAGCAATAGGGAACTGATTCAAAGTTGTAAAGATTACCTTAAGTCCACCTTTTATATGAAAGATTTATGTGACCTTAAATATTTTTTAGGCATTGAGGTTGCTAGATCCTCTAAAGGTATTTGTCTTAACCAAAGGAAATATACTCTTGAACTTTTTCAAGAGACAGGTATGCTAGGTGTAAAACCTGTCAACACTCCTATGGAAAGCAATCTGAGGCTCACTTCTCATGAGTATGATGTGGTTAATAAAGAAAACATGGAAGATTCTCTTTTAAAGGATATCAACTTATATCAGAAAATCATTGGCAAATTATTATATCTATGTTTAACTCATCCTGATATAAGTTTTGCGGTTCATGTTTTAACTCAATTCATGCATAAACCTAAAAAGAGTCACCTTGATGCAGCCTATCGTGTATTGAAATATCTTAAAAGTAATCCCGGAAAAGGGTTACTCTTGTCTACTAATAGTTCCTTGCAGATTAAGGCCTACTGTGATTCGGATTGGGCTACATGTCCCATGACAAGAAGATCAATAACCGGGTTTGCCATTTTGATTGGAGATTCTCTAGTATCGTGGAAGACAAAGAAACAAGGTGTGGTATCACGATCATCGGCTGAAGCGGAGTATCGAGCAATGGCAACAACGACCTGTGAGATAATCTGGATTATGGGGGTGTTGAAGGATATTGGAGTGTCCATTAAACATGGAGCAGATGTTTACTCAGATAGCAACTCGGCTTTACAAATTGGTGCAAATCCAGTTTATCATGAGCGGACCAAACATATAGAGGTCGACTGTCATTTTATACACGAGAAAATTCAAGACGGAGTTATAGTGACACACTATATACATACCAGCAAACAACCTGCCGACTTGTTCACAAAATCAGTAAGCAAAGTTCAAGCTGAGAATTTGCTGGAAAAATTTGGGATGTACGATCTCTACAGTACACATTCTCACCTTGAGGGGGAGTGTAAAGATATAAAAGAAGAAAAGAAGCGTAATATTAATAAAACACGCTTATGGGAACACGGTTCTTCCTTTACAGTTAGTTAGAAGTTAGTTAGGCTATTAATAGGCTTTATCTTCTTCTTCAAGATATAATTTTCATTCATTCATTCTCTTGATAACATTGAGGTATCTCTTGTATACAAGTTTCTCTTTTCAATATATATGAAATCATGATTTTCTACAGTATGGTTTGTTTTTGTGGGGAAAATAGTTCTATGTTGTTTGGCCAGAGGACAAATACACAATATAAAAAAGAATCACTAATATGAATATTCAAATCAGGAAGAAATTTGAATTTATTATATGCTATATGTCCATATCTTCTATGCCACAAATTGGCCTTTTTATTCATAACAGAAGTATGGAGATTACTAGCAGAAATATGGCTACACAGATTGTTGGCAACTTCAGCAGTAACATCAGTAGAAAGGGATTGATTATTGGGAATAGGTAGAAGATAATAGAGACCATTCACCAACTTACCAATCCCCCCTCATCTTGCCACTCCAGGTGTCTAACAGACCATTTGGAATAAATTCCAAAATCCACACATAGATCATTGTCACAGGTGAGTTTAGAAACAAAGAGCAAGTTATGTTTAAAGTCAGGAAGGTATAGAACATCTTTCAAAGTAAAACCAGTACCAATATCAATTTTACCAATATGTGTAGCATTACTCACACTACCATTAGGCAATTTCACATTATTAGCAATAGTACATGGAATAAAATCTTTACCAAGAATATTAGTTTTTCCCAACATATGTTGACTTGCACCTGTGTCTATAATCCATGTATGTATGTTATGGTGTGTATGAGATGATATAGAGTGAGGAGAAGATATACGTGCCACATTTTGTCCTCAATCAATTTCAGGAGTTGAGTCATTTGTTGTGAGGTGAATGTAGCAGGTAAAATGTCACTGTTTGTTCAGGTAATATGGGCAGAATTGGTGGATGAAGGTATTGAGTTTTCAACAGAATTGGCTTGATCCACAGAATTGGATCTGCCACTATAAGTTCCTCTTCCACCATTTCCTCTTCCTCTGCGGCCACCCTTCCTGCCTCCTGCGGCCACCCCTCCTGCCTCCTCTATTCCATTGAGGGGGATAGCCAATTAGCTTGAAACACGTGTCTCTGGTATGTCCTTCTATGTTACAGTTGTCACAGAACATGTCTGATTTGTTAATACTATTGTTTCCAGTGTTGGACAATAGTGCAATAGATTGATCAACTCTTGGAGTGCTTAAGCCTCTTTGTGCCTCATCATTACTAATAATAGAGTAAACTTGATTATGTGTCGGCAGCGGTGACATCATCAAAATCTGAGACCGTAGATGATTGTAACATTCGTTGAGTCCCATGAGAAATTGCATCATCTTTAGTTGTGTAGTGTAGTTTGTGTATTCTTTTGTGACAACCATGGATGGAGCAGGGACTAAAGACTCGTACTCATCCCAAAGATGACGGAGGGTGGAATAATATTCAGTCACGGTTTTACTGCCTTGAGTGATCGTATTGATCTCTCTATATAAAGAATAAAGTCTTGCGCCGTTTACTCTGTCAAAACTTTCTTTGAGGTCATGACATATCTCTGCAGGAGACTTAGTGTATACAACGCCGTGAACTAAATCGCGTGAAATTGAACGATTTATCCAAGATTTAACTAGTGCGTTACACCTCTTCCAATGAGGCCGCAAATCAGAGTCTTCAGGTGGTTGAGTACAGCTACCAGTGATAAAAACAACCTTATTTTTCGCTTCTAACGCAATTAACATCTCTCTACTCCATACCTTATAGTTGTCAACTCCTTTTAAAATTTCGGTCACCAAATCAAGATTTGGTGTATCCGAGGTGTGGAGATAAAACGGATCATGAATATGTATAGGAGTAGTGGATTTTGAACCGGAAGCCTCACCTTGTGTGATCGTAATCGATTGTCCAGAATCTCCCATGATGTATGTAATGGAAGATCCAATTAATGAAAATAAGATCGCGCGGAAGTAGAGTTCCCAGGAAGACAAGAACAGATCGAAACAACATCGCAATCGATGATCAAGACGAGAAGAGAGCAAACAAACTGATGCTTCGATAAAAGAATCAATCGTAAACGAGATACATCTCCAGATCTGAAAAAATTGGCTCTGGTGCCATGTTAAGAACAAGAGAATTAAAGAAAAAGGATTTCATTATTGAAGAAGATAGAATTTACAAAATAAATTGAATAAAAAAATAAGCCCTAAACAAAGATTCTCTTTTATACATAAAGGAACTTGACGTTGGTAAAGTAACTGATAAAGTGCTAAAAGATACATTAGCAACTTATAAAACAAACATATAGCACTAAAGGCTTTAACAAACTAGAACCGGTTGGAGGCGAATCGGTTACGGTTCCAACGGCTAGGAACCGGCGGTTCCACCGGTTTTTTATATTTTTTTATTATTATTTCCAATATTCATTGTAAAATTGTATCGTATAAGATTTTAGCTTTAGCATTAAGTTTTTTACTTGTAATTGTAAATTGTTATTGTAATGTAATACAAAAATTGTAAATAGGATTATGAAAATTAGAATGTGATTGAATTTTGAACTTTGCATTGTTTAAATTTGTTATTAATATAAAAATTGTTTGTTTTTATTTTATCCGATTTTATTTGTTAAACATTGTCAAAAAAAAAACAAAGTTTCGGATTTCGGAACCGCCCGGAACCGTGGAACCGAGAATCGTGCCCAAACCGTGCCCAACCGGTTCGAATACGGTTCCGGGGTTCCTGGAACCGAGAACCGCGGTTCCGGAACTAGAATCGGGAACCGGAATCGGTTGGGCATATCTAGCGGCACTACAATCACCTTCTCCTTCATACGAAGCAAGCTTAGGACACATCTTTAATCATTGGGACTAACCTTGAGTTCAAGAGATGGCTCCTACTACGGGTATTCACGAGTCGAGCCGGCTCGCGAGCTCGGCGAGCTGGTTCGAAAAAAGCTCAACTCGAGCTCGAGTTTTTTCGAGCTCGAGCTCGAGCCCATTTTAGGTTGTTCGGGAGCTCGCGAGCCGGTTATTTTTTTATTATATATATTATATATAATATATATATATATTAATATTAAATTTGAATGGTTGCCCTCTCAATAACACTACCTTTAATCATTACTCCCAATATCACTACCTTTGATCATTATTTTTTATTATATATATATATTATATATAATATATAATATAATATATATGTATATATATTAATATTAAATAAATAAAAAGCATCCCAATGTTCTCAGGGAACACATCATTATCTTTAATCATTATTTTTTATTATATATATATATATATTATATTATATATTATATATAAGCATCCAATATTTTTTGAGCTCGAGCTCGAGCTCGGCTCGACTCGGCTCGAGTCTGGCTCGAGCTCGAGCTCACATTTCTGCAGCTCGACGAGCTCGAGCTCGAGCTCGAAAATTATGACTCGAGCTCGAGCTCGAATTTTTTGGCAAGCTTGACTCGAGCTCGACTCGTGAACACCCCTAGCTCCTACAATATATAGCAACTTTGCTCAACATATCACTTTGGTCCTAAAAATTATGGTTGGTGAGCAACTTGATACCACTTATTATGCTTTCGGTCTGCAAGCCCGTTGGACATGAAAAGTCTCATCAAATCCAATAAACTTGCTACTGATACCACTTGTCATGCTTCGGGCCCATAAATCCATTGGACATAAAAAATCTCATCAAATCCACTAAACACAATATTGAATTGAACATTTGAAATATGACTCAAAATAAATATTCATAGTTCATTATTACAATTGAAATTCATAGATTGTTGTTTATGAACTGTTTCCTTTTCTATCTTTTTCCTCCTGATGTGGAACAAGGTATATACTACACATTAGATGACATGAGAGGGTCTTTTTGAAATTTCAAACAGAAGAGGGGTTAATTGGATAATTATTACACAATATACGAGCGAAGTTTGTGTAGTATTTCCTATTTAGTTTCCGCCACTCACCAGTCACCACCATAAACCCTTGCTCAACGATTTTCTCTCTCTAGGGTTTTAAGCTCAGTTTTCAAGTCACCATATCTCTCTCTCTCTCTAGGGTTTCACACTCAAGCTAATAACAATCAGTAAAACCTCGAAGGTATGTATTTTTGCTCTTCTATTTCCATTCACGCGCTTGCATCAGGGTTTGCATTTGTTTGTTTTCCGTTTAATACTGTTTTTTTATGCTTTGATTCTTCTAGTATTTTCTGTTCTCTTAGTGTCAATTTGACGTTCATAGCTAGGAATGAATTAAGTATTTTTTTTTTTAAAAGCAAATCTGAGTGTGTGCTTGATCTTGAGTTACAGGTTATGATGATAGTTTTGTGTTTGTTTGAAATTAGCAACTGCGGGCTGTTTTAAGCAGCTTGATAGATATGCTTGATAGTAACTTCTGTTTTCAGAATCGTTTGCTGGCTACTTACTAGGATGAGTTCTGTTCTGTATGCATATCTTGCTTTTGCATATTAGGTCATATATTTAGTGAGGAGGGAATTACTAACACTGCTACAAATTTCGAACTTTGGCCTCTGACCTGAAATGTCAACTTTATGCAATTGAAGGTGTTCTTGTTCTATTGCACTGTCATTGTTGTTTTACATCTGTGTTTCGGGAAGACTCGAGACTTTCTGTGATTTTCTATCTGAAGCAGCTTTTATAGATTCTTTATCTCATATACTTCAAACTTTTTGTTTGTTTCAGGTCAGACCAATGGCTTTCTTTAAAAAAGCTGGGAATGTATTGGGAAGAACTGTGAATAATCACTTCAGTCAGGGAAGCTCATCATCCAATCTGTCCATCTTTCAAGCAATAAGATTCATGTCAACTTCAAAGCTCTTTATTGGAGGTGCAATACCATTTTTATTTTGGGGGGTCTTGCTATATATTAGGTATCCTTTTATGTCTTTTTAACTTTCTTCGATTTTCATATTGCAGGACTCTCTTATAGCACAGATGACAGAAGTCTTACTGAGGCTTTCGGCAAATATGGAGATGTTGCTGAAGGTACTCTAAGCATACCTCTTCTGATTTTGAATTTCAAATAGTTTTCGACAAAATTTGTTGACCTTATTCTGTGGGTTTGGTGAAGTATTCCAAGATGACTGTTGTATACTTGTGATTTTCCATACTTCAGAGTTGATAGTATTGTTATGGATGGGCACTGGTATAATAAAAGATTTGTATAGGTTTACGTCGAATAAAATGATTTTACCAAAGAAGTCATATTTGGGCTAAGTTTTTTCCGGGTTATTGAGCTGCATCAGTAATTAAATTATTGTTGGACAAAGATTGTTGCATCTTTGTAGATTCATAAATACATTGCTTATATTGGAGATGTGTTCTTGTTTTCTTTTCTACTGCTGTGTATTTTTTGTTTGGTTTGGATATGTAAAGAATGATAATCTGGTAACCTCTTTTCGTTGTTGCTGAAAATAATGATATTTATTGCAGCAAGGGTGATTGTGGATCGTGAATCTGGTAGGTCCCGAGGATTTGGTTTTGTCACGTATTCTTCAGTTGAGGAGGCATCTGCCGCCATCCAGGCTTTGGATCAACAGGTGTCATTATCTTGCTTTTGCTAGTTTCTCTTTCAATTTGAGAAACTTCTAACTTCTCTTAGTCCCGTGTAGTTAGTAGGTTTTACCGTATTTCACGTCTGAATTTGTGGAATTGGATATTGGAACTGATATTCGATTCACATTCCTTTAGGAACTCCATGGCCGTACAATAAGGGTGGATTATGCAAATGATAGGGCACGTGGGTTTGGAGGCGGTGGTGGTTATGGGGGAGGTGGCGGCGGCGGTGGTTATGGAGGTGGTGGTTTTGGTGGGAGCTATGGTAGTGGTGGTGGTGGTGGTGCTGAGAGTAGTGGTGATGGTTTTGCCAAAAGCAACTCCACGGAAGATGTCACTCCTGATAACTATTCCGATAGACGGAGTTTATGAACTCTCCCATCCCACCTTAATTTGTTTGGTAGAGAAAATCGATGAAGCTACTGCAGTTAACTCATTTTATTCCCTAAAATTGTTCAATGTATTATGACTTCCTTAAAACTATTTTGGTTGTTGGTTGCTGTCCAGGCCTAGTAATTCATGTGATTATTAGTGTTTCCTACTGGGAGCTCTTCAGATTTGTTCATCATTGATAAGGTTCCCAATCACTAAGAGCTTTTCAGATTAAAATAGTAAATATTTGCGTTAGTAGTTCTCTTGAGTACTAAGCTGATTAAAAGAATTGGTAATCAAAATAAACAGAACAAACTGAATGATTTGGTTCTTGATTTAATTTGGCTGATTAAATTTACTTTCCTTTTTTCTGAAGTGTTCCCTTGGTTCAAAATTACACGATGTACCCTGTACAAAGTGCATTATACTTTTAAGTTTGAAAATTTTAAAAAAAAAATGCATTTTGTAGTTTGTATCACAAAAAAGAAAATTCTTCGAAATATCACAGAATTCAAAATAAATTTTAAAAACCTTGAAAATAAAAGGGAAGAATATATTCTTGCTATACAAGAGTCAACATTATTGATTAAAGAATTCTAATTATTTTTTAAAATTAAAAATTAAATTAATCATATATTTTAATATAAAATGACTTGACCTTGATCTTCGTCAGGAAGCAATCATACATCTGTATTGATTGCAGAACTACCAAATACGACGCGATAAATCTTCTGCATTGGGCATTGGCATAGTTGCTGAGTAAAAAAAAGATGGAGATATAGATACAGAAGGTACCTTATTTTTTATATCTCTTTTCCTTAGTAAATTCCTAAAACCTAATAGGATTTCGATTTTTTTAATCTATTTTTTCGGAAAAACAGCTGCGAGTCTATCTATTTTCCTCTATAATGCACTATAAGAAATAAGTGTACATCACAAGCTGTCACGGATTAAACAATGTACTAATACAGAACTAACAATAACAATTTCAGAAGGAAAACAATTGTACTTTCTATACAAAACATTACATTATTAGTTGGAGACAATTAGTCTGTCATAATTTTACAGGATAACAGTCTCAAAAAACCCTTTTCCCCTTCTTGTTTTCACATAAGACCTTACTTGAAAGATGCAAAAAAGCTGACAGTGTCATGGAGAGCCCCAATAAAGTCGTCAATATCTTCTTTCGTGTTGTAGAAATGAAGGCTTGCCCGCGCACTTGCATTCACTCCCAAATACCGATGAAGGGGCTGAGCACAATGGTGACCTGATCTAATAGCTACACTATGCTGCACAATAATGAATACGGTAAATGTCACATTTTGTTATTTAAAGGAAAAAAGTTCAAAAATATATAGCTTATGAACAAAAGAATTTCAAATAATGATATATAAAAGAGCACTTCTTAGCTGCGATTCATTACAATCTTTTTCAAATACTAATTTCTCAGTTTCTATATAACGTTTACAGAATTACAAGTAGAATGAATTTCAATGTAACTGTACCTGTTGGTCGAGAAAAGTAGCAATATCGGTTGGATGAAGACCTTCCACGTTGAAAGAACAAAGTGCTGCTCTTTTCATCGTTCGTGAAGGTGCCGGGCCGTAGATACGGATATTGGGTACTGAAAGCAACCTATCATACAGATAGTTTGCTAACTCTACCTGAAAATGCGAAAGAAAACAAGACAGAACCCGTTTGTGTAAGCATAATGTCCATTATAAATAGTATATCTTGCAGTAAGCCAATCAATTCACTTCCTAACAAAGACTAGTTATCTTAGAGCACATTGCCTCGAGAGTACAAGCACTAAAAAGAACTGATGATTACATTAAGCATAAAACTGTGTATAATATATAACCAGCAGTGGGTGTGTTAAACAAGAAAGTTGTCACGTAAATCAGCCTTAAGGGGAGGTTACGAGCTTGAATCATACCAAATACTCTTCTGCTGTAATCGGTTCAAGGATTTTACCGGACAAACGAAAACGCTAGGACAGAGGAAAATGAAATCATATTGATACAAATTCTCAAGCTTATTTGGCTGTCCAGGAAAACAATGGAGGATGAGACTTGAGAGCAGATGGTTTAGATGAAATTGAGAATCTCGGTTTTCGGTAACTCATTTGCGATAGTTTATGCGAGCCAAATGAGTTTCCCCCAACCACATGTTCACCCTCAAATAGTATATCTCCTGACAACCAAACAAATAAAACAGTGCTCCACCGCAATTTTCTTGCTCCTCACAAAATTCTTGTACCAAATAGGTGTTAGTATTAACTTGAATAAAATGTGGCTTGCAAACTAAAAATCACCAGGATAAGAAACATACAACTCGAGATACTTCAAAGATAGCCTCCAGAGAAAACGACACTTTAGTTAGAATAGCTTCCACTTGAGGAAAGAAAATAACTAAAGTACAAAAGATCCACAAATTATGTTACTTCTTAGGCTGATGATTGGACTGCGAGGGTGAGGGATCTACTGCATACGAGTCAGAGAACCTACAATTTCTTTTTGATATTACAGTGCAGAAATGTCTGCCCCTGCTAATAAAGTAAAAATTCAAGTGAATATTCGCACTCCACATAATTTTGCACCAGGCTAACTACAAGGTGCAAGTACTTCAATGTCTATCACATTCTACCTCCAATATCAAGCTTTAACATGTGCAGTAAGCTATTAGTTAAGAACGTTAGGCGTAAAAAAAAAATACTGTTTCTGTTTAGAGTACATGGTTAACCAACAGGCTAAACCCCTTTTGTCCAGATCTCAAAGTAAACTCATTTTGAAGCAATATTGACCTCTGACGCTCAGGTTCCATTATTAGGTAATAACATATAAAGAGAATAAGAACACGGATATAAGTGAAACAGAAGTGGCAGAATAGCAAATACCACAAAGAGATTGAAGCACAAACTTGGATAACATTAATCTCCTTAATCCATATTTTGAAAAGGAAATAATGGCCTTCAAGTATAAAACTGAAAATAATCCTCAAGTCAATATTTTCCAACACTCACAGACGGAAGGTACGTAGGTACGTAGCTTCATTCCAATGTAATGTATAAGAAGAACAATTTCCAAAACAATGTGGTCAATTATTTTGAAGTAACAACCCATGTATAAAGAAGAACCTAAGGAAACAAAAGCTGGAGAGAAACACAAACTTACTATTCCCATTTATAACTCTACTTTTTAAGATCATACCTTACCTCGTACTCGTGAATCTTCTGCATTCCAATATCTGATAAATAATCAATTGCTGCTCCTAACCCAATTGCTTCCCCAATAGCAGGCGTCCCAGCCTCAAATCTGAACAAAGCAATTTATGACAAGAACAACAGATCAGATAGCAAAAATGGGTTAGTGGGCCAAAAATGAAATAAAATAGACCAACAGCTGATACTTAAAGATCTAGATCACATATTCAAATTTGATTTTTAGGGGTTGTGGATATCATACAAATTATAGGCTGGATATGGTTTAATATAGAATAGACAGCCTGATAATAAATATAATGTTGCCTTATACAAACAATACAAACCAAAGCAACCGAGCCATATTGAAGGCATAACTAACTAGAAGGGATATAAAGTACACACATCACATATTTGATTCTTCTGAAATATTACTAGTCTTCAAAGAGAATGAGTATTTTAGTTATATTGGTAGGAATACTTGCACATAAATCTATACCAATATTAAGAGACATTGGCACATATTCCACTTTCAGCACATCTATGCTATTTGTTCCAATTGAAAATCCAAAACTACAAGTTGTTGGCATCATTGATAAGTGTGCAAGCAATATAATCTAACATTTTCTACACTACATCTAAAGACAAGTCAATTTGGACCTAAATCTTGATTTGAGCTTAAAGATCCCAATGTTTTCTCATTCTACGCCAAGTTCACAAAAGTAAGAACTCTTGCCTCAAAATATTTTAGGTGATTTCAGTAAGTCCATGACTCCGACGAAGAAGCTCACACAAAATCAAAAAATATAAGAATGATCTAGAACAGCTGTAATCTCGAAAAAGAGGTCTCAAGAGAACCATTAAGGAGGGGAAAGCAATTTCGATCAGATAACAACACAGCATCAGCTTTTCCTTTTCGAACTGAGATTTTGTAGCTAAAATCGTAGCTTGGAATGAAATGACTTGCCTTGTAGAAAGAATTACTGACAACATGTAGCAAGTGACAAACAACAATTTTAGTTCCTAAGAAAAATAAAATGGATTCTCAATGGTAAATAACATTTGATGCCAAATGTGCACTCTTTTAAAATTTTCGAGAACAAATGAGCGTCAAATTTTGCAACCATTCAAGGTCTTAAACTATGATTCTGAATCAATACCATGCACACTGATGGAAACAAAATTCAATAAACTGAAAATAAATATAAAATACTTTCAATTACTCGAAAGTCCTACAAGAATAAATTCTTGCCCTACAAACCGAAGTTTGCCCAAAGCCTAAGCTCGATTCTTTGATTCCAAATTGAATGAATGAAAAATACAAACCCTAATACCTATAAATAATGAAAGACTCCTAAAAAAGGAAATAACTCAAATCCTAAACCTACTAGGAAACCTAAACCTAATTAAATAAGGACTCTAAATAATAAAACGTAAATAACTCTTCTAAATAACGTTACATAACAACTCCACCCCCCTTAAAAACAGCCTTGTCCCCAAGGCTGGACTCGAGAAATTTTTGCATGTGCTCAGGCTGATTACTAGTAGTGCTCGTTTGATGTCGTTGGAGGGCAACTTCGATTCGTCTCGCCAGTTTCAGGGCTGTGGCTAAATCTGGAGGATCCCAAATACAAACACTAGAGCGAATGGTGGGCTCGAGGCCATGCAAGAAATAGCCGAGCTGCTGCGCAATGGATAAATCGGGTACCTGATTTGCAAGTTGGATGAAATTATCGAAATATTCATTCACCGACCCTATCTGGTACACATCTGCTAAGCGCTCGTAGGCGTTGCCTACGAGTTGTTCATCATATCGTTGAATTAATGCCTCGGAAAATTCCCACCACGATATACGGGGCTGATCTTGACGCAACCAACGGAACCAATGGAGGGCCGACCCCTCCATCGCCACCATAGCGAGATGGAACCAACGTTCTTCAGGTATCTCGTGAATGTCAAAGTGTTGTTTAGCTCTAGCGAGCCACCCCAACGGATCAGTACCGTCGAAAACCGGCAGAGGGGTATGTGCAATACGGTGTGGACTAGACTCTTGCGGACCTGGAGCCGCGGGGGAGCCTCGATTGGTTGTTTCCGATTCCGCGAGCGAAGCCGCCGGAGGTGCCGGCTGCGGACCTGTGCGGAGGGAATTGATTGCCGCCATCAAATCTGTAAATTGCTGCTGCATGGTAATTTCGACTGTCGTCAGACGCGTGGTCACGTCGGCGAGAGTGCGACCAAACTCCTCCTGTTTTTCTTCGAGAGCCGTGAATCGAGATTCGTTGGAACGAGTCATGGTGATAACACGGATCCGGCAGGTCGGACCAAATTGATGGAAACAAAATTCAATAAACTGAAAATAAATATAAAATACTTTCGATTACTCGAAAGTCCTACAAGAATAAATTCTTGCCCTACAAACCGAAGTTTGCCCAAAGCCTAAGCTCGATTCTTTGATTCCAAATTGAATGAATGAAAAATACAAACCCTAATACCTATAAATAATGAAAGACTCCTAAAAAAGGAAATAACTCAAATCCTAAACCTACTAGGAAACCTAAACCTAATTAAATAAGGACTCTAAATAATAAAACGTAAATAACTCTTCTAAATAACGTTACATAACACACACATTTTCAAAACTATGGAAGCCAATCCACATTGCGATCCTTCACTTAAGTTGTAGATCTAATATGCGTCGATCAGTAAATAAGATACTGACCTGGATGGAGGTTCAGCAAAAGTGGAGTGATCTAAATATACATCTGATATCATTTCACCACCCCCTGAAAATTATGCGAAACAATTATTAGAGAGTCCACTCTTACATTGCCGTTACCAGCTACTTTTTTTAAGCAGTCAGGATAGAAACTCCAGAGAGGCTATGTGGATATTAATCGGTGGACAAAATTCTTCCAGAATGAGAAGGGGAGAGAAACCGACATCAAAACTGGAAATAAAAGCTCACCTAAGAAAGGAGGCATTGCAGATAAGAGCTCACTTTTACCATATAAAAACCCGATGCCTGTAGGCCCACACATCTGAAGCACGTTTATTTCTTTACTGTCATTTATGAGACATGAGTTTTAAGTTTTTAACACATATGGAAAGTACATGACCTTATGAGAAGAAGCAACCAAAAAATCAACATCAAGGCTCTTCACATCGACCACCATGTGGGGAACACTTTGACAAGCATCTACAAGCACTTTGGCTCCAACATCATGTGCCCAACTCACTACTTGATCAATTGGGAGAACTGAAGCTGTGGGAGTAGAAAAAACAAACAAACTGTAAGTTACCAAATCGCACGATATGAGATTTGAGGTATTATCACCTGGGTGATACTATATGTCTGACAAAATTTGGGTCCAGCTCAGAATCTCTTACCAGGTATAACAGATAAATTTAGATTATAATATTTACCAGATATTCCAATCAAGATGATAGCCTAGATATTCAACAGAATACTGTGAAATAAGTATACAGAAGTTTGCCAGGTGACTGTGATTCAACTGCTTTATTAAGGATAAATCGTTAGAAGATTAAACTTACGGGTCCTAAGATATAGTGGATTGACCTCAAGAAACATCAAGCAGGGAGTTGGTCTAGAGGATAATTTTCATTAAATGAAATTTCAAATTCGCACAGACTCTGCTTTTACATTATAATTCATATAATCATATATCCTTTATTTATTTTTGTTATATATAAAACCTTTACACATAATTTTGTTTACACTGCAGATACACCACTAGCAAGAAACCCAACTGAATTTATCAATGAAAGTGACCACAGCAACAAAAACACATTTTTAAGACACTAAAAAAAAAAACTTTAGTCATATAAAGGAGAAAATGGGTAGTTTGAAAAAATGTTTGATAAATTCTAAATAAATGCATGAACCATGGATATCTGAATTTTGAATGCTAAACCAATTTCTCGTTGGTTTAATTAATCTGTTTTACTGACAAGTTTTTTTTCCTTCGCTCATATAATTTATGAATCAAATAAAACGGTTCTGCTCACCCAACACATTCGAGACGTGGTGAACAACAAGAAGTTTTGTCTTCTTTGAGAGCATTTCCCTCAGCATCTCTAGATCTGGAACTTCATCTTCTGTTAAATTCACAAACTTCAGAACCGCACCTGTTTTCTGAGCTACAAATTGCCATGGAACAATAGCACTGTGATGTTCCGCTACTGTAAGAATAACCTGCAAACATATTATAAATCAGGTCACATAAAAGTTGAACAAATTTGGAGAGTTATTGACCATTCTCTCTCAGTACTAGAAATTTTTCTGATATGCAATACTCAACATGATTTAGCTTCATAGGCTACTCCAGATAACTTCAAACTATTCAAATGTAGCTAAATGGAAGAATAATTTTTTGCTCTTGCAAGCAGACAACCTACTATTCCACACGAAAAACAAGTGAACTGGACCAACATTATGAACTAATATTTCATTAATGCTCTCTTAGAATTTGTCTGGCATCAGATCACTAGTCAAAATAATGAAGCAACTGCCTAAACGCTAGAATTACGAAATCTCTTCGAGTCACCTATATGCAAAATTTAGACAATTGAATCGAACAATACCAAGAATTGACAAGTTGACTAAACAATCCAACAACATTTCAACTTAAAGAAGAGGCTAAATTATCATTTTAGCGGAACGTGATTCAACCCATTCAAAGGCAGTTCAGTAATTTAGTAAATAGCAAACATCTACTATTAAGTATTCAATAATTTCACAGCCAAATGCAGAATAACCCATCATGTCATACAACCTGATGAAAAGTACTTCCAGAAGCAAAAAGTGGACAAGATAAAGCTTGCACTATTCCGCACAAGTAATTGTCAAGAACTGTAATAAGTACCAATTATTTCTATTTTAAAGGTATATATTAATAAGGCCTCATAAGGAAAAGGAAGTGTCCATTTTCAGAATTTTTGGCAGAAAAATTGAAATATTAATTAATTTATTTGAAATGTGCAAGTTTGTCTTTAATTCCTCTACATGTATGCGTAAATGATTGTCCTTTTTCAAACTATATATCAGTCACTACCTAGTAATTTTTCTTAACTTACTTTGAATTGTGATGGGATTAGAATTAAATTATTGTTTCATTAAGTTCACTGCATTCCATAAGTGCTTTTGCAGTATAATTAAGATATGTATGTAAAAGACAAGTTATTGGGTAATATTAAATATAAATGCAGGTGCATATGCATATGCATACGCAGAAAGACATATACAAGTGCAGTCATGTGATGTTTCATCTCTTTTAAAACTATCAAGTGGGCGTGTCACAGCATACTCATATCTTCACATGTGTCTATGCATTAGCTGAAATCCAATCCAGATGTTAATCGTTTATCATAATAAATGAAGACTAACTTGTCCTCCCCAATGAATATCATATTAGAAAGCTAAAGTTAGAATCGAGTGAGTTCCAGTCATTTACATAGACATGATGGTTGATGCTCCAGACCCCATAACACATGCAGACTGACTTTAGTTTTTCTTCAAAGGAATACAGATGACATTTTAGAACCATTATATATCTTAATGGCACAAGAGAACTACTTTAACTAAAAACTTACAAGAAATGATGTGTTTATTGTTTAATATTCATGTATTTATCTCATGCCTATTTTAAGATCCAGCTGCAAGGAACTCTATTTTATCAACTATAGTATCAGCCGACACATCTTCGTAGATCAAGAGGAGGAGAAATATCGCAAAATGAGGACCATCTGACACCAAAAAGAAAAAGAAATATCACACAAAAGAATGTTTGACTGGTTCAAGTTATTAACTTGCTCCAAACGTTGCTCAAGACGTAGTTGAAACAACTAGAAAATAAATAAACCAATAACTAGGTACTAACAAAGCCCAACTTATTTACGACTGTACATTCATAATTTCTCAGTCGAGTAGTCATCTAACTGAACTTATATTCAGAGTCATATATAGATAAAACTGTAAGGTAAACAACAAAAAATTAAAATCACAAGCAGCAGAGTTTATATATACCTCATCTCCCTGCTTCAAATTGGAGAGTCCCCAACTGTAAGCCACTAAGTTGATGGCTTCAGTAGCATTTCTGGTAAAGACAATCTCTCTAGAGTCTGACGCATTTATAAAATTTGCAACCTTCTGCCTTGCTAATTCATATTCATCAGTAGCCTTTGCACTATACACACATACACAAAGATTTTCATTTTTTAAAAAAGAACAAAATAAGTGAGTATAACCTATATAATAACCCCATAACATATTTCATCTTATTCTTTTACCTCAAATAATGAATTCCACGGTGAACATTAGAATTATAAAGTTCGTAATAATTCTGTAAAGCCTTCAACACTGCGGCCGGCTTCTGCGACGTTGCACCATTATCCAAATACACGAGCCTTTTCCCATTCAACTCCTGAAAAAAAAAATTGAAAAGAAAAAATGTTTTTCAGCCCTCAACTAGAAACAAAGAAAGAGAGAAAATTAAGCGTAGAAAGACGCAATTGCCTGGTGAAGGATGGGAAAATGGGGTCGAGTGAGGTGACCTAGGGATTGAGGAGCGAGTTTGGGATCGATGGATAGAGGAGCAGTAGCAGAAGCGAAGGCTAAGTTTCGGAAGGCACGATGATTCGTAGGGATTGGATTACTGAATCGTAGAGAAGGGGGTAGATGACGTATTGCTATGGACTCCATTGTTATCATCTTCATCTCTAGCTCCAGCTCCCACTCAGACAACACAAAACAAACGGAATGGGTTTTATAATTTGTGGTTGATTTTGATTCATTATTAATTTTGAGTTGAAATGAGGTTTATTTAAGGTGAAAATAAAATTGAATTTGAATATTTAATGTTTTTCATATATTTTATTATTTATTATTAATAATTAAGTCAGACTAATAATTTAAAGTTATTTTGATATATTAATTAAACAAACTTTAATTTTAATAAATAAGTTTTCCGATCAAATATAGGGTAGTTTAAGTCGTGTATCTGCTTTTATTGGACATTACAAAATAAGGGTTTTTACTAAAGAAACTAATGTTAAATAGAAAATATAATTATAATTCGTTACAGTGAATTATACACAATTCAATGATATAGACGAAGTGGAATTTAAAATAACACAATATTTTGATAATAAAGTAGATCAACATTGGGGACTATTTTTGTCCTGTATGCTTGAATCACGCATGGGAAACGAGGTGCAAGAATATGAGAAAGCAAGTTTGAGTTGGACGAATTTCTCAGTTGAAATACTTGAAAATACACATCCACACACTGTTTACTTTGCTTGAAAATTAGCAACAGGGCATTATTAATGAATGAATCGAAAAGCTCTATAAGGCTGGCGTTGTCAACAAAGTGGATTTTATTTCGTCAACAGCCAACAAGGGATGAGTAACCTTGTTCATTAAGACTCCAGTGCTGATGCTCCAGATATAATCTCTATCAGCTCAGTAGTGATGGTTGCTTGACGAGTTCTGATAAGTTTTACACAAACATATGTTAGAATTAGAAGCCTCTAATCAAATTATACAACCTCCAGAACAAAGTATTAGATGAGAGTTCAAAAGGGTCAAAGTTATAAGTATATTATCATAACATTACCCTCACAAAAAGTAATAGCTGAGAGTTAAAGGTGTATAGTCATTTCCTTAAATGGGGGTATTTCGGGTATTTTGGCCATTCCAATAACGAATCAAAATATTGTTATCACATTAATAAATGGATAAGCAGTTAGAGGCATGTCTGTGTGCATAAAAATGTGATTCATTGTGAGTAGAGACGGGTTGAACCTGTTATAAGTAAGTGTGAGCCGGTCAAGCATATCCCCTGCATTTCTGCTGGAACTATCCATAGCAGACATTCTAGCACCCTGCTCACTGCAAGCATTCTCTAATACTGCATTGAACATTACCTGAAGATCACATCAGATAACAAGTAAGAACAAATGATCTTATTCCTATGCCTATTTTTCTGTATCAAACTACAAAAATGAAGATATGGAATCTTAAATTGAAAGGTAAGAAAGTCCTACACAAGAAAATTGGAATTCTGACAGATTTTGAAGCACTTCAGACTTTGTTTCACCACCTTCAATTTCATATGAATCCAATTCCCCAAGTTTTCCCCCAGCTTCAGCTTCTCTCTCCACAACCTATATCCGTAATCACATCAATTAACACCCATCATTTATAGCCATATACTAGTAAACTCATTCAGTTGATGCAGATTATGACCTCGGGTGACAATACAGTTGAGGTTGTTGGTACGAATGCTACAACTGATTGGAATTTATTGAAAACAATCCTCAATGCATCATATTCTACATTCTTTAAGATGTCATCTGCAAGCACAGCAACCTGCATGGACAATTTGCAACTTGAAAATCAGATCAGAGAAATAATTTCTGGAAGAAAACAAATCTGTTTATATTGTATATATAAAAGCGCAATAGTTGGAAATACACAAAAGTTTCCTATTTTCTGAACTTTCTGCAAGATTAAGCAGTAGCACAGGCAACCTTAGTTAAACAAACTAAATATTAGGGTAGCAATCAAAAATCCAATCTAGATACAGTAAATCTTCTTATGACTATAAGCCTGACCAAGCAATTCTTATGTGTTAGGGTTTCCAAGCAATTTTTGCTAGATGAGCTTGAGCACCCATAAACAGCCAAAACTGTGTAAGAAGTTCTCAACTGATGTTCTGTGACATGAACTTGAATACCAGCAAGCATACTTGCATCCATATAAACTAGAAACTGCACTGAAAGCATGTCATAGAAGTGTACATGATCCCAGTCACTTGTATTGCATTTGGAGAAACAACTTTTTCGTGCAAGCACAGTCAATGAGGTTAACATTGCGTACAAGCTTAGCTACAAAGAGTTATATATCAATCAGAACTGCATGCATCCAGAATACTAATGGAGTTAGCTAAATCATGACCATGGTGAACACTCATAAAGGATGATTGAGCTAATATGTACAACAGGTCATTACTGAGCTACCTAAACAGGGTTCTAAGCTAATGCCGGAAAGAAACAAATCCAGCTAATTTATAAAGGCAATTGAACTACAAAAGAAAACAAAAATAGAAAAACTCCGGTATGCTCATCTCAACACGAAGCCTCAACTACAAGCGTGCAATTACCAAACTTGTACTCGAGAAGTTGGAAAGATAAAAAGTTCACTAAAACAGATTTGTAAGTTGTAAATCCACCAGACCCAGTAGCAATTTCAAATGCAAGGAATAATGACCAATTAAATAAGACGTACTTAAGCATTTCATAATAAAACAAGCCAATAGACAACCTGAGTATAGTTCAGAGGATTTTTCTGCAACTCGGTTATAGATAATTCGATGTCTTTCTTTGAGTCTCGCACAAGTTGGGCCTTCGCCTTTTCTCCCAAAATCACATATTTACATTCCTTTTCAGGACCTTTAACCACAATAATGAGAATTATGATGAGCTCATAAGATCAAGCAATGAGGAAGTGGGGAAAGGAAAAAGGAACAAGAACACAGATACATGCACAGGGGGTACAGCGAGCTCAGGTCATCAACAAAAATATAATATACCAGAATTTATCTTATGAAGGCCCCTGCTTATCTTGACAGATGTGGAATTGATTCCACCACAAAGACCTTTGTCTGAAGAAATTGTGACAATGACATTCTTCTTGACATCAACACCTAAATACACAAAGAGTAACAAATTATCTTTCGTGAATAAAACTGATACACATGAAACCACACATAATAATATCCAAATGATCAGGAATGAGAAGCATTGTGGACAAGACAAACAGGCAATACTCTGTTGAGAAGTCATAAATATATCTTGACAAAATCAGAAAAATAAAAATCCTTAATCAGCATTTTTAAAAGATATATAATTGCATAAAACTCCAATTTATCATCAAACTCGTGACATAACCTATGACTTCAGAAATTTGCACATACAGCAGACGATCATAGGAAAAAAATTTGTAATCCTTGACAGGATGTACACCAGGTAAAACACTTCGTCATTAAAATTGTTTTCACAAAGTTCTGCATGAGAAAACTACCACCAAAGGTTATTGGTTCCAGTTACACAATATTTACCAATGATTAATACTTTACCCGAATTGTAGGGTACATTCCAACACATTTTACGGGGTAGAAAACCAAATCAACATGCTAGTTGATCAGCAGGATAGGTCATATAGTTTTTGTGGATCAATTGATATTTGGTGGGGCATTTAATTAAGTCTGGCCCAAGGAGAGCTTGACACAAGGTAATTATTCATGAGGCGTACACGCAACCGCTTTACGGAAGGCCCAAATGCTTTCTAACCTCACTCTGAAGTGCATAACTTACAGTCTTTTGCTAAGTAGACTCGCCATTTTCAATAATAATTTCATTCCTTATTACATTATATTGTTTCAATTTTGCCATCTTACAAATATTTGGTTTACAATGTCATTGGTCTTCCTCCTCATGGTTTATTGGCTTCTGATGTCCATAGCATTTTAATATTGTACTTCGTTTGATGTCTTTTACTCCTTTCTGTTGTAACATCAAATATTGCTAAAAGTATCACGCGTTCATACTTCCTGTTTTAAACATCAGAAACATTAATTTGAGAGGGGGGAGCATGAATAAAAACAATACATTATAGGACTCAGAGAAGAGATTTCTTTATATGTTTCAGGACGTGATAACATGATAAATGAATATGAACAAGCAACTCAGGGATAATCAGAGAAAGGATGATACTCAATTTGCAACTGAACCTTAGAGTCATCACGTCAACATGATCCCATCAGAAACAACTTGCAACTTGCTCAAGTGACCAAAAGAACAGTGGACTAAATTGCGAGACTGGTTTAAGTTTCTAGACATATTGGATACAATTGCGAAAAAGAGCTAAAAAGTTGAAAGAAAACAGAAGTAAAAGAAACTGTAAAAACACATTTCAGAAACCTGGAAGTCCTCCTGAATAAAAACAATTATACTCTTTTACCTGACTGCAAAACATAGTCATGTTTAACAGACCATTAATCATTGACAAGGCAATCTATTACGGGGACAAGTTAAGCACAGAATTTGAAGAGAAGAAACCTTAAAACAGAAGATCAAGTAAAAGGCAAATGAAAGAAAGGACATACTGTAAGAGTCTAGGAGAAATAGGTGAAGGAAGCAATTCTTACTTGGAGTGTCGCCAAGAAGAGCAGTGAATGGCTGCCATAGCCCACGAGAATTTTCAGCTCTAGTTTGAATAGCTCGGAGCTTTGAAGCTGCAACCATCTTCATAGCCTTCGTGATTTTCTGGATATTCCGAACACTCTTCATGCGGTTACGGACTTCAGATTTACATCATAAGCATTTCATATTCAGAAGGTATAAGTGTACTAATGTTAGAAATGTTGGGATTCAACAAAATAGCTATAAAAGCACCAGAAATTCAAGATAAACCTTACCAATTTGAGTTGAAATAGAACGAACTCCCAAAACAGTCTGCTCCCTGTCAACATTTGCTTAGTTTAGTTTATACATTAAAGACAGGCCAATGTAGTTACTCTATGCCTTTCCACCTCATAAATCATATTGAACATAGATACAAAAATGTATAAAAAGAATCATTCAACAGAGTGAACGTTAAAAATATAACAATTCTGAGTTGTATGCACACAACTTGGTAACACTTGGAGAGAACATTAATTTTGTTTGGAAAAAGAAATCACTTGTATACGCACAACTTTGGAGCATGTGGACAGATTTACTTATTTTATCTGATAATATAGCAACCCATGCAAACAGCAAGTCGTTCCACAAGCAGCAAAAACTCCTGATTTTTTTATACAATTGATGCAACGAGCTAAATGTTTATTTTCTACTGTAATTACGAACTTCATAATCTTTCTTGAGATAGACTGACTTCAATACTCAAGATCGGGATATCACCTCCTCAATGCAAGGTGAAATTCAACACTCAAATGTTCAAATAAACCAATTCAACAATCCTAGTAGTTAATCACCATTTCGAACTTAAGAATAACAAACATCTTCAACTGTTTCAGCTTTCATTTCTTCTTTCATAAGAAAACCTCAAAGAGAAAAAAAGAACTGCTAATTGCCGGCGATATACCATTTACCTCCACCAAATTTAAGTAGGTCAACTTCCGAATGCTGTTTACATAGTGTCCGTTCACATAAACCATGACCGGAAAAGATTACGCTTATACATGAAGGCAGTTGAATGAGTGAATGAATCATCATTAATTAAAACCAGTGTTTTAAAAGGCGCTTCCGGGGCGCGCCCCGGGGCTGGGCGTCCTCCAAAACGCCCGGGGCAACCAGGGGGGGCGTAAATCCAATGGGGCGTACGCCCGAAGAGGTGGGTACGCCCCGGGCGCCCCGGGCGTGCCCCATGCGCCCCGGGCGCCCCATGATTATTCTAACCTAATTTTTATTTTTTAGGCCCATTTTAATATAGTTAATATTTTTAAGCCCAAAATCTTTTAGTTGGATTCAAATAATTATAAATAAACTTGATCCTCAAGTCATGTATAAAACTATAAATAAAACCCTAAAAAATCAAATCTTTATTTATACTTTTAAACTCTCTTCATATTTAATAACTTCATCGTTCATTCATAAATCATACTTCAAAGTTCATAGTTCATAGTCATACAACTTCAAGTCTTCAACAAGAGAAGAATTCAAGATTCTTTAAGGTTTGTATTCAAAGTTAAATTTTGTAAGCAGAATAATAAGATGTTCAGAAATCAAAACACACCACAAACATTAAAATTCGGAACGTGAACGTGAACTTGAACTTTTCGCTTGTATGGTCAAATATTATATTTGCCAAACGTTGAACTTGAACTTGTCGCTTGTATGGCCAAATATTTAAGTTTTTGGAGTTTACATCTAAAAATTTGTTAATTTCATTTTTTTATCTTTGTTTATATTTTACCTTATTATTTTTAATAATATTTTATTTTATATATAATTAAAAATAGAAAATTCGCGGGGCATACGCCCCACGCCTCGGGGCTTACGCCCCGCCCAGAGGGATACCGAACGCCCCGCCCCGCCCCCGCCCCAGCCCCACGCCTTTTAAAACACTGATTAAAACTGAGTAGCCATAAGCCTACTGGTTTTAATATTTCAAAACCTTTGTAGAGAAATAAGGCCTGGCCATCCAAACAGCATAAGTTTAGAATAGAAAAAGCAGTGAACGAATCTCTGCATATTGAGGTAAAACGTAAATGTTTTCCACTACAACCCAATGTGGAATGTCAAGACAAAACATGACAATATAAATGCCCCATAACATACCTTCAGGAAAACATAAATCCCCGGCAACAATAAGAATAGAAACATGAAAAACATGGAACATTACGCTGCAAAAATACTTTGATACCATTAAACATCCAAATACTTGGTATACATATTACCATCAAATAAGCAGATAAGACGAGGTAAAATAATTATAGAAAGGTCAAAATTTCACAAATGCTGGAAAAATCTAATCGAAACACAAAATTGGAGCTAAAAACACTCACACAGACATAGGATCACAATATACTACTACATATAGGTGAGGAAGATAGACGGGTATCTTACTCAGAAGATGCGAGAGAGGAGCGGAGCGGATTGATGGGGTTAGATATGATTGGGGCGGCAAATCGCCTTCCCTCGCGTCTCAGAGCAGCCATCGCCATTGTTGTCCTGACTCAGATATCGATCGATCGAAAATGTAAGCTTTTAGGGTTTTCTTTGCACCTGCTCGTAAATGGAGATTGGGGGTGAGTGATTGCAGAATTGTAACAGACTAACAGTTTTGCCTGGCTAAGAATAGTAATTACATATGCACCTCTGACACTTGGCCTAATTACAACAATTTCACTCCTTTTTAGTACACAATTAAATAAAACTCTTCCACGTTAGAAAAATTGTAAAAATTGCACTTTTTCTCCACTGATTTTATTTGAGTTTAATTTTAATCATATTCGTTATAATTTTTTATATTAAATTTTATAAATATTAAAATATCTCATGTCTAATCACACCGTTTAAAATTTAATGGTCAACTCCACCAATTAACATTTTGATCGATTTTATTGGAAGAATTTATATATGAATACAGTCACACAATCATATTTAATATTATGATATTTCTACTCAATATGTGTCTCTTGACTCTTGTGCACAAAATCTTCCTAAGAGTTTGATCTATGTTACTAAGAAATTGACCGTTAGAGTTTGGACGGTGAGTCTAAATATGAGACATTTTGAAAGTTTATAAGAGATTAAATGCGAAATACTTAGAATGAATGAGATCAAATAAATTAAACTTTAGTTAACTTATGGCACGAAGAATGTATCTCAAAATTGATCCCCCTACATGTAAGTTCGAATTAATCAGTATAATCTCTTTAAGAGTACGATGTTCCCATTCAACAATGTCATTTTATTGAGGAGAGTATGGAGAAGTAGTATTGATGTTAATTACCGAATTCTTAACAGTATTCAGCAAATGATGCTCCGTATTCATCACCTTTATTACTTCGAGTACTTTTATTCGACTGCGTTGATTTCCGATTTTATTCTTGTAGTGTTTTAACACTTCAATGGTGTCATCATTTCTACTTAGCAAATATACATAGCAGTAGCTTGTGCAATCATCAAGTATGAATAACTTTTTACCACCTCACATGTGCCATTGTGTATAAGTTAGATTTCATGTTCCTTTCGACATAATGCAATGAAGTTTAATTAATTTAACTTCAAAACAAATTTCATATGTTTTATACCTTAAGCTTGTACTAATGCCAAACCCACGAGTCTCCGTATTATATTAAAATTCACACGTCCTAATTTAATATACCATAAATTTAAATACTTAAACAAGTAAAAATAATTATTCTTATATTCATAATAACCATGTCACGTCATTGTATTCATTTTTTTTAAAATCGCTTATCTAGAATTTTTTCCTAAATATTTCACATTTTGTAAGTCCTACTCTATTCGTCTCAGCCAACTTAAATCTAACTTTAACTAAATCAGTTTTGAAATCAAATTCTTGAGATGTTTGTTTCACATCAATGAGAGTCATATCCATTTTATTTTCAAGGGCATTTTATTTTTAAGGCCATTTTCAGACCTAGACCAAACTACACAACGGGAGCAATGTTAATACAAATATATAAAATAATGAAAATAATCTAATTATTATGCGATTTAGAATCAGAATGAAAAATTAATGAAATTCTAAATAATGCATATTTCTTCATAGTCAACTCAAATCAAGATAATATCAACATAATCGACAAGAACATGATGAATGTAAAAATCAAGTGAAAACTTTGATATTTTCAGATTTTTGAATAGCAAAATATCAAAATAAAAATTTAAAATTTATACGGGTCAAAACCGGGACCCTACCCAATTGCGATCTTTAAGAAAACGCCTTCTTCAAAGTCATTTCACCTGGGATATTATTAGTTGGTCTTAAATAAAGAGAGTTAAACCCTAGTGGCATTAGGAAGCTTTCACCATCGAATAACCATGGTCAAGCACTCAACTTCCCATGAACACACCGATTCTCGTCCCCTCAGCCTCTCTAATCACAACCAGTTCTTAGGTACAGAAGCTCATTTTAGCTGAAAAGGCATCATTTGATTGATAAATATGAAATGTCTTGAAGCTGTTTGATTAATTGCCTCTTTGAATTTTGATTTGTAGTGTGGCGAGAGTTTTTATGGGGCGCTATTGCCGGTGCTTTTGGCGAAGGAGTGATGCATCCTGTTGATACCATTAAGACACGCATCCAGAGCCAAGCCATTTTCACTGCACGCAAGGTTTTTGTGCTTACTTTACTGTAGAATGTAATAATGGATTATTGGGTGATTGATTGGTCTATTTGTGATGGGTTTTCAGTATGTTAAAAGTATGTTCCGTCTTATGTTTTTGCTTTCAGAATCAAAGTAGTATGGTACAAATGGTTCGAGCTGTTTGGGCTACTGATGGCTTGACAGGTAATGATTTATTTCCATGTCATTTTAATGTTTTGTCATGGTGGTGATTATCAATTTTCTGCCTTCTTTTCGTTGTAACTGCACTAAAATTTGCTTTATGTTCTTCCACTGAGTTGAAATGTTTTCGTTTGTGGTTTCAAACTTTCAATTAAATTGTAATTGTTTGCTAGGCTTTTACAGAGGATTAGCTCCAGGAGTAATGGGATCTCTTGCTACTGGAGCTACTTATTTTGGAGTCATAGAGTCTACCAAGAAATGGATGGAAGAATCACATCCTGGCATTGGTGGTCACTGGGCGCATTTCATTTCTGGCGCAATAGGTAATTTTCTGAAAATTTGCTTCGCCTTTTTAAATTGAACCGTGAATTGAAGTTTGCAATATCCAAACATTTCCTCGGGAATAAATTTGGTGTTCCCTCAAGGGACTCACAAATAACGTCTGCATTTTCTGTACTTTGGAACAGGAGATACTCTTGGCTCTTTTATCTATGTCCCTTGCGAAGTGATGAAGCAACGAATGCAGGTTCAGGGCTCCAGGAAGTACTGGACTTCAGTCGTAGCTAATGACGGTTCTAGTATAAAACATGGCATGAAAATATATGGCTACTACACTGGAATGTTTCAGGCTGGATGTTCAATATGGAAGGAACAAGGGGTAAAAGGACTATATGCCGGGTATACTACTTGATGTGAATGCCTTAACTCTTAAATTTTTGCTAAATAATTTATGTCAAGCATTTTGACTTAAGTAATAAGGCAACTAGTGAAACTCGTTTACCTCCTAAAGCTATTCCACTAGCAAATTCCTGTCTGAGGCATCCTCACCCCTTCCCAAACAAGAAGGAAATTGACAAAGAGATGTACGGACAATGGAATAGGATTATAGTTGTTTACGGCAATGACTGAGAAGTGATTTTGGAATATGAAATGTGTTAATCAGCTACCTATAGACGTGAATGGTGTGTCATGGCACATGGCGTACCCTCGGCGCCATGACTGTGGCGTGGCATCTATCTTTGATATGACGCACGCAATTAAAAGTTTTTTTCCGGTCAAAATTGATGGTCAATCGGTAAATTGGGAATACCCGGTCTTTAAACCTTCAAAATTGGGCACAAATATAAAACCCTATGTCCCTATCCTAACTTGAAGTCTGTTTCTGCCTTTCTTCCTCTCGCTACGCACTGTTTTGTCTTTTCTGGTTGCCGCCCCTCGACGTCATTGTCCACCACCATAGTCGCCCCTTTCTGAAAGATACTTCTCATGCGACCTGAACAACTTAGAAGGTAAGAATATATCTATATATTTTTGTTTGTTATAACTATAATATAATTATACTACTGTTTGTTATAATTATATGTTTCTCAAATTATACTACTGTAATATCATTATAATTTATAAGTTATAACTATATATATGTTTGTTGAATTTATATTGATCTAATTATATAAAACGTTGCTGAATTATATAAAATTGTGGAATTTATAGTATAATGCTTATAATTATAAATTATAACTATTAACAATATATATGTTTAAATATATTTTGCTATTATATGTTAATACGTAATCTATTATATATTAGACTATTTCTTTATTTTTATGTTGAAATACTTTATATGAATTCGTTTTATTTTTGTTTGTTCTTGAAAACTTGTTATTTGTGATTTATTTTAATGAAGTAATGATTATTATTGCTAAAACGTTAGCAGATTAAGTACTATATTAGTATATGTTATTATTTTATTTTATAAATCCTTCTTTGAAAAGGCGTGCGCTATCGCGGCGCCTTGGACCCTTGTTGCCACACCGCACCATTCGCCAATTAATAACTATGGCTGTAATAGTAGCCTGAACTTCTTATCTAACAGGTTTTATGAAATGTGTTATTCATATTTTCTTTTCCCTTTTTATATTTGCAAGTTGAGTTCAATTCTCAAATAGTGCTGTCTACCATTTTGCTCACTTGTAGCATACAGAGTAATGTTTTGTGCTTACTTTATTTTCTATCATTGATCTTGAACTTTGAATATCTCTAATTTGTATTGTTGCAGATACGTGTCCACACTTGCCAGGGATGTGCCATTTGCAGGCCTTATGGTATGGAACATTATCTTTTTTATTCAATAAACGCTTAGAACAATGTTGCACTATCTCTTTGAACTACCATATTTTTTTTAATGTTTTAAACTTTTAATATCCCATTCTCAAGTCAAGAGGCTTTATATGAAATAGTGATCCAACATTAATATGAGAATCTTCAATATTATCCTTGTCACATTCGATGTAGTGACTCATTGATAGAATATGGAAATATCATGGAGTCAGTTTCACAGTGATAATCTCAAATAGGGGAATTCTACTTAAAAATTAAAATGTTGGCGAATGTCATTGTGCTTATCCGTTTCCTTGCCAACAAAAGCAGGGATGTTTGTTTATGGAGATGTCATGGAGTCAGTATCGATTAAATCCTTTTCACTTGTGTTTTTCGCCATGAGTTTTCCTAAGAAAAATAGCAAAAGTCTAAAGAATGTATGCCAACATAGTAAGCCTCGTCAAGTTCTTGTCGATGAAAAGGGGAGGGAGAAATGTTTTAGTTGTCTTTCGTTCAGATTTAATTCAAATAGAAACACTATTATCTTTAAACAGAAATGACAAATATATTGAGCATGATGGAGATTTTCATGCATGACCATCCATGAGTATTCAATTACGGTTTCTTACATCCAATGTTCTTGAACTATATATTGGCCGACACTGTGCAGGTTACTTTCTATGAAGCTTTTAAGAACATGGCACAATATGGAAAACAAAAATTATTTCCCAATTCAAATATCCATACTAATGGTTCTTTTGAGGGGCTTTTGTTAGGAGGATTAGCTGGCGGTATGTATGTTTTCTATGAATCATACAATTGTTTTATGTTAGTCATTCTGGAAGTTATATGCTGGAATCTCCCTAAATGGTCCAGGTTTGAGTGCATATCTCACTACACCTCTGGATGTTGTCAAAACCAGATTGCAAGTACAAGGGACTGCCACTAGGTATTTGCACTATATTTTTTTTTAAATCTGTAATGTGAATAGGATTTCTTTATTGTATTGCCGTAAAGTACTACCAGCTTTTTAATTGCAGAAAGACAAACCTGCAATTTATTTTGGAATCATTTTATTCCTTAAAAAAAAAACATTCTTGCGGGTACTAGTGATATTAGAGAAATAACCTTTGGGTTTGACATTGCCGCGCAGATATCCTGTTTAAATACCTTATATTGAAAACTGTGTTGCTAAAGAAGCTCACAATATTGTTCACTCTGTTCCAATATCGAATAACCTTCTTATTAGCCTTTATGATCCTGATTGGATTCAATTTTCTCCAATCAAGTTATTATTTTGATGTAAAAAAATATTCTTGGTTTTAAAATTTAAATACATGTCCAGGTATAATGGATGGTTGGATGCTGTTTATAAGATATGGTTGGCTGAAGGAGTGAAGGGGATGTTCAAAGGCAGTGTCCCGAGAATTATGTGGTATATTCCAGCTTCAGCTCTTACTTTCATGGCTGTAGAATTTCTCAGAGAACATCATAAAGTACCCACCATATCGATAGACAAAAAGGAGTCTTCCTTTCAAGAGATTTCATAGACTCAAAACACAAATGACTTCTATTATCTTCACATTTTGGTCATGGCGAAGAACTTCATATATATCATGAAGAATATTTGCTGATTTTACGAGTCATTCACGTTCTATTCTTCTATATACATAGGAATAGATAGATACAGGATCAAAGGATATTCTCGACATTTTGCTACTAATGTATTTTTCAGAGCAGAATGTGGGATCATATTTAGCCTCGAAATATCACTGGAATATTCAACAATAAATTATGTAGAAACTCGCATATGTGTATAGTCTATCAATTCAATAAACGATTACTGCCATTTCGATTGCTGTTGTTTGTTATTCGCAACATATTTGTATCTTTCACTGATGTTTTTGGTTCATGATGTTGATTGAGTTGAAAAGTGAAGTTATAAATGAACATTTAATAAGAGACTGCATTAAAATCATCATTGACTTCTTGATAGAAAGTAATTTTGAAGGTGAAAAGAGGTATGATGTAAGAACATATCTTCCCATCTTCAGAATCAATGTTCATATACATATACATATACATATCCATATATATATATATATATAAAACTGTATATTTGTTGAGAAACTATATGTACAGCTTTTGTTTTCGGTTCAAGGTTAGAAGCAGAAGCAGTAGTCGACAGGAACTTTGCCCGTTGATTTCATTTTTCTTGCTTTCTCTTTCACGACAGACTCTTCTTGTTTCCGTTTCTCCTCAACTTGTGCCCTTGCTCCCTTAGCTATATGATCAATCCTTGATAATTTGCTTTCATAATGCTTCAAATTTCTTGTTTTTCTTACCTCAAGTTCATTCTAAATTCAAAAAAAAAAAAAAGAATTACTTCTTGTAAGTGATCTTAGGGTGTGTTTGGATCGAAGGATTTGAAATTTATGGATTTCAAAAAGTCAACAAAAAGTTCGTTTGGATGTATCAAAGTTATAATGGATTTCAAATCACTTGACATTCACTTTGATTTATTTTCTCCATAACTGTGGATTTCAAATGACTCTATTTTTAGGTGTCATTTCAAATCCTTCCTCCAAATCCTCTCCCCAAATCCAAATCACTCAATCCAAACACGCCCTTGTATTATTCATTTTTCAATTAAATCAGCAAAAATTTGAGTAAAAGGGCAAACCTTTTTCCTCTCCATTTGAGTTTTTTCTCTCAGTTTCTTCCCATTTTCCCAAGCTTTAATTTCCGAGTGCATTCTTTCGTACCTGCAACTTAGAACGTCGAAATTTAAAGGCATATTGTAATATTTTCAATAATCAACGACTAAATTTGTGAGAAACGAATAAATGCTACCGTTTACGAATCTTTTCTATTTGAGCTTGTTCCCAAGAATCTGCCTTTGAAGTTTCCTTTTGCCTTTGTTTCTCAACAAGAGAAGCTGGGGCAGGCTTAAAAAAGGATGAGGTCCTAGTATCTTTTATCGTCGGCTTTCTAACCGGACCTTCAAAATCGAAAAACTTTTATTATCCCTTGAAATTAAATTCATTTAATACAATTATATTTTTATATTTTGCAAAATGTAGTACATTACCTGGTTGTGAAGGCCTAAAGGGCTCTTGTTTTTTGATGTTTGTGTTTGAAATTTGATCGTGAAGCGAATGTACGGCATATGCAGAAGCAGCTAATGCAACAACAAACTCGTTATCATCCAACTCGTAAACCCGTCTCATCATCGTGAATATTTTCCGAGATATAATGGAACAGTGAAATGATAATGGGTAAAGCTGAGAAACAATGCCAAATTTATGCAGATAAAAGTTTGCCTGTTTGAATAGAAAAAGTAATGAAAAATCAAAGTATCTTTTGTCTTGTAGTTTTAATTTTGTCCCTCTTTACTTCCTAATGTTTCAAAGCAACCCATCTTTCTACTTTACAGCCCAGGTTATATATATTCAGACCTAAAAAAGATGAACTTTTCATGTATGCTTGTGATTGCCATATTATTCTGATTCCTTGTTCACATAACATATTTCCTCCCATAATGTAGTAGTAGTTGCTTTAATTTTAATTATCTCCCAATTTTTGGCAAATTATAGCTAGACTCTATCAAAGGGTCGATTTGTAAGGTTTACAGGGGTGAAATTGTAATTTTGAAATATAGGAGTGTAACTATATTGTAAGTAGGGCTAGAAAACGAACCAAACTATTGTTACTCGAATCAAGTTTAAACAACTTTTTGTGTTAGATAATTTATGCAGCTCCTCAAGCTCGACTTAATTAATAAAAATAAAAATAAAACATGTGCAAAATAATCAAAGTGCTCAAATTTGGTTTGATAAATGCTCATATTTGAACTCACTGCAATTAACAATCAAACAAATTCAAACACAAATTATGAAGTTTGGTTGTAATTTGAATAAGATTGAACAATAACTGGTTCAACTCAATTCTTCATTTACACCTGAATTATAAGAATTTCATGAGCAATTTTTTTGTGTAATATTAAAAATATCAGGATTTTTTTGTCAAGGATCTATAGGTAGTTTACTCTTAAGCCGCTATAATTTCCACCACATTAGACTTGAAACGACAAAAGATACTATGTTATATTTTTATTTTTTCACATTCAATGCTCACAAAAATACGTAAATTATACTCGCACTATTGGAAAAATACGTCATGTAAATTATATGTATTACTAAACAATAAGTAATTTCTTAATTTTTTTTTCCCCATTGCAAGCTCTAATATTTTATTGCGTAATAGTATCTACCTGACCCAACATTTGTTCCCTCTATTTATGATTCTATTTCTCTATTATTGGTATTATATACTGCACACTATTTCATTTGATTTATTTGATTGCAACATTAGATAATAACTAATTACATATTATTTTCCACTTATATATCATGATTAAAATCTACTGACATCTTTTATTACTTACAATTAAGATAAACAAAGTAATATCCTTCTTTATGCAGTAAAGAAAGTAGTTTGTTTATTATATTAGTAAGTTATGATATTTTAGATTTATGACCTTGTTATCATCTTATTTTGTATTATGATGTTTGACCAGTTTAATTTATTATTAAACCATTTTCCACTCAGAGTATTCTAGTTTGGGTGGAGATGGATTAAGCTGCACCACTTCTAATTTTTTTTTGGGCATTTTTTAGGGTTTTTAATTTAACCCTTATTTTTTTTATTTTTCATTTTATTCCCTTTTAATTTATAAATTCTGAATTGTTTGTAATTTAGCCCATATAAGTTTAACTAGTTATAATTATGGCTCATTGATTATATTTTATTCAATTATGCATTAATTTGAGTTTATAATTAAATTATAAATAAATATTTATACTCTAACTTATATAAAATATATTTTTTATTATTAATTAGTTTGAATTGCTTTTAATTTAGTCCATAAAAACTTAATTTGTTAAAAATAAATTATATAAATTATAATTAATTCAATTAGAATAAAATGCAAATTTTATAATTTAGTTTTAAATAAAAAATATACTAAAAATTGTCTTAAGTATGTATTTTTTTAATCAAATTATAAAGTTCAAATTTAGTAATTTATTCATCAATTAAATAACATATATCATTGTTAATTAATTTTTGTAATATCGAACGCAATTAATAAAATACTTTTATTTTTGTAAATTTTATTAGCAAAATATATTTTTTTGGGTGAAAATGTACAATACATAAAAGTTTTGAGTTTTATTTGTGAAAGATTGTAATATTATAAAAAAAGATGAAAAATGAATATTCTGTAAGATTTTTTTTTGGTGTAGTAAATAGTGTTTTGGGTTGAGTGAATTTACTGTAACTGCAGCAAAATTGGTGCAAAACCCACTGTAGTGGTTGGAGATGGCCTTAGTGACCTAATTATTCTATAATTTTAAGACGACTTTATGGTTATGTTAGCGGTCCACTAATCTCTTTGAATGATCAAAATTTAGTTCACTATATAAAGGGTCATGGTCTTGTTTGATTGACATATAAAGAGAGTGAGATATTTTGTATAATATTTTGTGAGATTATTTACTCTCCATAAGAGTGTTTTGACAACGTGACTAATGATTGGGTTCATCGTCTCTTTGTGGTCGTGCACTAGAATGAGACACTGTTTTGAGTTAATGAGGTTTAATTTAGAGTCGTGATCAGCCACCAAACCTGCACGTAGGGAGGCAATCATGTGTCATATAATTTCAAAAAAATTCACGTGCCTACTTTTTATGATAAAGCATTGTACAATGTTATATTGACTGACTCGTGAAAAGTCGCGCAAAACTATCTATAAATTTAATTTATGCTTGAAGATAAATTTATTTATACTAGACATTTCTTAATAGTACGTTGTACATTTTCGAAAATACCTAAGCATCATACTTGAAAATGGCAAAAAAATGTCCAAGGAATGTAGAACTATTTTATATTAGGTGTTTCTTAATGTGTCTCCTAATTGTTCCACACCTGTAATCTAAGTTAATTTGCGAGGTTTTTTAAATCCACCGGTGAGATTCACATGAAAAACGTGTAGAATCATCATTAGGCCCATCATACTTGCCGACCATCGATGAACTGATCGGATTAACCAACCAAAGTTAGCTTCCGTCATTATGTATTAAACAGAGGCAAAAGCTTCAGTAACAGTCGGACAATAGTAAAAAGTCATAGCAAACCCCGTAGCTACTTGTACGAAAAAACAAGTAAGCGTAATTCCCCCTAAACAATAAAATATATTGACATGGGGAGGTTTGAACGGCGCCTGTACGCCTTGTATTTCCAGCTTCCAATCAACTCGTTCTCGATTTTAGCCTATAATTGGTATTTTTCCTTTGCAACATAGAAATTTCCTACGGCACTCAAAAGTAACATTAAACGTATTTGTGGGATAAAAATATGGTGCAAATACTATACTAAACGTGTCGAATGAATGATGGAAATTGCGTAAAAATGAGGTTTATCAACCCCCCCAAACTTGCTTTTGTTCGTCCTCGAACAAACGGTAAAGTAAAGAAACAAAAACAAAAACTAAAGATAAACTCATTTTCGTAGAGTACACGATTGCACTTAGCACGTGCAACAAGCCTTTAAACCTTTTTGTTACCCAAAAAGGACGAGTTATAGTCTCGTGAGGGTTTGCAGATGATATACCCACAAAATCGCGTAATCAATGAGTCCTTGCTAAATCGAAAAGTGATGCAATCGTACAAAAATCGACGTGAACTAATGGCCCGACATTTTTAGAAAAAGATCATGCATTCGCTTAGTCATTGGTTACATCACACCACAGAGTTAAACAAGCTTCTAGAAAGCACTGAATAAAGTCATCTTTAAGCATTATAGTCGAGTGGCGTTTCTAACAAAAATTCGAGTGGCGCCCATCCCTACCAACTGGTCTAACAGATATTAGGGTCTAACTGGTTCACAATATTGAGCTTTTAGCATAAGTCAACTGTACAAACGAGCTCATACTTGTCAGGATTGTGCAATGTTCGTTCCCTTAGACTTTCTATGACACTCGTTATCGAGCTTCGGGTCAACGACTCCCAAGCTAGATAGCCTTAGGGCGTTAAGTTTTAAGAGACTCCTTCGGACTTAATCACTCAAGTGTCAAAGGTCATGAAACGAACTAATCCATCTTTTCTTTTCTTTTTTTTCTTTTTTTTTTTTTTATTGTGCCAGAAGACGTGATTCTAAGTTGGTAGACTTGGAGGCCACTACCTATGTGTTTCGAAAACGGGTGATCCACTCAACTCCTATGCCTTGGACTACTACGTATTAGTGACTAGCCAGAAAAGTGTAACTAAGCAGATGATATCGCCGACAAAAAAAATTCATGCGTTATATGTATTAAAAAGTCAGGCTTTCATATCACCTAGTCAATCGTTGTAAGACGATCACAAAGATAAAGCTATAGACCAACCCATAGTGAATGTGTAAAGTCCCCGTAAACACCCCCAAACTCGAAATGCACATTGTCCCTAATGTGATGGAATGTGGATATGTATGCATGCGTAAAAGTAAAAAGGGACGTAACCTTGTCAAGAGTCGAGGTGATCGTTCTGAGTCTGGGAGATGCTATGTCTATAGTACTTTAGAAAACAGGAATCAATGATGATGTAGCGCTCGAATCGTTGAAGATGATTAACTTGTTGATAGCTTTCGATCTGTTTGAGAAGAAAAATCGAAAAGGGTGAGGTGAGTTTGAGGGTTTTGAGAGAAAATTGAGTTTGAATGCGTAAAAGGGTGTAAGAAGTCTGTTTTAAAAACCCAAAATCCGACCCTGCGTACGTACGCGAAGGCTTTAAAAACTATGTTATCGTTGATTGTACGCCGATTTACACGGCGTACGTACGCCGTGTATTTCGGCGTACAGGTGCAATGTTATCTCGCGTACAGGCGCGGATTTGAAAAAAAAAAACGCTACCTCCGTTGAATGTACGCGATTTAACCTTGCGTACGTACGCCAAACAAAACTCGATTTTTTTTTTTTTTTTTAAAGAAAATACCAAACGTAAAAACAAAAGGGAAAGAAAAACATAAATAAAATAAAGGATACAGTTTGGGTTGCCTCCCAAAAAGCGCTTGTTTTACGTCTTTAGCTCGACGTTACCACGCTTAATTTAGTGTAAATCCCGGATTGGACCCGACGACTTGGCAATCCTCCAATCGAATTTAGGATCTCGATTTCTAGGTAATGAAAAATCAGGCACCGGTTGAACGGAAGAATTAAATCGCCCTTTTTGAAATTTTTGGCGAAGGATTTTTTTATCATGCAATACTTCAGCACCTTCATTGTTAACCCCTGCACTCTCATTCACATCAAAACTTGATTTATCTGGTTCGTGAAGTCGAAACTTCCTCTCCTTTCCAGCAAAATTTGATGCCAATGGTGGATTTCCCTTAAACAGTTGAGCAATATCAGTGATAATTGTATCTTCCTCCTCGATTGAGCCATCACTCACCAGTCGTGCCTCTAACGGATCTTTATAGTGGTTCTTAGCAAGCTTGTCCTTGGTTATAGCTTCATCAATCCTGTAACAAGAGTTCTCGATAGAGCTGTTAGCAACAGATTTATATAGTTTAAATTCAACTCTCTCATCCCCAATATTCAAGGAAAGCATTCCATTCTTAACATCAATAATAGCCCCTGCTGTAGCTAGGAATGGCCTACCAAGAAAAATGGGAATTTGAGAGTCTTCATCCATATCGAGAACGACGAAGTCTGTAGGAATAAAGAATTTTCCTACTCTAATCGGTACATCTTCTAACATACCTACCGGATACTTCACGGATCTATCAGCTAATTGCAGAGTAATCGTGGTAGGTTTTAACTGACCCAATTCTAACTTACGTGAAACAGAAAGTGACATAAGACTAACGCTAGCACCAAGGTCACACAATGCATGATCAAAACTAACGTTACCTATTACGCATGGAATCGAAAAACTACCGGGGTCTTTAAGCTTAGGAGTTAATTTATTTTGAATTAATGCGCTACACTCCTCAGTTAAAGCCACGGTTTCATAGTCCTCTAGTTTCCGTTTGTTAGAAAGAATTTCCTTCAAAAACTTAGCATAAGAAGGCATTTGTGCAAGTGCATCAGTGAATGGAATATTAATGTAAAGTTTTTTCAAAACTTCTAAAAATTTTCCAAACTGTTTATCTAATTTCGCCTTAGCTAATCTTTGAGGGAAAGGCACGGGTGGTTCATATGGCGGTGGAGGTACATACTCTGGCTCTTTCTCGCTTTTATCAGTTGTTTTGTCAATAGAGTTGTCGGGATGAGACGATTTTTCTTTTTCGACCTTCTCAGTTGACTCAGTTTCACTAATCCTAGTAGGCATCTTTGGACCTTCATAATCAGTTCCACTCTTTAGAGTAATAGCATTACAATGTTCCTTCGGATTTATCTCAGGTTGTCCAGGAAAAGAACCGGAATTTCTATTCAAGTTACTAGCTTGTTGTGCAATTTGAGTTTCTAGCATCTTATTGTGAGTTGCTAAAGAGTCGACCTTAGTTGCTAGTTGCTTAATTGCATCATTCACTATCTCGTTTGTTTAGTCTGGGCTACTACGAAACTCTCAAGAAGGGATTCTAAGTTCGATTTCTGTGGTGGAACAGGATTGTAAGGCTTCTATTGGAATCCAGGCGGTGGCCTAAAGTTAGGATGTGGAGCTGCGTTTTGGCTTGGGTTATACGAAAAATTTGGGTGATTCCTCCAACCAGGATTAAAAGTGTTTGAAAATGGGTCGTTCTTTTGGTTGAAGTTATTCACAAAATTGGCTTGCTCTATAGAGGGATCGGTTGGTATACTAGCAAATTGACACTCTAAGGCAATATGACCAACTGTACCACATATTTCACACATAGGGGGAGGGGTAGTCACAGAGTTAACATGCATATTCATAGAATCAAGCTTCTTAGACATAGCCTCTACTTGTGCAGAAAGTAAAGTAATGGCATCAATATCGTACTTACCTGGCGTTTTCTGTGGAGTCGATCTTTCGCTAGACCATTGGTAGTGATTCAATGCCATGTCTTCGATTAAGTCGTAGGCTTCATCGATACCCTTATTTATCAGAGCTCCTCCAGCTGCTGCGTCGACTGACATCCTCGTGGTATAGATCAACCCGTTGTAAAAAGTATGCACTATGAGCCATTTCTCTAACCCGTGATGTGGGCACAGTCGGAGAAGATCTTTGAATCGTTCCCAAGCTTCATACAATGATTCACCATCTCTCTGAGCAAACGTCGTAATTTGATTCCTCAGTTATGCAGTCTTGCTTGGAGGGAAATATCTCGCTAAAAAGCATTGCATGAGCTGATCCCATGTTCTAATAGAACCAGTCGGTAAGGAGTGTAGCCAAGCTCTCGCCTTGTCTATCAGTGAGAACGGAAATAATCTCAGTCTGATGGCATCTTGGGAAACCCCGTTCATTTTTAGAGTGTCGCAGTACTCTAAAAACATGGACAAGTGGAGATTCGACTCTTCAGTAGGTGCACCCCCAAACTGATTCTGCTGAACCATTTGCAGAAGGGATGGCTTGAGCTCGAAATTGTTTGCCTCTACAGTAGGCCTGGCAATGCTGGAGTGAAGTGTCTGAGCATTAGGCGCTGCAAAGTCCTTAAGACATCTCGCATTTGCATTCGGATTCACATTTGCAGCTGGGTTTGCATTCGCGTTAGCGTTTGCATTAACATTCGCATTGACATTCTCTTCAGCCATTGTAACTTGTTCGAGTTGAGCTTGTTTCAGTTTTTGTAGCTTCCTCCTGGCACGAAAAGTTTTTTCGATTTCTGGATCAGGTTCGAAATCGAGCTTACTTCGCATACAAGGAAAAATCGAAAACCTGAAATAAAATAGAGAAATAAAAATTAAAAACTAAAAAATAAAATAAAATATGGCTTAGTCTCACTAAAATCTGATAAAAACTAATATTGATTATTCAAGTCCCCGGCAACGGCGCCAAAAACTTGATGTGCCTAAACCGCAAGCGCACGGCTTCGGTGCAGTACAAAAGATATCGTTCCCACGAAGACCGAATAATCAAGTATCAATCTATCACTTATCAGTAATCTAAGCCTAATAAAAATACGAGATAGTTGTAAAGAAAACTAAACCAAAAGCAAGTAAATTGATTCGAGTTATATATGATTGGAAATTCCGGAATTAGGGTTCACCACGATAAATATTATCGACTCAATTATATTACCGATGAAGTTACGACCGCTACTTATGAAGGACACTATCCTATTGTACTCGCTACCTTCTGTCGAAGCATAACAATATACCCAAGCTAATTAATCAACTACTTTCGTGATGATTAGACTAAACTCAGACTCATTAATCTTTATGATAGTGTATCGATTCCTCAAAAGACCTAAAACTACTTTCGTGATTTAGGATCCTAGGTTTGAATTCTAGGGTTCTGATATAGATGTCACCTTTCAGAATTTTCACCTAATATCTATGATCATGCAAATATGTGGCCAGCAAATTCACAAGCATTAATAATTAAGAAAGCAAATCATAAGCATACGCGATGTAAAATCAACGATTCTATAATCTATATCGATAACATATTATCGGGCTATTCCCGGTTCCAGAATAATATGAATTACTCCATAGATGCGAAGAAACAATCAACAATCAATAAAGTAAACATGATAAAACGACAAGAATTAAAAGAGATTAAAGAAAATAATTTCGATTAAACCCGTTGTCGAATAATCCGTTTACAATAATCTTGAATCTCGTCTCTCGATCTCCGATCTTTACAACTCAATTCAAAAAAATAAAAGTTCGAACCCTAATACAATGTTTGGAGGGGGTATTTATACCTAATCTAGATCATAAACCCGAAATTGGGCCGAAGATGGGCCTCACGCGTATTGAGTTAGAATAGGGCGCGTACGTACGCTGTTTAACACGGCGCTTGTACGCAGAACAAAACGGCGCTTGTACGCCGAACAAACCGGCGCCTGTACGCCGAACAATGTGGCGCCTGTACGCCGTTATAAATGGCGCTCGTACGCGAGATTGGCCTAATTCTCTGCCTCCGTTGATTGTACGCGAATCAACACGGCGCTCGTACGCCTTGTGAAGTGGCGCTCGTACGCCAATTTGAACGGCGCCTGTACGCCTTGTATTTCCAGCTTCCAATCAACTCGTTCTCGATTTTAGCCTATAATTGGTATTTTTCCTTTGCAACATAGAAATTTCCTACGGCACTCAAAAGTAACATTAAACATATTTGTGGGATAAAAATATGGTGCAAATACTATACTAAACGTGTCGAATGAATGATGGAAATTGCGTAAAAATGAGGTTTATCATAGATATGTAAAATTTATTTTAATTTTTACTCTTTTGCGATTTAGAGAAATACATAAAAATGCTTAAAGTATGTCAAGAATTTGAAAAAATGTAATCATTAATGAAGTTATTAGAATTTATATTAGTTAAAGTTTTATGAGACAATTTGATATATTCTATTATGTTTCTTATGTGTTTTTATTAAAGAAGTGATTGGAATACTATATTTTATCTATTACAAAAGAATATCTAAGTATACACATGAATTTTTCAATAAACTATAAAATACAAACTACCACAATCTATTGCAAACTATTATATAGTTAGAGAAAATAACTCATATACAGTGAGATTCAAATAGTAACAAAGAGTTATGGGGCATTAAGATTGACCGAGCTATGGTCCTATGTTATTATATATATATATTATGATTGTTATTATTTATTTCATCTTAATTATATCTTGAACTTTTTGCGTACAAAATATACTAATTTTTTAGAACTTCAAACGTATTACATAATCTTAAGTATTGACATTTTTTGATATCGTGGACAATGTAGGTTCTTTAGTGAGATGCAATGCAAATCTAAGTTTTGTCATGTTATTTTTTATTTTGGATGAATAAATTTAATAGAGTGATCCAAATATATTTGTACTTGTAATGAATTTTTATATGTTATTTTATTTTTATAATCCTGCTACAACTGCACGTTTTAACTACACATTTTCTTTATGTAAATATTGAAAAATTTTATAACTCTTTTACCATTAAATAGTTAATTATATCAAAATATTTAATATACATAAAAAAAAATTTAAAAATTAATCAATACTTTTATAATAAAATATAATTGAAAAGTATATCATATAAATTACTTTAACAAATTGTTTTTTTTTTGCTATATTACATATAATTATACCTTTGTATTAAATTTTTTCATTTAATATTTAAAATTTTGTAAATTAATAGAAATTTATGTGGTACTAATTAGCTTATTATATTTTTAAAAATCAAATATAAAAGGTATTGTATTATTATAGTACTAAGTTTATAATCTGAGATATATGGTATGTGATATAAAGAATAATTTGTGCATTCCAAAATTCATAAGTAATGTCTTGCAGCATACATTTATGTTGTTTGAAAAATTTATTAACTATTATTGATACTTGGTAACTTAATGGTGCAGTGCTATGCTTTGCGAAACCTTAGACTTAAGCCAAACATTTTCTATTTCTTAAGAAATCTATAACTATCTTTTTCTATATAATAAATATTGCTTATTGCTTGTGTTGGAGGGTGCTTATGTTGGAGGGCAATTGAGGGGAAAGGGAATATATATATATATGTGTGTGTGTGTGTGTAAGATATGAGTACTATTAGTTATACTATTGTTAAATTTTACTAAATATATATATATATATATATATATATATATTGAGCATATTTGTTAAGTATAAAATAAACATACTCCTTGAAATAAACATACATTGAAATATTTAATTAGTATTAATTTTAACTTCATACGTGTTCATTTGATAACAATAATACATATTCAAGCACATTCACTTGATAATAATAATAATAATAATAATAATAATAATAATAATAATTTGTTGTTTAATTTAATTTGAAAATAATAATAATTTTTTGTTATAAGGCTATTATTTTGGTCTAAACAAAATGTTCAAAAAGTGCATATCATCATAAATTATGCATATTTTTTGAATATATATATATATATATAAATAGATTATAGATAGTTATAGAATATAGATTATAGATATAGATAAAGATATAGATTATAGATAAAGATATAGGTTATAGATATAATAATAATAATAATAATAATAATAATAATAATAATAATAATAATAAATATTTTCAACAAGTAATATACATTCAACAACCTCATTAATTAAATGGAAGTTCAATAGTTCATGCACCCATTAAATATTAAATGGTTACTATTAAGATATGGGAGTATTTTGGTATTAATCAAAAAGTGTAAATCATTTACACTTTTATAATAGATATAGATATAGATATAGATTATGGACCTTTTGTGAAGTCTCACAAAATGATTAATAAATTTTAACTTATGTTTGAAGACAAATCTGTTTCATACTAAACGTTTCTTGATAATATTTCATATATTTTTAAAAGCATTATGTGTCTAATTAGAAAGGGGGGAAACGATTAATTAACCAAACATACTTGCGTTATGAACTTTCTCGTGAAGTTGAGCATAATTGACTATATCCTTTGAAAAAATTTCTACTATGCACTAAATATACTTTAAGCATGTTTTATGTGTAATGTTAATCATTGTACATATGAATTATATAATAAAGATTTTTTTTCAACTCAAAATATATGTAATATGAATTTTAATTTGTTCATTTCATCATGTAGAACAAGATCGTGTCAACTTTGAATACCTCCTGTCGCCAAAAATCCTATATAATTAGATTTGTGAGGGAGGTAAAAGATAAATTACATAAAATTAATTCCGAGGAAAAATGATTTACAACGAATAAATGCTATAAAAGTGAATTAAATCTTGAAATCTTAGTTAGGGAATGAACACTAACTTTAACTATGGTTTAGATATTTTTTTTTTAAGTACCCTTCAATTAAAACAAAATCAGAGAAGAAAAAAGTAGAAAAAGAAAATAAGTGTAGAGACCAAAAATTGACAACATTAAATTGAAATGGTTGGAAGATACTATGAATCAAGTCCTTACTCCTTTGACAGCTGATGTTGACTGAACCTAACCTAACCTAACCTTAATCAATTGCCAAATCAATCCAAAAACATAATTTTAAAAAAATAAAAATAAATAAACTTGCAATATTCTTTGACATAACTTTCAAATTAAGTTTAATTATGAAAAATTGGAATACAAGCAAATAATTGGACCTCTGTCAAGACTCATAACATAATCTTTTCCATTTTATATTATATTCTTTTTTTGATGTTGACAGCCCCATATTCTTTCCACTCAGATAACCCTCAAATTAATTTTGAAAAATCTGAGATTAGCAACCCCATTTAAGGCAACACTTTTCGTTGTTGTTGAACTGTATATTTTGTATCTAAAGCTCAAAAAGAAGATTACATTGACTACTGATCTAACGATGAAATACGGCTTCATTTCGGGGTGCGATTGAAAATGAATGACTTGTAACGTTAGTTCTCTGCTGGGTTATTCTTATTTCTGTGGAAATTTATTTGATTGGCTGTGACATTAATTTGTGCCTTACAATAAACCGATGGAATGTGAAGGTCAAATCTTGTTCTGTATCATTTACTCATTGGGAAGAAGAGGGGTAGGTTTGTTCTCAGCTGATTGCTTTGCTTGTACTACTGATCTGATGCCGTAAATGTAAAGAAATATTATATATTTAAGAATAATGTTAATTGTTTATTTTGTTTCTGTTTTTAATATTCAAGATTGAGTTTTTACAGTCCATTTTTCTGAGTATGTGTTTTGTTGTGTAATATTTGCTCTCCACATGATTGAATTGTAATCTTGTAATCATTTCTTCACTTTGGATTGTGGGTTCTTTTGATATGGCATGATAGAAACAATAAAACAATTTTTATAGTTTTACTATTTGAAAGGAAAAAATTAGACTAAGAACACTATAAAATATAAGATTTATGATTTAATAAGGAACTAATTACCTGTTTTTATTATGCCTCTGAAGATGTTGAAATAGTCATATGATATTGGCTTCACTTGATTCTAATTTTGCAGTCGATTTGAATTGGCTGAGTTTCCATTGAAGTTCTTTTTGTCGAACAATCAATGGGATTGCCGACCTTCCTTTTGGTTGTTCTGGCTTTTTACCCTGCAATTTTGGCCCAGAAATCTGAAGAGACAAGAATTGTCATTGACACAACTACAACCATTGCTGAAACGGATGCTAATTATATTTGTGCTACTATTGACTGGTGGCCTCAAGATAAGTGTAACTACAACAGATGCCCATGGGGATCCTCATCTGCTATAAATCTTGTAAGAAAATTTCAACTTTGTAATGATGTTTAAGCATATTCTAGCTATTACCATTTATATGATTGTATTCATGATAATTATTTGTTTTTTCAGAACCTATCCCACCCTTTCCTGAGCAAAGCTATTAGAGGTTCGTATTTTTCAATTGTTTATAACTCGAATGTTTCTCTATATGTACTTCATTTTGCTTGGTCCCAATCTTTGGTATAAACATTTCATTTCATTGTTCAACAGCTTTCAAGAATTTGAGAGTTAGAGTTGGTGGTTCTTTGCAAGACCAAGTAATATATGAAGTGGGAAATTTGAAGTCACCTTGCCAACCTTTTAAAAAGGAGAAGGGCGGGTTGTTTGGATTTTCAAAAGGATGCTTACATATGAAGAGGTGGGATGAGCTGAATAACTTCTTCAAGAACACGGGGTAAGATCCAATTTCTTTAATTAGTTTTCTATTAATTATGCATCTGTCTATGTGTGTCGTTACATGATTGTATGTATATATGCAAGAATGCAAGATATAGTTGCACACTTGTGAAAAAGGATATGGACCTGATGATGGCCTTACCACCTTAAGAAATTAAGACATCTAAAAATTTGTTTTCTCCATTTGTATATATCATCCATTCTGAGTTGAAGCAATGATCTTTTTGTTTTATGAGTTACAGATAGTGTTTTAGATGTTTGTTTGAATTGGCTTATATTAAGCTAATGTTGCTTCAAAATAGCGTCAACTTAAGTGGACCGATTTAACTCAGAAAAGAAAATTCAAATTGGTTTTGTCTGTTGTCTTTTGATTCAGTCGAGTGGCTTAATATGATTGGTTTAACCTCGCACTCCAAATCTTGTGAAAACTTTCTCTAGCGATTTACAGACTGAGTTTGCAACTTTTGAAGTATGTTTGTTGTAAAAGAAAACTTTTTGTTCTTATATTTATCCTGTTCTACAACATGAATGTCTACACATACATACGCTTATAACATGCATATTATAACCATTGAGATTATAAGTTCTGTAATTTCGTTGCAGAGTTGTAGTGACCTTTGGACTTAATGCACTATATGGAAGGCGCCATTTTCAAAGAGGAGTTTGGGGAGGAGATTGGGATCTCAGCAATTCTCGTGATTTCATTAAATACACTATATCCAAGGGATACCAAATTGACTCTTGGGAATTTGGTATCACGTTTCAAACCAATTCTTATGCTTTTCAAAGATGACGATTAATCTTTTCGACCGATAAACTAAAAAAGATTGAATAAATGTTTTCTCTCGTTGCATTTGGCAGGAAATGAATTATGCGGGAAGGGGGTTGGTGCTAGTGTTGGTGCCGAACAATATGGAAAAGATTCAATCCATCTAAGTGCTATGATTGATGAATTGTATAAAGATTACAATCCAAGACCATCTGTATTGGCACCAGGAGGGTTCTATGATAAGTTGTGGTTCAATAAGCTACTTCAAGTCTCGGGTCCACACGTGGTCAATATTATGTCACACCATATGTATACTTTAGGTCCCGGTAAGTTCGACTATTGTTGGAAAATTGCAATATTGGACTCAAAGAATAAGGATATGCCAAAATCGTCCATAGGATTCTTTTTTTCCCTTCTTTTTTTTTGGCAATTTGGTCCCTTCTGCAGTTCTGCTAAGACAATGATAGAATTTCACAAATGGCATGCGTATTCCTTTGTCAGTTTTGGATAGGTTGGATAAATTATACAAGGGAAAATTGCTTTTTTCGTCTTATTTTTTCGTCCTGTAAGTGTTACCATGTACACTTTTGGTCCCACGCTTCTTACTTTTCTAATTTTTCGTCCCATAAGTTGTCAAATTTATCACTTTTGGTCACTTAACCAAATTCAATCCGAATTTAAATGGAACACGAGTCGTCCATGGAAGTTAGTGACACAGAAAAACGCGGGAATATTGATGACCTACTAAGATTTTGAGGAAAATTTGTTGTTAAAACCGCCAAATATGATGGTTTTTCAAACCAAAAATGAATTTTTGGGTGGTTTTAACATCAATTTTCCCTTCAAAACTAAAAAGTCATAACATTTCATCTTTATTCCGCGTTTTGCCATGTCACTAACGGCCATGCACGACTCACTTGCGTGATTCCGTTTAAATTCGGTCGGAATTTGGTCAAGGCACCAAAAGTGATAAATTTGACAACTTATGGGACGATAAATGAGAGAAGTAAGAAGAGCGGAACAAAAAAAATGTAAAGTGTGACACTTATGGGACGAAAAAAAGCATTGTTACCAATTACATAATTGGCTCTTGACTCTTACAAATCTAAACTCTAAGCCTTAAAATGACTTTTTGCAAGTTTTCCAAATTATATGGGTTCTTTTTTGTGATTTAAGCAAATTAAGTAATGTCCAAGTGTAAGACACTTGGTCCGACTAATGGTTCTTATCCAATTTTTAATAACTGGGACTAAGAATGCAAAATCATATGTCCTATAGGACTAAAATTGTAAGTCTGTAAATAATGGAACCAATATTGCAAGGCGACCTATCCTTTAGGACCAATATGGCAATTTTCCACTATTGCATACCAATTTAAAGTTGATGTTTATAAGTAAATGTTTATGACTTTATCTTCACCATCATATTGCAGGAAATGACCGCAATCTCGTGAATAAAATCCTAAATCCCGATCACTTAAATAAGGCGTCATTTGTATTCACTAATCTTACTTTAACCATTCAAGAGAACGGTCCGTGGGCTTCTGCATGGGTTGGCGAATCAGGAGGGGCCTATAACAATGGTGCTAAAGATGTATCTAACACATTTGTAAATAGCTTTTGGTAAAATTTTTGCTTTCTGATTTTATCATTTATGAACATCAAATCTCTAATTTACTGAAAGGTTTACATTATTTCTGCACATGGAATGTAGGTATTTGGATCAACTTGGAATGGCAGCTAAGTATAATACTAGAGTATATTGCAGGCAGACTTTGATTGGTGGATTTTATGGACTTCTTAACAAAACTACATTTGTTCCCAATCCTGATTATTACAGGTAAAAAAATACAACTAATAGTTTCTATTTTAGATTTTATTACTAATATTCTAGTTGAACTGAATCCATTTCTTGTGTAATCATGTGTGGAAATGTAGTGCACTTCTGTGGCATCGACTTATGGGAAAAGGAGTGCTTGCTGTTAACAGCCATGCATCGCCATATTTGCGTGCTTATGCTCATTGTACAAAAGAAAGAGTAAGTAATAACCCTTCAAATTACTGAGGTTGACATCTGGGGTGGGGAATACCCAGACCCAAACCGGACCCATGAAATACCCATAAAAAAATATTTTACCCGTACTCAGTCCGGACCCGATCGCATACCCGATATGTCCAAAAAAAAAAAAAAAGTTAGACCCAACGGGCCGGGTACGTTTTGGGTCGGGTCCATGTCGGGCAAATCCTCACGGGTGAACTTCGGGTATTGTTCGGGCAGACCCGTGTTTATTTTCAAAGGGTAAATTTCTGGTAATGTTCAGGTAAAATACCCGCTATACCCGCTGCTAAAAATTGGACCCGTACCCGACACGAACTACCTAGTGTCATTGAGTCCGGGTCAGGTCCGAGTTTCAGACCTTACTGATCGGGTCCGGGTCGGGTAAGCTTTGTATTGAAGGGTCCGGGTTTGGGCAATCCCCGCCCATTGACAAGCCTATTGACTTCTATAAGCAGCCTTCTAATTTTCTAACTCCATCTCTCACAATTTGGCCTACTCAAAATTTCCTTTGTAATGTCCCTTTACATCTTTTCCCTTTCTTTTTTTTTTCTTCCAATTTTATCGATATAAAAAGTGATTCGTATTTCAGGCAAGCATAACCTTACTTCTGATTAATCTAAGCAATCAAACTGTGAATACTGTTGAAGTTCAATCGAGTAACTATAGCCTGAAAGAAAACACGAGGACCCGTAAAAGGTCATTTGCACACATACTTAAGATGTCAATCTCCTGGATTGGAAACAAAGCTTCGGATGAAAAGATTTATCGAGAGGAATATCACTTAACTCCTGAAAATGGCAATCTTCAAAGTAATATAATGGTGTTAAACGGAAAGTCAGTTCAGTTGACTCAAAGAGGAGATATTCCGAGTTTGGCTCCGCTTCTCCGTGATGTAAAGTCTCCCATAAGCATTGGTTCGTATTCTATCAAGTTCATTGTGTTTCCTAACTTCATTGCTCAGGGGTGTAAATGAATGTTTTGTATCATATATATATATATATATATATATATATATAGATTTGTGTTCATCCTTACATATATATATATATGTAAATGAATGTTTTGTATCACATATATATATATATATATATATATATATATATAGATTTGTGTTCATCCTTGCTTTCATGTGCTGGGTTTTTATGTACTCGGAAATTGATTGCTTAGCATAAGCCAATAATAATTCTGGGTTTTTTTTTTTTTTGATACGTTAGATGGTAAAAGTACAGATTGAGATGTTTAATGTTGCTTGTGTTGTAAAATGTATTTGAAGAAATAAGAATGGGAATAATAGATGGAGTATTGGTTAGCATATTCGAAAATTACACAGATCCTCATTTATTGTGTAATTATCAACACCCTTCACTTATTATTGAAAAGCACCAACACTCTTCAAGGTCAATTTGTAAGGTTTAAAGAGGATAAAATTATAATGATTTGTGAATATACTTTGAAAACTTTTGGATAGGTATCCTACATCTAACCAAGATATATTTAGTATGTGGGGTGGTAATTTTCAAAGGTATTTTAATAATTACACAATAAGTTAGGGGAGTTTTCCCATATTATTATGTCATATTTGAATTGTATGATTTTTCTTATTTTGCAACTTCGTGAAAGAAATCATAATCGAAATTTCAGAGATTAGAAGCTGGCCCTTATAATAAGCCATCATTTGGAATTTCAAGATATAAAAATCTCCAAATGTCAATTTACTCCAAAAAGGCTCTATTGTAAATATATAACAATCACCAGTTCTCTTTCTCTTTTAAAAAATGTTTGTTTATAGGAAATGAAGAAAACAATCAGTTGAGTTAATTCCTTTATCAGTATATCAAACTGACTAAATATACTCAACCAAAGTGTGTGATGCATCCCCATCGTTGAAACTCAAAAAGCCATCTTGAAATGAATGTAGAGTTTTGGGCCTTAATGTATTAGTTTCATTAGGTAATAATTATATACTATATCATCAGCAAATGCACACATAACACTCCAACTGCATTAATAATAATGATTCATATATATTTTTTTAATTTTCAGTTCAACCAAACGAATCGAACAGAATAATTGACATTTTCGAGAGAGACTGAGAACCAAACCTAAATTTTCGACAAAAAAACACGAAATGTTCAATTTCGATTAATTATGAATATATCATAGTACTCAGCACATATATTGCTGTTTAAATAAGCTATTAAAGGGTTAAAATTTACTAGTACAGTACATGTATCCTATTCAAAACTCTGGTCTTTAAACCCAAAACTGATTCTTTTCCAAATTAGACAAATTCTAATATTCTTACAACGATAAATAGGAGCATGATATCACATACAATTAATCCACTAGAGAGAAAAGATTGTCAGCATTTTCAAGTAAAGGGATAGAAGTTTGAGAAAAGAACACTTCCTAGGAGAATGTAAGCTGCACAGTATGCCCATATGAAATAGCCCCATCTTTTTCCAATACCAGGCAATCCCATTATGTGGGATGCAAACCAGTAGATAAGAGGGCTAGAAGATAAGAAACGAGTCGAAACCTGCCAAACATGATCATAATATCAATTAGATAGGCCTGACAGTAGTAGTACTTGACAGAAACATTAAGAAATCTCAGTATTCTAGAACGGTGAAAACTATTTCATGGACAGATAGGATATACATAATATCAATACTTGACAGATAGACATGTAATAGTATCAGTAAGAAGCAAAGCATAAAAAGGCTACAAAGTTGGAAAATGGTGCAAAAATCAGAAGAGGTCAGGAAAAAAATACAACACAAAAAATCAGGCTCTCATTCTTCCTCATTGTGGTCTTATTCTCATATTTTTAGTTTTAAAGAAATATCTCAGCAATTGTGTACTTGACTAGGCTAATCAACTCTCACACTTAGTCCCGTTTAGCCATTTTGACAGCTATGACTCGAAAAAGATTGAATTTTGCGCATTAATTTAAGGAGGCTTGGAGAATCTTGAATTGGCCAATCCAGAATTAAAGATGCAACTACAGAGTCCAATCAAACAAGGAAAGTCTATGACAGATTGGCTAACACGAAGAAGAATGAACTTTAAGCAGTCTATGATAGATTGACTAACACAACTACAAAGTGAACAAGGAAAGTCAAAATCATTAAGGGTGTGTTTGGATCGAGTGATTTGGATTTGGGGAGGGGATTTGGAGGAAGGATTTGAAATGACACCTAAAATGGTGTCATTTGAAATCCACCGTAGTTACGGAGAAAATAGGTCAAAATGAATGACAAAGGATTTGAAATCCATCGTAACATGAATTCATCCAAACGAACTTAAATGGATTTGTTGATGAATTTGAAATCCATGGATTTCAAATCCTTCAATCCAAACACAGCCTAACAAATTCTGTATATAAACCCTTTTTGTGAACATTAAAATGGACGGAATCAAGAAAAAAAAGCAGTAGAAATGAAAGAAAGAAAGCTAGAACAAGTTTGAGGATGACCTGGACATGCATTACGAAAAACGCTGTGGCAACCATGAAGCTCAAGTGTAGGACAAAAGGAAGAATAACGACAGGATCACATTGTAGGCTATTCAGTGCTTCACTTTTTGATGTCTGTTTAACCAAATTTTCTGTTTTGGTGGCTCTTTTCCTCAATCCAACAACCTGATCATCTGATTTAGATAATTAAAGTGAGTGCCTCCCATGAGATAACAATGTAATATGCAATTAATATAGTTACTTTCTTAGAAGGTCATGGTATTTCCTACTCACTAGATAGGCCAGGGAATGGGGGTTCAAAATTCAGTGAAATGATAATGAGAAAAGTAAGTGCACTGCAAGATAATACAAAATTTAGCATAAGACTGCTACAATAGATGAATATGTATAGGGATATAAGCAGAGGAAATTGTTGTATTGATACTACTTTGAGACCTTTAAACAGGAATCCGTATTATTCCTACATGTTATGGTCATGTTTTACCAATCATAGTTCAATAAAGTGATTGTGATGCAAAAATCATAACATTCAGTTAGAGGTGGCAATCGGGTTGGTCGGGTTGGGTTTGGGTTGGTTCCAACGGTTAAGTGGGTTGGGTTTTTAAATGGTTTTAAGGTGGAACCAACTCAACCCAAAACAAAACCGAAATCAATCCGAAAGGGAACCAAGCCCAACCCGACTCAATACCTTACATTTTGTTCTTTATAATTTAGATTATTGGCAAGCAGTTTGGGTCTAACTTGAAATTAGTTGGACCCAAGTTGGAACCAATTAGGAACCAAAAATAATTTGTACCAACCCAACCCAAACTAGTTTAATTGGGTTGGAACCACGGTTCCGGAACCATTTTGCCACCCCTACATTCAGTCATTAACAACGAGAGATCTTAAAAAGAGTGTTCTATGTCCAATCACCAGAAAATATGTTGGACCAAAGTGAGTTACTTAAAGAGCATATCATGGCTATCCGAATTATTTCACAATCTATCATTGCTATAAGATACCATTAATCTGTATTACAAGAAATGCACACCTTGCAACATGTTAGAACCATCATTTTCTGGAAAACCAGCAGCACTTGGCCCTCCCTCTGACCCCGTAGATAATGAGGATTCAACGAAATTTTTTTCTCTTGAAGAAGCTCGAAGACCAAGTGACAGAAAAACCTCAGGCCATTGCTTCACATAGTAGACAATTGAGCAAAGTGCAAGAGACAATATTGGTGATGCAAGAAGGAAATTAGGCAACTGTTTGACTTGGAAGTATTTTAAGAAGCCCACTCCCCTAACATAAGATGAGAAAAGCATCAGGAATAGGAAACATTGCAATACTGGTTTTCTTCTTATAACAGCACAGATCATCATAATGGAAAAAAGTAAATTTAACTAAGCACACACACATATGCATCCTTCATTATGGAGAAGTCAATATGTGCATGGGATCAAGCAATATCAGGTATCAGGGGGATATAGGATAAAAGAAAAAGATGATACAGTTAGGTGAAAATATTCCCCTTATAGATGTTTGCGTTTATATTTTTCATCTGGGAAGTCTCGCTACTATTGCGAGACCCCATAATCAAAACAAGTTTTTATAACACTAAATAGGGCACAATCTCTGACTTCATGAGATATATAAAAGAAATTTGCAACTAGAAATCTCCACTAATTTAAACCGCAGCTTATAGAGTAAAAACAAAGATATTTCATAAAGGACAATATGTTAAACATACCAATAGTGGCTCTGAATATAATTGTAGAGTAAAGGAGGTCTTGCCTTGCACCAAGGCCTCATTTCATCTGCAGAACGTCCCATGCAAATATTCACATATCCATATGCTTGAAAAGAGATAAAGGGAGTAAAGATCCATAGACAACATAATGCCCCAGTAAGAAGACTCTTCAGTGTAAGCTGGCAAGCATAACGATTGTTGACATACATCTCAAATATAGCGTAAATTAGCAAATCGGATTTGCAAACTCAAAAGACAAACTTCCACAAAAGCTATATTATGAGAAACACTAAAAATCCAATTTACAAAGCTTTCAAATAATCCAGAAATTATATAAGAGCAATGCCAAGCAACCTTTTCTGTTGCCAAACAAAAATAAGTATAGCCAAAAGAGAATACATAAAATGTTTTCAGGTGACTAATAACATCCCTACGGGTTGGAGTGGGCAATCTAGTTAATTCTTGCTCTCATATAACAAATTTCCAATTTATGGAAACAATACTGATGATAGATAATCTTGAACCTTAAATGCACATGCAGAATTCAGTGAAAGCAACTACAAAGGTGTATTACTGTTGAATAATATGAAACCCCGTGAATTATATTATTGATAAAAGAAGGGTATAAATAGTGTTACAATAGAATCTAATGAAATCGTAATCTACCTACAAATATGGAAATAAGATAAAACTAAATAACTACAAGATTATAAAAGATACGATAGGATACTATATAATCTAAACTAATCTAAATATTATCTAACACTTCCCCGCAGTTGAAACGTGGGATCTTGAACGTTGAAACTGGATCCAAATCCAAAAAGATAAAAGCCGGCGATAACCTTGAAAGGCGGCGGCAATGTCTCTAACTCCTTATTTTCAAGAGTGAGCGGTTGTAACATTAAAAAAAATTGATTCTAAGTCCTCGTATGATGAGGGCAGACTGCGATAAGGGCTCAAACTCCTTGAGCGAGCAGTTGTAACATAAAAAAAACAAAACTACAAACCGGCGGCACCTAGATGGAGCGGCAACAATATTCTAAGTCCTCGTATGATGAGGACAGACTGCGACAATAACTCAAACTCCTTATTTGTCAAGGATGAGCGATGATAATATAAAAAATAAAACTAAACTAAAATAAAGTGCGTCGGACGGGATCGGCGACTTAAAAATAGCTGAAGCAAAACACAAGATAATGTATATATGTATATTAGAAAGAAAAAAAAAGATAGGTGCGTCGGACAGGGTCGACGACTTGATGGCGGCAATGAAAGCGAAAGATCGAGAGACCAAGGCTAGAAGCCATGGCTCTGATACCATGTTGAATAATATGAAACCCCGTGAATTATATTATTGATAAAAGAAGGGTATAAATAGTGTTACAATAGAATCTAATGAAATCGTAATCGACCTACAAATATGGAAATAAGATAAAACTAAATAACTACAAGATTATAAAAGATACGATAGGATACTATATAATCTAAACATCCCTACGGGTTGGAGTGGGCAATCTAGTTAATTCTTGCTCTCATATAACAAATTTCCAATTTATGGAAACAATACTGATGATAGATAATCTTGAACCTTAAATGCACATGCAGAATTCAGTGAAAGCAACTACAAAGGTGTATTACAAAGCTAATAGTACATGTCATTGCTGGAAGGAAAAGATAACTCACGTAAGTGCATTTTCTGGAGTAAAAAGCCTCTTTCACTTGGTGCATTGCGCGGTAACATATATAGCCGGCATTAAGCACCCCATTTGACCGTGCAGAACCAGAGAGCGCAAACCAAGATGCTGCATAGAAATCAGTCCCATTCATGAAATAATACAATCCTCCAAATGATAAGAGAGCATAGAGGCTCTCAGAATATCTGCAGATAAATGAAGGTTGTAATTATCATTGTAATACTTGCTACTGGCATTTAATGAGAATAAAGGCTTCAGAAGATACATTGATGAGTAGAATATGGAAGCTGGATTAAAGCAAAACAGGATTGATGCTCTCAATGCTACCTCTGGATCTTTCAAAACACTAACTGAAAGCCTGCGAAAGAAAACAATTAATTAAGGGAGACAAGATTTTACGCACATATTGTGGTGAGATTCCTTAAACGACTAGATGTATAAAGATTATTTGAAAATCAATGTACTTCTGAATACAAGCTGAAAGTCAATGTTTACAAGTTAAAATAATATTACAGATTTGGGATAATATGAACAAAGTGAAATCCATTTACTCATCAATTCTCTATGAGTAATGACATCAGCTGGAAACTCACCGGTATAAATACAATGCAGCAAGAACAAAGGCGATGTTGTTGAGCACATAGCCAGATAATCCTAGCACAGCCCTGTATCCAATCAGGGGTACCAATGGAGCAAAAACTGCAAAGTATAACAAAACTAAAAATTAAAATCTCCCAACTGAGAAGAAAATATGTTGTAGTGTGTGGATAAAGGATTCTATTTAATTTGTTTGATAATGTCATATTCTATCGAGATCGGTCCAATGTTCTTTTTGATTATCCGAATAGGTATGAATTTGAAAATTACAATGAACGCAGCATACCATGGCAACAGTTTTGATATAACAACCACGGTAGTAGGATATGCATGATATTGTGTGAAAATTTTGGCGATCTCATAATTTTGTAAAATATTATACTTAGTAATTGGATTTTAGGAAATAATCAACCGAAACCTTCTCATCCATCAACTCATCAACTAGATTACCAGGCTTTAACCAATCAAAGAAAGCCAATCTAGCCTAACAGAAGCACTTTCCTCTGTTTAATATTGGGTGAAAACATAAAACATGTACAATTATAATCACGCAATAAATTTGCAAGCTTATACACAGTTTCATCCAGTCATCTTCTTCACAAGATATCTAATAACATTCCAGGAACTTTCAAAAAGTGTATCTTTCTAAGCTCAAAACCGAAAAGGCACAAAAAATCATTAAATTCGCTTCTTATATTTCACTTTCTTCAACTAAACACACTTCCTTATTAAAAAAAGTCAAAAGCAATAAACTTGAAGTAAAAAAAAAAAAAGGAAGCAAAACCTGAATTGGAGAAAAAGGAGATGCAAAGCGGGAGGAAAGGCAAGAAGGCGTAGGACTGTTCGTATTCATATCCGCACTGAGCAATGCGAACGAAGTAGACGCTATCCCACACGATGCTGCTCTCAATCGCCGATCCGACGCGAGGAAGGAGAACTGACGAATGATTAGAAGTGAGGGAGAGGCAAGGGGAGTTAATTGAAGCCGATGTATCGTAGGGGCTGAGAATAGATCGGCAGGTGATTATTAGTGTTAGTAGCAGAAGTCGAGATGCGACGGCGTAGCGGAGGAGGACGGCGGTGTGCTGGTGGTGGGCGGTGGTTGCATTCATTACGCCTCGCCTGGGAAATGGAAAAAACAATTTGGAGAAAGTGTTTCTTATTTAAGGTTTTTTTGACGTAATAAAACAATATTATTGTTATGTTTAAATAGTACCTCTTATATATAACAGTGTATCACTAATAAAATAATAATTTTTAAGTAAAAGACAGTAACAAATCAATAATTTAAACTACGGTTTATAAATTTCTCTAAAATTATATATAATCATTTTTATTTTATATATTCATAGGTATTACTCAATTATAAAAACTTCGGGTCTGTTTGGATTGTTTTTGTTTTTGAAGTTTTGCAAAATAGTTTTGTAGAACAGTTTTATCAAAACAATTTTGCAGTGTAAATAATGTTAAAATCCTATTTGGTTGACTATTCTGAAAAAATAAAAAAATTGGGAACATTTTGCAAGGGGAGTGTTTTGATGCGAGGAGGAGTGAAATGAGGAGAGAGAAAATATATTTTTAATAATGAGGGTTTTAGTGATGTGTTTTTTTAGTTTGGAGTGTAAAAGTATTCTGTAAAACTTATAAAAAGGTAAAATCTGTTTTGCAAAATAGCAGATTTTGGAGTTTTGTTTTCAAAAACAGAAAGTGAGAACAAGCCCAACCAAACGTCTTTTTCATATTTTTGTTTTTCCAAAACAAAAACACACTTTAAAAACATTTTATATATAAGTTTGCACCATGCATCGAGCTCTCAAAGAGTGTTTGCAATTGTAAAAAAAAAATAGGAAAAATTACAAATACCTCCCCTCTATAAGTCGAAATAATAAAAAACACTCGGATTCTGCCAAAATTAAATGTACCTCCCCTATAAAATATTTTTCATAACACGGGCACCCCCTGTCCTTTTCTTCGGTCAGCTTTTTGCTGATGTCAGCAAAAAACTTTTATACTTTTTCTATTTTACACCTGATGATGTCATCAATTGATGACGTCATCCACTTCTAATGATATCATATTTTTGATTGACGAAAATACCCTCAGGGGGTGTAAATGTAATATTTTTTTCTCAACCATAATATGACCGTTATAGGGGTTGTGTTTGCTACTGTTTGATCATTTGAGGGGTGCAAATGTAATATAAATTATGAAAGTAATTGAAACATAAGAATTGAAGATTAACCACAAAATTGAATGTAATTTTTCGTATAATAAATTACCAAAGTAAAAGACAATAAGATGAGGATTTACAATTTCTGCATTTTTCTTTATGTTAAGCAAATAATATCATCTCATTATGATACACAAACATCTTCATCCATCGATCCACACTAATTTGTTTGGGGTGTTAGAGACCTGATCCAAAAAATGCTACACCCTCCAAATGCCCTCCAAATGCTACACCGAAGAATAATCATCTCGTGCTTGGCGAGATCCTCTCCACAACCCACTTGAGAAATGTGATATTGCCTACAGCTCCTCTGTCAAATGCTCCAAGTGTCCAATTTACTCCATATACAAAATACAATATCCTAATATTTAAGCAATGGAAGATAATGCTGGCAGATATTTTTTCCCTTACTCGTTGATCAAGTTGCTTTGGCTGGCTAACTACCTTCTTCGCCTCCAGCCAATAGGGTCCCTTGATAGTTTTCTTGGTTTTGCATTACACAATTCAAAGGCATCATTCAAAGGCTTGAAAATAGCCTTCTTCTTCTTCTTTCCCATTGCTACAAACCAAGATCAAAAGCTCAGTAAGGAAGCTAAAGATTTCAGATAGTAAAAAACGAGCAGGAAAAATCGCGATGAACAGTAAATTCGGCGGTAAAAATAAAATTACTCCCTCGATACTTATCATGGTGAGACGTGTGAGGTACCAAAATGCTCGTCTTGATTGCCCCGACAAAGCCCAGTAATCGGATTTGAGAAAAAACTTACAATAAGGTACCATAAATTAAAAACGTAAAATACAGAATTTTATCGAAAAAAACTCAAAATCTCTAAAAAAATTCGAAAAACTTACATCATTTTGCACGACATTGATTTTGTTCTGTTTTGCTAGTGCTTGTTAATGGTAGATAGTTCCTCTAGGTGAACAACAATGTCACTATCTCATGAAAACATTTGAAAAACCTAGGTTTGTGAAATTGGGGGGTTTTCTCAAGACGTGAGTGAAAAAAATGGAGGTAAGGGTATTTCGGTCATTTCATATTTCACAATTTATTTTGTTTTTTTATTTTTTGCTCAGAAATTATAGAGGCATATTGGACTTTTCACCTTTTCGGGCAGGCAAAAATATGGGCAGCGCTCATCAGAGGAGGTATTTGTAATTTTGGCAGAATCCGGATGTTTTTTGTTATTTCGACATTATAGAGGGGAGGTATTTGTAATTTTTCCAAAAAATTATAAGTAAAAGAATAATAATAAGTGGAAAATTATCAAGAGGATAAGTAGCAAGTAGTGTTTGTAATTGTAAATATAACAAATATGTTTCAAATAGATTAATTTAAATCAACTTACTTTTTAGTCAAAATCAGTTATTCAAGAATCAGTAAAACTAAAATCTTTATGTTATATATAGATCAAGAGAATTAGAATTAAAGGTTAATTTTGTATAGGAAAATGCTATATACCACTTAAAATCATGTCACCTAATTTTCACCTCCCATGTGTCAATCCAAATCATCATCCAAGTCACTATCCCATTTAGAATTGAATTATTATTTTTCTTTTTATATTTATTTTCTTTAACATTTTATTTCTAAGCATTCTCTCATTTCCTTATTCACACTCATTAAATCCTTAATTCATGCTCATCAAATCTAATTTATCTAATTAAATGGATATTGTTAGTTTCTTTCCTATAGTCTTGTTAATTTGTATTACGTGAGTTCTAAATCAGTTTTGACTTAGATTAATGTGAAATTTAGCTATTTGAGATGTACTGTACATAATTAGCCAAATCAAGTAGTCTTCTTCAAGGGTTGAAAACGAATAAGACAATAATAGTGTACTTCTATATCAAGTAAAATTACCGTGGAAGAATTAATACATGAAAGACCAATTGGAATTCAAATACTAATTGAGCACTATTGAGAAGATTGAGTGAAAGTTGATCGACAACAAATTTTAATACATATGCAGATTATTTATTAGATAATTTAATTTTGTAGAAAATTTGATTTGAAGATGAAATGTATGGATAGTGGGGATAGTGGATAAGGCAAGAAAGTAGGAGAAATTTTAGGAACAAAATCAAAAAGATAATGAAAATCAAAAAGCAAAAAGAAATCTAAATATTGAGTTGGAAGATGAATATGATTTGAGTTAGATGATGATTAGGATAGCCACATAGGAGGTGAAAATTAAGTGACATATAAAGGGTGGTATATATCATCACTCTTTTGTATAAACTCCCAAATAGATTAATTTAAATCATAAGTTCTTAAACATTTATTTTATTTTAAAAGTTAGCATAATAATTGGTTAGTTAAGATAAGACTAGTTTTTATAGTCTCGTTGGACCATCATCTTAAACCATAAACGCTACAATGGTGCAAGATTTGAATATTTTTTATGATTTTCAAATTGTATTTTCATTCAAAATTTTGACAAATATAATCTAATTTTTATAATTAAAAAATATCTGATATGTTTCATAAATTTGACATTTAGAATTGACCACTTAGACTATGTACACCAAAAGGGGAATTGAGGGATGAAATTAAAATGATGGCTTGCAGCAAGTAGGAATTGTGTAGGGAAAATAGGCTGAAAATTTCAGGAGGGGAAAAATTCCCTAGAAGGGAAATCTTGATGTGGGCCCCACTTATATAAAAAGAAAAACAAAAAAAAAGAGTCACTGGGATGCGTGGCAGCGTCCCAGTGGTCCTTATTTTTTTTCTCTTTTTTTTGTAATTCGTTTTTGTGAGTATTAATTATGCAAAATTAATTTTTTTTCACCATTAATTTTTTTTTTTCAAGCTCTATAAATAAAGCCTAAGTTTGTGTCATTTGGACACCAAATTTTTTTTAGGTTTTTACTCCATATTTTCATTTCAATTTTCAATTTAAGTTTAACCTTCAATTTACTTCATGGATCCTAGAAAAAACTATAACTTTCCTCAAAACTACAACTTTCCTAATCACCCTATGAATCCTAATATGCAACCTCAAAATGAAGAAAATCCTCAAAATATGGGGATGCAACCTAGTTTTCAAACACCATATATGATGCCTCCAAATTTTGGTATGCAATACCCATATAATCATCCTTATATGCCGTATGGCTACCAACCAGTTTCTGGAACCAATTATGCTCCAACCCCAAGCACTGAACCTACTAATGAGCAAAACATACCCCATTTGACTAGTGGATCGATGGATATCCCCAAATTTTCAAGTCAAATCTCTCTAGGAAATGCTGATGGGGATACTCCCCATAGTTTTCTATCTCCAAGCAAAGAAGCACCTAAGAAATGAAAATAGGACAGTTGGAGCACCAAAGATCCATATATAGGAACCATGCAGCTGCACATCAAAGGCTCATGGCCGACTACTTTGACGATTCTTGCACCTACACTGACATGCAATTTCGAAGAAGATATCGAATGAAAAGACTGGAAGGAAGGGACACATCTAAGAAGAAATCCAGAGGATCCTCAATTAGATCATCCAGGAAATCAAAGCTCGAGGAAGAGCTATCCAAATTATCAACTGCTAGTGAAAAATTTGAACAGTCTAGGGAAACCAGTACTTCAACTCTGCTAGACTATACACGTACTAAGAAATTGGAGATGTACTTGATGTTGAAGAACAAAAAAGATCGTGATGAAGAAGATGAAGAGGTGTTTACTATGTTGAAGAAGGAGTTGTTCGGGCATTAACTTTCATTTTAATAAGTGTTTTTTTTTTTTCTAGTTAAGAGTGTTTATGTGACGTATATGTTTTTTAAGAATGTTTTAAGTGTAAGTGTTAAAGAAATATTAATATAAAGTGGTGTTGTGTTCTGAATGAAAGTGACTACACTTTGCACTATTTTCTAAATGTGACATGAAAATGACTACACTATGCACTATGTCCTGGTGTGAAAATGACTACACTCTGCACAATGTTTGGTGTGAAAATGACTACACTATCCCTAGATTCAATGTAGTTAATATATAATTTGGAGTCCGAATATATCATTCATTATTAATAAATGTGAAGAGTGACTGCACTCTGCACTATGTCCTGGTGTGAAAATGACTACACTCTGCATAATGTCTGAAAATCTTATCCCTAGATTCAATGTAGTTAATATATAATTTAGAGTCCAAATATATCATTCATTATTAATAAATGTGACATGAGAGTGACTGCACTCTGCACTATGTCCTGGTGTGAAAATGACTACACTCTGCACTATGTTTGAAAATCTTATCTTTTGATTCAATATAGTTAATATACCAATTGGAGTTCGAATTTCATTCATTATAAATAAATGTGATCTACCCTAATATGATATACCAACCCAAAATCTCATTCATCTTATCATCTAATGGATCCAACACCAAATATTTTTAGTTTCGAAGAGTTTCAACAACAATATAAGTTAGAAAAATCTGTACTCGAACGACGAAAACAAATAATTGAAGAGTTGCAAAGTATAGACAACAAAATACCTAAGAGAAAATTCATATATAGGAACTATGCAGCTGCACATCAAAGGCTCATGGCCGACTACTTTGACGATTCTTGCACCTACACTGACATGCAATTTCGAAGAAGATATCGAATGAAAAGACCAAAAGAAAGGGACCCATCTAAGAAGAAATCCAGAGGATCCTCAAGTAGATCATCCAGGAAATCAAAGCTCGAGGAAGAGCTATCCAAATTATCAACTGCTACTGAAAAATTTGAACAGTCTAGGGAAACTTGTACTTCAGCTCTGCTAGACAATACACGTACTAAGAAATTGGAGATGTACTTGATGTTGAAGAACAAAAAAGATCGTGATGAAGAAGATGAAGAGGTGTTTACTATGTTGAAGAAGGAGTTGTTCGGGCATTAACTTTCATTTTAATAAGTGTTTGTTTTTCTTCTAGTTAAGAGTGTTTATGTGACGTATGTTTTTTAAGAATGTTTTCAGTGTAAGTGTTGAAGAAATATTAATAAAAAGTGTTGTTGTTGTAACACCCCATTTTTGAAAATCTTGCATAAAATATTTTTGCATACAAATACAATTTTTATTTATAGTTTATTATTGCTCATTCCTTCAATGTTTTAGACAAGCTTTACGTTTAATCGATAATAACGAGCTAATGTTTTCTCAAGTTTGAAAAGTCTTGTAGAATAGCTACCCGAAAAAACCGAGTTCGATCGTGATGCACTCGACAACATATGTAATTATGAACAAAAAAATGGATAAGTTGCATGTGTAATATATAATTTCAATAATTAACATATATATAATTAAAACATATATATATATATAAATTAACATATATATAATTAAAACATATATATATATAAATTAACATATATATTATTAACATACATATATATATATATATATATAAAGAGAGAGATATGTTTATTTTATTTGGGGAATGACAAGTGTCTAACTTAGAAGCCTCAACCCATTGCATGATATTAGGTGTCAACACCTAATTCTTTCCCTACCATGACTCATCTTGGAAACCATTTAATTAAGCTTTGTTCATATGTCTCTATTCCTACACAAACATATCTCTTTTACACAATCTCTCTCCCTTCTCTTTACCATCTCTACACTCTCAAGAACACCTTCACTTTTTCATTCAAAAATCATACTTTTTCAAAGGAGTTAAAGAAGCAAAATCATAGCAAGTAGAGAGGGGTAAGTAAGCTCAAAGTGTAGTAGTCTTGATTTTAAGCATAAAAAACTTTGTTGAGCTTTCAAGAGGTGGTCTTTTATTTCTTTTGCTAAACTTCATCATTTACTTCTTTAAAATCATGATTAAGTTGCTAAAAATTGATTGCATATATGATCTAAAGAGAGATGCCTCCTATGTGATGAGTTTTTGTTGCATGTGTTGTTTTATGTGGTTGATTGTCAAAATATGTCTTTATTTGGAGTTAAGGGTACAAATGCATGTTGAAAGGGGTATTGCATGTATGATTTCTTTACATAAACTCATTGCATGTGTGATCTAAAGATAAATCCCCACAATATGAAAAGTTTTTGTTGAATAATTTGTTTTTTTATGGTTGATCTTCAACTAAGTGTCATTTTAAGTGTTGATGGTGTGAATAGATGTGAAAAATAGCTTTGCATGTTTAATTTTCTTACCTAAAACTATTGCAAGTATGATTTGAGAGTAATCTCCTAGAAGTATGATGAAATTTGTTGAATATTTTGTTAAATGTGATAGATCTAAAAAAATATGTCATTTTGAGTGTTGATTGTGAAATTGCATGTTGAAATTGACTTTGCATGTTTGATTATCATGTCTAAATTTGTTGCATGTGTAATAATATTATGTTGAGGTGGTTTTTATTGAGGATATTTGGTTATAAAACTTGGAAGTGCATTTTTATTTTTAGGAAATATGTGAAGTTGAGCAGTTTGTGAAGAATCCTGAAATTTCAGTCCACTTTGTTGATTTTTATAAATTTTTATACTTGAAATTTTAGAACACTATTTTAGTATGTTGTTATATATGAGATCGGGAGTCTATGGTTAAAATTCGGTGATTTTTAGATTTGTGTATGAATTATGATGAATTTTCAAAAGTAGTCCCGCTTGAATTACAGTTTTCTATGGTAGCTTTTCGATGTTGTTTAGGTAATCAAATGAGAAAATTTTTTCATGTTAATTTTTTTGGAACCTAAAAATCATGTCTAAATGATATGTATAAAATTTTGAAAAGTTTTGAATTTTGTGGGATTTATTTTAAAATTCGTTTAGTATAGACTGTCAGGTGAGCTGCCAAAATTTTAAGGTTGCGCGGTTTTGTATTTATTTGAAATCAGTTGAGATATTTTCTTATTCTGAAAATTTTTACTACATTCTCATGTGTGTGTTGTTAAGTGTTTCATAAAGTTTTAGAATTTTTTGAGTAATATAATAATTTATAAAATTATTTTAATTCGGGCAGTCTGTTCTAAAATTATTCATGACAAATCATATGTTTTGTAAGTAAAAGCCAAATTCATAATTTTAATTGGTTTTAGAAATTTTGTGGAATGTTTTACAAAGCTTATGTCTATGTTTCTATAGGGTTTGAATAAAAAACATATGATAGTTATGAGTGTTTATATATTAAATGTTATTTTGTTATTGTTTAACCACTAGAGTTTAATAGATAATAATAAACTACCTATATTTAAATATATGTATATACATGTTTTTGAAACACATACGTTTTAAAATCTAAATGTTTATGAACGGTCGAGTGCAGTACGAGACGACCAGACACTTCAGGAGCCATCTCGCATCTAAGTGAAACGTCAAGTGGGTAACGTTTATTTTCAGTTACATTGATTAGAATAACTCTTATGTTGGATGAGATGAAACGACATGATAGAGTACCAGGTTGACGAATCTTGGAGTTAAGTACTGGGGTTGACGAACCTTGGTGTAGATAAGTTAGGCCATGTTGACGAACCTTGAAGTAGACCAGGTTTTCGAACCTTAGAGTTAGGCCAACGAACCTTGGAGTAGACCAGGTCTTCGAACCTTGGAGTTAGGCCAGGTCTTCGGACCTTGGATGATGCTTTCGACGTACTGGTTAATCTTTTCAATGCAAATGCACGTAACCGTTATCCACTAAGATTTCTCAAATCTTACGTTGCTCGATTTAATCTTTTTCAGGTCCAACTTACGACGAAGCGGATGAGTAACCAGCTGTATGGACTTTCCTCTAGCAGCAGCATGTATATATGTTATGTTTTAATATATGTAAATGATTATAAATTAGATGATGCTTAATGTTTTGAGAACTACTATTTTCGTTTAAGTAAAGGATTTTCATGTGTTTATTATAACAATGTTTTGATTTGCAAATGTGGGTATAACACGAGTCAGTTTTGCACGGTTAGCTTTTAAAGTGAAGGAAAAAAAAAAGTACTCGTGTTTTTTTAACGAAGCCTTCCGCTGTATTTATTTACGAAATATTCTTTGAAAAATATATTTCTCACGCTCAAAGTCACGATGGCAACTCGACTCCTATTAAGTTGGGGTTGGAGTGCTACTGTGTTCTGAATGAAAGTGACTACATTCTGCACTATTTTCTAAATGTGACATGAAAATAACTACACTCTGCACTATGTTCTAGTATGAAAGTGACTGCACTCTGCACAATGTCCTGGTGTGATAATGACTACACTCTGTACTATGTCCTGGTGTGAAAATGACTACACTCTGCATTATGTCTAATGAATACACTCTGCACAATATCTGGTGTGAAAATGACTACACTATCCCTAGATTCAATGTAGTTAATATAATTTGGAGTCGGAATATATCATTCATTATTAATAAATGTGACATGAGAGTGACTGCACTCTATTTTACTTTCTTTGCTTAATGAATGCTGAACATGGATAAAAATTTGCCCTAATATAAGAAATTTGAAAGAGAGAGAAAATTGAATTACATAGGCTTATGCTTTTTACTCCATATATAAAGATCAGCATCTATTTGATAAACAGAAAATATATTCGATTGTTTATTTATTATTTTTTGTATTTGAGGTGACATCATAATTTCATATCAAATATTAATAATTTTTTGTATTTGAGGTGACATCATAATTTCATATCAAATATTAATAGATACATTATATTTACGAATTTATGAATAAAAATATAATTTGAAAAATTATTCAAAATTAAAGGAAAAAACTTATTATATTGCAAGATTCTCATAATTTCTTAAAGTAACAATATGTATATTAAATATACTAAAATACAAAATAAGTTTATACAAGAAAAATAAAAAAATGAACAAAAATTTGTGCTAAAATTACAATATATACAATTTAGTGTATGCAAAGACGGTAAACAAGAACAATGGCCGCCATACCCTCACGCAACGAAGTACTCTCACTCTTCCGATCACTACTCCGGACGGCCCGTCAGTTCACCGATTACAACGTTAGGGAGTACGCCAAACGCCGCACCATCGACGCCTTCCGCCACAACCAACGCACCTCCGACCCGGCCGCCGCCTTCGCCGATGGAAAGTCTCAGCTCGCCGTCGCCAAACGACAGGCCGTTATCTACTCGCTCTACGAGCCTAATATCAAGAGCGTCATGGAAATCAATTAATAATCTTCTATCTCACCTGCTTTCCTTTCAATCCATTTAGGTCAGTACTCATTTTTAGGGTTTTCTGTAGCTTTTTCTTATTTTTGACAGATTGAAAAGAGCTCAAGCTTATTTATGTTTTTGCTTTGTTTGTACTGACCATGTTAGTTAATCCTGCAATTCATGGAATTTGTTTTCATTTTAATTTCGTTTCTTCTGTTTTCACCAAATTATATCAGCTAGTCTTGTTAATTTTATTTTAGTTTGTCTTCTTCGTCTAGTTATTGTATATATCTGCGACAATCAATTCTTAGTGAGCCATGATAGTCTTTTGATTGTGCTGTAGGTCTCGAGATCGAATATAATTTCAGTTTAGGTTTCTTTTTTCATATTTGGTTCTGGGTGCGTTCTAGAACTTGCGGTTAACTTAAAATTCTATGAATTTGTAAGTATGGGGGTTTCTCTTTTACTTTTTTCGTTTACTTCATGTTCTGTTCTGTTCTATTATGTTTTCTGTAGTCTGCTTTGCGACTCATTTGAGCTGGCTTTATATGTTGTTGAATAGAGCTAAATTAGCTAATGGAATTGCATTGTCTTGTTGGAAGTATTCAAGACATTCCGATTGCATATTTTGGTGTAATGTTAGAGATTTGTTGTTTTGCATGAGTCTCAGTTGGGTTTCTTTTGTCAAATGGATACTAGATTAGTTAAAATGTCGATATACTCAATCATAATATTTAGGATTTGTTTTGCTGACATTATTTTTTCGTAGCACCATCTGGTTATTGCTGAGGGAAACTTGTGCTCAACTTTTCTGAGTTTGTAGTACATTTTCAAAAGGCTTCTCAACATGTGGTTTTGTTCGACAAACAATTGGTCTTTAATTGGAACCACTCTAATTGATTAAAGATTGCCTTTATGTCTGTTCCAACAGAATGGTTACATAAACATGATATAGTTAGTGCAAAAAGTATGTCTTTTTTCCCAATGTCAGTGACAGTCATATACTAGTAATTCTAGGTGTGATTGTGTGAGGTCCTTGCACTAGATATAATTTAGTTAAGAATGAATTATATTTGATACCACCACTACTGAATCATTCGATGTTTCCGTTTAAAATTTGAACTGATCTGACTGAAATGAACACTGGATGTCTGTGATTAGTTAATTTTCATACTCTTTATATTTAAAGATGTTCATTATTGATATATCTGATATTCTCCATAGTAGATATAGAATGTGGTTAAAGAACAGAGAATATCTAGAGTTCGTTGGTATAGTTTTTCCAGATGAGGGGCTCCATTAAGGGTTTGGAAGGGCTTTAATGTTTTCTAGTGGTCTAGTTGTATTTGGAGGCAAGACATGATTTGCTGGAAGCTCTTTTTGAAGAAAATACCATAATCAGTTTTAAGCATGGTGGTGCTTGACCTGCTTATAGATTACAGATTAATACCACTTAAGAGAATTAGGATCATAATTTAGGTTTGCAAACACTCCCATATGATTTATTTCAAGTCATAAGCTCATAAGTAATTACTTTAAGAGTTTCTAAACATTCTTTAAGAGTGCAAGAATGGAAACATCGTTTGATTCCTATTCACGAGCAAGAGACAGCCAATTATGTTGCTAAATAGGTTGCGAGCATATTGAGTTGACTGCATATTAGTTAAAGTATTAGTCAATACTGAAATGAAGTCCATGGGGCTTTATAAGAGTCTTGTGGTAGTTAGAAGTGGTGAATTTAGTCAAATATATGTAAGTTTGTCAACTAAAGAAACAACCGACATAATGTGTAAATGGTTTTTTGTGGTTTTAACTTATTGGATCAACATATTTTGCATTTCTAATCTGCTGCAACTGTGTGTTTTGTTTTATGTCCTTAAGTCATGCTCAGAATGTGTAAAAACCACCCACCCTCTGGTCATATGGCCAAAGGTGGAAGGGGCATATTGCACTCTGTCCACTTCAGAATCACCCTCTCTTCATCAAGGGCAGGGCAAACACTAGCTATTTTGATAATGTTATTTATCTTATGGTAGAATTTTTTTTCATTTGTTGGTAAAGGTTGCATATGTAAATGTAATTTATTATCTCAGTCCTTCAATGTTACTGAAAGTCTCTTAGAACTTCAACCTTGTCTTTGTGTTATTTGATCTTTTTCAGGACATGAAAGGAATGGGAGGTGAAAATGCTGTGACAACGAAGAAGAATACTTGCTTTTTTACAAGAGCGGATCAGTGAATGCAATTCTTGATGTAATTTTATCCATCTATTAAAGAATAATTGCTACCCTACAACAACACATGAACATATGAAGAAACCTAGTTTTCTGGTCATAATATGAACTTGTTATGTGCTTTTTCCTTGATATTTCTTGCGTGTATTCTCTCGATACCTATATGCTTAAGTAGGCAACATTCTATTAGGCACCTTTATTGTGTTTCATTTTGTCTCCTTGGAGCTGTAGTAGAAACTGTGCGCGAATTTCTCAAGTGTTACTTTCAACTATTCTCATGTTGTAGCAGAGAATTAGGTTAGAGTGAGCGACTCGTTTTTCTTTTTGGAAGTACACGGTTTTGGAGGAGAGCTACCAAATATACTTACATAAGGTGCAATTGAATATCGAAATTTCAACTCATTGCAAATATAGGGGTGTGCAAGAATAGAGTTTGGCTAAACAATTAATTTATTAATGTTCAAACTTGTTTGAACCTTTGTCAAGCTTTTGACAATTATGTGGCTTAGTTTGATTGTTAACTATTATTAATACATCGAGCTGAAATAGCTTTAAATTTTTTACACAATTTTTTTCATTTGTAAACTAATCGAGTATGGCTTGAATTGAGATCAAATGTGAATGAAATAAGATGTCTAACTTAAATGTTTAACGAATAGAGTTCAAATTGAGTCTAGAGCTCGCCTTTGCACCTAGTAGTTTGATTCATTTTGCAGCCCGAGTGAATCTAGAACCTAGTGAGACATTCGATTGCAGTTTCGTAATGAATTGTGAATGCTGCATTATACAATAAGATATGAAATTCTGTTACTAGCAGGATATATGCAGTTGTTGTAGCTAAAAGTGAAGGCATATTAAATGCCTAACAATGTTACACAAACATAGCAAGACTTTTTCTTGAACCTCCCATACTCTCCAACTAAAAGGCTCCTCCTCCAAGACAAACCACCCTCATTTAATTGATGCCAAAAAAGCTGTTTCAACCAATGTTGCTTGTCAACTTTTTCATAACATGATGATCAATGGAAAATGGAAAACTAAAAGATAAATATAAGAACTACACTTACATACTTGAGAATGGTCAATTGTGCAAAGGATTGGGTCCATGTGGAACCAGTCTCTTTTCAATGCTGTATATGGGGTCAATCTCACTATCCGGTGGTGGGTTTTGGTGACGCTTTCGAGGATGAACGAAGAAACGAGGCTGACTTTGAGAAAAGGATGATATTGAATAGCTAAGTTGAGGATGATATTGGTTGACAAACTTGTGTGGGTTTGTAGTTAAACACTCAGTTTTTGTTGCAACCATTATGAGGACAATTAGAATGGTGATTGATGTTGAGTTCTTCATGCATGCAGTTTAGTTTTGTGATAATTAAGAAGAGAAGAGAAGAGAAGAGAAAAAAGAATATGAAGAAGAGAAGAGAGAGTTATTTTTGTATTTAAAACAGCAACAAGTGTTATATGAACACTCATAAATGCTATAATCAATGAGGCTTCTCTTTTCTTGGCATCCAAAACAGAAAAAAGCTGGTTCTGGTATTAAGTAAGGCATTTAGACCGTATGTAAGTAGGCAATGCTAGTTTATTTTTATTTTACAAGTTAAAAGGAGATTTTGGCTATTGCCCATATATAGGGCCAATTACTTGGTTTTATCAAGCTTGGTTTGATAAAAGATATAAAAAACTCTGAACGAGCCTTTAACAATCGAGCTCAAACTCAAACCAAACTTGAGCAACTTATTGCATTCGATAAATTTTAAAACTCGGCTCGAACTCGATTTAATGAGCACAAAGATATTAAAAGTTTGTAAAAAAACTCAAATGAAATCAGAAGCGAACAATATCATTATTTCAATTTATCAGGAAATATAGATTCGTAGTAAGAGTTTACAAGATGCTACCCTGCAGTTTTACCATTTTGTTTTAGAAATCGTAGGAGTACATTTATTGGTAAACATTAATTGCCTAACATATTTTGGCAATGGAAAATAATTGAAATTCAATTGTGAAATTTTAAGTTGGGCCGGATAATTGAAATGCTATTCTATTGTTAAGTGCAAACATATTCCAGAGATTCTATATTATAACTTCAACATTTCCCCACATGTAAGGGGTAAAATAGGAAAACAACTTATGCTCTCTTGGAGGGGGCTAAGTGCATTTTTTTCAGAGTTTGAGGGGAAAAAGTGAAATTCGCCCATCTAAATGGGTAACAACAAGAGTAAAGTATAATTTTGAACCAATTATTGACATGAAAAATTATAAAGAGCTTCCAAAATTGACATGAACATCACAAGTCACAACAAACTCAGATTCACAAGAATTGAACAAGTTTTCATAAACACACGCCAGCGTTCCAGACTAACAAATCGCAAATGTGTCATAACTCTGATGAAATCGCGATCACATATAAAAGCAACCAGAGTTATTAAACCGAAGAAGAAATGTGCAAGTGCAATATCGAAAAGGTTATACTAGTATAGATATGTGAAGATGAAGAATATCATCAATTAGCAATCGGGCCCCACACACTCGTTATTTTCCAAGCAAACGACGTGTACGCTGATTAGCACCTTTAACTCGGTAATTAATCTCATCCACATCAACCTCAACATGATCCAAAGCTTTGTTATGCCTGAATTGGGTGTGAAAATAAACAATTAGCACCTTTCTATGGTTAAGGTTCAATTGTAAATATAAAAACCTGTCAGTTATCACACAGTTATTTCTGCAGAAATTATAAGAAAAAATATATATATACACATATATATATGATGAGTTAAATCAGAAGAAGAGCTAACCTATCAATTTCAGAGCCCATGTCAATGGCCATATCCTTTAACTCCCCCAGTATGTTACTTAAATCTGCAAAGGCATCATCTTGTTTCGTCTTCTCTACCTGTCATAGTACCGCGTAATACCCATCAGTCATGCTACTTGAAGACACAATACAGAATGTCTCGACTGAAAATAATTGATTTTAATATAAATGATATCACAATAATCAAAATTTTAAAGAATGATTTTATATTATTGTGGTCAATTTTAACTTATCGCAAAAAATGGGTTTTGCATTTTGACAACCCAAAAATGATTCTAGAATTTGGTTGCAGAATGCCTCTGCAATCACTGAAGACAAAAACTTGTTTCAGTTTAGGTTGTGAAAAAGACCTAAAGGTCTAAAATGATTTCACGTGCCCAAACGGGCGGGCCAAACTAATAAAATAGATGAACAAGTTCGTATAGTATGTTTTTCTTCAATTATTTAATCGTATTTAAATCTAAAATTTAGGCAAGAATCACTCTAATCCTGAAACTTTCAGAAACTTGTTACAGAGATCTGTGAAAGATAAATGCAGTTCCTGAGGTCCTATAAAATTACGGAGTTTTATTAAAAAATTTGGAGAATTTTGTTATTGTGGGTCAAATATTAATAAAGGAAGTCTCTGTGTCTGTGTTGATGCAACTGGTCTTAAAACTAACAGCAACCAAGTTATAAACGAAACACCAATAAGCTTCAAAATTTTGGCTATTTAGTTATTGATCCAAACTAATGCTTAAATGTCGGAGATCACCAACATACCTCAACTTTCTGCAATGCATTACTGGGTTCGGAAGGTGGTGTACGAGTATGAGACCGTTCCTTTGAGGCAGAAGTCAACCCTAATCTTTCCCTCTGCTCCAAGTGGTTACCCTTTCTTTGTACTGGATCATCTACAGGACCATCATATGATTAAACCACAAGAACATGGATAAAATACTAGATTAAAAAGGCGAAATGGAAAATTACCTCTAGTGATTAGAGGGCCCGTAATTGGGCGAGTCTTCTTAGGCTTCCATGTCTTGGAGAACATGCCCCCGAGACTTCCCAAAAGCTTCTCACCCTAAAATCAATGAAAATTACTTTAGGAGTCTGATTAATCAAAAGCAAAAGAGTTTACAGTTACATAACTTTTACAGGTCGAACAAGGAAAGAAAGCAGCATATTCAATGTACAGTAGCATTACGATAAATCATAAAGCCATCTCACATGACTATTCTAGTTCATATGTTCAGTTGGCAAGCCCAATATGACCAATTGTATTTGTTTCACTGTGTAGATAAATTTTATGTCTTTTTGCAATAAAAAATGAGATTAACAATAGAAAAAGCATATAATTTTCAAAATCATAAAATAACAAATTAGACCACAAGTGTATACACTCTAATTAAAAATTTCTGATCTGAAGGTAGAAAAACGATGAAGATTGCACAAATCACTTACTATATCATTAATCTTCTCAAAAACACAAGTATTTACTGATTTCTAATTTATTAAAAAGACATACATACCCTACTAAGGTCATGGTCTATGTCAGCAGCAACCATGTGAGTTCGCGTAATTTGCTCTCCCTGTTGATGCAATGTAACCAAAGTCTTAGTAGCATCTTCTCTAATATCCTCAGCAATCTTCAAACAATTGTTGACAGTCTTTGTAGTCTCTTCAGCTTTATATACAGCATAATCTTCCAGTTCTTGTACAGACTGATTCTCTAATCCTCCGGAGTCACGAAAATCATTCTTGTATTTGTTTCTAGCTGATGAAGAAACATAGCTTTGAGATGATGGAGTACTTTTAATATCACCATCATCAAATGGATTTGTACTTAAATCTGAGGTAAAGAGTGAAGGTTCTGAAGATGTTCGTGCAGGGTTTTTTGAGGTTTGCTTATTATCAATCTCGTCATCTGAATCAAAAGGATTAGCAGAGGTCTTAACTAGATGAGGGTCCTCGGTTTTGTGTCTAGAAAACCTATGTAAGGGAGATTTCTTTAGACCAAACATTTTGTTCTAGCAAAATAATGTGGATGGAATTAGGCCAAGTATAGTTTGAGGGCCTGCACTTCTGATCACTAAAATAATCTCACCGAGCGTCAATACAAACCTGAAAAATTATTTCAAAATCATGAATCAAACCGCAAGGGAGAGTAATATTGTAAAATCTTAGCTACAACCATAAGTCAAAAACAAGAAAAAAAATTTCAAATGGATACTATTGTTTTTTTAACAAATGGAATTAGAAGGAAAGAAAAAACATTGTTAAAGGATCCTTATTCAAAAAAAGGTCCTTTTTACATTTGATAATTGAAAAGTAAAACCTTCCAGAAATTAATAGAAAAAAGAAAATTCAGAATACATCAACGAAAAAGGGACAGAGAAGTAATTCCAGGTCCACATCAACCATATCCTTTTTTAGGATTTATCCAATTACAAAAGTTTTAACAATCAGATGCTACATTTCTCGGTCATAGATCATCAAAATAGAGAACATTGACCTTTAGCAGTTGAACAGTTCATAATCCAGAGACTTTTTTCTTTCGTTCTACAATTTGTGAAGAATTAATATCAAAGATCCATACTCAGTAAGAAAAGATTCAAAAAAATAAAAACCAATTTCATAAACACAACAAGAAATTCTTAAGCAACAAAACACGATTTTCAATTAAATTATACACATAGCAGCAAACTGGCCTTTGGAAAAAGAAAAGGTGAAAGTCTACAGACTGTTCAGAAGAAGACTAACAAGTCTTCAAAGTTTCCCCTGAAAACTAAATAACAAGAGTTTGAATTGCATCAAACACAAAATACACAGTTCAACAAAAGATACCTAAATAATAACCGTGCATAATCAAACCGATAATATCACATCAAATCTTGAACGAAGCAAGAAAAGATAAATACAAATCTACAATTCATATTACGACGAAAAACTCGATTAAGTAAATAAATAAAAATAATTCGCAACTTAAGAAGGAAATCCATGGCGGTATACCTGAATTTCAAGAAAGATAATTTTCGATTAGGAAAACTCCGAACGTAACGCTTCTGTATCTAGAAAAAGATTCAACAAATATAGAGGGGATAAAATCTAGAGAGAGAAAGTAGGAAAATGGATTTGCGTAGTGGGTTTAGTTGAATTATATAGAAATTTAAACTATTATTAATGCCTCCTATGTATTTATTTTAAAAATAATAAAATAAAAAAGACCAACAGGCGCGTGGAATAAGTACAGGTCAAGTGGACAAATATGACCGTTTCTCTCATTGTGGCCCCTACTAACTATTAATCAACACAATAGTAACAAGTTATAAAAATTAGGGAAATTATTAAAACTCATTTAAATGAATTTTTATATTCCGAAAATCCAAATTACAGAAAATTACTAAAATTTCTTTAATCCAAATAATTAATTGCGCCATATTTTAATTCCAAAAAATTCCAAATATTTAGGGTTAACAGATTCTATTTTTCTAGAAAATTTATATAAATACTTGAGATATCAATTGTGGTTTTAATTTTAAAATCTTCAGATCTCTTTAATCTTATTAAACATTTGGGGTATTTTTGGATAATTACGATTGAACCTTTTTGCGTTGCAAAACAATGTTTTTACAAAGTTAGAAATTCAATTTTTTTCTAGTTCAATTTTAGGATAATAAATTCTTTTTACAAACTCAAATAAGCACTTATTTACATTAAACCTAGCACGACCCAAATGTTTTGTATCTAACGACGACCTATAGAGTTATTTTTTTCTAGTGTTTTTTTTTTTATTTTTTGTTTGATGAGATAAACCAAAAACATATAAAGTCTCTAGTTTTATGAATCTTCCATTTGTACCAAAATAAACAGCCCTTTATTTTTATATAATTTGGTAGGCAAAATAATTTTTTATTGAATAAGTAGAGTCAATATAATATCATATAATTTTTACAAAAAAAGTCGCACAATTTTCAGCAAAATTCATGGTTTCTGAAGAAAAACTATTTGTCAAAACCAAATTTACAATTTTTTGTATATAATTGCCCAAGAATAAATAAATTCCTTATTCCTTTAACATAGCATAACAATTACTTATTCCTTATCTCATCACTGCAACATGATTTGTACTTTTCTTGCATAATAATAAATACTCGAAAATTAAATTTTTTTCACAACCTAATCCAGTCACTAATCAATTCAAAGTTCTATTAAATTGTATTACTCTTAATTTATACATGTCAAATGTATAAACTATTTTCAAAATAACAATGACATTGCATACATTCACTTGGCATGAAAAAGCATCATGAAATACTTACTATGTGACAAGTTATTTTGGAACTGAACATTAGTAAAGCTATTTTCATGCTTGTATAACAGAATCCTAAACATAAATTATAACACATAAAAAGATGAATATACACAATTTTTCGACACAAAACGGTACAAAGAATCACATAAACACAATCCAATAAACACCTCAGAGAAATGTTCTCTTGCGATTTATCCAGCACTCACAACTTTGGTAACATGCCAATCCTCGTAAAAAATTTCCTTAAACGCTTCTATAAATTTCTGCATATGATATGGGATTGTTCGAGACCTGCAATAAAGTTTGATTGATTAGTCCAAACTGTGTAACAAGAACATCATAGGATATGTTCAAGGTCGACTTCATAAGGCTGTACAAATACTATGATCAGGTTTATGGGTGGCAATTGGGTTGATTGGATCAGGTTTGGGTTGGGTTCAAAGTGGGTTGGGTCCAATGACAAAACACATACATAATTGTTGGACCCAATAAGAACCCAAATTGGGCCCAACAAGGACTCAATCACGAACTCAAACAAGTACCCAAATTTAGAATTTAAGATATTTTAAATAAGTTTAACATAAATTTTACACCCAACACACATTACCCACATAAATAAAACTTTTTTTTACATAAAATGCACTTTTTACGCATACATTTCACATTTTTTATTAAAGGAAGAAATGAAAGAAAATTGGGGTTCTAAGTGGTGTAAGGAGTTGAAATGGAAATGAAATATTATTTAGTAAATAAGTTGGACCCAAATTAGGCCCAATTTAAAACCCAATTGGATTCAAATATTATTAAAAAGCCAACCCAATTGGAACTACAATACTAAAATGTTAGTATCGAATCCATTAAAAACTTAGTTAGGTTTGGGTCCAAATATATGTATGGACCCAAATTGCCACCCCTACTAAGGTTTTATCATCTCTAAGACAAACAATTTATGAGGTGAATTAAGAAGGGAATGTACATAGAAAGACATGATGATACGGCAAATTTAGAGACACAAACCTTAAAAACATATATCACATGAAGAAGGGCTTTTGTAATTTTGAGGTTGTAATTTATGGTTTACTTGTTTCTGAGAGCAAGATCGAGAGGGGTAACAGATTTCTGCCTTTCTTTTGCGACCTTCATTTAGCATGAAAAAAAAAAGGGTATTCAGTATTCAGAAAAATGAAATATATAATTATATGACAATATTGATGTACCTGAGCCTCCAATTCAGATATTCTGTGTATAGATATTTGTTCAATGCTTGCACGGCGTTTGCACTCTTCATCAAGCCTGCTGGTTAGTTGATACCTTAACTCAGCCATTTCTTGAGCCAGATCTTCTGCTTCGTCATTTGCCTTCAACTTTTGCTCTCTTAACTCTTCCTGGATAATATTCACATTAAATTAGACAGGTTGTTTGCTATAGATATACATGTAATAGAACCCCAGGCCACATGAGTCCCCAAATATCATCCCTTGCTATATACTCCCTCACTCCCAAATTTATGACTACTTTTTCCTTTTATTACACATTCCAACTTCATTTCCTAAACTATTTTTTCACAATAAATATCTGTCACAAAACTAATGATGTAACAACAATACCTCTCCTGCAATCGCTTTTAAGGTGAATAGTGCAAGAAAACACAGGTTTTGTTTTCTCAACTCTCATCTAAAGTTCAAGTGGGATCAATCAGACACTTAGATCCATAATATTGGCACGGATTACAGTTGTAAAATTCATAAAGGAAAACTGCATCGACTTCCCTAACTTATGAGCATTTGCCATGCATACCTCATCTCAGGAATATTGGCATGGACCTTCCTCCTTCACTTTTTTCGTCATATTAATTTTGTAAGGCCTGAAAAGACTTTCACCGTTAATTTTAAAAGTTCACTATCACTTATAATGGATTTTAGAATGGAAATATATCAATTGTTTTTTATTAAATGACATAATAAAAAAAATCACAATTAATTTTTTTTAAATATAACTCTAGTACTCTACTCTTTTAAAAATAACACTTTAACTAATAATGAATTTCCTTTGTGATGTAAAAAATCTTATTGCTCAAGTATATCAATGTAACCCAAATTTTTTTCATAAACCTAAATAACTTTTTTATTAAAAAAAAAGAAAATCAGAAGTATAAAAGTAAGAACCTAAAAAATCTTTATATACCTACCTTTTGTTAATTTAAATATGCTTATTTCTAACAAAATTCAATCACGTCTTCCAAATATAATGCTACTTTAGTAGTATATTCAATTTAAAAGAAAAATATTAAGAAAATTCACCATGTTTGTTTTTCTTAAATAGATTTAAAATTATTTGAAATGGTAATATTAAAAAACAAAACAATAATATGTTACTATCTCATAAACACAATATTTTAATTGACTAAGAGTAAGCTAAAAAATAGCACAATATAATATTTTTTCTTTCTTTGTTGAAGCAAGTCTTAATTAAAAAATAAATAACAACAATATATCACCATAATTATTCATTATGAATGTTAATTTATACTAAATAGAATATAAAATAGTATAAAAGATAACTAAAACTTTTTTATGTAGAAGATTGCCATAAAATAATAAAATAGTGTAACAAAATAAACATAATCAAAATAATAGCATATTTTTTCATGTAATCACAATGGTTGTATTAGGAAAGTTAAAGTTAATATATCAAGTAATATTTTGTAGTAAAAAGAAGTAAAAAAAAAAATTTCTTTTAAAGAAAAAATTTTAATTCTAAAAGTTTTATCTTTTATTATGTAATTTAATAATATTTCGATATTTTTGCACTCTCAAACACACTATAAGTGATAGTTAACTTTTAAAATTAAAGGAGAAGATATCTTAGACCTTACACAATTAATATAATGAAAAAAGTGGAAGGAGGTGGCCAATAATTCTAAGATGAGGAGTGGGAATGCCAAATGTTCATAGTTCACAAGGTCGATGCAATTTTCCCAATCCATAAATATAGATGCTAAAGCAATTCCTCTTATGCTATGATTTGACCAACTGATGATGTTCCATAGCAGTAGAACATGCCTTAGGGCCATACCTTAAGCTGTCTTACAAGAAGTTCATAGTCATCTATCTGGCGTGACATTTCAGCCATTTTGTTCCTCAACTCCGTATCTGATGCTTTCGCAGAGGTGAGTTCAGAAACGAGAGGGCCTAAAACATTGCCATTTGTGCTGCAAGGTAGGATTAAAAATGGAGTCAAAATAAGTATAACATGCACTTTTCAAATTATAACAGAGGATCAAAGATGTGGAGAAACTTTTATAAAGGAATTGTATATTCCCATAAAGAACAGTAAAGAAAAACAAAAATAAGTTTGTAACGTCCCACAAGGATGAATAACACTACAAAATTCTAGAGAATAGAGTGAGATTAGTATACATAAAAGTGATCTGATAATTTGCTTTTATCCATATAACTCTACCCGTGCAAGTTAATAGTTTTCATGGGAACTAATTCCAACCAACGCATTAAGACCATTTTCAAGAAAACACTTTTATAATATTAACAATCATAATCTAAGTAATAACATATTACTATATTTCACGTCATTAGTAATCACATAAATGCCCTTTCATATAGTTCGGGTTTTAGAGCACTATTGTTTCTATCACATGTGCATATAAGAGTAACAAAAAGTAAAAAGAAAAGAACAACAAAAAAAGGATTAGAAAAAAGGCCATATGACTTAGATAAACGTAAAAAGAAAAACTATCTCTTCGTTCATATGGTACACACAAGATACTAAATTCAGACAATATAATCCAATGTTTAAATGCATAACATTTTAAGCATACCTCATATCTTTCTCCTCTTTGCTCAAAGACTGGCCATCCTTTGTCCCCAACCACTTATTAAGTTGCTCTTCCACTTTCCTGGCAAATGCTTCGTTATTCACATCCAATGTTTGAAACTTCTCCTTTAAATCTTTATTTTCCTTATCTGGATCCTGAATACGAAGCTCAAGATCTTGAATCAACTTATTCATCCTGGAATATTCTTGAGTTTTTTCTTCAAGCAATTTCTTAGTTTCAATAAGATTCTGCTCCAAGGCTATTGACTCCAGCTTTGTGCTCTCTATTTCACATTGATACTCTAATCCCATAGATGAAATTGATTCCTCAAGCTTTTCTACCAGAGATTCTAAATATCTTATTGTAACTTCTTTATCCTCAATTTCTTGAAGTAACAATGACCTTTCATATTCAGACATCTTCAGCTCTTCCCTTAACCTTTCCACCTCATCTGTAATATTTTCCATCTCTTCGAGTTTAAACTGAAGGCTGCATAATTGCTCGCTTAGACAGTTTACGTCTGAGTTCCTCATGTTCAGTTGATCCTGCAGGTAATCTGTGAGAAAGTTTTTAACTGATTAAGTAAAAAGGAACAAATAAGAAGTCAACATGCTCGAATCAAATTCAAAAGCTTGAGTTTACATTAGAAAACAAGTAAGAAAAACTATAATATTGATTGTCAACAAAAATCATGGTATATCCAATTTTAACAGACAGATAATTCAGCAATTAAATTTGCAACAGGTAGATGACACTAGCATACAGCAAAATAGATAAGCAAATTCAGGAAATGCGGAGGGATAAGTGGGTAAGTATTTTGTGTGATGGGCGTGCGTAAGTAAAGCAACTTTTAAGTAAAGATCCAAGTTCATCACCATAAGCATAATGCTAATTTGTCCTATGAGAAAAAATGAGTCTTGAATAAATATTTGCTTTTAGTTTCAAAAATGTACATAAAAGAAAACCTCAAACCTAAAATCATGTTGTTAACAGTCCATCAAGTTTAAACTCGTTGATTAGAAAAGTTTGAATCAACTAAACGATAAGAAATGATTTACAGATCATTTGAGATTGTAAAGTCTAACTCGTAGACGATATCACCAACCTATTTCTTGGCTGCAATTACTCAGTTCTCTTTCCAAATCTTCAATGCGTTTCTTGTCTTCTTCACGGGATGTGGGCAATGTCCTAACATGAAATTCCATTCTCTGCATTAAATAGAGCTCTAATTCAGCGTCATTGAGACAAGCAGTGAAATTCAGTATATAACTTGATTGGAAGTTCCTTAAAGTTGTGCAATGGAATTGGCAAAGCAGGATTTCATCTTCCGTACTTCCTAAATAAGGGCTTTGTTTTTACCATTCTAATCCAGCCAAGAATCTTGAGGACAAAACAACAATCATATACATCACAAATTGGATTAAAGACACAATAAATTTTTCTGAGTTTAACAATTAGCATACACAAAATGAATTTAACACATCTCAAACAGATTTGGAATCAAATCTGAGGTCAAGCGAGAAGATCGTCTATATGTTCATCCATTTTTTTCAAGGGTTTTCTTACAATCAATCTCATCTTGAATCAAAAGGATCAGCAGGAGTGTTAACTGGAAACCAATGGGCAGCAACTTGTATTTAGAAAACATATGCAAGGTAGATTTCTGACCAAAAATTGTGTTCTAGCAAAATAATGTGGGTGGAATCATCCTATTTTGATGGTAAACAGTAGTTATTTTCAAAACATAATCTCATCGAGTGTCAAGATGAACTTGAATGTGATAGGATAAACAGATGCATCAAGCCAAATGAACAAGCTTTATTATGAATATATTCAAAGAGGTGGTCTCACTCTAACGAATAGAAGTGGAATCTATATATATATATATAGGAAATCAAGAAACCAATCAGAAAAGCATGAAAAATATCAACTAAAAAAAAGAAAAAGGAAAATGGAGGGCCACTGATCCGACTAGGCCACATGACCAATATTGTTTCATATGATTTATCTAATTAGATAAGGTTTAAAATTCAGATGCTATATTTCTTCTCATAGATAATCACTTGTAAAATTAGAGCTTTAACCTACATGTTTCATAAATCCAATAAATTTCGTTCTTAACTTCATATTTTTCTACTTTTACGCTTTTGCTTCTAAAATTTATGCAGAAACATTATTGTAAAGGGGATTCATACCCAGTAATAAAGAATCAAAAGGAAACACCAATTTCAGTGCCAGATATTTATAATTCATAAACACAACAAGAAACAAACAAAATATGCAAAAGGTCACCCAAAGGTTCAAACATGGCACAAACACAACAATTTCTAAAGCAACAAAGACAGGGATTATGATCAAATGATCTATAGCAGCAAACTAAAACAGAAGTGGAGAAGAAAAAAGTAAAGGTCTATCAAGCGTCCAGAAGAAGATTAAATCTTCTGTATCCTCCGCAATTAAAAAATCAAGACTTTTGGTAACCCCAAAATCATAAATACATTCAATGAACATAACTGAATAACCGTGCATAACTGAGAAATAAAATAAAATCAAATTATGAAGCAAGAAGAGAATATTATAAATCAAACCTATGGTCTCTTTTCTATTGACGAAACTTTGAACTGGCCCAGACGTACTGCACAAATTTTAAATCAAATAGGTGTAATTTGAATAAGAAAGTGGAATACCTGAAATTTCAGGTAAGATAAAGGGATGATCTTGGATGGGCAAGTCCACTAGTCGATTGACTTTTCAAAATGGGCATTTCAATAAGAGCTTCTAGGAATATAATACAGCATTTGGTGTAAATGCTATAATCTATATAATTGGACCCAAAAAGAAATCGAGAAGTTACCAATATCCAGTTCAACAAAATGGACTCTTGGAGGTGTGATTTTTCTGAAAAGTTCATTCATATTTATCTACCAAACAAGTTATTCTTTTACAAACAGATTTCTATAAAATTTCTCTTTTTGTGTCACTGAGTGTGTAAGTAACAGAAGTTTTAAGAGAAGATCAAAGTTATTCTCCATGTCTTAATGCATAATCTAGCCACTACTCCTATGAGAAAATGATGTGTATTAAATAAACATGTCATAGTTTCTAAACATATATAAAAGAAAAACTCGAACCTTAGACTATGTTAACAGTCACTCAAGTTGACTTTGTTGGCCAAAAGAGTTTAAGCATATAAACAACAAAAAATGTTTACACAAAACATGAGACAATGTAACGTAAATTTAACTTGCGCAGTATATCACTACCTAGTTCTCGGTTGGAATTAGCCACTTCTCGTTCCAAATACTCGTAGGGGTTTCTTGTCTTCTTCACTGGATTTGAACAACATGGAATTTAATTAACTGCATTAAAGAGAGTTCTAATTTAGTGTTATTGAGATAGAAATTGAAATTCAGTATACTGTTACCTGATTTAAAATTTCATAAGAAACTTGTGTAGCATATATGGTAATGCAAGATTTTATTTTTTGTACTTCCAAAAAGTGGCTTTGATAATTTCTAACCATAATACCCGAGGAAAAGCTTAAAAAGGACAAAAGTAATTATTATACACATCTCAAATTGGAGAAAGACAAAAAGATACATTTATCTGAATTTCAAATCGGAATGAAGTCAACTCTACCTATGAGCAAAAGTGAAAAAGAAATATGGCATGCCAAAGGTAGCTCATATATTATATATAAATAAGTTTAACCAGTCTTGATTACCTATTAGAAAGTCAAACAGCGAGAACCATTACAAACTTAGGAATGCCATTTTATATCACAGAAAGCAAATGCATGTTGAAATAATATAATTGAGGAAGAAGTATTACATGATTTTCAACTGATTTTAGGACCTTAAATATATCAAATTCAGAATGTGAATAAAAGAAAAGGTCACCCTCATTACTTCAATGCTCTTGGACTTGAATCTTTCAACATTTCCTTTTCCTTTATCCGTTGTATACGCAAAACAATATACAAGCATAAAATGACCAGGACAACAAATCGCATGTCAAATAGTAGACTCAGATAACTAGGGCGACAAAGAAAACTATTCATATTTGTGAAACTGAAACATTTGGTTCAAATGATCATATTTTAAGCAAGGGCAATGGATCAATAGAGGTGCAGTTAACAACTTCTGAGTTAAATACAATAACATTAAGTCTTCAATAACGAGACAACGACACAAATACATTTTCATGCATTTCAAGAATTTGATAAAGCCATTTAATGATAATAGGCTAATAACCAAATACCAATCGAAAGTTCTAAAAAGCAACAATAAATAAGTTTTTTTTTTTCCTCCAGCAAACCAGGACAACTATTATTCACCTCGTCTAAACTTCCTGATCTAGTGATCTCAAATAAATCACTAGACTGAGAGAGCATTTAGTACCGCTACTTTATCCACCAGAGATATGGAAATAAATGCATTATTACAAGCAATATTAAGCCTTAGAAAATCGAAACAACTTCCATTTTTGTCTTTTCGTTTTCGTATATAGAAAAATTTATCAAGTGAATGTCATTTATCAAGAACTATTGCCTGATCATTGATGTAAAGTAAAATCTTTGCTATTGAAAAAAAAGGTAAATGTAAATTTTTGCTATTGAAAAATAAAAAAAGGTAAATTACTACTGAAATACAAAAAAAAGGGTAGATTCTTTGCCAGCACTTTAAGAAACTGGTCAAATGATCAAATAATTATAAGTTTATAACATAAAATGTTTTCATGTTCTACAACCCAAAAAACACACAATAAAGAAACTGCCCCCTCCCCCCTAAAAACGAGAAAAAAAATAACTAAAAAGGGGGTCAATAAAATTAAAATTTGGCAAATCTTAACAAAGACCACATGAAAAATTCATTTTAAGAGCTATCTCAAAAATGAAAAGATTACACAAAGAAGAAAAACAAAACAGCAAAAACAATTGTTTTCAGAAAAAGTAGAAGAAATTGGAATTTACCATTTTGAGGCGTTGATATCTGCGTGATTACCCTCTGATAAAATTGAGTTTGTGTTTTGTTGTTTTACAATTCTATCGAAGAAAAGAAAATTGATAGATGTGACGGAAAGAAAATGATGGATGTTTATTTGGAAATTATTAATTCCACCATTAGGTTTTAGGGAATTGCCAAATAACCCTCTTTTGTAGCTTTTTTGGAAAATGGATGAAAATAAATAAATATATTATTTAATTTGGGACATGTATCTTGACACTTGATTTATTTACAATTATCCAATTACACATTTTTATCCAAAAAAAAATCCAATTAAATATTGGGCAAAGATGCCAAAATCCAATATTTTTAGTATATGTAGTATCTTAATTTTTTTTCAAAAAATAGTCGAGCTACATATATCCACATGTGGAGTGTTATTTATATGCTTAGGAATTCGTCTTTACGGCGCTATCACTTATATTCATCTATCTGAACACAACTACTAGTATCTGTAATTGAATCTATGAACATCTAGTGGTTCGGGGTCTTCATACTCACCGAAGAGGTTATTCAAGATAGAGAAAAATGTGTATGACACTCTCTTTAGTTCGGACATCATAAGTAAGGACATGCTAAAGTAGCGTGGGGGAACTATGCTTGCTGGAAAATGAATGGAGGTTAAATGCTCCATGATTTGAAGCATGTAATGAGGATCTTATGATACACCATGTATGGGTAGTGGTCACACGTGATATTGAATATGAGTCATCTGTGTCCATGTAAACTCAACGAAAGTTCTATTCCCCGTTGGTTTTCTCACGACTTAATATTATCAACAATGATTTGGTAAGGGGAACATAACTAGCTGAGTACGATGCACGGACACGGATAAGGGACACAGATACGATACAGATACGAAATATGAAAATTTCTAAAATTGTAGGATATGATACAATGAGGATACGATGATATACATTACTAAAATTTGAATTATTTTACAATCCTCGTTAATAAATTTCATAATCAATTGATTGTAATAATTACTAAATATATAAAATTTCTAAACATAATAATCATAAATATATACAACAAAATGATCAAGTAATTCGATCAAGTAGTTCGATCAATTATTCAAAATAAAAGTACTAACATTTCAATTTTATTTTACACGATGTATTTACTATTTAATGTTCAAACAACAAAATATATAACAAAATTATAAAATATCCCAAATTATTTAATAATTACTTGAAGAGCTTAAGGTGGAAGGAGATAATTCAAACGTAGTTGCAGAACAAAAAAATTGGATTTCGATCATAGTTGTAATGAAAAAAATTGCAACAAAGAAACACCAAAAGGTGGAATGAGGGTTTCTCGTTTCTTATTTTAATATTTTTTTCAATTAATCATGATTTTTTACTTATTAAATTATATTTTTAATTTACAATTTTTAAGGAAGTCCATTATAAAACTAAAAATAAAAAATATTGACCAAAAACTATTAAATAATAAAAAAAGAAAAACACAGCCGTATCCAAAACGTACCGGATACTTCTATTTTTCGTATTCGATACTGTATCCTAATTTTTTAATTTTTTTTAATTTTCGGATAATTCAAAATCGTATCCGATACGTACCCATCCCATATCCATATTCGATACGTATGCACGGGACGATTTTTCGGAGTATCCGTGCATCCTAGGCTGAGTGACATCTAGAAGAATTGATATGACAATTTATATATAACTTGAGTATATAAAAAAAGTTTTCATTTTGTAATTAAGAGTTGTAGTAGAAAACTATTCTTTTGTAATTTGGACTGGTTCTGGAATCTCTAGAAAGCCCGTTTTATGAAATTTTGGAGAGATCAACAGGGTTACGACTGCTTTATTTATCACCGGGTAGAGAACGCAAATACCATATCATGTAATTACCGCGTGAATGGGAAGTGATTGTGTAAAGGAAATCAGTAACCCGTGCCTCAACTATACCTTTTCTATAACAAGTTTTATTGCATTTTTGACAAGAAAGCATATATGCCCATGTTTGTTTATGTTTTCAAAACTCATTTTCAACTTTTTAAATCACAAAATTCAACCAAATTCTCATCTGAATTCTATTTTTTTCAACTCTACTTTCCAATTTCCTATATAATTAATTATTGATCATATATACAACTTTTCGCACATTTATCAATCAAATTACTTATTGTTTCACTTTCTCGTTCATACTTTATACTTTTTTTTTATCTATATTTCTTTATTTTTTATTTTTATAATCATTAAATACACCAATAACATAATTATTATACACATCATTCATCAACCTATCACTATTGACTTGACATGTTTTACAACTTTTAACCTATTTTTAAAAACATAAACAAACACATATCATTTTCACAGAAATTTCAATAAAATAAAATTTTCGAGAAAATTTAAAATTTTATCTCAAAAACATAAATAAACATAACCATGTCTTGGCACCAGTCTGAAAATTACGAAGAAGAATGGAGGGCAGTATGGTAAATAGGTTAATAAAATATTGAACCTAGGTAGGTATTGTTAAGTTTGGAATTTGCAAGGGGTGAATGTGATGATAAAACAATAGTAATGGGGTGCAATTAAGAATTAATTAAACTATATGACACATCAACGATACACATGTCAAACTTCAACTCATTCACACAAACACAGGGGATACATAGAGAGAGAGAACACAATCGAGAGTACAAACGGTGGCGCTCAGATCGCGACATGAAGTCTGGTGATGGCAAAGCGTGAGTGGCGCCGCCGTCGTGAAAGCTACACTATGGCTGTTTGGTTCTTGCTCTTGTTGCTCAAGTTCTGGACGTGTTCGGTTTCAGCGAGCATGGTAATTTCAGCGTTCTTGTACCTTTCTTTTCAAGGAGTGGGATAGGGTTTAATTCCCTCCTGGAGCTGTAAGAAATTGGAAATTGCTCAATTTGATCCATGGATCATGATTTGAAAGGTATATTCTAGATTATCTTTTAATGTAATTAAGCCTGATGCAATATAGCTGATTTGTGGTGGAAAATTAGTGAAAATGATGTTTTATGTTTCTAGTATGGCTTGTGGTGAAAATCTGGTTTCATGTTGAAATTTAATTTGTTGCTTTTCCCTGCAATGCCTTGGTAAGATATCCATATGGACTTTATCATTGATTTGGGACTTCGAAAACTCTGTTACGTGCTTAGATTTGATGGATAGATGTAGATTATCAGACCTTCAGACGGATCATTGATTAATTTAGTTTATTGAGAAATCGGACTTGCATATGGATTGATGCACCAGGTAGTGTTGTAAATTACAAGACAATTTCTATATGCAGTCACAATCTTGACTAGATTAAACAAGTTGGAAAATGATTAATCACACCTTACTTCGAAAGTTACCAAACTTTGAAATCTTTTCACGTTGTCATAGAAAATAATTTACAACTTGACATCAATTTTATACATGTGTAGACCGTGTGCTTTAGATCTATGATATCTTATAATGAGTTGGATTATATATTATGGGATGCCAAAAGATTATGCTTATGCTATTATAATGACACTACATATAGTATAATCAGTATTGCATGAAACTGGTGACCCATAGTTTTTGCTGATCGCGCTGTAGTTGGTGATGGTGAGACTCACGCCTTATGTTTCCGGTCCCCTCGATACTGTTCACGCATGGGAGCTAAGACTTCTAGGTTAGCATCAGGCTTGCCAAACTGGAGGATTCGACAGTATCACTACTCGGTAACGGAGTTGTGTGACTTGTCCATCTTTTACAAGTGCACTCCTTACATTTGGAGTATTAGGTTATGCAGCATTTGGAGTTGGTGATCTACCTTACGAGAAACCCTTAATCTAAGCTACAACATGTGCAAGAGTTTGCGCATAGGAGAGAAGACAAGACAAGATATGGAGGTTTATTTCTAAAACGTAAGCTTGTCGAAATCGATAACCAAGGGGCTCAAAGACCCTGGCTGTTGTAACTTAGGTTTGAGACCCTAAGGTATGTTTTGCACTGCAAGATCATTAATTTCGAAATAGTTTTCATTCTTTATCGACCAGTTTCCTTTATTTCATTCCTAATGCTGTAAGATTTCCGTAGACTTTTATTTACTCAGTAGGTTTATCATTCTAATAGGCGTAGTCTTAATGTAGTTTGACTAATCTGACTTCATTTTCCAGCCGGCAAGCAATTAATCCAACATTTGTATTAGGTCAAGGCCCATTCAGTTGGTCATCATTTTAATTTATTTAATGCTAGTCATAATCTAATTATGAATTAATGGATAATATCAATCAATTCGTTAAGCTAACTAATACATTGATTAAGATCCAAATTGATTACTCTTATTAATTAAATTGCCTATCCATTTTGGATCTTATTCTCATAATGTCGAAGTGGACTTATTCTACGTATCATGTGACTTAAAGTTCATTAATAAGCTTGTAGTAGGCTCACTAATTTTTGGTTTTGGTTGACAATTATATTCTTGTAATTAATTAAGCTACTTTAATTAATAATCTTATAATTGATCTTTTTAGCTTTTAGGATACCGACATTCCGGTCAACATCTAACGGCATGCCATTGTCGAAAGACATAAAACCCCGTAAATAGTATTATTGATGATGGAATGTATATATAGGAGAGAATCTATCATAATTTACCTTAACCTACCCTAGAAGCAAGGGAAATAATATTATTAACGTATAAATAATATATTACTATATATCTAAATAAGAAACAAAATATGGAAAGATATTAATCTAAAATATGAAATATATTATCTAACACTCCTCCGCAGTCGAAGCGTGAAAATCTTGAACGACGAGACTAGAACAGAAAACGTTAAACACCCAAATGATACCAAATGACAAATTCAAATGGAAGGCATACATACGCTGAAAAATTAATTGAAATCATTATTACTCTGATGACAAACGCAAAAATGAAGGCAAAGCCCGAACAAAATGAACCCAAATCCGTACACCTTACAACTTCACAAAATTGACCTGGTAGAGACGTAAATCGAAGTAGGGTGATGCTAAGACGAAAACTGATCGCCGGAAAGTGGCGCCACGCAGCCGCACGTGCCAACATGTGAAAACTGGGCGAAAAGTAATCGGCGCGTGCGGCTCATGCGCTCACCGGACGCGACCAGACTTCGATGGGTTGGCCGGAAATTGGACGGCGGTCTTGCTGGTGGCGGCGGTGAGTTGAAATGACAATCGGAACATACTGCTACGATGAATGTCAAAAATTGGATCGAGCCTCCCTAGGGCGGAGGTGAACGATCGCGTTACAAAGGTGACCCGAAGTCAAAAATCATGAAACCCTATAAGTTGCACCGGACGGGGTCGGAGACTTGAACATGACGAGATTAAGATATCATGGCTCGAAACCATGGCTCTGATACCATGTTGAAAAACATAAAACCCCGTAAATAGTATTATTGATGATGGAATGTATATATAGGATTACAAGAGAATGTATCGTAATTTACCTTAACCTACCCTACAAACAAGGAAATAAAGTATTATTAATCTATAAATAATATGTTACTATATATCTAAATAAGAAACAAAATATGGAAAGATATTAATTTAAAATATGAAATATATTATCTAACAGCCATGAAAACCTAAAAGTTTAGAGGATATAAAAGAGAATTTTTTCAATTACGATTAATATGCTATGTTCCTAGAAGTTGTCCATATCTAGGTCTACCTATTGATTGTAAAGACTCTCATGTTGTAAATTCAAAGGAATATCGAAGAATTTGTAAGCTACACAGTAGTTCAAGTGTAACTGTTAGGGTTTCCTCTTGGGTAGTTGGTTCGTGGCCCCAATTGCATGCATAACCACAACACACCCTCCTGTTTGACTGAATAAACCCGGGGTATAATATGAAAAGGTTCTTTGACAAAGTGGTTGACAAGTTTGCAAAGCAGAAACTTATAAAAGTCACATGCAGGGTTTCATATCGAATTGTGCACCTTCTTATGTAATTGTTTCACCTAAAACTGTTTTGTAGAAATATATTGTTGAGCTTTTACAAGTAAAAGTTATTTTTTTAAGAACAATAATGACTTAAGTCAAAGGCAAAAGAAATAAGTTTATGTAATAAAAATCACTACCTTATGAGGAGTACCTTGCAGTGTGGCTCTTTGCAAGAGTTTGCTTTGTCACATGGGAAGAAATTTCCCTTTGTAATCTGAGTGGACCAAGGAAACAAATAGCTATGTACAGATTAGGCATAATGAGAGATATATTGGAATTCATAACTCAATTGGCTTTAATTAATGATGTTGGAAATCGAGTTTGGGTCCATATCCATGACTCATAAAAGCTTCAAATATAATCGATAATAGTCGACAAGCACGTTACCTCATATCCTTGAGTCAATACATATATGCTTGTCGAGATTGACTTCAAAACTTCCAAAACAAGCACATAACAGGAGGATAGATCTTGCATACAACCCTCCCAATCCATGCTATCTGATGTTTGATCTTCAGCAGTCCAGAGTGGTATATGATACAAGAAGTTACATATGACATCATAGTAAAAAAGTAACATTTACATAGTGTATGTAGAATTGAGTTTGCAAATTAAAGGGGTTAGCTGTTGCATTCCTTAGGAATACTTTGGTTAGATGAGATGAAAATCAAATGGTAATATTTTTGGGCGTATAAGCATGGATGTATTGAAAGGTAGCATTAGTCAAGTGCCCCTTGGAACAGTTAGCTTTAACAATAAAAAATATATAAACTCCAAGAAACCCTATTTTGTTTGTGAGGTCGGCCTTGATGACTTGGTTTCGAGATTTAAGCTGGCATATCAATGGGTCAAGTACATATCTAATTGCCTCAACAAGTGCTTGATTCAGACTTGGGTTTTTTCGAGTTTGACTTAAACTGAATTTGAGGCCCAATTTGTTTGACAGAAAACTTATATGTCATTTTCATGCATTTCAATTTTTTCTATACGTCTTTACTTTAGGTTGTGTCAGAAAACTTCATTACCCAAATGGTGATAATCAGAATATTGTGATCTTTCAATATTATCAAGTGTCTTATTTTCAAGGTTATTGTAGAAGTTCTGGTTATAAAATGTAAAGTTTGTGTTTTAGTTTTATGAAAGATGTTTTATATCTAAACCGGATGTTACGAATGAGTTCAAGCTTGCATAACATTTGATTCTTAACAAAGCGAATGAGCCTGGTTTGAGCTACATGGTTTTGACTCGAAAATCTCTAGTTAACCGTCAATTATATGCTTTGTCAAGTTGAGTTGAAATTTTTTAATCAATCTCAAGGCTTGTACTTATTGACATTCTTAAAAGGGTCTCAGGTGGTAGGATCCAGCCATTGTAATATCGTTATATTCCTATTTCTTATAATGGGCTAATTTATTAATTTCTATAAAAGTGTTTCATATTTGGCTTTCTACAACTACCAATACCAAGCAATTGCCTCCATAGTCTCTGCACCAATACAAAATCAAAACCCTATCTTTTCTCAAACCCTTGTTTTTCAGAAGAAAATGAATGGTGGAGTGCTAATATTTTGTTTCCTGAGCAAGACGTTGCCAAGTTGTGACCAGAATTTATTATAGAACGTGTGAATCACAAGTCGAGCCAAATTGTACATATGAAAAAATATGACATGAAAAATATATATGGCCCTTCGACAGTAATTCTCTGTATTGAAATATAGGTTTTGAACTTAACCTAACTCGTGAGTTAATGTTTCTTTTTCAGCCACCCTCTTCTTCTGGACACTTAATGCCAGAAATTGCTTGGAAAGTAAAGGTGTCCATGCCGATTGCCGACGCATCAGCTGCTGCAAATCAATATAACCACTCTGTTTGAAGAGGTAAAGCTAAAGCGCCTCTTCTTATGGACCGATAATTTTACGTATGTTATTGTGTCAACTTAATGACCTTTTTTATAAATCATTTTCCTTACTGTAGAATTTCTTATGAACTGTTGGAAATTTTAATTAGTTTTCATTAAATTCTTTGATTTTTCTCAGAAACCGAATTGGAAGAAAAGAGTTGCAGACATTCTTTTGATACTCTTTGGTGAAGCTGAACAACATATAAAGAATTCTCATGCTGAGACTATGGTAAATATTCTCTGGCACCTATTATGTCATTGCATAGTAAATCTTAATCATGATTAAGGTTGTCAAAACGACGGTTTCAACTTTAACCGCGGTTAACTTTTCATTCAGAAGCCCACAAAGGGAAGGAGATTGGATGATTTCACCTGAGTTTGAGGTCCGATTTGTTTGAAAGCTTGTATGTCATTTCATGTTTTGCTAATATTTTCTGTACGTCTTTATTTTGGATAGTATTACAAAGCTTCATAAGTTAACTGATACGTATAAAAAATCGCGATCTTTTAATATTATTAAGTATTTTTACATCTGAAACAATATATTGGATTTAGTATCTTAACTATTATTTGTAAAGTTCTTTTTCGTGTTTATGAAAAATGTTTTACATCTGAAATAATATATTGAATCCTAAAATTGTCTAATGAGCTCGTGTTTGCATAATTCTTGGTTCTTAATGAATCGAATTAGCCAGGTTTAAGCATTGTGGTCTTGACTGGAAAGTCTATATTTAAACCAACTATTGAATGCTTTTTGAGCTTGAGTTCAAAACGTTTAGGGTTATCTAAACTCTTAGCCTAGCTCAACTTGCTTGCGTCCTCCGGATATATACTTTGACTCTGTAAGAATGTTCCTATTGTCAGCAACCAACCTAATGGATACTTGTGTGTCTTAGTTTAGGGTTTGGATTTGGTGCCCGACGGGTAGGGTAATGCACGGAAAATACTATAACACATTTGTTCAAATAATCTGATACGACTATTTGAGCTAAAAAGGAAAATAAATGCAATAACCATATAAGTAGGGAAAATGAAATTCAGATACATGAAACAAAGTCTACATAATCAAAAGTAGTGAATATATTTATTACTGAAATACATAATTTATTAATTACTGGAATAAATCATTTCTGGAAAATGTATAATAGATATTCAGAATCCAGCTTAGAACTTATCTGGCGTTACTGTGACAGTGATTTATTACCTAAAGTGTCATTCAACAACGTTGCATAATCTCTTCTATGATAGTAAGTGTTTTAAGTTGTGTCCTTAAAAGCTAATTTATGTAATTTAAATTTTATACAGAATCCTACTCAGGCTGACTGATATTTCCTGTATTAATGACATTTTTTAAAATGGGTTTAGGTGGTAGGATCCAGTCAATGCTCGCTGTAATATTCATAGATTTTCCTATAATGGCGATTAATGATTTTCTATAAAAATATCTCATATTTGCATTTCTACAACTGTTAAAACCAAGCCATTGTCTCCAACAAAAGAAAATCAAAACCTAACTCCTTGTCTCAAACCCTTGTTACCTGAAAGAAGAAGAATGGCAGGTGGCCCAAGTAATTTGTTTCCCGAGCAACATAACTCTTATGATGAAGATGAGATAGAAACATACTTATTGTCATTCTATGATAATTCTCAGTTTGAAACCTTACAAGATATAGGTTTCAAACTAGATCCAACTCCTGAAATAAAGCATTCCTTTTCTTCTTCTTCTGGAAATGAACCTGGCCAGCAGCTACAGAACATTAATGTAGCCATGACATCTCAAGAGGTAAAATTTAAGAGAGACTATTCTTATGGGCCGACAATTTTATATATATTGTCTCAACATTTTTTATGACCTTTTTAAGTTGAATTTTATTGTTAAAACATTTTTTTTTCTTCTGGAAAGGAATCCATGCCGGACCAGCAGCTGCAGAACATTAATATAGCCACGGCATCTGAGGTACAATTGAAGAGAGACTATTCTTATGGCCGACAATTTTATGTACATATTATGTCAACATTGTTTATGACCTTTTTAAGTTGAAGTTTATTGTTAAAACATTCTTTTTCTTCTTCTGGAATGGAACTCATGCTTGACCAGCAGATGCAGCAAAACGTCAATGTAGCCACGTCATCTAAAAAGGCAAAGCAAAACATCAATGTAGCCACGTCATCTAAAAAGGTAAAACTGAAGAAAGACTATTCTCATGGGCCGACAATTTTAAGGGAATATTGTGTCTACTGTTTTCATGACCTTTTTTTTAATACTTTGGCTCATTAAGTTTAAGAGTATTGTTAAAATATTCACCTATCGCGTGTATTGTTTAAAAAAAGAGGCCATCATTCATTTACATTTTCAGCAAAAGGACAAATAACACTCATCTCATTTCTTATATAACAATGCTGGAACCTTCTCATTTTCAAGGATGAATTGATTCAGATATCAACTTGTGTAAGTTTCATCTGTTGAAGCTTTTAATTCTGCTTTACCTTTTGTGCAGAAGCGAAAAAGGAAAAGCAAAAAGGATGACGATTCATGGATGCCGGTAGGATGGACAAAGGAAGTAAAAAAAAGGGGATCCAATGGTAAATTTCCTGGATATGAAGATACGGTAATCTAATTTAAGGCTTATTAGCTTTTGTATACATTGATAAATACTTGTAGCCTTGAATCAGCATTCCTCCTAGTCAATTTATTTCATCATCTTGAATTTTTTTTCTTCAATTGATTACATAATTATACAATTGAGCTGATAATAATGCTTTAAAATGGATTCTTTTTTATGTCATATACAGTTTTATCGTGCACCAGGCGTGAAAAGAGCATTTAGGTCTATAGTTGAGGCTCAAAGATATATAAATAAGCAGAAGAAGGCCTCAATAGTAGGTATGATGGTGGATATAACATTAATGTTTATTTTACTTAGAAATTCATTAGTCACACCAATTATAATATTTGAGTTGGTATTTATTTTGCATGAGTTCTACGTCGAGGATTACTCATACTAGTGTCGGACACTAGTAATTCACACTTCATTGAAATAACTTGATTGTTTATTTTAGATCAATGTCTAATGAAAGCACGTCAAGACATCATTAGCAATTCCATTGTCTTCCTGTATATAGTAGGGCTTTCATGAACCCGAACGCATAGTTAACGTCGAGAATTACCCGAATACGGCTTTATTCTTTATTTGTAGACCGTTTCTTTATTTTCCCACTAGATTTAAGAAAAAGGCATAAAGATTTAGTAAATTGAAGAATAGCATTGTTTGATATCTCATAGCTAATCCATGCTCATTTATGTTTTGGAATCCAATATCTCTAGCATTCATATCATCATAGGTGCAATATAGTAAATAATCTTAACGGAACTAACTTTTCCATTCATCATATGCATAACTATTCTTCATTCTCTTGTATGCATAACTATACATTTTATGCATATTTGCAGATCGAAACTGATGGTCACCATAAACGTCTTTACGTGGCGCACCAAGAAAAGTGGATGATCTATTATTGCTGATTTAAATCCTCTTTTATTATTATTTTGCGTACTTTCTTTCATAGCGACTTTCCTTTTCGTGGAGTGTTTTCATATTAATTGTTGGTTATGGTTTTCTTTATGTTTGTTGAACAATTTATTCAATGAAGTCAGCTTCAAGCTTGGGCAAGAATATTTTCTTATAGTTATTTTGGTTTTGCAAATTAAGTTCTCTATCAATTTGGTCTCACATGTCGGATCCAAACCAAGACTAATGCTCAACGCCGTTGTTAGTGTTGGGTGCCCGGCAAGCCAATTGGTTGCCAAATACTAAGCAACACTATGAGAACAGTCTTGTTTAAATCGTTATTTTTATATGGCATCCTCTTTATTATATATCCTCTGTCTTTACATGTATGTAATAAAGTCCCTTGGGTTACATAGAGCTATGGGTACGGTCACGCATTGGATGGTGATCATGGGATGTACTCGAACGGCTGTAATCCTAAAATAGTTCCAAGTCATAGAGTTATTGAGATAGGGATATCAATGACTCGTCAAGACTTGCTTGTGCGTTGCATTTCCTTGGAGGAATGTACCTTGTTCCATGGGTATTGGTTGAGAACCTATGCAACGTATGAGGGTTCACATCGCGGATGGTGAATTGAGCAACCCCAGTGGAAATTCATATTGGTGGACGTGTCGAATATGAAATTCCACAGTCACGTAGGCATGTGGTGATCCTCATGACTTGAGGGATCGCGGCTGTTCAAATGCATGACCCACTGCACTTTGATCTAGTTCATGATTACAGGATAATCAAATAATGGGCTATTTTGGGTGTAGTCTGGTCATGCGATTTGGCAGGCGATTCCAAGATAGGATCTGTCTCTAATCGTTTGATTAGTGAATCTCCTATGCTGTCTTGGGAATGACTTGACTGGAAGTCTTCGGCCGAAGCAAGTCAATAAGAAGGTGTGTGATCCTTGCTTAGTTGACATAAGTCGTCATTCGCCAATTGACATAGTCATATGATTAAATTAGTAGGATTTCGACTGGCAACCAAATCCTAGATTTAATCGGGAGATCTGACAGAAGGATGAGACACATGCTACGATCGTGATTAGGAGAGGTCTATTATAATCATTTGAATCTAGGGGTTGAGTCGACGTTGCTAGACATCGAACTCAATCTGTGAGAGTCATGAATTAATTGGTGGTTAGTTCATGACCAAGATTAATTATTTGGCATAATAATTAATTGAGGTAATAATTGTCTAATTGATTACCGAGCCATTTGGGAAATGGTCTCACTGCTAGCTTTCGAATGAACCTAAGGGGTCACACACAAACTTGAATAAGTTTCCCGGTTGTATGTATTGCATGGCCAATTTCGAATTGGGCCTTATGTGGATTAATATTGGATATTGATCCATGATGGAATTAATTAATTAATTAAGTCTTGGGCTTGAATTAATTAATTGGACTTTTTAATTGATCTTATGATTAATTAATTAATGGGCTAGGCCCAAGGAGTTTATTAATTGAAAGCCCAATTAATAAATCAAAAGAGGAAGTTGAGATTTGGGTTGAAATATAAGGAAAGTCTATCAAGAATTAATATGGAGATTTTTGGATAAAGGTAAATCCAAAAAGATCAAGATTTGAAGTGAGATAATAGAAGTTTACAAAGATTAGGACTCTTGGATCCTAATAGATGTAGAGAACGTTTTTCTCATTATTCCGGAGAAGAGAAAAAACGTTCCCTTATGTTCTGGACATAGGGTTCTTTATTCTTCATTCAATGAGATCTGATTCATTGATACATTACTGATAATATTTGAGTTATCATGTTTAGGGTTTTCTCCATATTATTGTCTTAGAGACTTTCATAGTCTTCCTCTAGAAATTCCATCACCCTACATATGATCTTATGTATAGTCGTAATTACGAATCGCTAGCACGATTGTTTTTTATCGAGGGAAGCGTTCAAGGTGTGGATACAACGCTTAGAGGCACAACAATTGGGGTGCTAGAGATCTCGGTTGATCACGCAGGCTAAAGTGCTGAGAAGTTCTGAGAAGTGCTGAGAAGTGCTGAGAAGTTCTGAGGAGTGCTGAGAAGTTCTGAGGAGTGCTGAGAAGTGCTGAGAAGTTTTGAGAAGTGCTATGGAATATCAACCGGCATTAAAGGGGATATGAAAAAGGCCGTAGATAGAAACTGATACTTAAGGAAGCGAAAAAGGGTATAATTGTATTTATTGTTTTCGCGCTTTAATTCGATTTAGCATATGTATTGGCTTTTGAGTGAACTCGAATTTTTTTTTTTTAAAATCTATACTTCCGCTGCGAGGTTTCACTCACGGGGCTTATGCGATCCCAACAGTGGTATCAGAGCCATGTTATATGCTAAATCGATATAAAGTTAGCCTATATCGGTTTTTATATCTGTTTGTATGAATTTTGTTTAATCGGTTCGTTTGTTTGTTGCATGGTTTTGAAAAACGAAAACGGGAAAACAAGTAAATCAAGCTGATGGGCATAGGTGCGCAGGCATGCTGCGCAGCGGCGCAGGCTGGGCCTGCGCGCTGGGCAGCAGCAGCGCATAGCTGCGCAGGCGTGCTGCGCAGCAGCGCGCGCATAGCTGCGCAGGTATGCTGCGCAGTCCATGCTCGGCTGGGCCGAGCAGCCCTTGGCCCATTGGGCTTGTGTTTTCGGAGTTTTTAATTTTTTAAATTGTTTATTTTTAAAATTATTTCGAAACGCATGAACTTACGAATTGAATTGATTATTAAAATTCTCGGTAAATTTTATGCTTTTGATATCTCATATGTCGGCATGGTTATGTGATATGCTTTTATTTACCGTTATCAAGCATGCTAGTTTTAGGCGTTATTCTTATGCTATTATGTGATATGTTTTGCATGATCACCTAGGATGAGATTAAGCGCTAAAATTGATGAGACCTTGCATGATTGAATTCCCTCGTTTAATATTAAGTCTTGAATGGGAATAACAAAGACCGAAAGTTTTGTTATACCCTGCCTTCCACCACTAGTAGAACATGTGAAATGCCGCGAAGACCATATTCGTCGACTGCGAGTCGTAGGGGCGGGTATGGTGCCTAGAAGGCTGTGGACTACTAAACCTTTTTACAGGCCCGTAGGAATACGCTAGTCCAAGTGTTGGCTACGAGTCGTGGGACACTTGGATGGGTTTATTAGTTACGATAATTTGGTGGGTTAGACTTAACACTGATTAGTATATGGGCTCGTGTGCTCGGGGCATATATGAAAGGTGAGGCGAAACTATCTTGAGAACCACAAAAGAGTTGTGGAAGGACGGGCGAGTCTACTAGTTGTAAACGTCATATGGGCTCGTGTGCTCGGGGTGTATGATGGTTATGTTTAGATCTCAAGCCCACTAAGAAAATGTCTATTTTCTCGTTTTCTTTCATGAGGGTGATGGGATTCGAATAAAATAGTGGGAGAACACATATTATTACAAGTCCATGATATATGTGTATAATGTATTAAAACTGAATGCTATTTATCTATACGCCTAATTCTTAATAGTTAAGAAACCACTCGCATGTATCTTATAAACGAACTTAGCTTTCTGGTCCTAATTCTGCCGACTAGTGTAGAGTTCTTAGAGAACGAAAACTAGTGGCGTATGTTACAACTATGGTTCCAAAGGACACTTAAAAGAGGAACTTTGCAAAGCCTGTGAAGGCTAGTGCTTGTATGTTATTTGTTGAAGTTAATCTTTTGATTAACACTACTTCTTGGATATTAGACACCAGTTGTGGTGCTCATCTTTGTAATGGTTTACAAGTGATGACAAGAAGTAAATCTCTAAGTATAGTACAGATGACCCTAAAGGCTGGGGAATGGAGCAATGGTAGCTGCCATAGCCATTGGGACGTCTACTTAGAGATAGATAGTAGAAAATAGTATTAAATAATTGTTATTTTGTTCTAGATTTAACAAAGAACATTATCTCTGTCCTTGTTTTGGATAGAGAGGGATATTATTTATCAATAAAAGACAAAGGGTTGTCTATGTTCTTTGGTTAATTCTGGAAGCAAATTTAACATATGATTTATATACTATATCCCCAAGAATTTCTACTATGCGTATTCAACAAAGTAACAATGTGAGCAAACGTAAGTCTAATAGTCTAACTGACACATACATGTGGCATGCAAAATTAGGACATGCTTCCAAAGATAGAATTAGAAAGTTAGTTGTCTACTAAATCTTAGAGATTAAGATGACATGCCAACTTGTTGAATTCTGTCTAAAAGGGAAGATGACCAAATCATCATTTGAAAGGCAAATGGAGTATGCCACCGGCGCATTGGACTCGGTCCATTTGGATGTATGTGGTCTAATGAGTGAATTGTTCCTACTTCATAACTTACCAATGGTTCTTGGTGTGGTTATCTGTATCTTGTGAGATACAAGTCTGAATTTTTGAAAAGAGTTAGACATGAAGTAGAGAAGCAGACTGGTAAAAATATTAGAGCTCTTTGATTTGATCGAGGAGTAGAATATTTATCCAGTGAATTCATAGACTATCTAAAAGAATTTGAAATTCTCTCATAATGAATTATGCTTGGAACACCACATATTAAGGTGTGTCTGAGCATGGAAATCGAACAATGATGGATATGGTTCGGTCCATTATGAGTTTATAGACTTACCTCCATCCTTCTAGGGCTAGGCCCTGGAGGTTGCTGCACATATATAATTAAAAGTTCCGTCTTAAAGTGTGCCTGAAACCTCATTTGAGATGTGGTTTAGAAAAACGCCTGATAAATACTTAAGGTATTGGGGTGCTCTGCTGTCAAGCAGTTAGTGGGAGATAAGTTGGATTCAAGATCCACTGTATGTAAATTTGTGGGGTATCCAAAAGACTAGTATGGATACTATTTCTATAGCTTGAAGGAACAAACTGTATTTGTTTCTCGTGATGCCACCCTTTTGGAAAGGGAACTTTTTGTTATAAATGGCACAAGTATAGAACTTGAGGAAACTCATGAATCACAAGCTCTCACAAAGACCATGGTTAAGGACTAGACGATGCCACTTACTTTAAGTACACAAACTTCCCTTGGATGTTGATCCAAAATATTATGGGAAGACGATGTTGGACATCGATTCGGGAAAATTTGACAAGAAGTTGTGAGATTCGAGATGGACTCCATGTACACAAACAAGGTATGGACCTTGGTAGACCTAACTGAAGGCTTTAGGCCTATCGGCTGCAATTGGGTCTATAAGCGAAAGCTTGGGGTAGATGGAGAGGTGGTAACCTATAAGGGTCGCCTTGTGGGGAAGAGTTATTCTCAAAAGCAAGAAATTGATTATGAGAGAAACATTTTCGCCAGTAGCGATGCCGAAATCCATTCGGACACTTCTTACCATTGCTGCATATCTCGATTAGGAGATTTGGCAGATAGATGTAAAATTACTTTTCTTAATGGAAACATTGAGGAAGAGTAGCGCAGCCGAAAGCCATTACATCTAGTGGGAGCGAACACAAAGTGTGTAAGCTAAAAGGTTCAATTTTGGACTTGAACTAGTTTCCCGAAGCTGGAATATACTTTTTGATGAAACTATAAAGTTGTATGTATTTGTCAAAGTACGTATAGACCGAGTATGTGTACAAGAAGGATAGTGGGAGCAAGGTTGCGTTTTCTTGTCCTTTATATTGATGGCATCCTACTCATTGGAAATAACGTAGGGATGTTGCAATCAATCAAAGGATGATTGTCGACACAATTCTCCAAGAAAGACTTGTGAGAGACATCTTGTGTGCTAGGTATATAGTTATACCGATATAGAAGCAATGAGATGTTGGGACTCTCCTAGTCATAGTACATAGATAGTGTGCTGATGGATTCAGCATGGAAAAATCCAAGAGGGATTCTTGCCAATGAGACATAGTTTCTACTTTTCTAAGATGGTGTCACCTGAGGCATCTGAAGAAAGAGGGAAAAATGTCTCACATACATTATGTGTTTGCTATTAGAAACAAAGATGTATGCTATGCTATGTACTAGGTTTGATATGATTTATGCACTGAATGTGAAAAGTCGATATCATGCTAATCCAAAGGTTGACCTTTGGACTGCCATGGAAACGATCCTTAAGTTTCTTAGGAAGACTAAAAGGATGTTTTCTTGATATATGGCAATGGGAGAATTCGAACTTGAGTGCTTTATAGACTCTAGTTCTTCGGTCAATTATAGTTGACTTGAAGTCGATATCTGGATACATATTCGTACTCGTTGGTGGAGCTCTAAGTTATAAAGTCTCCAAGTGGGAGATTATGACTAAAGCTCACCATAGAGAATGAGTACATAGCAATGAAAATTGCTAAGATGGTTGTTTGGATAGGAAATACGCCTAAGAGTTGGGGTAATTCCATTCATTGTTGATCATGTATGCCAATACAATGATAACAATGAGGCTACTGCGAAAGCAAAGAAGCCAAGGTCTCATCAAAGATCCAAACATATGAGGCGATACTAATGGATCCAAAAGATCATTGGTAGAGGTGACGTTCGAGTGGAACATATAGACTCGATAGATAATATAGCAAACCCCTTCACCAAACCCTTAAGCCAAAGGTATTTGAAGGACATCTAGGATGGGCCTTAGATACATGGGCAACTGGCTTTAGGACAAGTGGGAGATTGTTAGTGTTGGGTGCCCGGCAAGCCAATTGGTTGCCAAATACTAAGCAACACTATGAGAACAGTCTTGTTTAAATCGTTATTTTTATATGGCATCCTCTTTATTATATATCCTCTGTCTTTACATGTATGTAATAAAGTCCCTTGGGTTACATAGAGCTATGGGTACGGTCACGCATTGGATGGTGATCATGGGATGTACTCGAACGGCTGTAATCCTAAAATAGTTCCAAGTCATAGAGTTATTGAGATAGGGATATCAATGACTCGTCAAGACTTGCTTGTGCGTTGCATTTCCTTGGAGGAATGTACCTTGTTCCATGGGTATTGGTTGAGAACCTATGCAACGTATGAGGGTTCACATCGCGGATGGTGAATTGAGCAACCCCAGTGGAAATTCATATTGGTGGACGTGTCGAATATGAAATTCCACAGTCACGTAGGCATGTGGCGATCCTCATGACTTGAGGGATCGCGGCTGTTCAAATGCATGACCCACTGCACTTTGATCTAGTTCATGATTACAGGATAATCAAATAATGGGCTATTTTGGGTGTAGTCTGGTCATGCGATTTGGCAGGCGATTCCAAGATAGGATCTGTCTCTAATCGTTTGATTAGTGAATCTCCTATGCTGTCTTGGGAATGACTTGACTGGAAGTCTTCGGCCGAAGCAAGTCAATAAGAAGGTGTGTGATCCTTGCTTAGTTGACATAAGTCGTCATTCGCCAATTGACATAGTCATATGATTAAATTAGTAGGATTTCGACTGGCAACCAAATCCTAGATTTAATCGGGAGATCTGACAGAAGGATGAGACACATGCTACGATCGTGATTAGGAGAGGTCTATTATAATCATTTGAATCTAGGGGTTGAGTCGACGTTGCTAGACATCGAACTCAATTTGTGAGAGTCATGAATTAATTGGTGGTTAGTTCATGACCAAGATTAATTATTTGGCATAATAATTAATTGAGGTAATAATTGTCTAATTGATTACCGAGCCATTTGGGAAATGGTCTCACTGCTAGCTTTCGAATGAACCTAAGGGGTCACACACAAACTTGAATAAGTTTCCCGGTTGTATGTATTGCATGGCCAATTTCGAATTGGGCCTTATGTGGATTAATATTGGATATTGATCCATGATGGAATTAATTAATTAATTAAGTCTTGGGCTTGAATTAATTAATTGGACTTTTTAATTGATCTTATGATTAATTAATTAATGGGCTAGGCCCAAGGAGTTTATTAATTGAAAGCCCAATTAATAAATCAAAAGAGGAAGTTGAGATTTGGGTTGAAATATAAGGAAAGTCTATCAAGAATTAATATGGAGATTTTTGGATAAAGGTAAATCCAAAAAGATCAAGATTTGAAGTGAGATAATAGAAGTTTACAAAGATTAGGACTCTTGGATCCTAATAGATGTAGAGAACGTTTTTCTCATTATTCCGGAGAAGAGAAAAAACGTTCCCTTATGTTCTGGACATAGGGTTCTTTATTCTTCATTCAATGAGATCTGATTCATTGATACATTACTGATAATATTTGAGTTATCATGTTTAGGGTTTTCTCCATATTATTGTCTTAGAGACTTTCATAGTCTTCCTCTAGAAATTCCATCACCCTACATATGATCTTATGTATAGTCGTAATTACGAATCGCTAGCACGATTGTTTTTTATCGAGGGAAGCGTTCAAGGTGTGGATACAACGCTTAGAGGCACAACAATTGGGGTGCTAGAGATCTCGGTTGATCACGCAGGCTAAAGTGCTGAGAAGTTCTGAGAAGTGCTGAGAAGTGCTGAGAAGTTCTGAGGAGTGCTGAGAAGTTCTGAGGAGTGCTGAGAAGTGCTGAGAAGTTTTGAGAAGTGCTATGGAATATCAACCGGCATTAAAGGGGATATGAAAAAGGCCGTAGATAGAAACTGATACTTAAGGAAGCGAAAAAGGGTATAATTGTATTTATTGTTTTCGCGCTTTAATTCGATTTAGCATATGTATTGGCTTTTGAGTGAACTCGAATTATTTTTTTTTAAAATCTATACTTCCGCTGCGAGGTTTCACTCACGGGGCTTATGCGATCCCAACAGCCGTCTCACTGCCACCTTCACGGGTTGTATGTGTATGCCCCGGGCGCGCCTTTGTGCACCGGAAACCTGGGATGCATCCATGTTCATAAAAGATTATAATGTTTTTTGGCCTACTGCAACATATTTAATATTTTGAGCCCACATTTCAATTTAATTCAAAAAATTCAAAAATACCCTTCATGCTCGTATAAAAAAACCCTAGGAATCTATTATTTGCCTATCATTTACTACTATTTTGGTAAGCGTTGAATTAGATCTCATTTACTACTATTTTTGGAAAGCGTTGAATTTGATCTTTTCGTTTGTATGGTCAATATCTTAATTAATTTTTCATAGGAGTTTATCTATAAAAATTTATTAACTTCATATTTTTGTTCTCTTTTTTATATTTTGCAGAAATTTAAAATCATTTTTAATAATATTTTATTTCTTCATAATATTCAATAGAAAGTTTGTGGGGGGGGGGGGGGGGCATATGCCCCACGCCCCCCATCCCGCCCTAAGAGATAGCAAACGCCCCATCTCACGCTTTCGTATTTAAAAACCTTGGTTCCGCCCAACCGTTATTTTATTTTAGAATCAATTTTATTTTCAATAATTAAATTTAAACAAATATTTACGCAAAATTCAATTTTCAAGAATTCATTTAATTGTTTTTAAAAAATCATAAACATATTATTGACTTTCTTTGATTACATTCTCCAAAATGTCATTAAAGATTATCATGGAAATATGTAGAAAATATTCTTTTTGTTTTGTTTGAGATTTAAATATATGTAATACGTGCTTTGCTTCTTGATATTGCTTTATAAGACTTATATTTTACTGCAAAATGTACCTCAAAAAATTTTTGGACTACAATTATAGTATTCGATATATGAGATATATATATATATAGATATATTACTTTAGTAGGGAAATTTTAGGAATTTCTATGTTAGAAGTTTTGATGATAATAAGATAGGTATAAATGTTAGATCCCTGAAAAATGTATGTTTGTATTTATTAGAATATCATGTATCAAGCGATAGAAAGTATTTTCAGTTGTAACTTTTAGTTTAGATGTTTTTGTTTGTCTTATTTGTTTTGCTGTACTTAGATGCTTGTAGCGTTAGTAGAATTCTGAGTGAGTCATGTGATCATAGATGCAATATAGTAAATAATCTTAATGGAACTAACTCCGCGATTCATCTTGATATTCTTCATTCTCTTGTATGCGTAACTATACATCTTATGCATATTTGCAGATCGAAACTGATGGTCACCAGAAACGTCCCTCCCTACTGCAAGAAGGCGGTAGTGATTCGTTTAGTGCAACATAAGTTTTTCATAAAGTTGGTGTAGTTGTATGTTGTAAAACTCTGTTGATTTTGGACGTTTAAGCGTGACAATGATATGTGTATTAATTTTCGCAGTATTAAGTACACAACGATTTGGTACTAAGAATTATTCAAATTTAATGTATTTTTTTTCTCTTAAACTTAAATTAGCAACTTAAGTATGAGGAACTCACTTCTAAGTATGCTTGGCCTCTTGATACAAAATCTTTTCCAAAATGTGTTGGCTAGCCTAGAAGACTACTTTCATGTACACATTATTCAATGCTAATATAGTTAACCTATCTGCTCTTTGATTGAGCTCCCTATACACAAAAATAACTTCAATGCTAATATAGTTAACCTATCTGCTATTTGATGGAAGAGGAGACATGGTCCACGATGTGGTGCCACTTCGACTCTATATGTGGCGCAACAAGAAAAGTGGACGATCTATTATTGCTGATTTAACTCCTCTGTTAAGATTAGTTTGCATACTTTCTTTTGTAGCGTATTTTCAAGAAAAATATATAAAGTAAGTATTTTTAAGTCAGGGAACTCACCATCATAAAATATATACACAATCTAATCCATAACGATATAGTCTTGAAGAAATAATCTCAAATAAAGCAAGGTAAATTAGTCTCTTAAGCACAAAAACTAGGTTTATAAGTATACTTATTAGCGTACGATAAAACTTGAAAACTAATGAGGTTTTAGCTTGTAGGATCAAAATAGACAAACCCTATGAGGTACTCTGCCTATTGTGCTTTCGGCCTGTAGGATCGTTTACTTGCTGCACCTCGTCCCGATTTATGAAGTTCCCACCATAGGCCGAGGAGGTTGAATCATATCGCGCGTCTCCAAAATGGCATGATCATAGTAAAAAGATTCAAGTTGGAGGTCATCAGAGAGATAATTCCAAACAATTATAATTCACAATCAATAACACTCTAAATATTTTACAAGTTAAATTTGATTAAATTATGTTCTAGCGATGTAATGATTATATATAAGAATTTTTCTATTTTTTAAATTGCACCAAAAAGGTACGAATATAATGAGACTCATAAATCTTCATTTGATATTTTTCTTTTGAAATTTACTAAAGAAAATCATACTAATCTTGCAGAAGAATGTAAAAATATTATGTTTTTTCTATAGATAAATTTCAACCATCGTTCAACTTTAGTGTTATACATAAGAAGATTATGCTTTCTTGTAATTCTTAATATATCTAAGATCTATTTCATGGTTATTACTTTGTAAATGTACTCTTCACTGCACTTAATTATGTATAAGAAATGTAAACTATGATTTTACCTTGCATGCAATGGAAAAATTTCCTTTTGCAGACAAATATTGCACGCTCCATCCCCCTCAATGAGCGTGCCTGAGCCATTGTGTGGAAGGGGAGTCAAAGATACGACCAACTTCTTGTTAGATTTATAAGGTTACAAATTTACAATGTAAACCACAATAAGAAATTATTAAATCGATGTGTAGATAAAGGGAAAAAAGATGAAAGGAATAAATGCATCTATAGTCTCCTCTAAAGCTCATAATGTTGGAAATCTAGAAATCGATAAGTTACAGGTGTTAAATTTTTCATTTTCTAAATTCTCAAATGTAAATCTGTTCCACACTTGAGAAGAGATTTTTAATTATTATCATAGAAGCTTAAAATGAAAAATAAATTATTTCGAATATTGTAAGATTCTTCTGATCATCTACTTTTTTGTTGGAAACGAAATGAGAGAAAGATTTATGTTTTAGTAACGGATAAAACTACGTAAGCATGAGATCAATATCATTGGTCACATGTATATTCGTACAATTTACTCTATGAAGTTTAATTGCCTGAATCTTTTGGCAATTAATATAATTCTCCATCTCATTAAGATGAACAACATCTTGATAAACATATCTGTATATTTTGAGTATCCTGTGTTTGTGTTCGTCATGTGTCGTTATGCAATACCTACAAATTGACGCACCACATGTTATGCAATACCTGTTCACTTCATTGTTTTGATGATCATGATGGTCAGGACATTTGTTAAAAAATGTCTTTTCTAGCAAGCCTCTGACCCATTTCGGAAAGATTTCATGCTCGATTAATTACCAACCTAAAAAAAAATCTCAAGGTAAAATTGACATTTAAAATGGAAACTGAACATATGTTTAACGTCTAAAGATACAATAAATTATTACAATCTTTGGTTTTGTTCTATTTTATTAGTTATTTGCTAATACACATTCTCTATACTTGTAGTGAATAATAATATGATGTCATATTTTCAATACTCTAAATCTTATCTTACTCAAATTTTATCCGCCTTGTAATATCAACCATGTAAACTTGAAGAAGGATTTATAATTATTATAGCAATAACCTTATTCACTTAATAATATAGATTTTTATCATCAGATAAATATCATATTCATAGAAATTGTAGAGTTGCTAAAATTGGAGAATAAGTTTTAAATTACGAATATCCGGCAATTTCTTTATTTAAATCCTTACGTGCCTTGTACCTGAATTTCCCCCCACTAACTACCGCATAATACTCATATATAATTAATTGAGTCCAAATACTAACCATGTAAACCAAATGTGTAACAATATTTAAACTTTTGATTTAATTGAACAAAATCTATAAAGTTTGAGAGCAAATGTGCTCACTTTGTTCAAATGTATCAAAAATATCTTTTTCTTTTTTACTTTTAACAGTAATAAGTCTTCTAATATAATTATTCTAAATATAAGCTTAAGAAATTAACAATTTAGTTGAATTATTTTTATCGGTTTAACTTATTGAAGCATACGTGCGTGGACATGAAACTAATTTATTCTATGTATAAATTGTCAAATGAATAAATAAACTTAATTGTTGTAAAGAGAGTTGCCTTATAAAAGCATAAATTCATGGATAGAGCATGGTATGAATTCACCATAACAACTTATACAATTTTGCAGTACATTTTTGTCGTACTGAAATTAGATTGTCAAGTCTTAAAAACATATTATATATCAATATATATAGGTGTATATTTACAAACAACGAGTACAATATTATAATAAAATACAATGGTTTTCTAAATCATATATATCTCATAAAATCAAGGTTGCCCTCTACATTAAATTTGTGCCGTGTTATTGTAAGAGAAAGATCAAGTGAACATTGAGATAAAATCAATTCATTCAAATAGATATAGTCATTGATCATAGAAGTAAATATGTCAATTTCAATTACGGAACACTTGTTCAAGTACATCATATTCCTATCCTTCTGAAACAAGTCTAAACAAAAAATTTGTATTAAGAACTTGCTTACATGCTCCATAACTTCGTTTGCTGATGTGCTCTTCTTTTGAAAATTGCTAAAACCAAACTTCTATTACAAATGAATAATAATGTTGCGACGAAGTGACTTTATAATTGGTGAATTTGTTTATTGAGGTAAAGTAAATTGTAATGACGACGAGGTTAGACAAAATTGTCATATTTGAGAAAAATAAAGTAAAATTTATTTATTTACTTATATATCTTAACAGTCGAATCTTATTATTACAAGATGAAAAGAATAAAGATTGTTGTACTCCTTAAGACATTTGCATAAAATGACCATGTGAATATGGGGGGAAAAATTTATGTTTAGGAGGTTTTATTCCTTTTATTATATGAATTTGAAATACTTACAATTCTAAAATAATTATTTTTCTATTTTCTTTTTATATATAATTTGCATAAGGTTAAAAAAAATAGTTTAAAATTGGGCCGATTTCTATTGAAGATCTACTCAGAAATACTTACCGTAATCTTGATAGAATAGTCAATATATGTTTTCTAAAATATAGTAATCGTTGCATTTAACCCATCCAGAAAAAACTATATTTTACCAATTTTAATATGATTTATCTAATAAACAAATTACGATTCATGATGGAAATTAATAAGTTATAGCATTTCTTGCACCCCCTCATCAAGCCAACTTATGGTGTGCTGTCATGAGTTATGTATTCATAAAACAACACATACTTGTTATTGCAAGTATTCATATTGATACCTCTGGATCATGTATATGTATATATTTCACTTCAAATGTGATTGAAATGTACTAATTATTCCACAAACGAGAAAAAGTGAACTTTGTATTGGAAAATTATAGCAAGTTGGAAATAAATAATCTATGTCCAAATTTTGTTGATATAACCTGCTTTATAACAATGAAAACTCATAAAATTATGGAGAGTGGTAATCAACTAAATTTTCAATTTTTTAAGAAATCTTTCACAAATAATACAAAGTTAAATAACATAAAGAAAAATGAAAAAGTAAAGAGCGGAAAAGGATGATTGCTTGATGGTTAGGAAGTTTTATTCCGGGATAAATGCAGTTTTCGTCCCTCTAGTTGCATGCAATCGCAAAATCGGTCCCCCATGTTCCGCGCACGTCAATTTAGTGCCTCAACTTACCACTTTTTGATACAATTGGTCCCTGCCGTCAATTTACCGTCCAACTCTAACGGTTCGAGCATGTGCGGCGCACGTGACAAGCGGATTTGGGGGAAAAATCAATTTTAGACTTCATTTCTCTCAAATTAGGGTTTAATACTCCATTTTCCTCCCATTTTTCACTCGTTTTTTCCCCATTCTAATTATTCATATTATCAAAATGGTTCTCTTTCATGTTCATAAGTAATAAATTGCTTGTTCCAATCCATCCAATGAATTATTCTTGCAAATGGAACAAAAAATTTCGAGTCGACTGAACTGCAGCAAGTAAACTTAGATGTACCAAGATCCATACAAGATAAGCAACAATTTTCTTGCAGCACCAAATGTTCATTCTCGAAGCAAGAATATAATAGGTTAGATGCATCACAACGGTCTAAAACAAGTGCTAAACTTTGTGGGCTGATAATATTTTATACGATGGTAATGGTAATTGAGATTGTTGGAGGTCTTAGAGCCAACAGCCTCGCAATCCTTACTAATGCAGCTCACTTACTCTCAGACATTGCTGGATTTTCGATTTCCCTTATCACCGTATGGGTCTCAGGTTGGGAGGTGACCCCCAAACAATCGTTTGGATACAATCGTTTAGAAGTGATTGGAGCCCTTTTATCTATGCAGTTAATATGGTTCATTTCTGTAACTTTGATTTACGAAGCAATCGATAGGCTTATAACCAAACAGGGAATAGTAAACGGGAAACTCATGTTTGCAATTGCTGCGTTTGGTTTTGTGGTTAACTTTTTGCTAGTTCTATGGCTCGGTCATGATCATCATCATCACCATTCACATCATCATGGGCATTCCCATGAAACAGAAGGAGAAGAAGAAAGCACTAATCTTGTTATCGAAAGCCAATCTCATGGTAAGAATGAAATGTTGAACATAAACATACACTTGATCCACTTCATTTTGTTCCAAAACTCATTTGAGATAGCTTTCTTCTTTTTGATTTGTGTAAGTTTTGATATCATATGTCAAGAAAGTCATTCACATTCACTGTTTTTCAGACAACATATGGATTCAGATCTTGCATCATGGAGGAGTTGGGTTTTATCATCCCGAAATTTGTCATTGGGTATTAACTCTTTAACTTACGAATGAAAAATTCATTGTTTGGAGCTAACATTCACGTGAAATGGAAGAATAATTAGAATGGGGAAAAAAACGATTGGAAAATGGGAGGAAAATGGAGTAATAAACCCTAATTTAAGAGAAATGAAGTCTAAAATCGATTTTTCCCCCAAATCCGCTTGTCACGTGCGCCGCACATGCTCGAACCGTTAGAGTTGGACGGTAAATTGACGGCAGGGACCAATTGTGTCAAAAAGTGGTAAGTTGAGGCACTAAATTGAAGTGCGCGGAACATGGGGGACCGATTTTGCGATTGCATGCAACTAGAGGGACGAAAACTGCATTTATCCCTTTTATTCCTTTTGTAATATGAATTTGAAACACTTAGGCCTTGTTTGTCTATGTTTTCAAACTCCATTTTTAACTTTTTAAATTACAAAATCCTAAATAAACATAACACACCAAATTCTCATCCAAATTCCCATTTTTTTAACTCTACTTTTTATATTTCCTGTATAACTATCTATTAATCATATATACATAATTTCACACACTTGCCAATCAAATCATAAATTATAATCACTTTTTTCACTTTCTCTTTCATACTTTACAATGTTTTATCTATATTTTTATTTTTTATATACATAACCATTATATATACCACTAACACAATTTTTCTACACATCATCCATCAATCTATCACTATTGATTTGACATGTCATACAACTTTTAACCTATTTTAAAAAACATAAACTAACTCCTACCATTTTCACACGAATTTCCATAGTGCGCGATTTCCAAGAAAATTTCAAAATTTTATCTCAAAAACATAAACAAACATAGTCTTACAATTCTAAAAAAATATTTTTCTATTTTCTTTTTATATATAATTTGCATTAGGTTAAAAAATCATTAAAACCTGGGCTGATTTCTATTGAAGATATCACTGAGAAATACTTACAGTAATCTTGATAGAATAGTCAATATATTTTCTAAAATATAGTAATCGTTGTGTTTAACCCATCCAAAAAAAATATATTTTACCAATTTTACTATGATTTATTTAATAAAGAAATTACGATTTATGATGGAAATTAACAAGTTATAGCATTTCTAGCACACCCTCATCAGGCCAACTTATGGTGTGCTGTCATGAGTTATGTATTCATAAAACAACACATACATGTTATCGCAAGTATTCATATTAATACCATTGGAACTTGTATATGTATATATTCGAATGCAATTGAAATATACTTAAAATAAATTGTCTATAGTTCAATGTTCTTAAATATATTGGCTATAGTTATTAACAAGCTCTAATAATCTAGTCTTTCCTTAAGTCTTCGATAACCAAAATAAGCTCTTTGATTATTTCTCTTACCAATTAGACAACCCTAAACAAGCTCTTAGGATTTAGCTTATCGATAGCATTCATGTATTAGAAAGACTCCAATTCTAGTTAACAAACTCGTAAGCTCAGTTTATTTAAACTAGATTACTAATTCCCATAACAACTAATCGAAAATTTGTCCATAATATCACGTCACTAAATGCTACGAATATTAAGGTTTACCAAACAATTACAGATCCGGGCCCTAATTAACTTAATATGATTTCAACAATTAAATAATTGATCATGCTACCTAATTGAATGAAATATATTGACAACAAAGCACAAAGAAAAAGTAAATATTCAAAAAAACAAAGAAATTAAAGACACAAATTAAATATCACGAGTTAACAAAATCAAACCTCAATAAATCATTCGACTAGAAAATATGTGTTTAGCAACACATAATCAAAACATCTACAAAAGTCTTCAATTCGAAAGCTAGAAAGAAAAACGTACGTAAAGATGGAAATATTCTTGTGGAATAAAATTCCACTTATTTAAACCTAGAACAAAGGAAAGTAGTTCCCAACATATTTGGGAACTAAAACAAAGCAATAAAAGTAAATTTCAGCCCTAAAATCGAACTCCATCATATTTTTGGTCCCTTTTGACCGAATCCTTGCTAGTTTTAAGCATGACCAGCGTGGTCACGCTTAATTCTTGTGAGCAATCGGCTGCCCTTCTTTGTACCAAACCAATCTTCATCGTTTTTCAACCCTTTTGTCAATTTTTCATTCCTTTCTCATACAAACACCTATTCATAACGATAAAGGCACAAATCTATGAGATATGGACTAAAAACATGACAAACAATGCAATATAAAACATACGAATGTGTATAAAATACACGTTAACACCATAGATGCTCACATTTAAAATACTTACAATAAATAATTTCCTATTTTCATTTTATATATAATTTGCATAAGGTTTAAAAAAAATCATTTAAACTTGGCCCGATTTCTATTGAAGATATCACTCAGAAATACTTACCGTAATCTTGATACAATGTCAATATTATGTTTTCTAAAATATAGTAATCGTTGCGTTTAACCCATAAAAAAAAACTATATTTTTCCAAGTTTTACTATGATTTATCCAATAAAAAAAATACGATTCATGATGGAAATTAACAAGTTATAGCATTTCTTGCACCCCTAATCATGCGAACTTATGGTGTACTGTCATGAGTTATGTATTCATAAAACAACACATACTTGTTATCGAAAGTATTCATATTGATACCGTTGGGACATGTATATGTATATATTTCACTTCAAATGCGATTGGAATGTACTAATTATTCCACAAACGAGAAAACCTTAACTTTGTATTGGAATATTATATAAAGTCGGAAATTAATAAAGAATCTATGTCCAGATTTTTTGTTGATATTAACCTACTTTATAACAATGAAAATTCATAAAATTATGGAGAGTAGTAATAAACTAAATTTTCAAGTTTTTAAGAAATTGTCTTATTTGAGATGTGTATTACTTGCAAATTGTCTTATCCTATGTTTGTCAGGTTGACCATGTGCCGTTATGCAATACCTGTTCACTTCATTCTTTTGATGATCATGGTGGTCAGGACATTTGTTAAAAAAATGTCTTTTCTAGGATGCCTCTGATCCATTCCGGAAAGATTTCATACTCGATTACATTACCAACCTACAACAAAAATAAATCTCAAGGTAAAATTGACATTTAAAATTGAAACTGAACAAATGTTTAACGTCTAACGATACAATAAATTATTACAATATTTGGTTTTGTTCTATTTTATAAGTTATTTGCTAATACATATTATCTATACTTGTAATGAATAAGATGATGTCATATTCTCTATACTCTAAATCTTATCTTACTCAAATTTTATCCGCCTTGTAATATTAACCATGTAAACTTGAAGAAGGATATATAATTATTATAACGATAACCTTGTTCACTTAACAATATTGATTTCTATCATCGGATAAATATCATATGCATTATTCATAGAAATTATGAAGTAGCAAAAATTTGATAATCAGTTTTAAAGTACGAATATCCGGAAATTCCTTTCTTTAAATCCTTACGTGCCTCGCACTTGAATTTTTCCTCAAATAATTATTTGAGCCCAAAAACTAACCATGTAAACCAAATGTGTAACAATATTTAAACTTTTGAATTAAGTGAAAATAATCTATAAAGTTTGAGACCAAATATGCTCAGTTTGTTCAAATGGTATCAAAAATATCTTTTGTTTTACTTGTAACAGTAATAAGTCTTGTAATATAATTATTCTAAATATAAGCTTGGCAAGTTAACAATTTAGTTGAATTATTTTTATCGGTTTTACTTAGTGAACCACACGTGCGTGGACAGGAAACTAATTTATGGTATGAATAAATTGTCAAATGAATAAATAAACTTAATTGTTTTAAAGAGAGTTAACTTATAAAAGCTTAAATCCATGGATAGAGCATGGTATGAATTCATCATAACAAATCATACAATTTTTGCAGTACATTTTTGTCGTACTGAAATTAGATTGTCAAGTCTTAAAAACATATTTAAAATATCGACACACACACACATATATATATAGGTGTATATTTACAAACAGCGAGTACAATACCATAATAAAGTATAATGGTTTTCTAAATCATATAGAACTCATAAAATCAAGGTTGGCTCTACTTTGAATTCGGTCCCTGTAATTGTAAGAGAAAAAGCAAATGAACATTGAGATAAAATCAATTCATTCAAAAATATACAGTCCTACTGAATGGATAATAGAATTAAATATCACAATTTCAATTACAAAATACTTATTCATGTACATCATATTCCTATCCTTCTGAACAAGTATAAACAAAAATTGTGTGTTAAGAACTTGCTTACTTGTTCCATAGCTTTGTTTGCTGATGTGCTCTTCTTTTGAAAATTGATAACACTAAAGTTTATAGAAACTTCTATATAAATGAATATTAATGTTGAGACGAAGTGATATTATAATTGTTGAATCTGTTTGTTGAGGTGAAGTAAATTATAATAACAACTAAGATAGAGGTTAGACAAAATTGTCTTATTTGAGAAAAATAAAGAAAAATTTATTTACTTTAATGTCTTAATAGTTGAATCCTATTATTACAAGATGACAAGAATAAAGGTTGTTGCACTCTTTAAGACATTAGCATAAAATGACCATGTGAATCTGAGGGGAAAAAAATTTATGTTTAGGTGGTTTTAATCCTTTTATTACTTGAATTTAAAATACTTTACAATTCTAAAACAAATATTTTTCTATTTTCTTTTATATATAATTTGCATAAGGTTAATAAAAATCATTTAAACTTGGGCCAATTGCTATTGAAGATATCATTCGGAAATACTAATCGTAATCTAGATAGAATAGTTAATATATGTTTTCTAAAATATAGTAATCGCTGTGTTTAACCCATCAGAAAAAAACTATATATTTACCAGTTTTAGTATGATTTTTCTAATAAAGAAATTATGCTTCATGATGGAACTTAACAAGTTATAACATTTCTTGCACCCCCTCATCATGCGAACTTATGGTGCGCTGTTTAGATTCTTGGCTTATTTGCATATTTTCAATCTCTTTTAACCTTCAAATCATAATAAAACGAACAAGATAAGACCCACGACAATTCCATTCCAATGGAGTTTGAAAAATAACCAACTTTGAGTTTCACAAAGCAAATGTTTACGAAAGTGAATTAGGGCCTGCAACATAGAATTTTCTGGGTGAGCCTGATTTGGTTAACCTCTCATGTGGAAAATCAAACTAAAGTCGATTTTTGATTATTTATTTCAAAAATGTAGATCTTTGATTTGATCTCGGTTTTCCAGTTAAGCTAACAATTAAACTGACCCAAAATCCATATATATATATATATATATATATATATATACATACACACATCATGCAATAGCCACCTCATTCAACGCTGATGGATATAGACTTTTTGGACTTTTCTTGTATTAGGTTCTATGTTTATGTTCTGCACGAGGAAATTGTATTATCTAGTGCGACATCAGTTCTTAACTTTTAGCCTGTCCAATAATTTGAACGAGGAAATTGTATTATCACAGTTAATTCTCCATAGTGTTAGCAGCATGCAAGAGTAACACTGCACCGAATAAATAATTAAAACATAAAACAACACATACTGTTATCGCAAGTATTAATATTGATACCGTTGGAATATGTATATGTATATATATCACTTCAAATGCGATTGAAATGTACTATATATATTATTCCACAAACGATAAAAACTGAACTTTGTATTGGAAAATTATATCAAGTCGGAAATAAAGAATCTATGTCCAAAGTTTTTGTTGATATTAACCTACTTTATAACAATGAAAACTCAGAAAAATTATGGACAGTAGTAATTAACTAAATTTTAATTTTTTTTAAGAAATTGTCTTATTTGAGATGTGTATTACCTGCAAATTGTCTTATCCTGTTTTTCGCCATGTTGACCATGTGTCGTTATGCAATACCTGCATAACGACGCAACCCATGTTATGCAATACTTGTTCACTTCATTCTTTTGATGACCATGATGGTCAGGACAATTGTTAAAAGTATGTCTTTTCAAGGAAGCCTCTGACGCATTACGGAAAGATTTCATACTTTATTACATTACCAACCTGCAACAAAAATTAATCTCAAGGTGAAATTGACATTTAAAATTGAAACGTCTATCGATACTATAAATTATTACAATCTTTGATTTTGTTCTATTTTGTAAGTTATTTGCTAAGACGTATTATCTATACTTGTAATGAATAACATATTGTCATATTCGCTATGCACTAAATCTTATGTTACCTAAATTTTATCCGCCTTGTAATATTAACCATGTAAACTTGAAGAAGGATATATAATTATTATAACGATAACCTTGTTCACTAACAATATTGATTTTTATCATCGGATAAATATCATATGGATTATTCATAGAAATTGTGAAGTAGCAAAAATTTGAGAATCAGTTTTAAAGTACGAATATCCGGCAATTTCTTTTTTTAAATCCTTACGTGCCTTGCACCTGAATTTTTCCTCACTAGCGACCGCATAATAATTATCAAGTCCAAAAACTAACCATGTAAACCAAATGTGTAAAAATATTTAAACTTTTGAATTAAGTGAACATGATCTATAAAGTTTGAGACCAAATATGCTCACTTTATTCAAATGGTATCAAAAATATCTTTTGTTTTACTTATAACAGTAATAAGTCTTGTAAGATAATTATTCTAAATATAAGCCTGGAAAATTAATAATTTAGTTGAATTAATTTTATCGGTTTCACTTAGTGAATCTTACGTGCATGGACAAGAAACTAATTTATTCTATGTATAAATTGTCAAATGGATAAATAAACTTAATTGTTTAAACAGAGGTAACTTATAAAAGCATAAATCCATGGATGGAGCATGGTATGAATTCACCATAACAAATTATATAATTTTTGCAGTACATTTTTGCCGTACTGAAATTAGATTGTCAAGTCTTAAAATCATATTTAAATATCGACATATTTATAGGTGTATATTTACAAACAGCGAGTACAATACTATACTAAACTAGAATGGTTTTCTAAATCATCTAGAACTCATAAAATCAAGGTTCCGCTCTACTTTGAATTCGGTCCTTGTTATTATATGAGAAAAATCAAACGAACATTGAGATAAAAGAAATTCATAAAAATAGATATAATCCTACCGTATAGATCATAGAAGTAAATATGACAACTTCAATTACAAAATACTTGTTCAAGTACATCATATTCCTATCCTTCTGAACATGTTTAAACAGAAATTGTGTGTTAAGAACTTGCTTACCTGCTCCATAACTTCGTTTGTTGACGTGCTCTTCTTTTGAAAATTGATAACACCAAATTTTAAAGAAACTTCTATATGAATGAATAGAAATGTTGAGACGAAGTGATTTTATAATTGGTGAATTTGTTTGTTGAGGTGAAGTAAATTGTAATAACAACTAAGATAGAAGTTAGACAAAATGGTCAAATTTAAGAAAAGTAAAGTAAAATTTAATTATTTAAATGTCTTAATAGTTGAATCAAATTATTACAAGTTGGCAAGAATAAAGGTTGTTGCCCTGTATAAAAAATTTGCATAAAATGACCATGTGAATATGAGGGGAAAAAATTATGTTTAGGAGGGGGTAAATTGCTTTTTTCGTCCCACAAGTGACACCATTATCAATTTTGGTACCACACTTGTTGGTTTTCTCACTCTCAGTCCCATATGTCGTCAAATCTCTCACTTTTGGTGCTTTGACCAAATTCCGTCAGGAAATTGACAGAGCCACGCACGTGAGATGTGCGTTGCCGTTAAATGGACGATTATGAACCTAATTTTGACCTAATTTTGACCCTAAACCATTTTGAGGGAAAATTAACCTAATTTCTTCCAATTTCTTCTCCAATTCTTCCCCATTTCTTCCCATGTCTTATTCCTTTCATGACAAGGCTCGTTCTTCCATCAGCTAACATCACTGCAAAACAAAGCTACATGAATGACTTAAAATCTGAAAGACACTTGGTCCACTCTTCCTGCTTCTACTTAAGGCGTGTTAGGATAACATGCAACGCATGAGACGGGTTTTTACGCAGAACGTCCATCACATCAAGACCATGGTCACCATATAGACGTTCAATGCATATTAAATTCAGAGCTACATGAATGAGAGGGAGAAAAACACTGTCATTAACGTGTATAATATATATATATATATATATATATATATATATATATTAGGGGTGGCAAGTTGGATCCAAAACCGTGGGTCCAACCCGACCCAACTAATTTTGGGTTTAGATGGATCTTAAAAAAAAGAATTATGGTTCCAATTGGTTTTGTATTTATTAAATTTTTAAGACCTTGGTTTCATATGGTTTTTGATTGGGTCCAAATTGGTTCCAATAATGGGTCTATTTTGGTTCCTAAATGGATCCAGACTATAATTCTATCAGTCTTTACTTTTCTCGTACAGTGACGCGATTTCTTTGCTTTCTACCCGTCTGATTCCAAGAAGAATTATTTGCTCTTGTATGTTATTTAAATTTAAATTAAAGTTGTCTGTGTGAGTGTGTTGCTCATGGTCTGCGTTTTGTCATATTATGATTTTATAATGTGTTTCTTTGATTATTAATCAATTATCTGCTTGTTTATGATAATTATCAAAATATTATCTTATCCAAATAATTTATAACAAATCGGGCCTATTGAAATTGTAGTTTAAAATTGAGTATTAAGATATAAATGAAACAATAATTTTTTTTTCCTAAAATGAAAATGATGTGTCAATCAATCACGGGATTAATTTGAATTTTTTTTTAGAAAAAATATATTGCACCCTGACTACTTGAAGAATATTTTTTCTTAGAACATCACATTGTCACTTCAATAATTTGTATATGTATATATAAATAATTAATAAGTATATGTATATTCAAATTCATTATGAAAAAAAATGTTATTTCTTAAGCTGATTATCCCATAAATTTGAAAGGTGTGGACATATTTTTCGAATTCAAATTATAAAAAAAAATACATGGAAAGTCAATATAAAAAATAAAAATAGCTATTAATAATTTAAATCATCCTTAAATATAAAAAAATAATGTATTAATACTAATTAAAAACTACATATAAAAATAAAGAGATTAGTGATTAGTATAACAAGTATTTGCATTGTGTTGGATCCATAAGTCACCAACCTCCTATTTTGGATCCTTTATGGTTCCTTAATGGATCTTTGTATAAGAACCATTTGGAACCAATCAAAACTAATAAGGACCCAATTCATATTGAAAAGACATTTTGGTTTCTTGTTGGTTCCAACTTATCCTTTTTACAAACCCAATTGGACCCAACCCAAATCCGATCCGATCCACCCATTTGCCACCCCTAATATATATATATAAACATGTGTATTTTATATATGTATTGCTTTTTCAGTACAGAAACAAAAAAGAGGAAAGTGAAACAGCTCTGGCAGAAGTATTATTCCAAGACTTTATTATGACGTACCTGTGAAATGGTCCTCAACACGTAAAGGGCCATCTGAACTAATTAAATTATTAGTTATACTGTTCAAGAGTTCCTCTACTCGCTTGGTAGTTGAACTGACCGACTCCAGCAACATGTCTAGCTCAAATATGAAAAATAAATCAAAACACCAAATGACATACAATTATCCCAGTTACAAAAGCTCAGACACCCACTTGAAAATCTTGCAAACACAAAAAAGGAGATGACAGGGTCAAGAAAAAAACGATATATAACAGGGTCATACAGGAGGAAGAAAATTGCAAATTAGTCCTATTAAGATAGGACTTGTAATTTTCATACCCATTGTTTACAAACTTGAACAGTTAGTCTCAAAGGGTGCATATTTTTGCAATTTGATCTCGTCATTTAAAAATTGGACAGAACTTCTCGCGTGTGGCTCAATGAGTGACGCATCATGTGGCTAAGTGTTTAAAAATTTATTATCTGAACTCTTTAGCTAACACAAGTTTCTGTTTTGCAGTGATGTCAACTGACGGAAGAACGAGCCTTGTCATGAGAGGAATAAGACATGGGAAGAAATGGGGAAGAAATTAGGTTAATTTTTCCTCTAAATGATTTAGGGTCAAAATTAGGTTAATTTTCGTCCAATTAACGGCCACGCACGTCTCACATGCATGGCTCCATCAATTTCCTGAAGGAATTCGGTCAAAGCACCAAAAGTGAGAGATTTGACGACATATGGGACTGAGAGTGAGAAAACCAACAAGCGAGGTACCAAAATTGATAATGGTGTCACTTGTGGGACGAAAAAAGCAATTTACCCGTTTAGGAGGTTTTATTCCTTTTATTATATGAATTAAAAATACTTACAATTCTGAAACAAATATTTTTCAATTTTCTTTTTATATATAATTTGCATAAGGTTAATAAAAATCATTTAAAGTTGGGCCAATTTCTACTGAAGATATCATTCAGAAATACTTATCGTAATCTTGATAGAATAGTTAATATATGTTTTCTAAAACATAGTAATCGTTGCGTTTAACCTATCCAGAAAAGTCTATATTTTTACCAGTTTTAGTATGATTTATCTAATAAAGAAATTACTATTCATGATGGAACTTAACAAGTTATAACATTTCTTGCACCCCCTCATCATGCGAACGAACTTATGCTTTGTGTCATGTGTTATGTATTCATAAAACAACACATACTTGTTATCGCAAGTATTCATATTGATACCATTGGAACATGTATATGTATATATTTCACTACAAATGCGATTGAAATGTACTATATATATTATTCCACAAACTATAAAAACTGAACTTTGTATTGGAAAATTATATCAAGTCGGAAATAAAGAATCTATGTCCAAAGTTTTTGTTGATATTAACCTACTTTATAACAATGAAAACTCAGAAAAATTATGGAGAGTAGTAATTTACAAAATTTTCAATTTTTTAAGAAATTGTCTTATTTGAGATGTGTATTACCTGCAAATTGTCTTATCCTGTGTTCGTCATGTTGACCATGTGTCGTTATGCAATACCTGCATAACAACGCAACACATGTTCTGCAATACCTGTTCACTTCATTCTTTTGATGATCATAATGGTCAGGACATTTGTTAAAAAATGTCTTTTCTAGGAAGCCTCTGACCCATTCCAAAAAGATTTCATACTTGATTACATCACCAACCTTCAAGAAAAATAAATCTCATGGTAAAATTGACATTTAAAATTGAGACTGAAAAAATGTTAACGTCTAACGATACGATAAATTATTACAATCTTTGGTTTTGTTCTATTTTATAAGTTATTTGCTAATGCATATTATCTATACTTGTAATGAATAACATGATGTCTTATTCTCTATACTCTAAATCTTATAATACTCAAATTTTATCCGCCTTGTAATATTAACCATGTAAACTTGAGGTAGGATATATAATTATTATAACGATAACCTTGTTCACTTAACAATATTGTTTTTTATCATCGGATAAATATCATATGCATTATTCATAGAAATTGTGAAGTTACAAAAATTTGAGAATCAGTTTGAAAGTACGAATATCCGGCAATTTCTTTCTTTAAATCCTTACGTGCCTTGCACCTGAATTTTTCCTCACTAGCGACCGCATAATAATTATTTGAGTCCGAAAACTAACCATGTAAACCAAATGTGTAAAAATATTTAAACTTTTGAATTAAGTGAACATAATCTATAATGTTTGAGACCAAATATATTCACTTTGTTAAAATGGTATCAAAAATATCTTTTGTTTACTTATAACAGTAATAAGTCTTGTAATATAATTATTCTAAATATAAGTTTGAGAAATTAATAATTTAGTTGAATTATTTTTATCAGTTTAACTTAGTGAAGCTTACGTGCATGGCCAAGAAACTAATTTATTCTATGTATAAATTGTAAAATGAATAAATAAGCTTAATTGTTTCAAAGAGAGTTAACTTATAACAGCATAAATCCATGGATAGAGCATGGTGTGAATTCACCATAACAAATACTATTTTTGTAGTACATTTTTGTCGTATTGAAATTAGATTGTCAAGTCTTAAAAACATATTTAAAATATTGACATATATATAGGTTTATATTTACAAACAGCGAGTACAATACTATAATCAAATAAAATGGTTTTCTAAATCATATAAAACTCATAAAATCAATGTTCCACTCTACTTTGAATTCGTTCCTTGTTATAGTATGAGAAAAATCAAATGAACATTGAGATAAAATCAATTCATAAAAATAGATATAGTCCTACATCATAGAAGTATATATGACAATTTCAATTACAAAATACTTGCTCAAGTACATCATATTCCTATCCTTCTGAACAAGTATAAGCAAAAATTGTGTGTTAAGAACTTGCTTACCTGCTCCATAACTTCATTTGCTGATGTGCTCTTCTTTTGAAAATTGATAACACCAAATTTTACAGAAACTTCTATATTAATGAATGGTAATGTTGAGACGAAGTGATTTTATAATTGGTGAATTTGTTTGTTGAGATGAAGTAAATTGTAATAACAACTAAGATAGAGGTTAGACAAAATGGTCTTATTTGAGAAAAGTAAAGTAAAATTTATTTATTTAAATGTCTTAATAGTTGAATTCTATTACTACAAGATGGCAAGAATAAGGGTTGTTGCACTCTATAAAAAATTGCATAAAATGGCCATATCAATATGAGGGGAAAAAATTTATGTGCAGGAGGTTTTATTCCTTTTATTATATGAATTAAAAATACTTACAATTCTAAAACAAATATTTTTTAATTTTTTTTTTATATATAATTTGCATATGGTTAATAAAAATCAATTAAAGTTGGGCCAATTTCTATTGAAGATATCATTTAGAAATATTATCGTAATCTTGATAGAATAGTTAATATATGTTTTCTAAAATATAGTAATCGTTGCGTTTAACCTATCCAAAAAAGACTATATTTTTACCAATTTTAGTATGATTTATCTAATAAAGAAATTAAGATTCATGATGGAACTTAACAAGTTATAACATTTCTTGCACCCCCTCATCATGCAAACTTATGGTGTGATGTCATGAGTTATGTATTCATAAAACAACAAATACTAGTTATCGCAAGTATTCATATTGATACCTTTGGAAAATGTATATGTTTATATTTCACTACAAATGCGATTGAAATGTACTATATATATTATTCCACAAACGATAAAAGCTTAACTTTCTGTTGAAAAATTATATCAAGTCGGAAATAAAGAATCTATGTCCAAAGTTTTTGTTGATATTAACATACTTTATAATAATGAAAACTCATAAAACTATGGAGAGTAGTAATTAACTAAATTTTCAATCTTTTAAGAAATTGTCTTATTTGAGATGTGTATGACCTGCAAATTGTCTTATCATGTGTTCGTCATGTTGACCATGTGTCGTTATGCAATACCTGCATAACGACGCAACACATGTTATGCAATACCTGTTCACTTCATTCTTTTGATGATCATGATGGTCAAGACATTTGTTAGAAAAATGTCTTTTCTAGGAAGCCTCTCACCCATTCCGAAAAGATTTCATACTTGATTACAAATCAAATGAACAATTAGATAAAATCAATTCATACAAATAGATGTAGTCCTACCGTATAGTTCATAGAAGTATATATGACAATTTCAATTACAAAATACTTGTTCAAGTACATCATAATCCTATCCTTCTGAACAAGTATAAACAAAAATTGTGTGTTAAGTACTTGCTTACATGCTCCATAACTTCGTTTGCTGATCCGCTCTTCTTTTGAAAATTGATAACACCAAATTTTACAGAAAATTCTATATAAATGAATGGTAAAGTTGAGACGAAGTGATTTTATAATTGGTGAATTTATTTGTTGAGGTGAAGTAAATTGTAATAACAACTAAAATAGAGGTTAGACAAAATGTTCTAATTTGAGAAAAGTAAAGTAAAATTTATTTATTTAAATGTCTTAATATTTGAATGCTATTACTACAAGATGGCAAGAATAAGAGTTGTTGCACTCTACAAAAACATTGCATAAAATGACCATGTCAATATGAGGGGAAAAAAGTTGTGTAGGAGGTTTTATTCCTTTTATTATATGAATTAAAAATGCTTACAATTCTAAAACAAATATTTTTCTATTTTCTTTTTATATATAATTTGCATAAGGTTAATAAAAATCATTTAAAGTTGGGCCAATTTCTATTGAAGATATCATTCAGAAATATTATCGTAATCTTGATAGAATAGTTAATATATGTTTTCTAAAATATAGTAATCGTTGCGTTTAACCCATCCAAAAAAGACTATATTTTTACCAGTTTTGGTATGATTTATCTAATAAAGAAATTAAGATTCATGATGGAACTTAACTAGTTATAACATTTCTTGCACCCCCTCATCATGCGTACTTATGGTGTGTTGTCATGAGTTATGTATTCATAAAACAACGCATACTAGTTATCGCAAGTATTCATATTGATACCGTTGGAAAATGTATATGTATATATTTCACTACAAATGCGATTGAAATGTACTATATATATTATTCCACAAACGATAAAAACTTAACTTTGTAATTGGAAAATTGTATCAAGTCGGAAATAAAGAATCTATGTCCAAAGTTTTTGTTGATATTAACTTACTTTATAACAATGAAAACTCATAAAATTATGGAGAGTAGTAATTAACTAAACTTTCAATCTTTAAAGAAATTGTCTTATTTGAGATGTGTATTACTTGCAAATTGTCTTATCATGTGTATGTCATGTTGACCATGTGTCGTTATGCAATACCTGCATAACGACGTAGCACATGTTATGCAATACTTGTTCACTTCATTCTTTTGATGATCATGATGGTCATGACGTTTAAAAAAAAATATCTTTTCTAGGAAGCCTCTGACCAATTCCGGAAAGATTTCATACTTGATTACATTACCAGCCTTCAACAAAAATAAATCTCAAGGTAAAATTGACATTTAAAATTGAAACTGAACAAATGTTTAACATCTAACGTCACAATAGGTTATTACAATCTTTGGTTTTGTTCTATTTTATAAGTTATTTGCTAATACATATTATCTATACTTGTAATGAATAACATGATGTCATATTTTCTATACTCTAAATCTTATCTTACTCAAATTTTATATGCCTCTTGTAATATTAACCATGTAAACTTGAAGAAGGATATATAATTATTATAATGATAACCTTGTTCACTTAACAATATTGAATTTTATCATCGGATAAATATCATAAGCATTATTTGTAGAAATTGTGAAGTAGCAAAAATTTGAGAATCATTTTTAAAGTATGAATATCCGGCAATTTCTTTCTTTAAATCCTTACATGGCTTGCACCTGAATTTTTCCTCACTAGGGACCGCATAATAATTATTTGAGTCCAAAATCTAACCATGTAAACCAAATGTGTAACAATATTTAGACTTTTGAATTAAGTGAACATAATCTATAAAGTTTGAGACCAAATATTACTTTGTTCAAATGGTATCAAAAATATCTTTTGTTTTACTTATAACTGTAATAAGTCTTCTAATATAATTATTCTAAATATAAGCTTGAGAAATTAATAATTTAGTTGAATTATTTTTGTCGGTTTAACTTAGTGAAGCTTACGTGCACGGACAAGTAACTGATTTATTCTATGTAAAAATTGTCAAATGAATAAATAAACTTAATTGTTTTAAAGAGATCTAACTTATATAAGCATAAATCCACAGATAGAGCATGGTATGAATTCACCAAAACAAATTATAAAATTTTTGCAGTACATTTTTGTCGTACTGAAATTAGATTGTCAAGTCTTAAAAACATATTTAAAATATCGACATATATATAGGTGTATATTTACAAATAGCGAGTACAATATTATAATAAAATAGAATGGTTTTCAAAATCATATAGAACTCATAAAATCAAGATTCTGCTCTACTTTGAATTCGTTCCTTGTTATTGGAAAAGAAAAATCAAATGAACACTGAGATAAAATCGATTCATACAAATAGATAGTCCTATCGCATAGATCATAGAAGTAAATATGACAATTTCAATTATAAAATACTTGTTCAAGTACATCATATTCCTATCCTTCTGAACAAGTATAAACAAAAATTGTGTGTTAAGAACTTGCTTACCTGCTACATAACTTCGTTTGCTGATGTGCTCTTCTTTTGAAAATTGATAAAACCAAATTTTACAGAAACTTCTATATAAATGAATATTAATGTTGAGACGAATTGATTTTATAATTGGTGAATTTGTTTGTTGAGGTGAAGTAAATTGTAATAACAACTAACATAGAGGTTAGACAAAATGGTCTTATTGAGAAAAGTACTGTAAAATTTATTTATTTAAATTTATTTATTTAAATGTCTTAATCGTTGAATCCTATTACTACAAGATGGCAAGAATAAGGGTTGTTAATATGAGGGGAAAAAATTTATGTATAGGAGGTTTTATTCCATTTATTATGTGAATTAAAAATACTTCTAAAACAAATATTTCTCTATTTTCTTTTTATATATAATTTGCATAAGGTTAATAAAAATTATTTAAAGTTGGGCCGATTTCTATTGAAGATATAATTCAGAAATACTTATCGTAATCTTTATACAATAGTTAATATACACAAAATATAGTAATCATTGCGTTTAACCCATCCCAAAAAAATTATATTTTTACGAGTTTTAGTATAATTTATCTAATAAAGAAATTATGATTCATGATGGAACTTAACAAGTTATAACATTTCTTGCACCCCCTCATCATGCAAACTTATGGTGTGCTGTCATGAGTTATGTATTCATAAAACAACACATAATTGTTATTGAAAGTATTCATATTGATACCGTTGGAACATTGATGTGTATATATTTCAATTCAAATGCGATTGAAATAAACTATATATATTATTCCACAAACGAGAAAAACTCAACTTTGTATTGGAAGATTATATCAAGTCGGAAATAAAGAATCTATGTCCAAAGTTTTTGTTGATATTAACCTACTTTATAACAATGAAAACTCATAAAATTACGGAGAGTAGTAATTAACTAAAATTTCATTTTTTTAAGAAATTGTCTTATTTGAGATTTGTAGTACCTGCAAATTGTCTTATCCTGTGCTCATCATGTTAACCATGTGTCGCTTTGCAATACCTTCGTAACGATGCAGCACATGTTATGCAATACCTGTTCACTTCATTCTTTTGATGATTATGATGGTCAGGACATCTTTTCTAGGAAGCCTTTGAACCATTCCGGAAAGATTTCATACTTGATTACATTACCAACCTTCAACAAAAACAAATCTCAAGGTAAAATCGACATTTAAAATTGAAACTGAACAAATGTTTAACGCTAACGATACAATAAATTATTACAATCTTTGGTTTGTTCTATTTCATAAGTTATTTGCTAATACATATTATATATACTTGTAATGAATAACATGATGACATATTCTCTATACTCTAAATCTTTTCTTACACAAATTTTATCCGCCTTGTAATATTAACCATGTAAACTTGAAGAAGGATATATGATTATTATAACGATAACCTTGTTCACTTAACAATATTGATTTTTATCATCGGATAAATATCATTGGCATTATTCATAGAAATTGTGAAGTAGCAAAAATTTGAGATTCAGTTTTAAAGTATGAATATCCGGCAATTTCTTTCTTTAAAACCTTACGTGCCTTGCACCTGAATTTTTCCTCCTAGCGACCACATAAAAATCATTTGAGTCCAAAAACTAACCATGTAAACCAAATGTTTAACAATATTTAAACTTTTGAATTAAGTGAACATAATCTATAAAGTATGAGACCAAATATGCTCACTTTGTTCAAATGGTATCAAAAATATCTTTTGTTTTACTTTTAAATGTAATATGTCTTGTAATATAATTGTTCAAAATATTAGCTTGAGAAATTAATAATTTAGATGTATTATTTTTATCGGTTTAACTTAGTGAAGCATACATGCGTGGACAGGAAACTAATTTATTCCATGTATAAATTGTCAAATGAATAAATAAATTTAACTGTTTTAAAGAGAGTTAACTTATAAAAGCATAAATCCATGGATAGAGCATGGTATGAATTAACCATAAGAAATTATACATTTTTGCAATATATTTTTGTCGTACTGAAATTAGATTGTCAAGTCTTAAAAACATATTTAAAATATTGACATACACACACACATAACACCAAAGTTTACAGAAACTTATATATAAATGAATAGTAATGTTGAGACGAAGTGATTTTATAATTGGTGATTTGTTTGTTGAGGTGAAGTAAATTGTAATAACAACTAAGGTAGACAAAATTATCTTATTTGAGAAAAATAAGTGAAATTTATTTATTTAAATGTCTTAATAGTTTAATCCTATTATTACAAGATTGCAAGAATAAAGGTTGTTGCACTCCATAAAACATTTGCATAAAATTACCATGTGAATAGAGGGGAAGAAATTTATGTTTAGGAGGTTTTATTCTTTCATTATATGAATTTAAAATACTTACAATTCAAAAACAAATATTATCTATTTTCTTTTTAAATATTATTTGCATAAGGTTAATAAAGATCATTTAAACTTGGGCTGATTTCTGTTGAAGATATCACCCAGAAATACTTACCGTAATCTTGATACAATAGTCAATATATGTTTTCTAAAATATAATAATCGTTGCATTTAACCCATTCAGAAAAAAATATATTTTTACCAGTTTTACTATGATTTATCTAATAAAGAATTATGTTTCGTGATGAAAATAAACAAGTTATAGCATTTTTTGCACAATCTCATCATACGAACTTATGGTGTGCTGTCATAAGTTATGTATTCGTTAAACAAAACATACTTGTTATCGCAAGTATTCATAATGATACCGTTGGAAAATGTATATGTATATATTTCACTTCAAATGCGATTGAAATGTACAAATTATTCCACAAACGAGACAAACTTAACTTTGTATTGGAAAATTATATCAAGTCGGAAATAAAGAATCTATGTCCAAATTTTTTGTAGATATTAACCTACTTTATAACAATGAAAACTCATAAAATTACAGAGAGTAGTAATAAACTAAATTTTCAATTTTTTAAGAAATTGACTAATTTGAGATGTTTATTACCTGCAAATTGTCTTATCTTGTGTTCGTCATGTTAACCATGTGTCGTTATGAATACCTGCATAACGACGCACCAGATATTGTGCAATATATATTCATTTCATTCTTTTGATGATCATGATGGTTAGGACATTTGTTAAAAAAATAATTTTCTAGGAAGACTCTAACGCATTCCAAAAAGATTTCATACTTAATTTGTAATACCCGAATAAGCTCTCACGTATTAGCACTTATCACGAATTAATTAACGAATGAAAAATTGAGCTGCTTCCCAGGAGGTCACCCATCATGTTATTGCTCTCGTACGAGCACGCTTAACTTTAGAGTTTTGATTAAATACAGTATATTAAACCTTTCGGATAATTATCGGATAAATATGTTTTACACACTATGTGTCACTTACGTGTTACCGGTATGTCTCGATTAGTTATATACATGACACGTAGAATATATAACGTATAAATGTATAACACATGATAAGCTAGCAGCTGCAAATAATTCATACAATATAATAATAATAATATTTATAAAATATTGTTAGCAAAAACTTATTCACTAAGTTTCCTCAACTTTGCCTCACTTTATTTATATATATATGAAAGAAATGATAACACACTAGTCACCTCACTTAGCCGACCTCATTATATATATATATGTGCATATGAAAGAAAATGTTAAAGAAAGAAAGAGATTAGTAAGGAGAGGAAGATAGAAAATAGTAGGAGAAAAGAGAAAGAATAAAAATTGTTATAAACTTAGCCTCCAATCCTCATTAGCCGACTTACTTTCAAGATAATCTTTATATATATATATATATACATATGCATGTCATTTTAAGAACAAAAATTAAGGACAAAGATAGAAACAGCAAACAAAGGAGAGAAATAGACAGAAAAAAAAGAGAAGAGAGAAAATAGAAAGAAAAGAAAGAAAAATAGAAGAAAAATTTCGAAAAAAAAAAGGAATCAAATAGTAGTGCGTAAACAAGCTAGGCGAATCGACATACTCGTTACAAGTAAGTATTTTATCGATAGTTTCTTTGAATTAATCGGTGAATTTAGAATATTAGTCAAAAATCGTAATTAGGTATCGTGCAAATATCGTTTTACAGGTTAAACGACTAGAATTTGAACTAGCACTATCGGTAGCTTGCGGTAGCGTCAACGTTAGCGATTTTATTAGTAACGACTTAAGGTAAGTAGAAGTTTTTCTTGACGTATCATAAGAATCAATATTATGCATTTTTATGATTATTTATGTGGATTGTTTGAAAATGAATGCTATATGTGCCGACTGTGTTAAATTTTATTTATTACGTGTGATAATGGAATTGAATGTTATATGATGTGAAAGGTTGAGGTACATGTATTTATGTTGCATCATATTGCTATATATGTAAAGAAGATATTTTCAAAAGAGAGGTTTGGTATTTGATTGGCGGTCGGGTAGGCACGGGACGCGGGAGGGACCGGCGGACCCACAGAGGGTGGTGAATACCTTGAGGTGTAAAAGCCAAGATAGATAAAGCCACAGTGGTGAATACCTTGAGGTGTAAAAACCAAGATAGATAAAGCCACGATATACGAAGGAGCTAGCGGCTCATATCATCGGCCGAAAGGTCGGTATGAGAACCCCCGCGATGCTTCTTTTATTGGCCAATTATGAACAGGTTCCGAAAACAGACGCCTATCATCATCAGTCGAATACCATACTTCGAGGGTACCCATAAGAGGAAAAGATAATATTTTAAATGAACTATGCATTATTGATTGTTTTATGTGCTACGTGTAACGTTGCTATATACTGAGCTTCTTCTTACTGAGCCATTAGCTCATTAGATTTTTATGATGCAGGTGACATTCGATGTTTATACTTGAAGGTTGCCCAAGCATCCCGAGCGGTCAGACAGAGCTATGTTCATATGCCGTGTTTCGAGCGTTTTGTAGCTCAAAAACTCTGATTTTATGTTTAAATAGCCGCTCTGTTATGGTTTTGTAAACGAATGTTTGTTTATGTACAAGGTTTGAATTTGCAAAGGAAAAATGATTTATTTTCATTTCCAAAGAATCAATTTTATTATTTTAGAAAACCATAACATTTAAGAAAGAAAAAGGGTCATCGTTCCCGGGCCCGGTCTGGGGGCGTGACATAATTACATTACCTACCTACAATAAAAATAAATCTCAAGGTGAAATTGACATTTAAAATTGAAACTGAACAAATGTTTAATGTATAACGATACAATAAATTATTACAATCTTTGGTTTTGTTCTATTTTATAAGTTATTTGCTAACACATATTATCTTACTTGTAATGAATAACATGATGTCATATTCTCTATACACTAAATCTTATCTTACTCAAATTTTATCCGCCTTGTAATATTAACCATGTAAACTTGAAGAAGGATATATAATTATTATAACGATAACCTTGTTCACTTATCAATATTGATTTTTATCATCGGATAAATATCATATGCACTATTCATAGAAATTGTGGAGTAGCCAAAATTGGAGAATCAGTTTTAAAGTACGAATATCCGGAAGTTTCTTTCTTTAAATCCTTATGTGCCTTGCACCTAAATTTTTCCTCACTAACGACCGCATAATACTCATATAATTAATTGAGTCCAAACACTAAGCATGTAAACCAAATGTGTAGCAATATTTAAACTTTTGAATTAAATGAACATAATGTATAAAGTTTGAGACCAAATATGCTTTGTTCAAATGATATCTAAAATATCTTTTGTTTTACTTATAACAGTAATAAGTCTTGTAATATAATTATTCTAAATATAAGCTAAGAAATTAATAATTTAGTTGAATTATTTTTATTGGTTTAACTTAGTGAAGCATACGTTTGTGGACAGGAAACTAATTTATTCTATGTATTCAAATGAATAAATAAACTTAATTGTTTTAAAGAGAGCTAACTTATAAAAGCATAAATCCATGGATAGAGCATGGTATGGATTCACCATAACAAAATATACAATTTTCGCAGTACATTTTTGTCGTACTAAAATAAAATTGTCAAGTCTTAAAAAACATATTTAAAATATCGAAATATTTATACAAATAGCGAGTACAATATTATAATAAAATAGAATGGTTTTCTAAATCATATAGAACTCATAAAATCAAGGTTGCGCTCTACTTTGAATTCGTTCCCCGTTATTTTAAAAGAAAAATCAAATGAACATTGAGATAAAATCAATTCATTCACATAGATATAGTCCTACTGTATAGATCATAGAAGTAAGTATGACAATTTTCATTCACAAAATACTTGTTCAAGTACATCATATTCCTATCCTTCTGAACAAGTATAAACAAAAATTATGTGTTATGAACTTGCTTACCTGTTCCATAGCTTCGTTTGCTGATGTGCTCTTCTTTTGGAAATTAAATAAATAAACTTAATTGTTTTAAAGAGAATTAAATTATAAAATCATAAATCCACGGATAGAGTATGGTATGAATTCATCATAACAAATTATAAAAAATTTGCAGTACATTTTTGTCGTGCTGAAATTAGATTGTCAAGTCTTAAAAACATATTTAAAATATCGACATATATATAGGTTTGTATTTACAAATAGCGAGTACAATATTATAATAAAATAGAATGGTTTTCTAAATCATATACATCTCATAAAATCAAGATTGCGCTCTACTTTGAATTTGTTCCCTGTTATTGTATGCGAAATATCAAATGAACATTGAAACAAAATCAATTCATTCAAATATATATAGTCCTACCGTATAGATCATAGAAGTAATTAAATATGACAATTTGAATTACAAAATACTTGTTCAAGTACATCCCATTCCTATGCTTCTGAACAAGTATAAACAAAAGTTGTGTATTATGAACTTGCTTACTTGCTCCATAGGTGTTCTTCTTTTGAAAATTGATAACATCAAATTTTATAGGAACTTCTATATAAATGAATAATAATGCTGAGACGAAGTCATTTTATGATTGGTGAATTTGTTTGTTGAGGTGAAGTAAATTGTAATGACAACTAAGAAAGTGGTTAGACAAAATTGTCTTATTTGAGAAAAATAAAGTAAAATTTATTTATTTAAATATCCTAAAAGTTGAATCCTATTATTACAAGATGGCAAGAATAAAGTTTGTTGCACTCCTGAAGACATTTGCATAAAATGACCATGTGAATATGAGGGAAGAAATTTATGTTTCTGAAGTTTTATTCCTTTTATTATATGAATTTAAAATAATTAGAATTCTAAAATAAATATTTTTCTATTTCTCTATTTTCTTGTTATATATAATTTGCATAAGGTTAAAAAAAATCATCACAAATAATACAAAAATATTAAAAATAATAACATAAAGAAAAATGGAAAAGTAAAGAGCGAAAAGGATGATTGCTTATAATGTAACATAAGCATATATATATATATCATAACTTTATTATTTTAGTCAACCTTAATCGACTTTCCTTCAGTATTGTGGTATTTAATCAAAAACATTATGTAAGGTTTGATCATTATTGGAACTAAATAATTTGGTAGTAATTAAATTTAATTTTTTATAACATTTTTAGTAATAACATATCACTTAGTTTATATATTAAACTACACACTTTTACATTTTTCAGGGGGCAAATGCATATATTTCTTAAAACATCAAGTTTTAATTAGTATGAACTATAAAAGATACAACTCAAATTGACATCGTATGATATACAATAAGGCCTCTTCCTAGCTAATCCACTCCATGTCAGGATGGGTGCCACAAAGACACCCTTTGACAACAGTTGATATTGAATGAAAACCCTTAGCTTACCTCAACTTTATAGTTTGGAATAAAATGGTGAAAGGATAAGATCGACAACCCTCGTGTCGTCCAATAGGCCCATCTTCCGGTGTTGAATTTCGATTGAACATATTCAGGCGACTAAGATCCAAAGTCGAGAGGTAAGAAACCCAAATGTTACTCTAAGTTTGTCAGGCAATTAGTGGAATTAGTATAAGTAATTCCTATGTCATGAATAGAAAACTGAAGAGAATGAGTTGGTCATAAATGTTAAATGATAGAAACATTCACTAAATTTGCACATGTCAAAATTAGTATATCCGAATTTTATAATAATATGTAATATAAAGAATTGAGATTTATGTAATTAAAAATAAGAATTTTGCAAGAAAAAACAGCATGTTTGGAGAGAAACTGAAATGTTTCGAAGAAAAATATAAAAATCTGGAGTTTTATAGAAAATTAAAATATTTCAAAACCACATAATACTTTAGTTTCTTTTAACTTAAAACTTCAAACATTTATATAATTTCGGTAAAAATGTATATTAGTTTTTAGGACGCATATTCCTTTCACGAACAACATTTAGCATTAAGAACTTTGAAATTCTAAAAATACAACTTATGTTATAATCTGATATTTAAGATATCAATGTTGTGAGTGACATGATTGTATGCAAAATTACAAATCATATGAGTTTACATAATATGTGACTTTCAATTGGTAGAAATTTCAATTCCTAAATTATACAAACACAATAAAAATTACAGATTGGATAGTTAGGGCATTAGTATTACAAATCACAAGTCGTTTAAGGAAGATACGTATAAAGTATGTGTTTTTTCTAATAATAATTGTGAAACTAATGAGGATCTCATATATAGTATTTTTTTCTACACACGATCAAACTATAAGTTAAAGTACAACTTTTAAAAATAATTTATAACTTTACATAACAATATATACAATTGTAAATATATCCATTGTTTTGTGCATTCAAATCCGGTAACCATATATGTACTAAATTCTACAATTGAGGCACTACTACAAATGGATTTTGGATTTATAGTGCTTTACGAGTCCCCAACCATGAGTTTGAGCATGTTTTGCGCACATATCAAGTGCATGTGACCACTAGTGTTTTGTGATTTCACATAATAACAATTGTACGGTTTGTGAAACTAAATTTAGAGCAATATATATTGTCCATGGACTATTTTCTCAATTTCTTTTCATTATCCAAATTTTCATCTTTTTCTCATCTTTTGTTCAAACTAATTAATCATAAATGAAAAAATATTAATTATTTCCTTTTTGAACTTTTGTGCATGCATAGAGAGTGTGAATTAGGTAAAGGACGTGATAATAGTTTATCTAAACATAATAGTAATAAATAACAATAATAATAGAACAAATATTACTCGCAAAGGCATGAAGGAAAGTTGTATTGGTTGTTTCCCACATAATTGTTTTGTAGAATTAGTCGGTTAAAAATATTATTCGGAAAGTATTTTTCCTATAAGCTATGCAAAAATGCATATTTTAATTAATTTTGTTTCTCAAGTAAATGCAAATTAGGATACCGATATGCATCAACTCTCTCGTATGTGGAACAAGAAACATCACAAAATTTATTTATCATTTTTATTCTTTCGAGTCATGAGTTAAACTCTACTTGGATCCCAAAATAAAAAAAGATGAGACCTTAACCAAGTCAAAGAATTTCAGTAAGTTTTCAAGTCGAGAAATCACCATCAGAAAATGTATATACAGTCCAAACCATAAGGATATAGAAAAGAAAAGGTACATTAGTCTTCTAAAGCACAAAAACTAGGTTCATATCTCTACTTATTATGCATAATATATAATTTGATGAATAATGAGGTATTAGCCCGTAGGATCAAAATAGAGGACCCCTATGAGGTATTCCTTTCCTAATGTGGTTCCGGCTTGTAGGATTGTTTCCATGCTCAACCTCGTCTGATTTGTGAAGTTCCCACCATAGGCTGAGGAGGTTGAATCATACAACCTGTCTCCGAAAGTGACAGAATAAAAGATTCATGTTGGTAGGACATCAAAGAGATAATTTCAAACAAACCCCTGCAATATTTTACAAGTTAAATATAACTAATTTATGTTTTAACAATGTAATGATTACATACAAGAATTAGTGTTTTTTTATATTGTACAAAAGAAGTATGAATATAATGAGACTCATAACCCTTCATTTGATTCTTCTGTTCTACAATTTACTAAAGAACAATACAATAATCTTGCAAAATGATGTAAAGTTCATTCATGTTAAGTTTTTTCAATAGATAAATTTCAGCAATTATTCAAATTTCATGTTATATATATAAGAAGATTGCGATTTTTTGTAATTATTAATATATTTTATTTCTATTCATGGTTATTACTTTGTAAATATACTCTTCACTGCACTTAATTATGTATGAGAAATGTAAACTAGGATTACCATGCATGCAATGGAACAAAAATGAAAATGGTCAGCATCCATCAATTTCCTTTTGCAAACATTGCACGCTCGATCCCCCTCAATAAGCGCGCAGAGCCATTGTGCGGAAGGGGAGTCAAAGATATGACCCACTTCTTGTTAGATTTATAAGGATACAATTTTACAACGTAAACCACAATAAAAACGATTATCAAATCGATGAGCAACCTTATGTTGTATATTATTGTAATATCAAAAGTATTGATTTTAATTCGTTAATCACATGTAAAAGAGGATAGTCAAATATTGTATTACTAAATAACGAAAGGGTGATATATAAAATCCACAAAAGTAAAAATGTCATAAGGCCATGAAATAAATAATATGAATATTATCCTCATAGTATCTCCATTATAGTTTCTTTGTAATTAATTTGCACTATTTATTCTTGGAAAGATGACAATTTTTTCTGCTCACATCTTCATTGTCAAAAATCAATTGGAAACAAGGTTAGAACATAAAATATTATTGACTTCCTTTAATTACATTCTCTAAAATATTTTTACATAGTATCATGGAAATGTATTAGAAAATATTCTTTTGCGTGTGTTTGATATTTAGATGTATGTATATACGTGCTTAAAACTATTTATTTAGTTTTTATTTTATAATTTATATTTAAAAATAAAGGACATTAACTTGAGGGCCATGCATCAAAATATACAAAATATAAATTGGTCAAACAATAATGTACATATAAATATCAAATTGGAACAAACATTACTTAACTGATTACATTTAATATGGGACTACTAAGGTTCATGCATGAATACCAAAACTTATTTAAAAAACAATATCCTTTCTCTTACTCTTTGAACAAAGAAAACTAGTACTTCCACACTTATGTTTGAAGAGAATCTGAAATATTTTAAAAATATAGAAAAACTCGAGTTTTATAGGAAACTAAAAGATTTCAAAACCACATAATACTTTAGTTTCTTTTAACTTAAAAATTCGAACATTTCTATAATTTCACTAAAAACGTATATTAGTTTTTAGGATGCATATTCCTTTCACGAACAACATTTAGCATAAAGAACTTTGAAATTCTAAACTCAATCAATACAACTTATATTATAATCTGATATTTAAGATATCAATGTTATGAGTGACATGATTGTATGCAAAATTACAAATCATATGAATTTACATAATACGTGACTTTCAATTGGTAGAAATTTAAATTCCTAAATTATACAGACACAATAAAAATTACAGCTTGGATATTTAGGGCATGAGTATTATAAATCACAAATCACAAATCACAAGTCGTTTAAGGAAGATATGTTTAAAGTGTGTCTTTTTTCTAATAACAATTGTGAAAATAATGAGGATCTCTTATATAATATTGTTTTCTACACACCATCAAACTATAAGTTAAAGTATAATGATTTAAAATAATTTATAACTTTACATAGCAATATATACTATTGTAAATATATCCATTGTTTTGTAAATTCAAATCCGGTAACCCTATACATACTAAATTCTACAATTGAGGTACTACATGAACAGATTTACAGTGCTTTACGAGTCCCCAGCCATGAGTTTGAGCATGTGTTGCGCACATATCGAGTGCATGTGACCACTAGTGTTTTATGATTGCACATAACAACAATTGTATGGTCTGTGAAACTAAATTTAGAGCAATATAGTGTCCATGGATTATTTTCTCATTTCTTTTCATTATCCAAACTTTCATCTTTTCTCATCTTTTGTTCAAACTAATTAATCATAAATGAAAAAAATATTAATTATTTCCTTTTTGAACTTGTGTGCATGCATAGAGAGTGTGAATTAGGTAAAGAACGTGATCATTGTTTATCTGAACATAATACACGTCTCTACCTACAGCAAGAAGGCGATATTGATTCGTTACCGGTGCCACCTAAGTTTTGTCTACAACAAGTTGTCTCTTTATTGTTGTGATACTAATTGTTCATTAAGTTGGTGTGCTTTTATGTTGTAAAACTTTGTCAGTTTTGGTTGTTTAATTGTGAGAATGATATGCGTATTATCGCATTTTTAGTACAAAACGATCTCCTACTAAGATTTCAACTTTCTATATGGGTTGATTATGGAGCATTGATTGGTATACAAGGTTTTCTTTGTAAGTACATGTGATATAAATGAGACGATAGGATAGTGCTAATGCCAGGTGTCAAATTCGACACTTCATTGAAAGAAGTGATGAGGGAGCTAGGAAAACAAAGGAATGAAAATGACAATAAAGAGAAGGCTAAATACGACTTCCAAGTAGGAAAAGTAATAAAATGAGATATTCATTCTCTCTTGATTAATAAAATATTCAATCTTACAATATGATTTCCCCATCATATTATGGGGTATTTATAGGCTTAAACTAGATTACTAATTCATTGTATCTAGAATACTAAATAAATACAAACTTTTAAACTTCTTTTGAGATTCTTTGTGTTCTGCCATCACTTTGAAAGGTCGTAACATTTGAACTACTCCGTTAGGACTGTCAACGGACGGACATTACCCGCACCCGCCCAATACCCGCCCAATACCCGTTAACTTTTTGATTTCGCCCGACCCGGACCCGACCCGGTCGTTTACCCGATGGGTATACTGACCGGGTATTGACCGGGTGAAAGTGCATACCGGGTCGGGTCCGGGTCGGGTCGGCCCATAAATTTTTTTTTTTTTTTTTTGCTTTTGATACATTATAATATTGTGAATTTGGATCAATACCCTTACACCACTAAAATTCGATCTAAATGATTTTAATTACATTACCAAATTATTTTAAATTCATCCGAAAGATTTTATATGTGATATTTGTGTTTATGTCGTATTATAATGTGTTTCTCCACTTGTTAATACCATTTGAAAACTTTTGAAATCGATAGAAGCAATGTCACGAAGACCTTGACAATGTGGATTCATCCCAAAAGATACTATTTTTTTTTCTAGCAACTTAAATCACGAAAAATATATGTAAGAATGGGCCACATTAAAATTTCATTGAAGTTCTGTTCCAGAGAAATCGCAGTATCGATCGTGATTCGTGGGACGGTGGGGTTTAGGGATTTTTCAGAAGAGAGGAGAGAAGTGAAAATAAATTTCAGAAATTCAAAATAAATCATTTAATTGGATTTGGATTTTGGGTATTATTGACTGGGCGGGTATTGACCGGGTATTGACCGGGTATTGAGCGGGTGGAAAACCCGCGGATTTTCTACGGGTGAATACCCGGTCCGGACCCGAAAGTTTAAAAATTACCGGGTCCGGACCGGGTCCGGGTGTAACATCTCACGGACCGGGTCCGGGTTGGGTAAATGAAATTTTGAACGGGTACGGGTACGGGTAATATCCGCCCGTTGACAGGCCTATACTCCGTACCTGACCATAACAATATACGGATAACAAGGTAATTAAATTGGCTATCTAATGCTGCAAACCGTGCATGAATCGAAACTTTCTACAAAGCGTTATGGCTAGATTATTAGCCACTGTCAGATTCAGCGAATCTTTTACAAGATATAGGTTTTAAACTAGACCTAAATCCTGATATGTCTCAGCATTCCTCCTCCTCTTCTTCTGGAAAGGAACCCATACATACCTGTGCAGAATATTATTGTAGCCTCGACATCTGAAGAGGTAAAACTGAAGAGAGACGGAACCTTTTCATTTTCAAAAAGTAACATACATATATAAGTATCAAATTGGAACAAACATTAATACTTAATTCACTCAAACTTATTACATTTAATATGAGACCACTAAGGTTCATGTACATGAATAACAAAACTGATTTAAAACAATACCTTTTCTCTTACTCTTTGAACAAAGAAAACTAGAACTTCGACACTTCATTGAAATAATTTGATCGTTTCTTTATAATCAATGTCTAATGACAGCACGTCAAGACATAGTTAATCATTCTTAGATTTTGTAGACATTGATAAATACATGTAGTCCTGAATCAACATTGCTCCTGGTCATTTTATTTCATCATCTTGAATTTGTCTATAATTATACAATTGAGCTGATAATAATGTATTTTTATAATGAATTCTTTTTTGTGTCCTATACAGATATATCGTGCACCGGGCATGAAAAGAGCATTCAGATCTGTAGTTTCGGCTCAAAGATATATAAATGAGCTGAAGAATGCCTCAATAGTAGGTATGATGGTGGATATAACATTAATGTTTTTTTTCACTTAGAAATCCATTAGTCACACCAATTGTAGTATGTGGGTTGGTTCTTATTTTGCATGAGTTCTACGTCGAGGATTACTCATACTAGTGTTGAACACTAGTAGTTTCACATTTTATTGAAATAATTTAATTGTTTATAATAGATCAAATCTCTAATGAAAGCACGTCAAGACATAGTTAGGTTGAGAATTACCGAATAGGGATTTATGCTTTATTTGTAGACTTTTCTTTTTAACTAGAAAATATCACGTGCGTCGCACGTGGTTCGCACGTGATTCTTTTAATAATGAACTAAATTAAAATAAATTATTATTATATCAAATGATTTCATAGTTATTAATTTACTAGTATACTAAATAAATTCAATTCTTATTAATCATTTAAAACATTAAACTTGTTTTGAATAAACTTACAAAATTAGAATAAAACAAGCCATATTCAAAGATGAGCCAAATCTAATTGTTAATTTATATTTTTCTCTTAGTTTTTTTTTTAACACAATATATTTCAAAAATTATGTACATGTATGTTTGCAAAAATTATTTCTTTCATCACAAGTTTCTCAAAGTTTGAAATATAACATATTTTCAATCTAATTAATTTTCTTTCATATTTATTATGTTCATGTATAGTTCTTATTAGTCAACATAAATTACATCACATTATTCCTCATAATTTCACATATCCCTCATCAACAATTTCATTATTAAATTATTATTTTTTCTCTTATTTGATACTTTAAATCACATAACCATCACAAAAATACAAAGAAATAATGTAAACGTCGTTCACAAATATAATTACACTTGATTTGATATATTTCACAAATATAATTACCAGCAACTGATTCGTGTGTCGAACAAGGGTTTCTCCTGGAGTTCACAACTTGAGCAGATATGATTGAGCCATTGACCCACATGCATCATATTGCATGTTTTCTTCCTTGTGTTCTCAGTTGCTGGTAACTTGTTCATCCAAATTAGCGTCCTTTTTTGTTCAAAAAGATTTTCCGCGAATTCGGTACTTTTCCCTGTCATGGAGTTCAACAGGAATGATCCATTAATCTTATTTGAAAAGATTTTGAATGGATACTTCACTTTATCCATCTCGGTTAGACAGACCCAAAATCCCCACGCTCTTCGGGTGGAAATGTCATCTTCATTGATTGAAGCCACCAGAGGAGCCTCTCTTGTCTCGACCTTAACTCTGTTGTAGGCCGTTATATCGGGCCTCTGTAATTTCATAAAATGAAATGCCGGATGAGATCCCTTTCCTACAATTTCTGGAGCAATTGATAAGAATTTTATTTCCAGAACATCTCCTCTCTTCAGATGTGGATTATTTTGCCATGAGTCAAACACAGCTTCACTAATCCATTCCGGTAATTTAGAAATTTCTGGAAATCCTGGTGACATAGTATGGATCGAGGCTAGTGCCCCAAAATCATACCATTCGCGAACTTCGTCGGGTTTTGACCCTTCTCGCATCCAAACCCTGGGATATTTTCCGGATGTATCAACTATTGTTTTTCCCGGATTTATCCCCTTTCTTGAGATCAATTTTTCCCATGATCTTTGGTAAACCTGCCAATGTAAATTAATCTCGTTAGTATTAACCTTAGAGATGCCAGTCTGTGGCCTAAGGTTAATCTCCCCCTCTTTAACCCCAGAGGTGCTGGGTTGACTTGAAACAACCAGAGATTTCTCTTCCTGTTGTTCAATAATTTCCCCTTTATCAGAGTCTGATATGAGACTTGGGCAAGCAGTACTTGAATCTGCCGCTACAGGTATAGAGCCCTGTACTCTACGCGCAGGGTTAGAGGCCCGCTCTCTTAATTCTCGGGTCATCACCGAAGTAGATGCCTTTCGAATTGGTTCTTGTAATGCCTCAAATAAGGACCCTGAGGCATAAATTAAACTCCTGATTGAATTCTGGACAGTGTCCAGATCAGCTCGTTGTATTTGTCCAGCTGCCTCAGCGTTAACTGATAGCTGACCAAATTGCTTGTCTAGCTCCTCAAGGTTTTCCTGAGATGCCTATACCTCGTAAGGACGGAATTTGCTTCAGCTGTTTCCATCTCTTGTTAGGAAATCTGCAAGTACATTTTCATGAGATTTCACAATGATAATATCAAAACAATAGTATTGACATTCTGCTTGCCATCTCATAATACGAGCTTTTTCTATTTTTGATTCTAATTTGTTTTTCAAAAAAGCCTTAACATTCGTATTATCAACTTTTAAAATAAATTTCTTTGCTAAGAGAAATAATGGCCATTTTTTAAAAGCCTTCCAAACAGCAAAGAATTCTTTTTCATTTATATGCCAAAGTGCGGCTTGTTGTTCAGTGAACAACCCCCCTGCATATCTACAAGGTTCTTCCCCTGTAGTTGTCTTTTTCATTAGAACCGCTGCCCAATGAAAATCATTAGCGTCTGTATAAACAACTAAATCATCATTATCTTGAGGAATTGCGAGTTTTGGTAAATTATTACAAACTTGTTTTAGCTCGCGAATTCTTTGAGTGTGAATTTCTTCCCACTTCCACTTTGAACTCTCTGTTTCTTTCAATAGAGGTCGAAAATCCTTTCTATACTTCGCAAGATTTTTGATAAATATTCCTGCAAAGTTAACAACTCCTAAAAAACTTTGAAGTTGTTTTTTATCTTTAAGAATATCGGGGAAATTGCGGATTTTTTCCACAATGTGCTCCTGAAGTTCAATACCAGCTTCGTCAATAAGAATACCAAGAAATTCAATCCTATTGACCCCAATAATTGCTTTCTTTTCAGAGAGCACTAATCCTTCCTTATGACATGCATTGGAAAAGATCTCTAAATGTTTAATATGTTCGTTCATGTTTTTAGATGCAATTAAAATATCATCAATATAAACAAACATAAATTCAAAATAATCTTTAAACAGATTATCCATTTTTCTTTGGTATATCTGCGGTGCATTGGCAAGACCCATAGGTAGCACATTCCAGATATACTGACCTTGTGGTGTAGAAAATGCTGTATATTTCCTAGATTCATTTTCTAACTTAATCTGATAGAAACCAGATTTGCAATCAAATTTTGAAAACACCTTAGCACCTTTGATGCAATCAATTAAGTGTTCTCTACTTGGGATATAGTAACCATCAAATTCTAATATCTTATTGATACCTTGATAGTTGATTACTAGTCTAGCTTTTCCCCTTTTTATTTCACCATGATTTCTTACCAGGAAACCAGGGCTACTATAAGCCGAGACTCCAGGTTCAATGAGTTTAAGATTGATATGCTCTTTGATAATCATTTTCATATCTTTCTTATCCATCATATTCATCTGGATAGGCTTGTATCGAACATACTCATACTTACATTGGTCCTTAACCTTTAGAGTAGCTTCGATCTTGTTCTTGTTCCACCAAGCTAAAGGATCCTCATTGTAATTCCTTTGCATTAACTTTTTAACATGTTCGAGAGAGAGCTTACTCTCTTCATCCATATACCAATCATGTTTCTTGTTTTGTAAGGCGTTTTTGAAGAAATAAATTTCTTCTTTAGTGGCCTCACTGTATCCTTCATTACAGAAACCTTGTTGTCTGAAAGACAACAGTGCTTCACCAAATTTTCTTTTATCCTGCATTTTAGGATTAGTCAATTTGGCCTCATTATCACCACGTTTGCTGCGAAAATTTATTGGGATAATGCGGTTAAATGCCTTTTCTCGCCGAAGAACCTGAATCTCACTACCACAATTAGTAGTAAAGATTAATAAATTTCTCTTATTATCTTGCACATATCTTGCAAATGTTTGGATAAAGTTATTACCCAGCAAGATATATGCTCCGGTATCATGAAAGTAAATTGGAGGCATTTTTACCTTAAACCAAGGTGTACCAAATGCTCCTCCCATCATGATTTTGGTTTCTCGTTTACCTTTATTGAGTATAAGGATTTTCCTTGAAAAACTCTACCTGCAATAATAGGTAATGTTTCCATAGCATTGCTAGGAAAAACTCCGGGTTTTGCTGTGCAAATACCTGAACCAGAATCAATATACGCAGAGAAATATTCTGTCTTATATTGATCATAAATAACACCTATGGAAATGTATATAGAAAATGGGCTAGTCATTCTACTCTGATGAGATGACCATCCAAACTGAATTCCATACCTTTCCCTTTTCGTCCCCAAGGTTTATGATCCTCGAGGAAACTTAGACCCAGGGTTACCACTCCTGGTTCTCGTCCAGCTAGACCTACTACAAATACTTCTTGGCCTGCCATTTCTAGCATACCTTCATATTTGCCAACTGTTGTTTGCTGTAGGTGATATAAGTCATCACAAGGGAAATAATTTTCCATTTTTGTGATGTCGAATATTACCTGCACTTCTTTCCATCCTTCAGGGCATCTAAATTTTACATTATCCACCCTAATGACTTGCGGGGTTGCATCTATGAGCAGCTCCTTTCCCTTTAAACCTTGTATCCTTTCTTCCGAGAAGGACATCCGACTATTAAATTCCATCCTAGAACTAAGTGTTCTATTTAGGATAGGATGGTCTTTAATGATAATGTCGATTCCACCAATTCTAGGTATTTGAATTGGATCAGGTGTCATGACTTTAGCAAATTCCTTGAATATTCGAGAAATTTCAATATACTCTTTCCTTAGAAAAAGATCTGAATGATGTGTGTTGGAAAGTGCATATGCTATTCTATAAGTTATAGAATACGGTCTATTCCCTTCCTTTATAAGATCCTTTCTTTTGAAATCTTGATGAAGGGTTAAGACTCGACTGAAATCTTGGTCTGCTAGGTTATATGCAATTCTTGGATGAATATCAAACATAAGTTTTCCTGCATATAAATTTCCTACCATTGTACCAAGGCAGCCATCTCTTAGGTTATTGATTCTTCTATCCATTATTGATAAATGGATTTCTGAATCAATTCCTTCCTTGAAAGTGGCCTTTATGACCACCTCAATGGTTCCTATATGGATCCATTTCATGGTCACTGCTACTTCCTCTCGTACCCTGCCTAATTCCTCAAGAATTTCTTCTCTAAAAATTAACTGCATATCCATCACATTTCCCGTAAGTTCCATCGGAATTGCAAATTCACCTGAACTTACCTTGTATATGATGTGGTGTTTTCTTTGGTTTAGTCCTATTTGATTTAGGACTCGGCCAAAACCTCCAATTCTAAACCCATCATATGGCCCAATATTGGAGTTTTGCCTCATAATTCTTTCCAGTGTTCGGTTTGAAACCGACATTCTTGAAAAGAATCCGGAAAGGCTTTCAAAAGTCTGAAGCCTATCCCCTTCACTGTACTCAGTCTGATTCGGTTGAAGATCCATCCGAATCTCCTTCAGTTTCATCCTCATATACACTTTCGTCTGAGGGGAAATTTTCGAATTGGTATATTGGTACCAAATCGCCATAAAAGACTGCATCCAATATATCGGCCGTAGCCTCAAATTGGCGGACTTCTCGCTTTTGCGGACAATCCGGGGAAATATGTCCCTTTGCTCCGCACGTCCAGCAGTTACAGTCTTTGAAACTTTCATTAGCTCGTGTGTGAGCTCTTTTGAAAGTCCGTCGAGTTGGGGTTCGGTCACTGGATCTTCTATCAGATTGTCTTGATCCTTGTGAGGAAGCCCTCATAGGTCCTTGCCGTTGGCCCGATTTATAAGATCGACCCTTGGTTTTGGACCACCATGACCTTCGTTTAAACGAAGGTTTATTTCTGTAACCCCGATTGTCGGTGTTACTCTCCTTTTTCCTCTTCTTCTTTTGCTCACTTATTTCCCCAATAATTGTTGGGAAATCGTTGTTTTCGCAACAAAGAGGAGTTCTCTTTATCTTTCCTCTCAGCTTCTTCATGTTTTTCTAGAGCGAAGCTTGAGCACACCAGTCTTTTAATTTGTCTTTGAGGAAAGACATTCTCCTTGCTACCGAATCTAGCTGGCCTTCGGGAACCTTATAACTTTGTATCAGCATTTCTCGCCATGGACTGCAAATCTTGGCGAAGAACAAAGGTGCTGCTACATCTGTTGTGACTCCACTTTGAAAGAAGTATTTGCGAAACCAATAGATATATTCATCTATTGCACAAATATTTCTTAACTCCATCCCAAAGAGAGCTTGCATGTTCTCTCTAGTTTTTTCGGAATTACTTTCATCGAAGTATCCATCTCCGATGAAATGAAACTTTATAAGCCTTCCGAATCTTTCTGCAATGGTGCTTTTGGATGCACCATCCAGAACTCCTTGGTTGGTTGAGGCAGGTGTTTGGTCCCAACCAATCTTGACTGATCCCTCTAGACTCAATTCTATCAGTCTGACGAAGTTTTCTTTGTCGAGTTCTAGAGTGGTGGCAGCTATTTTCATGGCAGCTACCCATTCATCGATTATTTTTTCGATATTTCGAAAATCGATGATATCCAGATTTAGAATAGTTCCATAAGGGTGCAAGGGCTGAGACATCGTCCTAGCCCATGGTGTATTTTCTGGTACCCTTTTTGGATTTCTTCCTGGATTCTCCTTGAGACGCGTTCCAACGAAAGTTGGCGTCGCATTAGTGTGGAAATCCACACCCTCACGCATCGAGCTATCCTCTAGAGGATTATTAGATGATGTGCTTCCTTCCGGAGGTGGTAGTGCTGGTGGCACCATAGTTGTCACCTCGTTAGGTTTAACATTGACTAAATCTACCATCCCTAACTGGGAGAAAGATTCAGCTAATTCTTGTAGATCGGATAGATCTACTCGTGAGATTTCCATTAATTAATCCTTTTGGGGATTTCATTAATTTTATCTTCTTGTGTTTTGGGCCGCGGAATTTCCGTTGCCTTACCTTTCTGGTGCAAAAGGGGTACTGGCCCAAAAGCATCACGGATACGCTCCGTATTGGATGATCCAATACGACCCTTCCGTTTTTCACCTAGATCTGAAATTTCTTTTTTCAGATCTACAATTGATGTTTTCAGATCGGGGATGATCTGTAATATCTCATCCATCTTTTGGTTCAAATGCTCTATTTTCATAGGTATACAGATCAACCTATGACCATAATCTTGAACCGTTTTTTGAACTTCTCTAAGATCGTGGGTAATCTTAGAGGTATCAGTCTTAGTATCGATTTCTGTCCATGTAGGACAAAAATCTCTCTTTTCGTAACTTGTTGAACATATGTTCTTATGTTCCATTCTTGTTTTAATCTCCTCCGTTAGAGAATAGAGTAAATATGCAATAATAATTAATTATTTCATCAATAAAACCTAAGGCTCTGATACCATTTTGCGGATAGATCACAAAATTGTTGTTAAGTTACAAATATCAAGATCTAAATGTAATTATCCCCTGAAAAAGCTCAATTTTAAAACTTTTAATGGAAACCATCAAACAGGACGAAGGTTGAAATCTTACGGGACTAACGTTAAAATCCTACGGGACTAACGTTGATTAACGGAAGGACGAGATTAGTAAAAATTAACGATTATTGGGACTATTTTAAGAAAAATGTAAAGCTTGGGACTAATCTGAAAACCGGCTTATCCTGTGGGACTACAATTAGGATTTTCCCTATTAACATCATATTAAAATTTATCAGAGACACCATTCTTCTTCCTCATAGAAATCTAATTTTTTTTCAATAATGTTTAATCTTCATTATCATTTTTCAAGATGACGATCGATATCATCATAATCATCTAAAAGTTTCATCCTTCTCGATGACACTCTCTTACACAATCTCTCTGATTTATCACCTACTCTTGCTGCTCCCCTCAATCTTTCATTCCAAAGATGGTATGAGTACCCCTCTCTCCACTGTTGTTAATTCGAATGTCGTGTCTCTCTCATACAAACTCCAACCCTAAAATATATGCTAACCCTAACCCTAATTCCCCCATCCCAGAGTCGCCAACATATATATTACACATTTGACATCCTGATTCCAATCCTAACTCGTTGCCTAACCTCCCGACCAAGTCGGTGCCTCAAACTAAAACCCTAGCCCTCTCATACTACAAGTCCAAACACCAACTTGCTCTTCCCTATCTCGACTACGCACAAAACCCTATTAAGTCAATCCATCCTCGCAATTTTCTACACACAAATCCCCAAACCTTATCTTCTGCCCATCTTTCATGGAAATCCTAACTTGCATGCAATATATTTTCCACAACTTCCCACTCATAATTCACACCATAAACTCCTCCGTCTTCCGTCACACTCTCATCATAATCTCTCCTTAATGTTACCAAAATAAACTCAACTCAGACAACTATCTCTTGTGAAAATGTCAATTATACATAATACTTCATAACCATAATTTACTTGGCTACGTGGATGGCTCAATTTCATATTCCTCATCTCGCATCCTTAATTCATGTGGGGAATCTTTACCTAATTTGGCATATAATGCATGGCTATGCATGAATATGTACGAATCAATTTTACTTTCACATTGTTGGTCTTCACACTCTCATACCTTGTGTGATATTTATATGTATTGATTCTTATCCAGTGTCGCTAAATTGCATATAATGTGATGCTAGTGGAATTATTGCTAAATGAACTTGACCACTACAAATCAAGACTCCACGTAATTGAGTCCACATAATTTTTTCTATACTATGTATGGGTTGCAAGAATTTGATACTTGTAAATATGAGTCCAACAAATTCAATTATTTTCATTATATTAGTGTTCTTAATTTTGTTCTACTATTTATTTATAAAATGTCCTATTAATATAATTAATATAATGAAAGTCCTACTACTAAATAATTTTCTACTGTATCTATATATAATGTAATATATAAATATGTCCATAATAATATTATGTTAATCAAATAAGTAAAAGACAACTAAATGTTTTGTTTATAGGCAGACATTATGAAAATTTAGGAATATAGTTTATTTCTTAAACAGTGTCTGTGTTTAACAACAAATATGTTTCTTTTCTTATAGAGATTGTTTTTGCTATATAAATGATTTCTCATTACTCATTAGTATTAAAGAAAATTTATATAATAAATTCAACTATTATAATAACGACGCCAATATGTCTTTTCCTTATAAACATTGTTTTGCTATATAAATAATTTCCCATTACTATTAGAATTCTTCTATATAAATTCAATGGTTATAAAAATGGTTGTATGAAAGTATTTTCACATAAGACGAAACACTTTGTTATTCACATATTTATATAGAAGAGAGATATAATTATAATAATTATTATTATATTATTATATTATTATCATTATTATATTATTTAGATTTTGTTTGTTTATGCCAACTTTGATTTTCTAAATATTCTTTAAATTTTAGCTAATATCTGTTTAAATACCCTTAGAATGACGTGTCTGCACATGAAATTTATTCAAATTGAATGGAGTTAATTCTTTTTATTGTTGTCTAGGAATATCATATAGGAATATTACATATATTTGTATATCATTATTATTATATTTAGATTTTGTTCTAGGTTTTATTTATTAGTTTTCTAATTTTATTAGGTATTTAAGGTAAAGTGACTTTTTAATAAATTAAATAGAGTTATGATACTAATAGGTTTCTAGTTCAAATTACTAAAAGAATTATAAAATCGAATAAGGGTATGTATATCTTTTCATATAGGACGAAACAATTTTATAATTTTAATTTAATTAATAATAATAATAATTTATTTTATACATTTGATTCTTTAATTAATTTAATCATGTTTACTGTTGGTGGGATTTAATAATAATAATAATTTACTTTATACATTTAATTTTTTAATTTTAAATTTAGTACATGTTTACGGCTGGTGGAATCCCAATTTACTGGTGGAATCGTAATAACAATAATATAATTTACTTTATATATTTAATTTTACTTTATACATTAAGTAAATTAGAGTCCTAATTAAACTGCGTTTCTCATCAATAATTTAATTCAATGTTTAGGGCGGATGAAATCATAATAACAATAATAATAATTTACTTTATATATATTTTATTTTATATTATACATTAAATAAATAGAGTCCTAATAAATTGTGTTTCTCATCAATATAAATTGGAGTCCTAATAATGAAGGTTACTTTATATATTTTATTTTATATATTAAATAAATTAGAGTTCTAATAAATTGTGTTTCTCATCAATATAAATTGGAGTCTTAATAATGTAGGAAACATAATTAATAGTAAGGACGATTATGTCTTTTCACATAGAACGAAACAATTTTGTTATTCACACATTTATATAGGGGTTAGATTTTCCCACTGGAGTTTAAATAAAGGCATACAGATTTAGTATACTGAAGACAACATTGTTTGATATCTCATAGCTAAATCCATGCTCATTTATGTTTTGAAATCCAATATCTCTAGTATTAATATCATTTTAGGTGCAATATAGTACAGACTTTTAATGGAACTAACTCTGTGATTCATCTTCATATTCTTCATTCTCTTGTATGCGTAACTATACATCTTATGCATATTCGCAGGTCGAAGCTGATGGTCACCAGAAACGTCTCTCCCTACTGCAAGAAGGCGGTAGTGATTCATTACAAGTGCAACATAAGTTTTGTCTACAAGATATCGTCTCTTCATTGTTGTGATTTATAAAGCTGGTGTACTTTTATGTTGTATTACATTGTAAGTACTCGTTTATTCTTTTAATAAGGTTAAAGAACATGTGCGCTGCATGTAGAGATAAATTATGTATATAAATGTTGAAAAAGCTAAGTCTTGAAAAAGTAATAACAAGAATACTGCTTTTTAATTCGTTATGTAAAAAACGAGAGTCAAATATTTTAATACTGAATAACGAAACGGTGATATATAAAATCCACAAAAGTAAATGTCATAAGGCCACGAAATAAATAATATGAATATTATCCTCATAATATCTCCATTATAGTTTCTTTGGTCATTAACTTGCACTATTTATTTTCTCTTGGAAAGATGACAATTTTGTTTGCTCACATCTTCATTGTCAAAAATCAATTGGGCATCAATCAATGGAAAACAAGGTTAAAACATAAAGATTATTGACTTCCTTTAATTACATTCTCTAAAATGTTTCTACATAGTATCATGGAAATGTTGTAGAAAATATTCTTTTGGTTTTGTTTGAGATTTAGATGTATGTATATACGTGTGTAAAACTATTTTTTATTTTTATTTTATAATTTATATTTTTAAAACAAGGACATTAACTTGAGGGCCATCAAACATACAAAATATCAATTGGTCAAAAAAAATTTACATATAAGTATCAAATTGGAACAAAACATTACTTAATTCACTCAAACTGATTATATTTAGTATATGAGACTACTAAGGTTCATGTAAATGAATACCAAAACTTATTTAAAACAATAGCTTTTCTCTTATTATCGAAAAGTTCAAATGAATGAGAATGTATGTAATTGTTTGATCTCTATATCATGAATTTTTTTTGGTATAATGTAACAATGGAATTTTTTTATTACAATGTAAATTTTACCTATTATATGAAAAAAAAATGAAATTGATTTAATTATTATAAAAATATTAAGATATGCAAAGCACTAAAAATTACTCATTGTATATATGTAGGATTGTCAATTTAATCGTACTAACCTAAAGTCTGATTACTTAACCCATTTACATACATGTAAATTGATATAATAAAAGATAATCAAATATCACAACTTCATTTAAAATTAACTTAAATTTTAAATCATATATTCTCGTGTTTATTTTTTCAAGAGGTTCTATGAAGCAATAAAATTTCTTTTTCTCATATGTATTTTTATTGTGATAATACCAGTAATAATCCCCAAAGTATCAAGTTATCTTACTTACTACCTTTAAGTGAAATTTGTTAGGTTACTGTTAGGAATTTCTTTGTAGAAGTTTTGATGATGACAAGATAGGTTTAAATGTTATACCCTGAAAAATATAAGTTTGTTTTTATTAGAATATCATGTATCAAGCGATTGAAAGTATTTCGAGTTGTAACGTTTAGTATAGGTGTTTCTATTTGTCTTTTTGTTTTGCTATTTTTAACACTTGTAGCGTTAGTAGAATTCTGAGTAAGTCTATTAATATGAAGGGGTTGAAGAATCGGCAAACTCAAGCGACAAGTAGAAGATCATCCGGAATATCCAGTACCTCAAGCGACACTACTCTTCAAGCGACATCTATCTATGTTCAAAGATACGCTGAGTTACTTGATGACTTTCATCATAAGCAAATGAGGATTAAATGTCTTCTCAAAGCATTTAATGGTCAACGAACATTTATTTAAATGCGTTTAATGCTTGTCAAATGAATACTTGATTTCTTAAAAGGAATTCGCAAACCATCGAATCATCATATAATTCGACATGAGCGCCTGCATGCTCGAACATGTAGAGTGTCCGTCATACAATATGGAACAGTGGGGCTTGTAATGTATGTGTAAGTGTAACAATGTAATTGATATATTAGAACATTACTCATTATAATTTAATCACATTGGTATTTATTCGATTGGTATTTACTCAAACTCAATCAATGATTGGATTGCTGATTATAATAGTATGTGTGAGCTTTACACATGAGGGTTCAAGAGTAATGTGTTTCTAGGATTGGATTTCTAACTAGAACAATTAGACATGTATCACCCATTGGTTGGAGCGATCTGGAAGTATGTTATATATAATGCAAGTAGCAATTGTGAGATGACCCCCAATAAAGAATTCATCATCTTGATAGTAAATGAGCATGTATCATGTGCACTCGTAGCTGAATGAAATTAAGTTTTTTGGCTAAAGCAAATAAATTAACTCATGCGGAAAACATATGGTAATTTGATATTGCCAAATTTATAGCACATTATCGAGTCATGTGAGTTTAACATTCTATTGCTGTAACCCGATTTGAATATGTAAGTAAAGAATTTATCCATATATAATAGTATAATCAAAAAGTTCGTCGTGAAAATATCTTCCCAAACTCGATTGGGCTACGATATAGTTCCACCAACTGACTAGGTGACACTCATAAAACGCTTTAATTAGTGAATTCGCTTAGCATCTCATTAGTATTTACTACTTTTCCCTTTTATAACTAATTGTGTTATATCACAATATTATCAACAAGTAAATTTAAACTTAATTGTAAGCTTTGTATTTCTTACCAAATGGATAGTTGTTGATGACATAGTGCCTATTCAGATTTCAACAAGTAATCGAACCACAACTAAATGTTGTAATCTTCCAAAGGAGAATTAGTTCCACAATATTTTAAGTAACCTTTTCAAGGTCTCAAAACTTGATTTATATCCAATATTCACCATTAGGATTGTGTCACACCAATTATTCTATATTAGTCTCACTCAAAATAAATTTAATATAGAATTTATCTATGACGCATTGTAATGTATAGTAACTAAAACACCTATATCACATTTAACAAGTCTCATAAAATATGAGCAATCAACTCTTTAAATCAATATCAAATCAGGGCATGAGAAAAATATCAATAAACTACACATAAAATTGCAACTCCTTCGGTTATATATTGCAGATTCAACAATCTTATTTCTCTTAAAATAAATATTTATTCAATAGAAAAAATGTAGAGCTTACGACAATCTAGGTTTATCAATGGGTTGATTTTGCTTACAACCAAACTTAAAAATTTGGGTTTACATCTAAATAGAATTTGGATTTAGGCTTAAACCCAAATGTTTAATTTGGGTCTGGGCCCAATCCAAACATAAATTCAGACCCAAATCATTCGGCCCAAAAGCCGAAAGACTATGTTTGTTTATGTTTTCAAAATCCGTTTTCATGATTTTAAATCACAAAATTCAAAATAAACTTAACCCACCAAATTTTCATCTCAATTCCCCTTTTTTCAACTCTACTTTTTCAATCTCCTATATAACAACTATCACTCATATACACATCACTTCACACATTTACCAATCAAATCATTTATATAAATCATTTTTTCACTTTCTCTTTCATACTTTACAATTTTTTATCCATATTTTTTTTATTTTTAATTTACATAATCATTATATACACCACTAACATAATTATTCTACACATCATCCATCAACCTATCACTATTGATTTGACATCTATTACAACTTTCAACCTAATTTTAAAAACATAAACAAACACCTACCATTTTCACACGAATTTCTATAGTACGTCATTCCCGAGAAAAATTTAAAATTTTATCCCAAAAACATAAACAAACATAGCCTTTTTAAATCCTAATAAATGTTTCATCAAATCCTAAATCCTAATAAATGTAAATCAGAATAATACCCTACTCAACCTTCTGTAAAACCCATTCATATTTCCCTCTCTCACTAAACGAAATCAAAAATTGTATCTCTCTAAAATACTCTCTCATTTGGGTATAATTTTTAATTTTTAAATATAAAATTTCTTTTTTATATAAAGATAAATACATATATATAAAACAAGATTTGCTAGATTTTTTTACGAAGTTTAGCATGTTTTATAAATATACAAAAGATATCATTTGATTATATGCATACATAAATCAGATGTATTTATACACACATAAAAATATTTACAGAAAAAAAAAATCATAAAAATTACAAGTAATATACATAAACATCATTTATTCCAAATTCTACATCAGGCTTTCACATATATCAAACTATAACCTGACGATTGAAGAAAGAAAAGTAATAATTTAATTTCACCAAATTTTCTCACAACTCGACGCGGGGAAGAAATCCAATGGGATTCTTTGAAGAGAAAGGCACAACATAACTTCCTAGATCGCACACGCCCACGCCCACAGGACACACCCACAATTTCACCACAAGTAAAAGTACAGCCATAGCAGCAACGCTCAACCAACAACAGCAGCAGCAGTTGCCGACCCAGCCACGGCGGCGATTACGTCGGAGCCCATCCATCACCACCGTAGAACCGATTAGACCTTCTTTCTCGATCGTCTAAATTTCTGCCTCTCTCTCTCTATATATATATATATAGATATATATAGATATATATATATATATATAGTCTGTTGTAAGTTTGTCGGTGTGTGACTTGAATTTGGAACTTGGAACTTGGAACTTGTCAGTGTGAGTACGTTTCAAGTGTTGGAATTTGGAAATGAATTGAAGTTGCCAAGTGTGGTGTTGACGTGTTGTTAACGTGTATTTTGTACACGTTTTTCTTATGATATATTGCGTTAATTGATATGCTTTTAGTCCATATCTCATAGTTTTATACTTCTATTGCTATATCTAAGTGTTTGGATGAGAATGGATTGAAAAGATGACAAAAAGGGACGAAAACGAATAAGATTGACTTTGCAAATGGATGGAAGCAGAAAGGTTACCAGAATTAAGCGTGACCAGAAGTCACGCCCAAAACATGCGAGCTTTCTGTCCTGGGACAAAGAAAAATTCAAGATTTCGACTTTTCAGCTGGATTTGACTTTGGATGCACGTTTTTAGTTCCCTAATATATTGGGATTTATTTTCTTTTATGTTAGGAATTTTATTTCCTTATTTTGAATAATCCTAGTTGGAATAGGATTCTTAAAATCCTATCTTTTATTTGTTTCCTTGTTTAGTTAGGATTCCCTAGGTTTAAATAAGTGGAATATTATTCCACAAAGACACCTTATTTTTATTTACTATTCACGTTTTTATTTATCTGGGGGATTTCGAATTCTTCAACTTTTGTAGACAATTCTTGATTATGTGTTGCTAAACACATAATTCTAGTCAAAGGATTTAAGGTTTAATTTCTTTTAATTTCGTTAGATTGCTTGTGCTTTTATCTTCATTATTCTTTGAGTATTTACTTTTTCTCCGAGCCTTGTTGATAATATGTTTCAATAGGTTAGATAACCTGATCAATTATTTAATCTTTGAAATCGTATTTAGCTAATTAGGACCCAAATCCGTAATTGTTTGGTAAACCCTAATATTCGTAGCAGTTAGCGACGTTGATTATGGACAAGTTTTCGATTAGTCGTTATGGGAATTAGTGATCCGGTTTAAATAATCCGAGCTTGTGTGTTTATTGATCGGAATTAGTGTTTTTCTAGTGCTTGAATGCTATCGGTAGATTAAATCCTAAGAGCTTGTTTAGGGTTGTCTTATTGATAAGAGCAGTAATCAAAGAGCTTGTTTTGATTATCGAAGACGTAAGGAAAAACGAGGTCGTCAGAGCTTGTTGACGACTATAGCTAATTTATTTAAGAGCATTGAACTATTTTATTTGCAATCGATGATCGAATTATAGAATCAATACCGAAATATCCGAAGACTAGAATCTCATCTCTCATTGAATTCGAAATTTACCTTTTTGCTTGCGTTTTAATTTACGTTTAAATTGTTTTCAAATTATTTTTAGTTAATCAAAATCCAAAACCCCTTTTTAATTGATATTAGTAACTTAGGAATTATTTCTACACCATTCCCTGTGTATCGACCCTACTTGTCACTATTTACAAATCTTTTCGAGTAGGTTATTTATTTTTGTTGGATTCGACACCCACCAAATTTTGGCGCCGTTGCCGGGGATTGGTGTTAATAGATTTATTTCTTTTGTTACTAATATTTTTGTTTATTTTTTTTTGTATTATTAGATATCTTCATATAGGTGAATCTCAAATTGAGAAAGGAGCTCAACGTCTACAAAAAGAGATCTTGCAACGTTCTTAGATGCCATGGCTACAGTCGAGAGGACTTTAAAGGAGTTGTGGGCTATGCCAAATTCTAATGAGCAATCTTCTTACTTTCAATATCCTACTTTTGAAGATGATTTTGAATTAACATATGAATTTATTCGCTTACTTCCGATTTTTCATGATTTTTGTAGGAGATGATCCACATAAGCACCTAAAAGAGTTCCATGCGGTATGTTCAGTAATGAAACCAAAAGATGTCACTGAAGATCAAGTCAAGTTTAAAGCCTTTCTTTTTTCTTTGGCAAACAATGCTAAGGATTGGTACTACGATTTATCATTTGGTTCAATCAAGACATGGACTCAACTGGAAGCAAAATTCATAGAGAAATTCTCCTTTGTCTTCCGTGTTCAAGAGGAGTCGTACACACAAGCTTATGATGGATTATGGGGTGTTCCACAGAGTAATTACAATCCATATTCCAACAATTACAATCCGGGATGGAATTATCACTCCAATCTGAGCTACGCCCCACGACCACCTAGCTATTACGAGCAACAATGCCCATCGTTTCCTCAACAAAACCAACCGTCAGGTAATTCTCTAGAAGATATGATTAAAATATTGGTCGCTAATACACTACAATTTCAGCAGAGTAACGAGCAATTCCAACAACGCATGCAACAATTTCGAAACGAGAGCCAAAATGCCATAAAAAACTTCGAAAATCAGATGAGTCAAGTTGCTACTACCGTGAACGAGTTGGCATCCCAAAATTCGAGTAAACTGCCATCCCAGGTCATTGTGAACCCGAAAGAGAATACTTCGAAACACGAGGATGAGAAAGAGCTGGAAAAAGAAGAGGAACCTGTTACGAAGAAAAAATCGATGACATTTGTGATACCTCCTCCATTTCCTGGTCGTTTTGCCAACTCTAAACAAGTGGTGGATATACAAGATGAATCTCCAACATATGAGAAGGAAGTTGGAAAATATAAGATTCTTACAGAATATGAGATTTTTGGGGAAGATGAGCTTCTTAGAGAATATGAGATGTTTGAGGAAGATGAGATCAGTGATGATGAAGAGGTGGAAGGTGAGTCGAGAGAGAAAAATGTGGACCATCAACTCACAAAACCAACGGAAACACTTACCGAGCAATCTAAGTTTATTGAGATCATTCCTCCAAAATATGAGAATGAAGTCACAGAATATGAGATTTTTGGGGAAGATGAGATCAGTGACGATGAAGAGGTGGATATGGAAGATGAATCTCCAACACTTGAAAAGGAGGTAACTTCAAAATGCAAAGACCCTGGTAAGTTTATTATCTCTTGTACGATAGGTGATGTGCAACTTGAGAATACTATGCTAGACCTTGAATCTTCTATAAATGTCATGTCTCGTTCTATTTATAAATATTTGAATGTGAAAAAGTTGAGAAAAACGGACATGATTATTCAATTAACTGATGGGTCTACTGCATTTTCTAATGACTTTCTTGAGAACGTATTGGTTCATATTAATGACTTAGTTATTCATGCTGATTTTTATGTTGTTGATATGGATGAAGATCAATCTAGTAAGTTAGCCCCTCTCATTCTTGGAAAATCATTTCTGAAAACATCTAGGGCTAAAATTAATGTGCATGATGGAACTCTTACTATGGAATTTGAAGATGAATTTGTGATGTTTAATTTATATGATTCCATGAAGTGTTCTACTAATGATTGTTCTATGTCTGGTTTAGATGCTACTAACTTTGTGATGCAGCGAATTTCTGAATTTAATGATGATGATCCATTAAAGGTAGCTTGGCATAGTGATGGCTTTGAACCTCCGACTTAAGCCACTTGAGGCATAACTACGTCTAGCCGACGACGTTAAAGAATGACGCTTCTTGGGAGGCAACCCATGTCAGTTTTTAATTTCTCGCATTTTTATTTTAGCATTTTTTTTCGAAAAGCCGAAAGGTCGCAAAAATTAAGCGTGACCATTTGGTCACGCCTAAAATTTGAAAGCTTTCGGCCTTTTGCTTGTTTTTACATTAAGTCTTTACAGTTTTTTTTGAAAAAAAAAAAAAAAACCCAAACAAATCCGAAAAATCACAAAAATCCAAAAAAATTTGCAAAATTCGAAAATAAGGAAATATGTATATTTATATATATATTTCCTTAAAACAAAAAGATTTTTTTACTTTTTTTTATTTTTTAAATCTTTCAAAATCTTTCCTTAATAACAAAAAGATTTTCCTTAACCAATTTTATCCCTAAATCATCTTTTAAACAAATCTTGCAAACCCTAAAATAATCCCCAAATCACTTTGCCCTAAATTCCAGACGCCTCTCTAATCGTCTTCCCCGTTCCGATTTTTTTTGCAGGTCCGCCGTGTACCGCCATCAACACCATCGTCTCCGATACCATGGGTCGCACAAACAGAGCTAAGCCACGACCTCCACCGCGCGAACCCACGGCACCCCCGAACCCTTACCCGAAATCGAACCCGCGATCGAAGAAGAGTCGAACCAATCATCCTACCAAGAGGAATCCGAGCCCTCCGCTGAAACAGGGAAGTCCTCCTTCCACTTCTTGTTTTTCACTCTTATGCCTTGTCGATTTTTATATGCTTTACATTGAGGACAATGTCTACATTAAGTGTGGGGGGATGATTTCCATTTGCATTGCATGTTCTCTGGTTTTGTTTAATTTTGGGCATATGTTCTTTGGTTTTTGTTTACTTTTGGCACAATAAAATTTTTCAAAATTTCTTTCGCTTTGTGATGGTAGAGTATAATTTTCGTTAATTGGTTGACCGAGTCTAGTTTGTTTGATTTGACCGTGTGCTTGTTGATGGAATATCGTGTCGTATGAATCTCAATTGCTAGCATGACTTTGAATGAGAACGATAGAATTGCACGTTTTAGTTCGACCAACCCCACCATGTGAGCTTTTTGAAGCCTTGATTTGATTGCATATCCATGTGAATTTTTCTTTCTTGTGTGAATCTTGCATGATTAGTGCGTGTTCTAGAACTTGCTTTGAACCATTTCAAGGTTACATGATTGTGTGCATATTCGAAAATGATAAAGGCATTAGGATTTAGCCACTTAGCCATATGAACCTACCCTTTTTATTTTCCCCTAGTGAGCCCACTTGAGCCTATTAGCTTTGTTGTTTTGAAAACCCGAACTTTGAGCATTCACCATTTTTTGTATACCTCTTTGTTTTACCCGTCCACAAAATGAGTCGAACATCGAGAACATTACATTTGTTTGGGAATTAAGGAAGACATTGTGTTTTGATTATGTGTGGGGGACCTCGGAAGAAAAGAAAAAAAAAGAGAGTTTATCGAAAAGAAAAAAAAAATATTTCGAACAAGTTCGAAGAAAAAAAAAATATAGAAAACAAAAGAAAAGAAAAAGAAATAATATTTTTTTTGAGGAAAAGGAAAATGATGAAGCGAGTCGCGAAAGATGATGAAAATAAAGGTATTTGGGTCCTTATTGCTAGAATTACCCAATAGCGTCTTGATGTTCTTCAAATTTATGGACTTGGCTTTTCATTACCTTTTTTTCTCCTACCCCGAGCCCTAAGCCCCATTACAACCGTGAATAAAAGACCTTTTGATTCATTTGTGCATACTTTCGACAGTAGTGGAGATTTCGGTGTATAAGCAAGCCTATGGGATCGTATTAACATGTTAAGAATTGAGCGATACACGAAATACCCTATACACGAGTGATTGGAAAGGATTGTGAGAATGGTCGTCTAATTTCGTGCATTTTTATTTTTCGAAGTGAGATTGTTGTGTTGGTTTTTGGTTCATTGTGGCATTGATTTCCTTGATATTCGCATGAGTCAACTTAACATTCTCGATTTTGTCCTTTGGTTCATATAACTCTACTTGATCAAGTGTTTGAAGTTTGTTGATTTTGCGTTGCCCAAATGTCAAACATTGCCCGAGACGTGCAATAGCTTAAGTGTGGGGGTGTTTGTTAACGTGTATTTTGTACACGTTTCTCTTATGATATATTGCGTTAATTGATATGCTTTTAGTCCATATCTCATAGTTTTATGCTTCTATTGCTATATCTAGGTGTTTGGATGAGAATGGATTGAAAAGATGACAAAAAGGGACGAAAACGAATAAGATTGACTTTGCAAATGGATGGAAGCAGAAAGGTTACCAGAATTAAGCGTGACCAGAAGTCACGCCCAAAACATGCGAGCTTTCTGTCCTGGGACAAAGAAAAATTCAAGATTTCGACTTTTCAGCTGGATTTGACTTTGGATGCACGTTTTTAGTTCCCTAATATATTGGGATTTATTTTCTTTTATGTTAGGAATTTTATTTCCTTATTTTGAATAATCCTAGTTGGAATAGGATTCTTAAAATCCTATCTTTTATTTGTTTCCTTGTTTAGTTAGGATTCCCCTAGGTTTAAATAAGTGGAATATTATTCCACAAAGACACCTTATCTTTTATTTACTATTCACGTTTTTATTTCTCTGGGGGATTTCGAATTCTTCAACTTTTGTAGACGATTCTTGATTATGTGTTGCTAAACACATAATTTTAGTCAAAGGATTTTAAGGTTTGATTTCTTTTAATTTCGTGAGATTGCTTGTGCTTTTATCTTCATTGTTCTTTGAGTATTTACTTTTTCTCCGAACCTTGTTGATAATATGTTTCAATAGGTTAGATAACCTGATCAATTATTTAATCTTTGAAATCGTATTTAGCTAATTAGGACCCAAATCCGTAATTGTTTGGTAAACCCTAATATTCGTAGCAGTTAGCGACGTTGATTATGGACAAGTTTTCGATTAGTCGTTATGGGAATTAGTGATCCGGTTTAAATAATCCGAGCTTGTGTGTTTATTGATCGGAATTAGAGTTTTTCTAGTGCTTGAATGCTATCGGTAGATTAAATCCTAAGAGCTTGTTTAGGGTTGTCTTATTGATAAGAGCAGTAATCAAAGAGCTTGTTTTGATTATCGAAGACGTAAGGAAAAACGAGGTCGTCAGAGCTTGTTGACGACTATAGCTAATTTATTTAAGAGCATTGAACTATTTTATTTGCAATCGATGATCGAATTATAGAATCAATACCGAAATATCCGAAGACTAGAATCTCATCTCTCATTGAATTCGAAATTTACCTTTTTGCTTGCGTTTTAATTTACGTTTAAATTGTTTTCAAATTATTTTTAGTTAATCAAAATCCAAAACCCCTTTTTAATTGATATTAGTAACTTAGGAATTATTTCTACACCATTCCCTGTGGATCGACCCTACTTGTCATTATTTACAAATCTTTTCGAGTAGGTTATTTATTTTTGTTGGATTCGACACCCACCACGTGTCTAGTTCAGTTTTTATTTTGGGGTTATTTACAGTTTGGCCCTCTGTAATAATGTTTATATCTAACATACCCCTGAAACTCCCGGATTGAATGCAATCATGCCCCTGCATGGGATTAGAGATCTATCTCGTATGACTAGTGGGATACCGTTTGCTGAATGTGATGGCAAGTATGAAAGGACAATTTTGCCCTCTTTATCAAAATCTTAAATTTACCCCTCTAATACTACTAGACCTTCAACTTTTTTCATTTCTAAATCTTACATTTATTTTTGTTTCCTCTCGGATTATTTTAATCTACTAATTCATTTCACATGTTTTGATAATTCAATAAGTTACATAGATATCTGCATCTAGTTATACTTTCAATCATATAAATTAAACAAAAATTTGAGACTCGATTTCTTTCTATGCACAATTTTGATATCTTTTATTTATAAATACTTATAATATTAATTCATCTATTAAAATCTAACGTAATTTGTATGCAATATGATTACAAATTCGGCATGATATCCAACATATATCAAAATGTGGCATAATGTTATTAGATGTATACCCCTAATTGCTTAGAGAAGCATATTAAGATTTATCTCAATTGACATAAAGTCCAGTTTTTGAACTTTGTTTTAACATATTAACAAGATGATATAAAAAAGATTGAAAGTTACAATCTAAATCCTTCTAAATTTCAATTATGAAAGGAAAAAAGACCGTGATAATTTTTTTATATTTTTAAAGGCACGCTTGTAGAGGCCCAACAAAAAGCCTGTAATAGGAACCTAAAACGTATTAAGCCCATGTCACTCTTTAAGAGCTAAAGCTAAGGGATGTGTTACTACAAGCTAGTGGCTCAACATTTTTTAATACTAGTATCTAAATTCTAATGGATGTAAATTAGTTGAGCTAAATTGAATGAATTATTGTTTAATTTTATTTGAGTTACAATTAGATTTCAAATTTTGTGCTTATGGTTATTGATTGTTAATCGAGACGAGATCGAACGAGTTTTAATATCAGGTACTATAATAATAAAACGATTTGGAGGCAAGAAGGAATTCAATAGGTTATTCCCATAAATAAATGTTGAAACGAGAGAGCAACAAGAATAGAGGAGAAAACATATTCAATTCTATTGAATGAATGAATGAAAGTTAAGATACATGATAGATGAGTTAAGTACATTTAACTAACTCTTAACTTGTGACGCTCCATGTTTCAAGTAGTACGTGACAGTAAATAATTGAGAGATTGATTGGTTTATATTGCAAAGTCTAGAACTTTTGGGGGTGATATTGTAATTTATAAAAGAATAGGAGATCAAACTTTGAATTGTTAAGAAATGATGGAGATAAAGAAATAAAAGAAAGACAAACCAAGCACTAATATTAATTGTGGACACGTGCCACACCATTACTTTGCTAAGTGACAACACTTATCCTACATACATATATAATAGAATATATACATACACAAGCTTGTATATTCTTTTATCTCATTTTCCTTTCTTCCAGCCCACAGGTACGCATCTCTTCTTTCTTCTTTTGGTGTGATTAGTTCAAATTGTTTAGTGGGTTCTTTAATCAGTCAAGAACACTCATTTGTTAATTGTTGTTGTAATTAGTCAAGAGCATGGTAAGAGGAGAAAAGGAAAATGGGGTATGTAATTAACCCTTGATTAGAAATTAGGAATATGGTAATAGTTAAAATTGCCGAATTGACTGCTACTAGTTTGGTAAATATTCATTTAGCACTTAAACTAGTTGTTGGTCATGTTCTTAATTTGTTATTAAATAAGAAGTGTGTCTCCATGTTTTAATCCATTAATTCTTATTTAGCCTTGTTAGTTAATATGTTAATTAGTTTTTATTATAAATTGTTTACTCTAGTTAAAAAGAGATTGACCTTAATTTGCTTTAACTTGGCCTAATTATTTCAAGAGTAAATTATCATTGTTAAAACTTATTGTAATTGATAGCTTAATTGGGGAAACAAGTTTAAGGATTCACTTCACTTTACTGTTTGTTACTGTGTTAATGAGTTATGTTAATTAGCTAATTGCTAATGTGCTATTTTTCCAACTAATGACTTTGAAGAACTAATAGTGTTCCAGATGTATTGTTTTGTTTGGTATATGTGACAATTCTTTGCTTTGAACAGGGTGCTCATACTTCATTTATGTAATCTAATTATTTGTTTGGTGAAAGAAGTTTTAATCATCTACTTAAAAGTTATGGCTACCAGAAATAGTTAAATTTGCATGATAGGATACAAAATTGTTAGTAAAATGCTTATACGTGATTATGGTTACTCTTAGATGCACTAAGGAAAGTTCTACAGAAACTCGGGGTCATGGGCGACATTGAATATTGTATCGAAACTAACATTCGTTTTATACGTCTACGACTGTGAGTGCTTTATTTATTAGCTTATTTAATTTCACAATTTATTGTCATTGACATCCATTTAGTTAAAATCATTTTTTAAATGTATTTGATCTAGATTATCAAACATGTTTATTTATATAAATAGTGACGTCACAATTATTATGGCATAGTTAATATCGGTTTGGCGTAGTACTTGATCTCGCCTTTACCGAAATGTGACATTATATTGATTATATGACTCCCTTACGTGGATTTTAATTGATATCTGGGCCCATTTCCGGCATGGAGGTTGTGACCCTTACGGGCAGCATTGGGCTTGCCGTATTGGTTGGTCACAGTCCCATGGTTAACGATTCCCCTCCCGCGCATGGACGGAGCGTATCATGGCGATGGGGTCGTAGTTTTAGACATGTTCTCGGGCATGTCAGTTTATTAGCAAGGTCGCTCCTTGCAATTGGTGGATAAGGTAGTTGATTTGCGGCGGGAGTCATAAGGAGGTCGCCAACAAATCGTATCCTTTATTATTTGATAAAGATTGATTGAATGTGATGGACCAAGTGCTGCACCGTGACACAATCTCAGGGCACTATGAGTAACTCTAGTGTTGTACTGAGGCAAATCCAGGAGTAGCCATCTTTAAAATCCTTCACTGACAATTGAGTGTTATGTGTTATCAGCTTTTCTTTCATTTTTGATTAGTTCATTGATTATCATATTAGCATGATCATGTATCACGTGGTTCTATCTTATAATGATATACATAACCCCGCATTTACACACACTGCACTCACTGGGCTAGTAGCTCACCACTCGTGTCTTCCCCATCCCAGGTATAGATATAAATGCTTGAGGAACAAACGTGACTTGCTTACGGTTAAGGATTAACTTAAGAAAAATAGAGGTATCGATAATTTTGGATTACATTCAATTGTACATGTTTAGTAAAATTTCATGTCCTATTTCACTAAAAATTTTATAGCTTTGTTTTGTAGAGCTCTGAACCACATGATTGGATTATTAGAGTTTTTAGAGTATCATCCAGCAGACAGGTGAGGTAGGGCGTGACATAACTAACCTAATTTATACTAATCAGGTGTATAAAAAGAAATATCATAAGATATCATATAACTCTACACTCTCCCTCAAGCTGAGGCAGAAGGTTTATACAAATCAAACATCCCCAATCTGTCAAGAAGATACTCAGCTTGTACTTTTCCCAATGCCTTTGTGAATACATCTGTTGGCTGTTGACTTGTGTGTTGTCAACTCCTTGTTGAATCTTCACATGAATAAAATGAAGATCTACCTCAATGTGTTTGGTCCTCTCATAGAACACATGATTTGAAGCAATCTGTAGAGCAGATTTGCTCTCTGAAAACAGCTGTGCAGGTCCTCTCATTTGAATCCCTAAGTCACTTAATACTCCTTGAATCTAAACCACTTCACATATAGTAGCTGCTAAGGCTCTATACTCAGCTTCAGCTGATGATCTTGAAACAACTCCTTAGTTTTTTGTCTTCCAGGAAACTAATGAATTTCCTATTTGAACAGCATAACCAGTGACTGACTTTCTTGTCATATGACAAGTTGCCCAATCAGAGTCACAAAATGCCTTGACCTGCATAACACTGTTAGTAGCCAACAGCAAACCAGAACCAGGATTGCTCTTCAAGTACATTAGAATCCTATAGGCAGATTCCAAGTGAGATTTTTTTAGCTTATACATAAATTGAGTCAACACATGCACAGCAAAACTGATATCATGTCTTGTAAGAGTCCCAATAATTTTTTTGGTAAAGATTAACATCTTTTAACAGACTATCATCAGAATTAACCTTATTCACAATATCATACTCATAAGAGGTTAACCTTAGATTACTTTCCATTGGAGTATTCACAGGTTTAGCCCTAACATACCTGCCTCTGCAATGAGCTCCAGTGTGTACTTTCTTTGTGACAAGCAAATCCCCTTGGAAGATCTAGCCACCTCAATACCTAGAAAGTACCTGAGCTCACCTAAATCCTTCATAAGAAAATGAGAATTCAGATACTCGTTGCAAAGATTTTATCAAATCCTTACTATTAACTGTGATAAGTATGTCATCTACATAAACTAAAAGCACAACAAAGTCAAAGAATCACCTAAATCCTTCATAAGAAAATGAGAATAATCATGTTTAGATTGAGTGAACCCATATAAAGTCAAAGCATCACATAATTTCTTATTCCACTATCATAAAGACTTATTAAGCTTACATACTTTAGACTTATTGTACTGCCCAAAACCTGGTGGAATATGCATATAAATTTTCTCTGTTAAATCACTCTGTAAGAATGCATTAGTAACATCCATTTGAAAAATAGACCAATCATATATAGCAGTTATAGAAAGAACAATTCTTATAGTAACATGTTTAGCCACTGGTGCAAAGGTTTCAGAATAATCTATACCCTCTTGTTGGGTTAAACCTTTGGCAACCAATCTGGCTTTGTACCTTTCTATAGAGCCATCACTATTGTGTTTGATGGTATAGACCCACCTGCAGCCAATTCGAACCTCCCTGTAGGCAAATCAACAATATTCCAAGTGTGATTGAGTTCAAGAGCAGCAATTTCCTGTTTAATAGCATCAATCCAGTGGGATTGTTTGCTTGCCTGCCCAAAAGTATAAGGGACAGAATCTGAAGCAATAGAAGCCAAGAAAGCTTTGTGATTAGAAGTAACAGAATCATAACTCACAAAACTGAAAATAGGATATCTAGTTCCTTGACAAGTTCTAGTGTCACCACTTGGAAGATATGGAGAAACATAGTCATTAGACCAATAAGGTGGCTTGACAGACCAATGTGATTTTCTAAGACCTTCCTCAATGGGAATAGGAGGAACATGATCACTAGACTGAGAAGCACCTTGAATAGGAGAAGACTGATGAGTACCAGTGTTAACGTGTATTTCGTACACGTTTTATATGTTTTATATTGCGTTACTTGTCATGTTTTTAGTCCATATTTCATAGGTTTGTGCTTCTATTGTCATGACTAGGTGTTTATATGAGAATGGAATGAAAACGTGGCAAAAAGGGGAGAAAAACGATTAAAATTGACTTTGCAAATGGATGGAAGCAGAAAGGTTATCAGAATTAAGCGTGACCATTCTGGTCACGCCCAAAACATGCGAGCTTTCTGCCTTGGGACGAAGACAAATTCGGGATTCCGATTTTTTGATTGAATTTGGCTTATGCTACACGTTTTTAGTTCCCTAATATGTTGGGACTTATTTTCTATTATGCTAGAAATTTTATTTCCTTGTTTTGAACAATCCTAGTTGGAATAGGATTCTTAAAATCCTATCTTTTATTTGTTTCCTTGTTTAGTTAGGATTCCTCTAGGTTTAAATAAGTGGAATATTATTCCACAAAGACTTTATCTTTACTTTTGCTTTTCACGTACGTTTTCTAAGAAGGGGAATTCGAATTCTTTAAGCTTTGTAGACGATTTTTGATTATGTGTTGCTAAACACATAATTCTAGTCGAAGGATTTCAAGGTTTGATTTCTGTTAAATTCGTGAGATTTCTTTGTGCTTTTAATATCTTTGTTCTTTGAGTATTTGCTCTTTCCCGGTGATTTGTTGACAATATATCATAATCGATTGATTAATCTGGCCAATTAGTTAATCATTAGGATTATATTCTGCTAATTAGGACCCCAAATCCGTAATTATTTGGTAAACCCTAATACTCGTAGCAGTTAGCGACGTTGATTATGGACAAGTTTTCGATTAGTCGTTATGGGAATTAGTGATCCGGTTTAAATAATCCGAGCTTGTGTGCTTATTGATCGGAATTAGTGTTTTTCTAGTGCTTGAATGCTATCGATAGATTAAATCCTAAGAGCTTGTTAAGGGTTGTCTGATTGATAAGAGCAGTAATCAAAGAACTTGTTTTGATTATCAAAGACATAAGGAAAAACGAAGTCGTCAGAGCTTGTTGACGACTATAGCTAATTTACTAAAGAACATTAAACTATCTTTACAATCGATGATCGAATAATAGAAATCAATACCGAGATATCCGGAGACTAGAATCCCTCACCTTATTGAATTCAAATCAACTTTGTTGCGTTTTTAATTTACGTTTTATATTGCTTTAGTTAATCAAAATCCAAAACCCCTTTTTTATCGATATTAGTAATATAGAAATTGAATCTACACCTTCCCTGAGGATCGACCATACTTATCACTGATTACAAATTATTTTGAGTTGGTTTTATTTTTGTTGGATTCGACACCCACCAAATTTTGGCGCCGTTGCCGGGGATTGGTGCTAATAGATTTATTTCTTTTGTTACTAATATTTTTGTTTAGTTTTTTTGTATTATTAGATCTCTTCATATAGGTGAATCTCAAATTGAGAAAGGAGCTCAACGTCTACAAAAAGAGATCTTGCAACATTCTTAGATGCCATGGCTACAGTCGAGAGGACTTTAAAGGAGTTGTGGGCGATGCCAAACATTAACGAGCAATCTTCTTACATTCAATATCCTACTTTTGAAGTTGATTTTGAATTAACATCTGAATTTATTCGCTCACTTCCTATTTTTCATGGTTTTGTAGGAGATGATCCTCATAAGCATCTAAATGAGTTCCATGCGGTATGTTTAGTAATGAAACCAAGGAATGTCACTGAAGATCAAATCAAGTTTCGAGCCTTTCTTTTATCTTTAGCAGACAAGGCTAGGGATTGGTACTACGATTTATCTTTTGGTTCAATCAAGACATGGACTCAACTGGAAGCAAAATTCATAGAGAAATTCTCCTATGCCTTCCGTGTTCAAGAGGAGTCATATGGACAAACTTATGATGGATTCTGGGGTGTTTCACAGAGTAATTAAAATCCATACTCCAACACGTACAATACAGGATGGAGTTATCACCCCAATCTGAGCTACGCCCCACGACCTCCTAGCTATTACGAACAACAAGGATCTCAGTTTCCTCAACAAACCCAATTCTCAGGGACGTCTTTTGAAGATATGATTAAAGCATTGACCGCTAACACTCAAAAATTCCAATAGGGTTTGCAACAAGCTCAACGAGAGAATCATAATGCTATCAAGAATCTGGAGAAACAAATCGGTCAAATGGCTGCGACTATGAACGAGTTAATGTCTCCAAATTCAAGTAAACTGCCGTACCAGGTCATTGTGAACCCGAAAGAGAAAGCCAATGCAGTTACCTTACAAGGTGGAAAAGAATTGAAAGAAGCAGAACTGTTTCAAGAATTAAGCGCGCCCACGCCTAACACCCGAACCCCTTCTGCTTAAAATACTTCGAAACACGAGGATGAGAAAGAGCTGGAAAAAGAAGAGGAATCTGTTACGAAGAAGAAACCAATGACATTTGTGATACCTCCTCCATTTCCTGGTCGTTTTGCTAACTCTAAACAAGAGGTGGATATAGAAGATGAATCTCCAACATATGAGAAGGAAGTTGGAAAATATAAGATTCTTAGAGAATATGAGATTTTTGGGGAAGATGAGATTCTTAGAGAATATGAGATGTTTGAGGAAGATGAGATCAGTGACGATGAAGAGGTGGAAGGTGAGTCGAGAGAGAAAAATATGGACCATCAACTCACAAAACCAACGGAAACACTTACCGAGCAATCTAAGGTTATTGAGATCACTCCTCCAAAATATGAGAATGAAGTCACAGAATATGAGATTTTTGGGGAAGATGAGATTAGTGACGATGAAGAGGAGGATATGGAAGATGAATCTCCAACACTCGAAAAGGAATTAATTCCAAAATGCAAGGACCCCGGTAAGTATATTATCTCTTGCAAAATAGGTGATATGCAATTTGAGAACACTATGTTAGACCTTGAATCTTCTGTAAATATCATGTCCCATTCTATTTATGAGTCTTTGAATGTGAAAAAGTTGAGAAAAATGGACATGATTATACAATTAACTGATGGTCTAATGCATCTTCTAATGGCTTTCTTGAGAACGTATTGGTTCATGTTAATGACTTAGTTTTTCATGCTGATTTTTATGTTGTTGATATGGATGAAGATCAATCTAGTAAGTTAGCCCCTATCATTCTTGGAAAACCATTTCTGAAAACATCTAGGGCTAAAATTAATGTGCATGATGGAACTCTTACTATGGAATTTGAAGATGAATTTATGATGTCTAATTTATATGATTCCATGAAGTGTTCTAATAATGATTGTATGTTTGGTTTAGATGCTACTAACTTTGTGATGCAGCGAATTTTCGAATTTAATGATGATGATCCACTAAAGGTAACTTGGCATAGTGATGGCTTTGAACCTCCGACTTAAGTCACTTGAGGCATAACTATGTCTAGCCGAAGACATTAAAGAATGGCGCTTCTTAGGAGGCAACCCATGCTAGTTTTCATTTTTTTCGCATTTTTTTATTATTCAAGTTTTTTTTCCCCAAAAGCAGAAGGGTCACCAGAATTAAGCGTGACCATTCTGGTCATGCCTAAAATTAGTAACCTTTCTTCTTTCTTGCATGTTTTATCTGCCTTAGTTTTTTTTTCTTTCTTTATAAAATCCGAAAAAAATCGAAAAATCATAAAATCCAAAAAAAAATTAAAAAATAAACAAAAAAAAAAAAGGAAATAAATATATTTATATATGTATTTCCTTATAACAAAAATATTTTTTTCCTTAACCACTTTTAGTTCCAAATCTTCAAAACACAAAACCTACCAAATTCCCCAATTTTTTTTCCTAACCCTAATCATGTCGCCACCTCTAATCATCCTTCTTCTCCGATCGTTTTTCTTTTGCAGCACCACCTCACGCCGCCGTACACCACTGTAGTCATCACTTCTATCTCTGACATCATGGGGCGCACAACAACGAAAACACGACCTCCACCATCGCCGCTTGCCTTAGCCTTACCTACTGAAGCCTCTGAATCGGCGACTACACGCAGCGGCGTAAAACCACAACCACTACTTTGTTATCTAGTGTTGCGCCACCACCTGCTATAGATTCATCGGAACCTTCGGCATCTCGTCGTAAAAGGGCACAGCCACCTGCTGCCTCTTGACCTCCATCCACAATCTTGAAGCTTATTTTGACGCAATCAAAGTCACACTCGATCAATTACTACTACACCTCGGCATCACGACCGAGTGATACCCCAGGGAAGTCACTCTTCCACCGCTCTTTTCACTCTTATGCATTGTCGGTTTTTATATATTTTACATTGAGGGCAATGTCAACTTTAAGTGTGGGGGGGTGATTTCATTGCTTTGCATGTTCTTTGACTTTGTTTATACTTTGCTTTGCATGTTCTTTGACTTATGTTTATACTTTTGTGGTACGTTGAAATTTTTCAAAATTCTTTCGCTTTATGAACAAGTTGAGTTTGTGTAATTTGACCGTGTAATGATTTATTGGTTTTCTTGTCGCATGACGATCCTTGCTAGTATAATGATTGAATGCGAATGATAAAAATGCATGCTTTAGTACGACTTAGACCTACCTTGTAAGCATTTGAAGCCATCATTTAGATTGAACATCCATCTCCTTTCTTGTGTGTGATTCTTACATGTATCTGCATATCCTAGAACTTGTTTTGAACCATGTCAAGATTACATGAATTTGTGCACTTTTGAAAATGATAAAGGCGTTAGTACTTAACCACTAAACCAAATAAGCCTACCCTTTAATTTTCCCTTAGTTAGCCCACTTGAGCTTATTAGCCTATTTCTTGTTTTGAAACCCGAGCTTTTAACCGTCACTACTTGTGTATATCTATCTCTTTGTTTTACCAGTCCGAAAAATGAGTCGAACATCGAGATTTATCAATATGTGTTTGGGAGTTCAAAAACATTGATGTATTTCGATTAAGTGTGGGGGAACCTTTGGAAACGAAAAGGGTGGTTCCAAAAAGACAAAAATAAAAAATAAAAAAAATGAAAAAGTTCGAGAAAAAAAAAACAAAAATGATGACAAAAAGAATGAAAAATAATGAAGCGAGTCCCGAGAAAGGACGAAAACATAGGTATTTGGGTCCTTATCGTTAGAATTACCCAATAGCGTCTTGATGTTCTTCGGGAAAAAATTCGGACTTAGCCTTTCATTACCTTTTCATTCCCACCCCGAACCTTAGCCCCATTACAACCTTGAATAAAAGACCTTTTGATTCATTTGTGCACATTTTCTTAGGTAATGGAGATTTTGGTGTATAACCAAGCCTATAGGATTGCATTGATATGTTAAGACTTGAGTGATACACGTTAAACCATAAACACGAGTGCTTGGAGAGGATTGTGAGAAGAGTCGTCTATATGCATGCATGCTTATTTTTTCAAATGAGATCGTTGTGTTAGTTTTTGATCTAATGAAGCATTAAAATCTTTGATTATTTACACGTGTCAACTTGTCACTTTCGATTCTTGTTCTTCGTTTCATAAATCTCTATGTCTTTTTGATCGAGTGTTGGGATCTTGTTGATTTTGCGTGCCTAAAGGTTAAACATTGCCCGAGACGTGCAATAGCTTAAGTGTGGGGGTATTTGTTAACGTGTATTTCGTACACGTTTTATATGTTTTATATTGCGTTACTTGTCATGTTTTTAGTCCATATCTCATAGGTTTGTGTTTCTATTGTCATGACTAGGTGTTTATATGAGAATGGAATGAAAACGTGGCAAAAAGGGGAGAAAAACGATTAAGATTGACTTTGCAAATGGATGGAAGCAGAAAGGTTACCAGAATTAAGCGTGACCATTCTGGTCACGCCCAAAACATGCGAGCTTTCTGCCTTGGGACGAAGACAAATTCGGGATTCCGACTTTTTGGTTGAATTTGGCTTATGCTACACGTTTTTAGTTCCCTAATATGTTGGGACTTATTTTCTATTATGCTAGAAATTTTATTTTCTTGTTTTGAACAATCCTAGTTGGAATAGGATTCTTAAAATCCTATCTTTTATTTGTTTCCTTGTTTAATTAGGATTCCCCTAGGTTTAACTAAGTGGAATATTATTTCGCAAAGACTTTATCTTTACGTTTGCTTTTCACGTACGTTTTCTAAGAAGGGGAAGAATTCTTTAAGCTTTGTAGACGATTTTTGAATATGTGTTGCTAAACACATAATTCTAGTCGAAGGATTTCAAGGTTTGATTTCTGTTAAATTTGTGAGATTTCTTTGTGCTTTTAATTTCTTTGTTCTTTGAGTATTTGCTCTTTTCCGGTGATTTGTTGACAATATATCATAATCAATTGATTAATCTGGCCAATTAGTTAATCATTAGGATTATATTCCGCTAATTAGGACCCAAATCCGTAATTGTTTGGTAAACCCAGCTAATACTCGTAGCAGTTAGCGACGTTGATTATGGACAAGTTTTCGATTAGTCGTTATGGGAATTAGTGATCCGGTTTAAATAATCCGAGCTTCTGTGTTTATTGATAGGAATTAGTGTTTTTCTAGTGCTTGAATGCTACCGATAGATTAAATCCTAAGAGCTTGTTTAGGGTTGTCTGATTGATAAAAGTAGTAATCAAAGAGCTTGTTTTGATTATCGAAGACATAAGGAAAAACGAGGTCGTCAGAGCTTGTTGACGACTATAGCTTATTTACTAAAGAACATTGAACTATCTTTACAATCGATGATCGAAAATAGAAATCAATACCGAGATATCCGGAGACTAGAATCCCTCACCTTATTGAATTCAAATCAACTTTGTTGCGTTTTTAATTTACGTTTTATATTGCTTTAGTTAATCAAAATCCAAAACCCCTTTTTTTTATCGATATTAGTAATATAGGAATTGAATCTACACTTTTCCCTGAGGATCGACCCTACTTATCACTGATTACAAATTATTTTGAGTAGATTTTATTTTTGTTGGATTCGACACCTACAGCCATATCCTCTTCAGAACTCACAACAGTGTCAATGACATCAGAATGAGTATAAGGAGTAATCAATTCATCTTGATAAAGATTAGAATCAACCTCAACAAATTATGACTATCAGTGGAGTTTAAAGCAAAAGGCATTATATTCCCATAGAAGAGAACATCCCTGGAAACAAGAAATGTCTTATCTTTCAAGCTTAAAAGCTTATAACCCTTCTCATGGCTAGAATAACCGAGTAAGATGCAACGTTGACTTTTTTCAGAAAACTTATCTTGAGCAGGTAGAATCTTAGCATAGCACAAACAACCAAAAACTCTTAAGTGATCATAGGAGGCAGGCTTACCATTAAGTTTATCATAAAGAGTATTCCCTTTAAGAATCAAGGTAGGTGTTCTATTAATTAAATAAACAGCAGTTTGAACACACTCTCCCCAATACTTAATAGGAATTTGAGAATGGAATTTCAGAGTCCTTGCAACATCAAGAATATGTCTGTGCTTCCTCTCCACGACACCATTCTGTTGTGGAGTATATACACAAGAACTTTGGTGACCTATGCCTAAACTTTTAAAGATAATAGTACACTCTGAGCTGAAGAAGTCTCTAGCATTGTCTGTTCTAACCACTTTTGTTTTAACATTATACTGATTATGCACCAGATTAAAGAAATCTTTAAGAATCTTAACCACATCAGTTTTAAATTTCATCAAGTATATCCAACAATATCTAGAGAAATCATCAACAATAGTAAGAAAATATCTCTCTTAATTATAGGTTGGTTCCTTATAGGGACCCCAAATATCAATATGCACAAGTTCAAACACATAAGAAGACTTAGAAATTCTTTTAGAAAATTTGCTTCTAGAGTGCTTAGCCAAATGACAAACAGGGCAGAACATGTTATGATTAGATTCATGAGTACCAAAATCAAGTTGAGGCAGCATACTAAACCTAGTAAAGTCCATATGCCCTAGCCTATAATGCCAAAGAGTAGACTTATTCTTATTCAAATCTATACTACTCCAAGTTCATACTAGAATTACAACAACTCTCTTTTTTGAAACTAGTTTGATGACATGATTTAGAAGCATTCCTTTGGTCAACCCAGTCCAGGTCTCTTGTATCAAACACAAGGCAGGATAGAAGCTAATATCACATTTACAATCAGTCAACAACTGTGAAACAGAGAGTAAGTTGTATTTAAAATCAGGTACAAACAAGACATTATGAATCTCTAAATCTTGATTTAATCTTATACTGCCTGTGTAACCTGACTTAAGCTCCCATTTGGTAATTTCACAAAAGTCTCTTTAGTAATCTTAGTCACATTATTACCAAAAAGACTAAAGTTAAAAGTAATTTGTTGATTGGCTCCAGTGTCAATTATCCAAGTGTGTTTATCACAAGACTTATCAAAGGATAAGTTCACACATATACCTGCAATATTACCTGATGGATTGTCTGCAGGTTTGGAAGATGAATTTTCATGGCCAGTTTTGCCAATCATCTTTAATATCTGCTGGTATTGTTGCTGAGTAAAGACTGGCATGTCTATCTCTCTGGTCTCACTATTAGATGAACCTTTCTCAGAATCTATTGAGAGGAGATTAGCATTATACTCTCCCCTTCCAGCATTGCCTCTATCCCCCGACCCTCTTCTACCACCCTTTCGGCCTCTACCGCTTCCAGGAGGATAGCCTATGATCTTGTAACAGGTTTCTTTGGTGTGCCCTGTAAATTGCACACCTCACACTTAACAACAGGTTTATCTGTGGAGTTAGAGAACTTGATAGAAGTGTTGAGGGTGAGGGTGGAAGAATCTTGAGCTGAATTTATGTCAATACTTCTTTGTCCTTCCTCATTACATACTATAGCAAAGACTTGTGAGTGATTTGGTAGGGGGGACATCATCAACACTTGAGACCTTGTTTGACTATAGACACTCATTTAATCCCATCAAGAAGATCATCATCTTGATCTGTTCTGTAAAATCTGAATACTCCTTGGTAACAACATTGGCTGGAGTGGGAATTAAGGACTCATATTCATCCCAATATTGCCGTAACTTTGAATAGTATTCTGTCACCGTATTGGATCCCTGATTTATGGTATTAATTTGTCTATACAAGGAATACATCCTTGCACCATTAACTTTGTCGAATCTTTCTTGTAAATCCTTCCAAATCAGAGATGCGGTTTCACAATACACTACCCCATGAACCAACTCTCTAGATAGGGATCTCGTTATACATAAAAAGAAATTCGGAAATCTTCACCTGGATTTTTGCACTCACCCGTGATGAATTCAATCTTGTTTTTTGCTTCAAGTGCCATGCGCATCTCCCTGCTCCATATTTTGTAATTTTCACTACCTTTCAACGTTTCTGCTACCAGATCGATGTTGGGCGAATCGGACGAAGAGATGTACAGTGGATCATGAAAGTCTATCTTTGATGCAATCATAATTGCTGATTCTTTGGATTCAGCCATGGATGCACTCCAGCAGAAAGAATAGAAAACACCAGGAATTGATTAATCGGTCCCCAAAACGATTGATAATGCACAACGAAGATAATGAAAACTAAAGAATTGAGAATGGCTCTGGTGCCATATTGAAACGAGAGAGCAGCAAGAATAGAGGAGAAAACATATCCAATTCTATTGAATGAATGAATGAATGAGAGTTAAGATACAGGATAGATGAGTTAAGTATTTAACTAACTCTTAATTAACCTAATCTATACTAATCAGGGGTATAAAAGGAAATATCATAAGATATCATATAACTCTACAGTAAATAATAAATAATTCTAAGCCACGTATATAAGCACATCGATGTAGAAAAATAGTATAGTTGACAATCTTTTAAATAATTTCTCTTAGCTTAAATTGTTGAAACATTTTAAAATGCTACATGATAATGAGTTTTTCAAAATTATAATTTGTAAAAATGCATTACGTTGTCTTGACTAAATGTAAATTTAACAAACAAAAATTAAAGACGGACAATATCGGTCACTAAATGTCAAAATTGAGACGGAATTAGACACGGATTTACGAAATAATTTAATCGCAAATATAGGTTTCAATTGTAAATTGGTTAGGTTAACAAAACTTTACATAATAACTAAATTAGGAAGGGCCCAAAATGGAATATAAAAAATTAGACGAGGAATCCAAGTCTTGATATGAGGAAGATAGATAACAAAAATATAATTAATTCAAAATTTATATTTTCATTGATATAGACAAATATAAAAATAGTAAAGTATAAATAGAGTATATTATATATTGTAAATAATATTGAAATATATAACATATTTTATGTTTTTTAAAGAAATCGTCTAAAAACTTAAACAATCAATCCTATACCCTAAAATTACCCTAAATTAACCCTAAACTTTTTCTAGATCCTAAACTTACCCTAAACCTTGAAACTCATGTAGACTAATGTGATTTACATAAAATAATTTGAAGTTTTAATTATCTTTTAATCAATTAAAAGCATAATTAATTTCATATTATACTTCGTTTTATGTGGAGATTGAAACAAAAATATAATTAAATGAAATAATAATTAATTCATAAAACAAGAAAGAATAAAAATTGTGGTATTCTTAACTTGAACCCTTAAAGGCTCTGTTTGTTTATGTTTTTGGGATAAAAATTTGAAATTTTATCGGGAACTGTGTACTATGAAAATTCGTGTGAAAATGATAGTTGTTTGTTTATGTTTTTAAAATTAGGTTGAAAGTTGTGAAATATATCAAATCAATAGTGATAGGTTGATGGATGATGTATAAAATAATTGTTTTAATTGTGTATATAATGATTATGTGAATAAAAAATAGAGAAATATAGATTAAAAAAATATAAAGTATGAAAGATAAAATGAAATAGTGATTGATTTGATTGGTAAATGTGTGAAAAGTTGTGTATATGATTGATAGTTAGTTATATAGGAGATTGGAAAGTTGAGTTGAAAAAAAAGAAAATTTGGATGAAAAGTTAGTGTGGTAAGTTTATTTTAAATTTTGTAATTTAAAAAGTTGAAAATGGATTTTGAAAACATAAACAAACAAGGCCTTAGGCTTTGTTTGTTTATGTTTTTAAATCGCATTTTCAAATTTTTAAATTCCAAAATTCAAAATAAACTTAACACACCAAATTTTCATCCAAATTTTCCTTTTTTTCAACTCAACTTTTCAATCTCCTATATAACTACCTATCAATTATATACACAACCTTTCACACATTTACCAATCAAATCAATCATTATTTCACTTTCTCTTTCATATTTTACAGTTTTTTATTTATATTTATTTATTTTTTATTCACATAATCATTATATACACAACCAAAATAATCATTCTACACATCATCCATCAACCTATCAATATTGATTTGACACATTTCACAACTTTCAACGTATTTTTAAAAACATAAACAAACAACTACCGTTTTTACACGAATTTTGGTAGTCATAATTCCCGAGAAAATTTTAAAATTTTTACTCAAAAACATAAACAAACATTAACCTTTAAAGGTCGAACATCCCACTAAAATTCGAATCTCCTTCTTCCAAAACCGAAGTTCACCATCCCGAAGTTCACCAGCGTCGTTCAGGTTTTTCTAGTTTACCATATTGCTTTAAAATAGATGAATCATAGTTCAAGTTTTTTTCTCGTTAAGCTTGCGGTTATTGTTGTCATTGTGTAGTTTTTTTCTTCATTTTGTTCAGTTTTTCAATTCTGCGGTTATTGTTGTAATTAAGTTAGGATGTTATTTTTTGTACCTGAAGATTCAAGTTATTCTCTGAGTATCCTCAATTTAATTATATTTGAGAAAACTTCTGTGAGGCATAACATCAAGCAGTTGGCAGACAAGGTACAGAAACATTCATTTATGCACAGAAACATATAATATAACGTAAACATATGGAATATAGCAATTGCTTGTGAAGTTTGTCGATTTAATGTGTATTAGAACTAGATTGTTGAAATCAAAGTGCATTCAGTTACTGTACAGAACATGCAATTGCTTGTTTTCTCCATTAAATGGAAGTTAAGTTAGAAAGTTTAGCATACAAAGCTGATTTTCTTTGCTATATTATAGCATGATCTAGTTTGTAACAACTATGCAGTTAATCTTCTATGTGCAGTCTGTAGTTTGGCATGATCAATGTGTCATCAATGTGTCTAATTTCTTTTCTTTTAATATTTAGCCGTATAGATTATTGTTGAGACTCTGTTCTGTGTGTTTATGCTATGTTATTGAACTTTTAATGTGTTGTAAGAATCAGATTATTTTAACTCTGCTTGAAAGGTAGAAATTTTAACTTTTTGAATTACGATTTTTAGTTTAAGCTTCAGTAATACGGGTTGGCTTGACTAGGTTTGATTCATTCATCTGGATTTTTTCTTTCGTTTTTGTTTGGCATGATAACATTTGGCAGCACTCCAATGTATTGTTTTTCATCAATAAAACAAAGTTTTAAACTTTTCGATTCGATTCCTATGAAAAACATGTTAATTTTAGCGTTAGGACTGTTAATGGGTCTAAATCGACTCAAAATTTCACGAGCTCAGATTGCAAATTTTCGATCTTGAGGAGATGATTAGGACTTGAATTTGATTTCAAGCTCGGCTTATTTGTTTTCTCGAATTATTGATGATGTTGAATGTAATTATGGCCATGAGTTATGCTATGTGTTGTTCTTGTATAAAAGTTTCAGTAAATCAAAAGAAGTAAACATAGATAAATTCTTCATAATTTCAGATAATTTGGAGTATTCAAATTTCAAAAGTAGATAAGCTAATATTTTAAGAAAATTGAGGGATTATTATGTTTTAACTTTGTGTTGAAATGATGTGCACTTTACTCTGAAATGATGAAAATAATCTATGAAAGTCTCTTACAGATTGAATTTCAGAAAATAATCTATGAAAGTCTCTTACAGATTGAATTTTAGAAAATAATCTATGAAAGTCTCTTACAGATTGATTGTGTTCATAAAACTGGAGAAGTTGATTTTCAAGATGGGGCTTTTGTTCATGCAGATATCATATTCTACTGTACAAGGTATGATTTGAATCTTCTTTTATGCCCCATTTGCCTCGTTTATTAAATTTTTTTTTTGGTTTCAGCTTAATTATTTCTTATCTTTGAAATAAACATTAATTTACATAATTATCAACTGGTTCATAGTTTTCCCTTCTTAAAAATAGATGCAATGGAACCGGGCAAAGTGAAAACCCGGCCCTCACTAAGGTTTGCCTTGATGATGCCTTTTTGTTATCCATACTTCATTTTCTTATTGATTGCATTTATCTTCTTGGACGTTTTGGCTAAACAATCAGGCAAGTTTCATTCACACTTTACTAGAAGTTCTTAGCCTTTTAGATGAGCAAGTGACAAATTATGAGGTAACAACCTTCGTCATATCATAGTTTTGATAACCACATATGAGAAAGCTATTATCATGTTTTTTTTAAAAATTCTTTTTTCGTACTGTTAATTTTTGTGTTAATCTTTTGTAGGAAACTTTGTGTGAAAGCCTTCAAATTAGATTGTTGCTTTGATCCTTTTAACAGTAAGTTGCGAAATATTTCTCCAGTTATCATGTATGCACTATTAATCTTGCAAATTTGTCACAGTATTAAGAGAATCTATGTTTATCATGAAGTGTTTTCTCTGGATAGGATTGTAACTAGATGGCAAGACATAAAATGTGGAAAAGGTGCACAATGCGATCTTGACGTTCACATGGATGAGAGCATGTTTTTTGTATTAGAGTAAAGAGTTGCTGAGACATTTGTAGTAGGATCCATAATTTAATAACTTGTGTTGGTTGGCACTTTTGATTTTTTGATTGACTTGTTAGATTGATTTTGAACGATTGATTTACTTGATATATAAAATGATTGTTAGATGAAATTTTTGTTTATGTTTGGAGTACGTTTATTATTTGATATTAATTTTATTGTATTGAGTTGGTAGTATATATAGAGACGAAATTAGAGAGTGGTTGAGATCGTATACAGAAACCGATTAGAGGCGGAATTAGAGATGAAATGCAAATATATTTAGACACGGGTTTTTGAGCAATTAGAGACGGAATAGAGACTAAAATTAGAAACCGAGTAGTTGCTTAATTGTTTACAATAGATAAAATCTCTAATGAAAGCACGTCAAGACATAGTTAGCGTTGAGAATTACCGAATAGGAATTTATGCTTTATTTGTAGACTTTTCTTTTTAACTAGTAAAATGCACGTGTATTCACACTTGAAAATTGATTTTATAATGTTAAATAATTAAAAATATTCAAAAATAATTTTAAAATAATATAAAACCCATAAATAGTTTATTTTTTCAAATATTGCCAATTTTTTGAAGTAAAAATTTTAATTTTTAATTTTATCACTAAAGTCCATGCCAATATATACGTCTTTTAGACTTGTATCATATTAAATAAATAATGAGCATGTACACTTTTCACTTAAGTTTTAAATAGGGATAAATGCAAAAAACGCCCCTGTGAAATAATTTATTGGCTGAAAACCCCCTATGAAATAAATATAGGCTAAAAACCCCCTGTGAAATTTTTTCGTTGCAAAAAACCCCCTGGGTCAGTTAGGTGAGCTACACGCGCAAAATAAACCCTGACCGAGGGGGTTTTTTGCAACGAAAAAATTTCACAGGGAGTTTTTAGCCTATATTTATTTCACAGGGGGTTTTCAGCTAATAAATTATTTCACAGGATTTTTTTTTGTGCATTTATCCCCAATTGATATATTAATAATTTTTCATAAAATGTTTATTTTATTTTTAGTAAATATGCCTCATAATAGTAAAAACAATAATGTTAATGATCTAAAATTTAAATATTATGAGGCATATTTACTAAAAATAAAAGAAACATTTTATGAAAAACTATTTTTAATATTGTTTTTTTGTGTAAACATGAGTAAAAGTGTATCCAGAATGAATATATAAGTAATTATTGTTTTACTATTATGAGGCATATTTACTAAAAATAAAAGAAACATTTTATGAAAAACTATCTTTAATATCGTTTTTTGTGTAAACATGAGTAAAAGTGTATCCCAAATGAATATATAAGTACTTATATGTTAATGATCTAAAATTTAAATATTATGAGGCATATTTACTTTAAAAGAAACATTTTATGAAAAACTATCTTTAATATTGTTTTTTTGTCTAAACATGAGTTAAAGTGTATCCCAAATGAATATATAAGTACAATACATAAAAGGGGCATAAAAGTAAATGAATAAGTCATTTAATGTCTAATAATCACAAAAAAACGCACATACGGCGCGTGTAGCTCACCTAACTGACCGATGGGGTTTTTTGCAACGAAAAAATTTCACAGGGGGTTTTTAGCCTATATTTATTTCACATGGGGTTTTCAGCCAATAAATTATTTCACAGGGGCGTTTTTTGCATTTATCCCTTTTAAATAAAATAATTCTCCTTGTTTTAAATAATACATTGTTTTCAATTTTGAACCCCACAAAAGTCTTTCTTACAATCAATTCAAAATAGTGATATAAGTGTACATTAGTTGATATATTTTCGTATTCAATTGAATTTTTTCCCTAACTAAATCATATAATCCTATAGTTTTGGAGAAGAACATAATAACCTAAATAAAATAAGAAGATAAACTATTTTTTATAAGATAAATATTGAGAACTGAAATAAAAAGACTACTTAATCTCTTTATATATTGATCATCTTTGTATTACTTCAAGTCCATCTTGATCCATCCGTAGTTAGAGGTGTTTGAATATTTTTTTAAGACATTGCAATTGAGCACTGGAAATACAATGCAATTCTCAAATTCGAAATTGGATTTAAATGACTTTGGCAATTAGGTTCTCCATTCCACCAACTTAATTATGTTATATGGATACAAGATTTTGAATAGAATGAAATTAATATAAAAGAAAATAATCCTAATAAAATATATGTAGTACAATAATAAATTTAAACATTAATTGAGATAGTTAAGTGTCATCTTTGTTATGTAATTCAAATGCTAAAATTTTAGAAGATGGGTAGACATAAAGCTTTTCGTATCCCCACTAATTATGGTTATTATAATTTATAATTTATTTATACTATGTTAAAGAATTTATTTACAAAGCTCTTGATATCCTCCATTCATTTTAATTAGCTGTAGATCAAGTATTCCTAATCAATTTTATTAAGTTAGAATCTATTTTGAATTTTGCAACAAGTTGATGATTTTCCAACTCGCTTTAAAAAAGAGGAAGGATGTACCATAAGATTCAAACTATTAAATATTAAATTTAAATGGACGATAATAATGATAGTATAAATTGATAGTAACATATATATTAGTAAAGTGAATGATAGTATAGATTAATGGTAACATTTATTTGTGAAGTTAATAATCAAGGGTAATATTGTATTAGAATTTATTGTTATAAAGCTTTTAAGTAGTTGACGTTCAAGCTTTTTCGATGTCATTTTTATTAAGTTAGAATTGATTTTAGGTCTTGAAACAAAGTGTGAATAGATAAATATATTATTGTAGGTATAAATGGTTATATTTCTTAGTGTAATAATATAAAATCAACAACCAATTGATGATTTTTCAACTTCACTTTTATAAAATTGATGGATGTAAAATAGAATTTAAGCTATTAATCATTATGATTAAATGTAAATGAATGATAGCAATAATAGTATAAATTAATATTAATATATATATTAGTGAAATGAATGATAGAAATAATCGTATAAATTAATAGTAATATATATACATTAGTGAAATGAATGATAGTAATTATAGTATAAATAAATAAATAAATTTTTTTGGTTCAACCACTGGTATCCGCGCAACATGCGACTAATCCAGCCGAGCCGGGTAGGACCACAAAGGGCGGCAAAGCTCTCCCTCCCAAACACCACTGCATTCCCAAGACTCGAACCCGAGACCTTGGTTAAGCTAGAACAGCTCCCCGCCAGCTGATCTACATGTTTGGGGGTATAAATAAATAAATAAATAGTAACATATATTAGTGAAGTTAATAAGCAAGGATAATATTCTCTTTTCACAATGGGAAGAAACATCTCTCAAAATCCATTATAGTAGTATAGATAGAGGCAAAATTGCAACTTTGGTACCTCAAGTTGGCCTGTACACGAATGTAATACTCTAAATTGGACCACTTGCAATTTGGGTACCCTATGTTCAAAAAAACCGCAATTTCAATACAAATTTCGCCGGAAAATCATAAATTGGCCGGAAAAAGTCACGTGACACGCACATGACTCTCAATTTGGGGATTTTTCTGATTTTCCCTCCAAAATCACCAAATTGGGGGGAAATGTGAGATTTATTTTGACAAAAATACCCTCCAATCATATTGTTTTCCCCAATTTAACCCCCTAAACCTAATTTCACCCCCAAAATTGAAGAACTTCATATTCTTCCATTCGTAGCTTCATTACTCAAGATTATTTGGCAAAACCCATGAATCCATGCTGGATGCAACTTCGAATAATTATACTTTCTGCATTTTTGTGTGGCTGTGGGGATTTTGGAAAATTTAATTATGTCCCAATTTAATGTTGTAATATGGATTTCGATTTATCATTAGAATAATGCGATTTAAAAAAAATTAACAGAAATACAATCAATTGGGAACGCGATTTAAATCCCCGCCCTCACTCACACACAACCGTCATCTTCCCCACACCCATCAATCTCAAATTAGCCTAAACCCTAACCCTAACCATGGATCTCTTGCGATCCTATGCCGAAGACGATGGAGACAACGCTGCCGCGTCACCCCAACCACCGCCGCCCTCCGACGCCGGCACTTCACCGGAATCGTCGCCAGTCCGTATCTCCCTGCCGTCAAAATCGGCCGCACCGAAAGTCGATGACACGATGCTATCCCTCACTGTTACTAAACAGAAAGACACATTAAAGGAGGCCAGGTGGTCTTCTACATTGAACAGCTAGGTGGAGAAATCCCCATTGAGGTTTTCGCCCAACTTAATATGCTACCAGTGTGGCAAAAGCAGGCTCTAAAAGATCTAGCAGTAGAGGAAATGGAATTCTTGTTTTCATTTTAACTTTTGAATTTTGTGTTCTTCCATTTGTTCTTCACTTGTAGGCAGCAGATTTGAGCAGGAAAATTAGGATTCAATTTTATTGTAATTCCTGTAAAATAAGTCTGTTATGTATGAAAAGTGTAATTTTCTCTTATTGTAAATTATGTTTGAGTTTAAGATTTAAATCGAGTTTTGAATTTCATTTCCCTGATTAATGCACATTTTTTTGAATAATTATGCCAACCTCCTATATTTTAAGTTTTTTTTTTTATTGTCATGCATTTTAAATTATATATATATATATATATATATATATATATTTAGGTGAAATATGTATAATTTAATCAATTGTATACATAAAGAAAATAATTCTTTTTAATTGTATACTTGTAAAATATTTTATTATACAAACATAATTTACAATAAGAGAAAATTCCCCCAATTTCAGATTAAAAAAAAAAAGAAAATTCCCCCAATTTTGTGATTTTGGAAGGAAAATCAGAAAAATTCCCAAATTGCATTTTAAAGTCCCCCAATTTGGTGGTTTTGGAGGGAAAATCAGAAAAATCCCCAAATTGAGAGTCATGTGCGTGTCACGTGACTTTTTTCGGCCAATTTATGATTTTCCGGCGAAATTTGTATTGAAATTGCGGTTTTTTTGAACATAGGGTACCCAAATTGCAAGTGGTCCAATTTAGAGTATTACATTCGTGTACAGGCCAACTTGAGGTACCAAAGTTGCAATTTTGCCTATAGATAGATATAGATTTTCCCACTAATTTTAAATAAAGGCATACACATTTAGTACATTGAAGAACAACATTGTTTGATATCTCATAGCTAATCCATGCTCATTTATGTTTTGGAATCCAATATCTCTAGTGTTCATATCATTTTAAGTGCAATGTAGTAAAGACTTTTAATGAAACTAACTCTGCGATTCATCTTCATATTCTTCATTCTCTTGTATGCATAACTATACATCTTATGCATATTCGCAGGTCGAAGCTGATGGTCACCAGAAACGTCTCTCCCTACTGCAAGAAGGCGGTAGTGATTCATTACAAGTGCAACATATATAAGTTTTGTCAACAAGATATCGTCTCTTCATTGTTGTGATTTATAAAGCTGGTGTACTTTTATGTTGTATTATATTGTAAGTACTCGTTTATTCTTTTAATAAGATTAAAGAACATGTGAGCTGCATGTGGAGATAAATTATGTATATAATTGTTGAAAAGGCTAAATCTTGGAAAAGTAATATCAAGAATACTGCTTTTAATTCGTTATGTAAAAAACGAGAGTCAGATATTTTAATACATATAGTATCATGGAAATGTTGTAGAAAATATTCTTTTGGTTTTGTTTGAGATTTAGATGTATGTATATATTAGTGTAAAACTATTTTTATTTTATTTTATAATTTATATTTAAAAAATAAAGGACATTAATTTGAGGGCCATCAAAACATATAAAATATAAATTGATCAAAAAATAATATATATATATAAGTATCAAATTGGAACAAAACATTACTTAATTCACTCAAACTGATTATATTTAGTATGAGACTACTAAGGTTCATGTAAATGAATACCAAAACTGATTTAAAACAATACTTTTTCTCTTATTATCGAAAAGTTCAAATGAATGAGAATGTATGTAATTATTTGATCTCTATATCATGAATGTTTTTGGTATAATTAATGTAACATTGGAATTTTTTTATTACAATGTAAATTTGACCTGTTACACGAAAAAATGAGATTGATTTAATTATTATAAAAATATTAAGATATGCAAAGCACTAAAAATTCCTCATTGTACATATGTAGGATTGTCAATTTAATCGTACTAACTTAAAGTCTGATTATTTAACCCATTTACATACATGTAAATTGATGTAATAAAATAATTAGACATCACAACTTCATTTAAAATTAACTTAAATTTTAAATATCATATATTCTTGTGTTTATTTTTTCAAGAGGTTGTATGAAGCAATAAAATTTCTTTTTCTCATATGTATTTTTGATGAGATAATACCAGTAATAATCCCCAAAGTATCAAGTTATCTTACTTACTACCTTAAAGTAAAAATTTGTTAGGTTACTGTTAGGAATTTCTTTGTTAGAAGTTTTGATGATGACAAGATATATTTAAATGTTAGACTCCTGAAAAAATAAATTTTTTTTATTATAATATCATGTATCAAGCCACGTTAGAAAGTATTTCGAGTTGTAACTTTTAGTATAGTTGTTTTTGTTTGTCTCTTTATTTTGCTATTTTTAATGCTTGTAGCGTTAGTAGAATTCCGAGTTAGTCTATTAATGTGAAGAGGTTGAAGAATCGGCGAACTCAAGTGACAAGCAGAAGATCATACGGAATATCAAGTACCTCAAGCGCCATTACTCTTCCAGCGACATCTATCTATGTTCAAAGACACGCTGAATTACTCGATGAATTTTATCATAAGCAACTGATGATTAAATGTCTTCTCAAAACATTTAATAATACTTAACTTTAAATGCATTTAATACTTGTCAAATGAATACTTGATTTCTTAAAAGGACTTCGCAAACCATCGAATCATCATATAAGTCGACATGAGCGTCTGCATGCTCGAACATGTAGAGTGTCCGTCATACACACTATGGAATAGTGGGGCTTGTAATGTATGTGTAAGTGTTACCCAAATATTAAATTTGGATTTAGGCTTAAACCCAAATATTTACTTTGGGTCAGGGCCCAGTCCAAACATAAATTCAGACCCACATAATTAGGCCCATATAATTCAGATTTATAAATGTATTTTTTATGTTGAATAGTTTTCATAATTTTATTATGATTTAAGTATACATTTTAGTATGTCACACTATTTTTTAATATAATTTATTTTACATACCTATATATATTCATATTCGTATAGATATTTTTTTGGTAATTCATACTTAATAAAATATTTACAGAAAAAAAAATCATAAAAATTACAAGTAATATACATAAACATCATTTATTCCAAATTCCACATCAGGCTTTAACATATAATAAGAAAATCAAAATTACCTAAAATCTGAGGATTGAAGAAAGAAAAAATCAGAATTTAATTTCACCAAATTTTCTCACAACTCGACGCGAGGAAGAAATCCAATGCGACTCCTTGAAGAGAAAGGTACAAGAAAGCTGAAACTTCCGATCTCGCACACGCCCACAGGACACACCCACAATTTCATCAAAAATAACAACAGTAAAAGTATAGCCATACCAGCAACGCCCAACCAACAACAGCAGCAGCAGCCGCCCCAGTCACGGCGGCGATTACGTCGGCGCCGCTCCATCACCACCGTAGAAGCGATTAGATCTTCTTTCTCGTTTAAATTTCTGCCTCTCTCTCTCTCTATATATATATATGTGTGTGCTGTAAGTGTGTCGGTGCGTGTGTACGTTTCAAGTATTGGAAATGAATTGAAGTTGCCAACTGCCAAGTGGGGTGTTGACGTGTCTAGTTCAGTTTTTCATTTTGGGTTATTTGCACTTTGCCCCTCTGAGATAATGTTTATATCTAACTGACCCCTGAAACTCCCGGATTAAATGCAATCATACCCCTGCATGTGATGGCAAGGTGAAAGGACAATTTTGCCCTCTTTTTCAAAATCTTAAATTTACCCTTCTAATAGTCGGAGCGGATTTTCTATCCCACAATGGTGTACCAAAATGGCGTCACATCATTGTGGGATTGACAAGTGTCAATTTAAAAATAAAATATAAATAATAATTCAAATAAAAAGACACCTGTCAATCTTAAAATGATGTGATACCATTTTGACGTAGTTTGTATGCAATATGATTACAAATTCGGCGTGGTATCCAGCCTATATCAAAATGTGGTATAATGTTATTAGATGTATACCCTAATCGCTTATTTAAGCATATTAAGATTTATCTCAATTGACATAAAGTCCAGTTTTTTAACTTTGTTTTAACATATTAACAAGATGATATAAAAAAGATTGAAAGTTACAATTTAAATCAAAATTTCAATTATGAAAGGAAAAAAGACCGTGATAATTTTTTTTAATATTTTTAAACGCACGCTTAAAAGGCCCAAACAAAAAGCCTATAATAGGAACCTAAAACGTATAAAGCCCATCTCACTCTTTATGGCTCAACATTTTTTAATACTAGTAATGAGCTGAATTGAATGAATTATTGTTTAATTTTATTTGAGTTACAATTAGATTTCAAAATTTGTACTTATCTTAATTTGATTGTTAATTGTGACGAGGTCGAACATGATTTAATATCAGGTACTATAATAATAAAACGATTTGGAGGCAAGAAGGAATTCAATAGGTTATTCCTGTAAGTAAATAATAAGTAAATAATAAATAATTCTAAGACATGTATATAAGCACATCAATGTAGAAAAATAGTATAGTTGGCAATCTTTTGCTAATTTCTCTTAAGCTTAAATAGTTGAAACATTTTAAAATGCTGCAGGATAATGAGTTTTTCAAAATTATAATTCGTAAAAATACATTACGTTGTCTTGACTCTTATAAGCATCTCTAAAACATTTAGTATAAAATGACTGCAAATATAAAAAGAAAAGACAAATTTAATAATTACTAATATATATAATTTTGTAAGCTTTGGAATAACGTAAGAGAAATTCTTCTGGATAGAGATAAATAAGTAATTGCAAAATTAATTTGAGAAATATAGCTTATCTCGGCAAAAATTATGGTTCATTTGACTTTGAATTATTAAAATTATAGTTGATAACAATACATTTTTAACACATAATAATCAATTTCTGAGTCAGAATAATTAAGTTTAATTAGACTATCTATATGAGCAGCGTTTAAAAATCGAAACGGACTAGTTGGTCCACTGCTAACCGTGATATATCAGACCTTATTAAAAAAAAAAATCAATTAATATGGGTGTGTATAAATATTACATTAGCCATATTTTGATTGATAAAGCTATATTGAACTTGAATTCATTTGGTATTAACTCTTTAACATTAATATTTTATTATCAAGAGATAAATGTTGTTAAAACATGATATTGTATGTATATATTTTAGTCGACACTACGAATATTTTTACATATTGTATATCAAATATTTTCTTAGAATTAACTACTGGAGATCACCAAAAATCACATTTTAAAAATGGAGCATATTAAATTGACTTTTATTTTATTTTAACTGCAAATATTATTGGTTTTGACCAAAAAAATATAACTCGAATTTGATACTTCTGAAGAGGCGATTTAGCCTAAAAAAAATATATATTGCAATACACATTAATTTTTTTGAATCAATTGCATTATAAATTTTAGTCATCATTCAATATATAATAATAAGAATTGATTTATAACAACTATCAAGAAAATAGATAAATAACGCACACTCTATTGGTGGGAGTAGAACCAATCTTAATTTTAACAATAAGAAACTTTTGAAATTAAATTTGGGTAATCTCAAGATTAAAATAAAAAAATATAAATTAATATCTGGTATAATATCTCCCCAATAAATTAATTCACATATAACAATATTAAGAGTTATACTAATCAAATATCTCCCCATAATTATTCAATATTAAGAGTGAATAAAATATTGAATTCTGGAAAGGTGGCAAAAATCCCTTTATATTCATGCTCACCATTATAAATTTTCTATCTAATATAATTTAGTATCTATTTATCGTTTTATGCACAAATAGTCAAATTTGTATCTATAACAAAGTCAATGAATTGTGACTTAATTAATTAATAATTTGGTCTATAGAGATTTTCTATTCAAATTGTGTCTTGAGAATGAGAAACGCCACTAATAATGTGACTTAATTTACTAGTAAAAAATATGTAAAAATTTATGCAATATGTCCTTATATAAATAAATTTAGAAATTCATTTATGAAATTAAATATAGAAATTGAAAATGAATAAAGTCTAGAAGTGCAATTTTGGATGAAGCAAATGTGTATCCACATGGATTTAGAAAGCAATTCAACTACCTTACTAAAAGGTTAGAACATCTTTGCTTAGTTAAATAACAAAGAATTTCTAATGCTTCTAAATGACCGAAGTGTGGGTCCCACAACTACACATTTTTACTATTTTGTGGCAAAATTTGTTCATTTCTTTTTGCTTGTTCGACTCTTTTTGAGTACTTCCTAAGCATATGATGCCACAAACACATGCACAATCATTACCAATTTAAAGGAACACATGCACCTTTATCATCAAAATTAAATAAAATTTATAATGTGGGAAGAGGGTTTTTTGCTTCAATTAATATATTTTATGAGAGAATTTCAAATATATACTTAATTCAACTATTTGCTAAAAGGTTTAATATACACACACTTATTTATTATAGATTAATTATGTTCTAGACCTTAAGTCATAATTGTTAAATATATTCTTATTATTATAAGAGGATATTGTGGGATTCTCTTTTTTTTTTCCATAATTGTTGTTCTTTCTTTAGTTTACTTTGATTACGTTTTGTACTATCTTTAAATACAGCTTTCATGAATGAGAATATTCAAGGGGAATTATTTATCTTCACATGGTATCTCAGCTAAAAACTATGGCTGCTACAGCCATATCCTAACATAAGTTGCTGCCGCAACTCATCTCCTCTCAAAATGGGTTGCTAGTATTAGAGTTGTTACTGCCCTTCCTCTCCCTAATCCCTCCAAGTCGTTGCTCCTCTCAACACATTGTTAATTCATTATAACAGCCTTCTCATCATGAATTTTTTTGCATCAACAAGGTACGTATTTTTATTATTTCTCACTCGCTTGTTTCGATCTATTATTTGAATATTATTTCGATTATTCCATCATGACTGATACAGACGAAATCCCAACCACCGAAATACACCCCGAAAATCAGCCCTCCACCCAGCCTTAGCCGCCGGCAATATTAACTCATCTTTTGGTTTTAAACTCTCTGACAATGACTCAAACTATAAACTTTGGCGAGGTATGTTTATGGATCTTTGCCGTAGCTATTTTATTTTCAATCATCTCACTGGTTCCTCAAAACCCATAAATGAAAACGACGATGAATGGTTTGCACTTGACTCAACTATTAGCAAATGGTTTTATTCCACAGTTGATCTAAAATTATTAAAAACCATAGACCTTGAATATTCGACGTCTGTGATATTTGGTTAGCGATCGATGAAAATTTCAGAAATAACAAACCCTCTAGATCGCTACAATTGAATGAACGCTTTCGAAATCTCAAAAAAGGATCTCTCACAATCTCACAATATTGCCAAGAAATGAAATATTTAGCAGATACCTTGGCCGATCTTGACAGCCCCATTAACCACAATGACTTAGTCCTTCAATTACTCCAAGGCCTGCCCGAATCATATCTCCCACTCGTAACTATTATTACTACAAAATCACCACTTCCGTCTTTATCAAAATTTCGGAACCTATTACTCCTCCATGAATCACGAGAAAACAGATTCCACTCCCCGCCTACATCAAATGACACGGCCCTTTCTCACACCCCTGTCCACAATCAAAATCAAAATAATATTCGAACTCCAGGTCGTTACTGGGTGAAAGTTTGTGGAAAGAAATTGTTTCTGTCATATTTCTTACAAAACCGATACACATATATATACACTAGAGAGGATCAACAAGATCCCACAATCAATGCCTACAGCTATAATTAAGGCAATAACTAAAAGGAAAGCTACTATATTTACAAGATACAAAATCCCCACGATTATGCCCTATAATATCTCTAATCCCAATACTCCCCCTCAAGTTGGTGCGTGAAGATTACGAACGCCCAAATTGTTGAGAATCATGCAAAATGGCTTTTTGCTAAGACCCTTGGTGAAGATATCAGCTAGTTGGTGAGTCGTATGCACATATGATGTCGTAATAAGCCCCCTTTGAAGTTCATCGCGAACAAAATGGCAATCGACCTCAATGTGTTTGGTGCGCTCGTGGAAGACAGGATTGGCAGCAATGTGGAGGGCTGCTTGGCTATCACAAAAGATGTGCATGGGAGTATCGTGCACGACCCCCAGTGTGCGCAATAAACCCTTCAACCATTTCAATTCGCACGTGGTAGCGGCTAAGGATCGATATTCAGCCTCCGCGGAGGACCGAGAGACAGTATGTTGCTTTTTGGTTTTCCAAGAGATAGAAGATTGTCCTAGCATCACAAAGTAGCCCGTCAAAGATCGTCTCGTTAAAGGACAACTAGCCCAATCGGAATCACAAAACGCAGTCAAACGTAAATCACTATCAGACTGTAGAAAAATCCCTTGGCCCGGACTACCCTTCAAGTATCGGACTACTCGTAGTGCAGCATCCCAATGCGCATGTCGTGGGTTCTGCATAAATTGAGCCAAGATGTGAACGACATAGCTCAATTCGGGGCGGGTGATAGTCAAATATATTAGTCGCCCAACCAGACGCCTATATTTCTCGGGATCATCGGGCAATGGATCATCTACCAAAGCAAGTCGATGATTTGGATCAATAGGAAAAGTTGCGGGTTTGGAGCCCAACATGCCTGTCTCCGTAATAATATCTAGCGCGTACTTTCGTTGGCACAAGAACATCCCAGACGAGCCACGAGCCACCTCAATACCCAAAAAATATTTTAACGGTCCCAAATCCTTCATGTGAAAACAATCACCCAAGTAACATTTGAATTTGTCAATGGCGGCCGAATTATTCCCTGCAATAATCATGTCATCGACGTACACTAGTACATGCAAGCTCACGTCTCCAGCAGCAAACACGAACAACGAGTAATCCGAATGGGACTGAGTAAACCCATATTGTCGCAAGTCATGCGCCAACTTTGAAAACCAACATCGCGGGGCCTGTCGTAGCCCATACAACGATTTTTGCAGCTTACACACTTTATCACTTGAAGAGTGAAAACTTGGTGGCAACCGCATATACACCTCTTCATTTAAGTCGCCATGTAAGAAAGCATTGTGTACGTCCATTTGGTGCACATCCCATCCCCGAGCCGCCACAACGGCAAGGAAAGTGCGTACTGTAACCATTTTAGCAACGGGGGCAAATGTTTCATTGAAATCAAGCCCTTCAACTTGTCTATTTCCAAGAATCACTAGACGAGCCTTGTATCGTTCGATGGTCCCATCAGAGCGAAGTTTCACCTTATACACCCACTTACAACCAATTGCTTTCTTGCCTGGCGGAAGTGTCACCAAGGTCCAAGTGCCATTGCGCTCCAATGCATCAATCTCCTGATGCAGCTATAGGATAGGGTGTACCTGAGGACTTTGATGAGGTGAGAGTAGGCACAAAGGGGTTATCAATGCAACGCGCGGTATTTAACACAAAGTCTCGGAGTCGAGCAGGTGGTTGTTTATGTCGATGGCCTCGGCCAAGTACCTCGATTTCTTCTAGATTTTCACGTATTCCTGTATCAGCCCCTTCATCATCCTCTTTGTTCGTGGTGGTTCTAAGAATCTCATTGCTCCCCCTGTCAGGTGCACTATGAACCCCATACACATCATCAACTACTTGACTATCTTGAGTAAGGACATTCTCGAGATCAGACCGATCGTGTGGCAATTCGATATCTGTGAATGGGAACACTGTTTCACAAAAGATGACATCTCGAGATACGAAGTACTCTTTCTTCTCAAGATCATAGACTCGCCAACCCTTTTTCCCAAAAGGATATCCAACAAATACACATTTACGACTCCGCTCGCCAAATTTATCTTTGTCACGTATTTGTCGATGCGCATAGCACAAACAACCGAATATTTTTAATAATTTATAATTTGGAGGTTTTTCGAACAACAACTCATAAGGGGTTTTATTATCGAGCAATGAAGTTGGTGTTCGGTTTATTAAGTACCCGGCTGTAAGCACACATTCCCCCCAAAAAGTTAAAGGCAAATTTGCTTGAAAACGTAAAGCCCTCGCAACATTCAGGATATGACGGTGTTTTCGCTCAACTCTCCCATTTTGTTGTGGTGTCCCCACACAAGATGTTTGATGAACAATTCCATTTTGTGAGAAATAAGATTTCAAACAAACAAACTCAGTACCATTGTCACTTCGGACTATTTTGACTCGTTTATCAAATTGTCTCTCAGTCATCGCACAAAAGGATTTAATCAAATGAGGAACCTCAGATTTTTCAGACAATAAATAAATCCACACAGCTCGAGAAAAATCGTCTAAAATTGTCAAGAAATAATGTGCACCACATGAGGCGGGGACTTTATAAGGTCCCCACAAATCACAATGAATGATTTCAAAACGTTCACTAGCTCGAGCAGCACTAGTAACAAAAACATCTCGAGTTTGTTTGGCTCTGAGGCAAACATCACAAACATGTCTATCACAACTGCTTCTACTACTAACTTCAGATATAAATTTCAGAACCTTATTTGACGGATGACCCAATCTCTTATGCCACAAGTCGCCCGTATTCATTTGTTGAGCTTTATTCGCCCACTTTATTCCTGCAGCTCGAAAGTGATAAACCCCTTCGTGTTGCCTACCCGCTCCAATCAAAGTCCTCGTAGCTCGGTCCTGTATCACGCACAACTTATCAAAAAATATGGCAAGAGAGCTCAATTGTGTGACAATTTGAGCAATAGAGATAAGTGTACAATTCATTTTTGGAACATAAAGAACATTATGCAAACAAATATTTGTTCCAAGACACAACGTCCCAGCCTTCAAAGCTGTGGTATATTCACCATTCGGCAATCCCACTAAACATGGTGCAATTTCTTTCACATCATGTAACACCGTAATGTCCCCGGTCATACTGTGTGAAGCCCCGCTATCTAATAACCAATCACAATTCTTACTCGTGAGTTTTTCGGTAGAACCTGTTTTTTGGTTGTTCAGAATGCTCTTGAGGGCTGCCCACTCATCGTCAGTTAGACCGGGCAATCCACGTCGGTCATGATCATTCACATCATTCTGTTGTTGTTCGGTTTCATACGCGAGGTGTGCTGCGTTAGCTCTAGCATTGCCTCGCCCTCGACCCATTGACCCATTTCCAATAGAGAATCGTTGTCGAAGTTCCTCCCATAACTCTCCGACATTATCAACATACGAGATAGTTGATCGAAGGGATGACTCAATCGTGTTTATTATCCAAGCGACCAACATGGAGTTCACCGTCCACCAATCGTCTATTTCCGATGAATCGTCTGCCGGTTTGGATATGCTTCCATCAATGAATCCAAGTTTCTTCTTAGCGTGAAGTGCGTTCCTAACCGATCTCGCCCATTCACCATAATTTTCTCCTTTTAACTGAATGGGAGAGATCGTCATACCCGGATTATCCGACGGATGTAGATAATACGGTGATCCCATTGTAGGGTTCTTTTCTTCAATTTTGGCCATTGTTATGGCTCTGGTACCATGAAAGTTTGTGGAAAGAAATTGTTTCTGTCATATTTCTTACAAAACCGATACACATATATATACACTAGAGAGGATCAACAAGATCCCACAATCAATGCCTACAGCTATAATTAAGGCAATAACTAAAAGGAAAGCTACTATATTTACAAGATACAAAATCCCCACAATTATGCCCCATAATATCTCTAATCCCAATACTGGGGACGTGGAAATGGTAAATATATGCATCGTGGTGGTGGATCTTTTCGTGGTGGATCCTTTCGTGGTCAAAATATAGGTACACGAAATATGATACATGCTTCTCCTAGCTCCCAATCAAGTACTTCACACAGTTGGTTCATAATACACCTCAAGGGCCTCGCATTTTGGGCTCCATTCAATCTCCTTACCCCACTGGAAATTACAACACAAATGTTCAAAATTACCAATCAGCAAACCGGGCTTACTCACAACATGAACCTGTACACTCTCGAACAGCCCACTCCAGCACCAATCCACATACTTCACATGTCGGTATTCTCGGCCCAGCACCATCTTGGAACCCCGCAATGCAGCCCGCTACGTCCTCTCACATTGAATCTCAACAACTCAATCTCGCGGCCACAGACCTCTCATCATTATTCCAAACCATGACTCTACAACAACATGATGATCAGTGGTATTTAGACACAGGTGCAAGCTCCCACATGACACCTCACTCAGGTAATTTAAATAACATTGTATATTGTGCAAATTCTAATTCCATTATTGTGGGCAACGGTGCTGTTCTTCCCGTTCATTTGACGAGTAATACTACTTTTACTACTAATTTCCGTTCTCTTGAGCTTCGTAATGTTCTTGTATCTCCCTCTTTACTCACCAATCTTATCTCCGTTAGAAAGTTAGAAAGTTCACTCGTGATAATAATTGTTCGATTGAATTTAACCCTATTGGTTTTTCTGTGAAAGATCTTAATACAGGAACCCTTCTTATCCGAAGCAATAGTGACGGTGATCTCTATCCTTTTCGTGCTTCTTTTACCGCCCTCGTCTCCTCCACATCTCACACCGCAGCTTCACCTACAATTTGACATCGTCGTCTTGGTCACCCGGGCAATTCTATTTTTAATTTCCTTTCTCGTAGAAAATTTATTTCTTGTGCTTCGAATAATGAAAAAAATATTATGTCATGCTTGTAAAATTGGCAAACATAAACGTTTACCCTTTTCTAGTTCTTTATCTTCTAGTAGTTCTTTATTTGAAATTATTCACTCGGATATTTGGACCTCGCCCGTTTCAAGTTTAAGTGGATATAAATATTATGTTCTTTTCTTTGATGATTTCTCACATTTCTTATGGGTGTTCCCTTTACAAAATAAATCAGAAGTTTTCAAAAAATTTGTAAATTTCTATACTTATGTTACTACCCAATTTAACCACAAAATTAAAACTTTCCAATGTGATCATGGTGGTGAATTTGATCATGGTGGTGAATTTGATCATGGTCTTTTTCATAATTTCTTTGACAAAAATGGTATAGTCTTTCGTTTCTCATGCCCCCACACTTCTCAACAAAATGAAAAAGCTGAACAAACCATTCAATCCATCAATAACTCTATGCATACTCTCCTCTTTCAGGCTGCTCTTCTCCCAATTTTTTGGACTGAATCGTTGCATATATCTACGCACTTATTAAATCTTCTTCCTACCACCACTCTCTCTCTTAGAACCCCATTCGAAATTCTCTACAATACGTTTCCAACTTATGATCATCTTCGTATCTTTGGTTACCTTTGTTACCCTAACCTCTCTGCCACCTCTCCACACAAGTTAGCACCACGATCTTCCGCTTGCATTTTCCTAGGTTATCCTCAAAATCACAAGGGGTTTCGATGCCTCGATCTCTCTACTAATAAGATTATTATTTCACGCCATGTCGTAGTCGATGAAACTAACTTTCCCTATACTTATCTAGTGCCCAACACCGATTCCATTCCCCTCGATCTTCCTTCCACTGATGATGACACTTCTCCTCTTCTTCATCTTCAATCACACCACCTCTCCCCTTCAACTCAGCCCTTACCGACCTCTAATATACCCTCCTTACCTCTTGATTCTACTTTATCTCCTTCGTGGTCTCAAATACCCTCTCCTTCGATTCTTCCATCGACATCCACGACTCTCTCGCCACCTACCATCCCTTCTAACCATCCTATGACGAAACGCTCGAAAGCTGGCATATCCAAACCACGCCAAATTTTTAATCTAGCCACCTCTTCCTCTCCATCTCTTTCTCCTATTCCACGCTCATACACTCAAGCTCTTCGCGGTCCTAATTGGAAAGCTGCCATGGACGCCGAACTTTCAGCTCTTTGCTCTAACCATACTTGGGACCTCGTTACTTGCCCTCCCTCCGCTAACATAGTCGGGTCTAAGTGGATCTTTCGATACAAATTTTACTCTGACGGCTCTCTTGAACGTTATAAAGCACGTCTCGTTGCTCAAGGTTTCTCTCAACAACCCAGGGTCGACTATGATGATACTTTCAGTCTTGTTGTCAAACCCACAACTATTCTCACCGTTCTCAGTCTTGCCATTTCTCACTCATGGCCTATTCATCAACTTGATGTCAAAAATACGTTTCTTCACGGTCACTTTTTTGAAATTATTTATATCAAACAACCGCCCGGCTACACTAACTCTCAATTTCCTCATCACGTTTATCATCTTAAGAAAGCCTTATACGGCCTCAAGCAAGCACCTCGTGCTTGTTACCACCGCTTCGCTGCATATCTTCTCTCTCGGTTTTGTCAGCAGTCGTGCTGATGCTTCTCTTTTTATCTTTAATCACAACACAACTCTGGCCTTCATTCTCTTATATGTCGATGACATAGTACTCACCGCCTCATCTACCGATCTCCTTACGCATCTCACTAGTCGTCTTGCCTCTGAGTTTGCTATGACTGACTTAGGACCGCTACATTATTTTCTAGGTATCTCTGTTCAGCGATCATCTTCTGGCCTTTTCTTATCTCAAACCAAATTTGCCAAAGAAATTCTTGCTCGTGCCAACATGACCTCATGTAATCTTGTATCCACTCAAGTTGCCACTCAATCCAAACTCTCATCCACATCTAGTGCTCATTTCTCTAATCTCAGTCTCTATCATAGTCTCGCTGGTGCTCTGCAATACTTAACGTTTACTCACCCTGATATCACTTATGCCGTTCAACAACTTTGTCTCTTCATGCATGATTCACGGGAGCATCACATGCATGCACTCAAACGTGTACTCTGTTACATTCAAGGTTCCCTTTCTCATGGCCTCTCCCTCTTTGCAACTCCCTCCAAGCAACTTATTGCGCACTCTGATGCTGACTGGGCTGGTTGCCCTGACACACGTCGCTCTACATCGGGGTATTGTGTTTTCTTAGGTGATAATCTTATTTCTTGGTCTTCTAAACGTCAAGCTGTTGTTTCTCGTTCTAGTGTTGAAGCCAAGTATCGTGGAGTTGCTAATGTTGTGGCGGAAACATCTTGGCTTTGCAATCTTCTTCTTGAGCTTCATTGTCCTCTTGTCCATGCTAATGTCGTTTATTGTGATAATCATAGCTCTGTTTATCTCTCTTCTAATCCCGTACAGCACCAACGCACCAAACATGTGAATTAGATTTACATTTTTGTACGTCAACGTGTTACTTTAGGTGAGGTTCGTGTGCTACATGTGCCCTCGTCTCATCAATATGCTGATATCTTCACCAAAGGTCTCCCATCATCACTATTCTCTACTTTTCGCTCCAATCTCAACGTTCGTGATCCTACCGTTGTGACTGCGGGAGAGTGTTAAATATATTCTTATTATTATATGAGGATATTGTGGGATTCTCTCTTATTTCTTTTCCATAATTGTTGTTCTTTCCTTAGTTTACTTTGATTACGTTTTGTACTATCATTAAATACAGCTTTCATGAATGAGAATATTCAAGGGGAATTATTTATCTTCACAATAATATGTTAGAAATAGTATAAATGTTACTTATCTATAAAAATATCAAATCTCTTATTTATAACAAATCAGTTGAACTCGATCTGTCATAAAATTTATCATAATTTTTTTTTAATTGAATTCTTAAAACAATATAATTTAGTCATTGTATTTACAGATTGTAGAAAAATATGTTTATCAAGTGAACCAACAAAAAATGTGTAATCAACTTATCAAACCAGTTCCTCAGCAAACAACACCTAAAAGTTATACCAGACGTGCATATATATATATATATTGATATATATATATATATGTATATATATATATATATCCACCTATCTACCACCCACAACTTTCTTTCTTTTTTCTTTCTGAAACTCTTTTGCTTGTCTGTCTTCGTGGACTAAGTTGTAAGTAGCCCCACTTCTACGCAGTTCTGATGTTCTAATTCAAATTATTGAATTTCATAAATACATACTGAGTGTAAAAAAATATAAAGTTTTTTCAAAATTATGTGGGTATATAACTATATATATTACATTCGATTGGCATTAATTTTTCATAGAATGTAAAATAACTCTAAGTAGCTGAAACACGTTACTTAGATAATTGTTGGAGTTGTATTATTTATACTAATAAGGACTATAATTTTTAGTATAATTTCTAACAACTTACTATGAGTTTTAACATAAGAATTCTAGACATGCAACAAACATTAAATATATTATAATCTTGCTTTGCTTGGGATTAAAGATAGTGGCCTGTGGGCTGTGGTATTAAAGTATTCAAATATAATTTTATTAAATATTTTTACTCAAACTGATCGATTTATATATAAAAAATAGTTACAATGATTCTTATTTTAAATATTGCATTATTTTGCAATAAAATATGTTATTAACTTAATTTTTGGAGTTGAGGTATAATCGAAAAAATCATTTTTATTAATAAATGTTAAATTTCAAATCATTGGTAAAAAAAAAATTGCAAAAATTTCTTCAAAATTATTTTAAATTTTGTTAAAAAATTTTTTAAAAAAATGATTATAATATGTCAACCAAATGCGTTTTATGTACTTTTTTTACTCAAACAAATATGTTTTGAGAAAATTGATCATGAGATAGTAGGGCTCAATTGGTTGGTATATCCATCTCAAAGAATTTTTTTCATGATAAAAATGAGAAAATATTATTTGAAAGATGAAAAATGAGGTTTGAAAATTGAGTTAAGATGAGTTTTTTAAAGAGAAAATAGGTAATGATTGTGGTTTATGTGATATGTTTTTTATTGTGAGAAATTTATTTATGTTGATATTTAATTATAATTTATATTAAGTATTTTTAGTTAAACTATTTGATTTAGACGTCGAAAAATAGTCACAATGGATTTTATTTTAAACATTACATTATTTTGCATTAGAATATGTAATTAATTTATTTTTTGGCTTTGAAAAATAGACGGAAAAACCATTTTAATTGATGATATTAACTGTCAAATCATGAATAGTAAAAAATTTAATTTTACTCGACTTTTTGAAATTTTTTTCAAATTATTTATAATTTTGAGAGATTTTTTTTTATAAGAAAATTCTTATGACATCCAAACAATTGAGTTTTTCAGAAAATTTTTCTCTAAAACACTTTTTTTGGGATGTAGGTTTCCATTGAATCAGGGTAAATTTTCTGGTAAATCTATTTAGGGGGTGGCAATCATAATATAATGTACATGACCAATATTTGGGGATCTGGCCACCTCTTTTGCACGTGAGGAAAAAAGAATCATCCTTATGACTTAAGTTCTAAATTAGCCACACTATTCTTAATTTTGTAATTGAAATTGCAATTTTGTTCTAATTATACAAACGCAAACCATATAGATTATAACCACACTATTCTTATGTTGTCTTCATACACTTCCTAAATGTATATAACTTTTAATGTACCAAAAATATTATTTTCTCGAGATTAGATGTTGAATTTTAGTATCAACCTCACCCTATTTAATTATATTTTATATTGAACTACAAAAAACCCAATGGTTATTCGTATTTAATTTTTACTCAAAATTATGGGTATATTTGTAAAATTTACTTTTAATTGCCTAATATAAATAAATGTTACATAATTAAAATATAGATTATATTCATTACTCTAACGCATTGAATTGTCCATTAATTAGGAAAGCAAGTGGTAGGCGAAATAATACATTTTATTTTTACCCAAATCTCATTTGATAGTGAACTGCAAGATCTCAAATACTTTTAGTTCATTAAATGCATTTTTGTCTAAAAGTCAGATAAAGTGCCAATATATTAAAACTGGATCAAGATAATTAAATTAGGAGAACTGCACCATCCCTAATGGTTGGGACATCCAATTTTCATCGATATTTTAACTAACCTATTATAAAATCAATGAAATTTTTTTGTAATATTTGTAATATGATCTTAAATAATCTTTGGTTGTAATTTTGGTAGCCAAAAAAAATTAATTAGAGTGAACAATTGTCATTAGTAGAATCTGTAAAATTGCTGTGTAGGGGAGGGGGTATACACACCTACTATCACTATATGATGTTCGTAATTAATGGGGGTTTTTGAAAACATGTCAATGTGTTAGATCAAAGGACAAAGTTCATAAAAAACTAACCATTAAAAAAAATATGCATAAATTTTATCAATTATTTTAATTTTATGTAATACTCTGTTTTTTTTTTAAGAAAATGAACGTGTTTTTCATATTTTTACATTTATTAACAATATCTATTATTCAATAGTGCGAAAAAGATATAAAAATATCACATTAGCACCTTAACAAAGGTGAAATGAATGAAAAACATGCTCATTTCTCATGGAAAGAAAGTTTCATGTAGAATTGACATAACATATACGTATTATGCTTATTTTTAAAAAAGAGGGGGGTTTTAATTAGCAATTTCAAACTAATATAATGGGGTGTTTTTATAAAAAAAACTAATTAACTTTGGATGTATTTTTATTACGTGTGTAAGCGGTCGTGGTCGAGCAGTTTAAGAGAAAAAAACAACTCGGTCCGACATGAACAGGTGAACAAATTACCAAGCCAAAATTGTACAATTATCGTTTCAATCGAGCAATTCGATTTGACCTCATTTAATGAATTTAATGGATGGGTTGGCGTTTTTTTTTTTTTTGTTAAAACTAACTGGTAATAAACTAAATATATATACATATATTCTTCATAGATTTAGTTAAAAATTAGTTGGTGGGATGTTAAAAATCAAGTGGTCTTACAAATAAAAATCATATAATCATAATTTAGAATAGAAATCTCTAATATTATTAAATAAAATATCATAAAATTTTAATCATAAATATGTATAAAAATTTATTTCAAGGTATTCAATTTCTTTCCATAATTAAAAGTAAATTGTGTTATATAAGTTTAAATAAAACTACTATTGTTAGATAGTATGTATCTATATATATCATTTAAAACTTGTAGCTAATCTTTGACATATACATTTGTATGCATTCTATATAACTAGCAGTAGGGGTTGCATATAAGCGGGGCGCAAATTTTAAACCTACCACCTAGCCCCAAAGTGACGAATGACAAGAATATCAAATTGTGACTATTACTTAAAACTTACAACTGGCAGTTTTTAGTCGGTCTATTTGAGCGGTTAAGGCTGGTTGGACAGATTTTATGTACACCCCAACCCAACCCCATAGAAAATGTCCGTGAGCTTCAACTCTTTTAATTTTCTACATTGCTCAATAAGTAAATTTTTAATTTATGTAAATTAGCGCCTTGCCCTGATAGTTTATAAAACTCTTTCAAATATACATAATGATGATGCTTAGTTATCCATCGTTTTCCCAAATAGTAATAAATCATTCATAAACATCAAATGGGATATTTGAGGATAAAAAAAATAAAACTTTATTCAAATAAAATAAAAATAAAGTCTTTCAACTAAATTATTTAATTTTTTTCCTCAAATAAAAGTAAATTGTATTATACAAATATGAATTAAATTACTATTGTTAGAACGTATATATCAATATATTATCTTAAAGCTCATTGTTAATCTTAGGCATATACATTTGTGTGCATATTATAGCAGTTGTGTTGTGTTTAAACAAGTTGCAAATTATAAACTTACCACCTGCCCGAAAGTAGCATATACAAAAATATCAAATCGCCTCTATTCTTCAAAATTTAAAACCAATAATTTTCGGACAGGTTGAATCTATTTGAGCGACTCTAGTAGATTGAGCAAATTTACGTAAACCCCTAATTTTTATCACCACATAAACTTTTGGAGTGTATTTTACCATTTATCACAAAAAAAAAGAAGGATTGAAATTATTGTGAATTAATTGTATGCCTAATCTAGCTAGCTAACTAGCCCATTTACTTATAAACTCATAAGGCTTTGGTAATGTTAGGGTTAGGTTGAAGCAATGTGAGAAGAGATTGACCAATAAAAGCCAAAGATATGCATATGCATCTTATCTTTCTACTCAATAATGTCACAAAGGGCATGGCAATTGAGTGGAAAAAGTGTCAATTTTAGCATCACTTTAGGGTAACCTACACTCTTTGCTCACAAGCCAAGTTGCTTAGTGTTAAGGACTTAAACACTCAAAAACAAAAGTGGTTATAATTAATACACTAAACCTATCAAGTGGATCTCATCTAATAACTCAATAGTCAAAGAGATTAAGATTTTATGTGAGTGTTATACATTGTAATTGTGCTAATAATTCACATATCATGTGACAATTTAAACAACTAATCTAGCCTGTGGGGGCTTATCTTATTTATAAATCATCTAACAAGAGTTTAGGTCCAAGCTTAGAGGAATTAATACCCAACTAATTAATAGTCTTTTTGGCTCTTTTTTTTTTGTTAAATTGTTAATACATTATATTATATTGCAATCGATTTAGAAAACAATGTGGTCCTCCAAAGTGGGTGAAAGATACAAAAAATGATATAATGCAATATTATTTGCTAGTGATTTTGGGATAAGGCTCTTGAATTGTCTTTGCAGTACTATATCTTGGCAAAACGTGTAGCAACTTTAATAATTTTGTACTTGGAGGACTATTTTATCCATGAAAATGAAGGCTCAATTTGATTGTATAGTCGCTTTAAAAAATAAAATTCATGATAAAAGTGAAAAAAATAAATTTCTGAATAAGAAATATGATTTGAGAAAATGAGTTTGGATAAGTTTTTTTTAGAGAAAAATATGTAATAATTATGGTTGGATAAATTTATTTAGCACAACAATGACATTGTTAGCAAAAAAAAATAGATTAATTTCCACTTTGTCATGTGACACTTTTATTTTTTTTTAAGGAAAAGCAATTATATTCATCAATAATATTACAATTTAGATTGTCTCCTATGATGTAGTTAAAAATAATTGAAGCATCAAAATTTATTTAACAACAAATAAATATATTAAACCTCGTGTGGAAAAGGCCACACCCCATTCTTATTGTAACGCAAAATTAAATATCCAAATATAAAAGCTAATTTATCATCTTGTTTTATCTTATAAGATTTATGTATGTCTCGTCAAATTTGAAATTAGAATACACAATAATGGTGGCAATAATAATGAAGCAAACAACTGTTCCAGTTAAAAAAATAATAGAAAAAGATGACTACAATTTCATGAGATAAAATAGGGAGAATGACCAAAAGAATCCTACACATGCGTGACAATTTAATTGTTAATTAAAACTAAAAAAAATTCAGTAGTGATGATTGATTAATAACATTAAATAAAAATTGAGTTGTGAATAGAAGTAACATAATTTCATGGAGATAGTGCATGCAACACTTACTTGCCTCAAAGCTACACCAACACAATGTGCATGCACATGCCAATCACTTTAAAAAAAACAATTACCCGAAAATTGTTTAGTATAAGTTGAAAGAATTAATTATGTGAACATGTTTCCTCGTAATTGCATCATTCAATGTGACAATAATCTACTTTAAATCCACTTTAGTGTAAATATACATAATATTAAAAGAATGGAAAAAAAAATATACTGTCACCCCTTGAAAGATTTGTCTATCCTCTTTGGGATCTCCCTCTTAGAAATTTTATATATGCTGAATTTTGACGCATATACTATTTTCAGGTTAATTTTTACTGTAAATCTGCGATGTACGGACACTTAAAATAATCACAATGTATCATGTCGGACATTTGATCAGACACGACATTTGACTGAAACTCTCCGATACCGCGTCCAATATGAAAAATAAATTTTTCTACTTAAATAAAATGAAAAAAAATAAAATATGAACACCGTACTGAATGCAGTTAGAGAGTATGTCTACTATGTATGTATTTGTGACACTTGATGTCATTTCACTTATTTTTTGTGATTTTGAAAACTAAAGTATTTTTTTTCTTTCAAACATATTCAACTTTACAAATCAAATACAAATTTATACTGTACAATTGTCATTTTTATTGTTTATTTATCTAACCAGTCATATTTAAATTAGAATGAAAAGACTAATTTATATATTTTAAAGTAAATTAATAAACATATATATGTATATGACATATATATATACACATTTTATAAGCAGTATCGAGGCCGTGTCGTGTCCTAATATTTTTAAAATGTCGTGTTCGTGTCGTGTCGTGCGCCGTGTTCCGTGTCCCGTATTCGTGCATCATAGCTGTAAATAGGTCAGACAATTGGAAATAGATTTTTGTGCAAGTGAGAGAATTAAGAGACCATTAAAAAATATTAATGGACATTATGCCTTTGACATAAAAATAATGTGATAGATTTTTAATTATTTTTTACTGAAAAATAATGGTGAAGTAAAGTGTTGTATATATCAAATTTTTTTAAAAAAAGTTTTTTTTTTTTTTTAAACTTAAAGAAGATAATATAAAAGGACAAAATTTTCTAAAGGGTGAAAGAAAGAACTAATGAAAGCATGGGAACATTAGATAGACAATGTACAGCTAAAAATTGGAAACAAATGCCGGCTGGCTCAACTTAAGTAGAAATTAATTAATTAATTAATTAATTAATTAATTAATAGTAAGATAGTTGTATAATATATTATATATATGTATATGTATATAACCTCGATTTGTGCAATGAAAATAGCCGGCTTATAGTGAACAAAAGCCGGCAGTGACACTGCTGCATGCTCCCACTTTATCAAAACAGCTTCAACTTGTCACAAAGTGTGCTAATCAACCAAAAATTATATAACATTCCAGGTATAATTATTGTAATTTTTTTTTAATATAACCCTATTATCATATTCAACATTTATATTAAATTAATTCTACTGTTGGATTTGATTTATTGTAAAATTATTCTTAAATTAGCAAACATTCAAATAGCTTGTGCAACTGATCATTGTCATTTTTGTTTTATCTTTATTTGGGTAAAATTGGTTGAAAAGTCAGATATATGGACTTTGTAGAGCATTAATTTCAATTTTCTACCATTTACCTTATGAGTAGAAATATCTAAAAATCAAATGTTAAATAAATCATATAATTGTTATGAAAACAAGTTATGTAGCTGTTTTAATGAAAAGGAATCATGAAAGATATTTATTTAAGTAAATATATACTCTAATCTCTATTTGTCAACACTTGAGAAATGCACTTGTTAACACTTTCTTGTTTGTAGAGGTGCTCTTGACATGACTCATGAGTATCCTTTGAATATTATGTTATTTTTAGATTTGAATCTTATGTATGTATATATATATATATACACACACTAGATTATATATATCTAGATTTTATGTCACCAACGAATGTATGGGATATGCAGGGATCATTAAATTAAAACACTTAATAATGAAAATTATTAACAAAATGAAACCAAAGTGCAAAAGTTTGGATGAAAAATTATACAAGTTAATTCTCAATGCTTGACCAATAATAGATTTGAGTAATTTTATTACAATAACATAAATATGTGTTACTTCTAAGTATCCCTACTTATTAAAAATTGAGTGAAACATATCATCTATTTCATTAAATGATGCTCAAAACCTAATTTCAATCAATAATTAATTGGGTTTGCTTAATAAAATGTGATGATTCACACAAAATTTAATAAAATATTGAATTTATTTTACAAATGGAGTATTTAGCAATTCTAAATTAATTTAAGATATAAAATTAGAAGAGTAAAGTAGCATGCTTCACTTAGGCAGCTTAAGAAAGAGCAATATTGACAAATTACAAGGGACCCACACCCACATTGTGGATCTTTACTTGTTCTATATTGATATATAATATATATATATATATATATATATATATATATATATATATATATATATATATATATATATATATATATATATATATATACAGAAGATATTGTTTAAAGGAAGTAAATAAATAAAAAAAAAAGAAACAATAGTTATAGGAGGATTGGCTAAAAAGAAAAAGTCCAAAAGAATAACTGCCAAAGACAGTGTGGAAAATGGAAATCCCATCTTTCACTTGGGCATTGTGGGTTTCCTTACAAGCATGACAAATTCAAGAATTTGTTTTTTTTTTTTTTTTTCTTTTAAAGATAAAATTATTAATTTACTATTATTTTTTTCCTTCTTTTTTCTGAGCCATTGGATTGGTGCCAGTTGAGATCTAAGTGGCACTATTAATGCTGGCGCGAGATTCATATAGTTGGAGTACACGTGCTTTATTTCAGCTTAATAGCTATTTCAATCTTTGACAAAATTATAATTTCATCCGGTGATTTAGTCCAAATTTAATTTTAATTTTTATAATTAATTAGTCCATAATTTTAGTATCTAAAATTTAATCGTTAACTCCTTTAGTTAATAATTTTTACTATATTTTTTTAGGAGATTTTGTACATAAAAATACATCATATTGAGTGCAAATATCGTAATACTGAATATAATTTGTGTGAGTATATTGACACGTGAATTCTTCTAAAAACATTGATCAAGTGTTGCGTAACAAAGTTGGCTATCAGATTTTGAACGGTGTGACTAAATGAGAAATATTTTGAAGTTATAGAACTAATTATGAAAAATCTGTAACGAACAGAACTAAAATTAAACTCGAACAACATAGAATTGGACAATTTTCTCATCAATCTTTGCCTTCATTTCATGCATAAATTTATATTTCTCAAATATAGCAAATGTAAAATATTCAATTCTTTTTTCTTTCTCTCTCTTATGAAGCCATCATTAGCAACAAAGTTAACAATATTTCTTCAACTTTCAACTACCATATAGCTACTACTAATAGCTAACAAAACAGAACACATTGTAGAAAGAGAAACAGAGCAACTATTCTTTCTTTCTTTCTTTCTTTACTTCACTTTCTCTTGTTTAACAGATCTTGCTCTGTTTCATAGCTTTGATATATCATACTCTGTTTTCTTGATCAGTTATGGATCATATGTGCAAATTCTGCAGCAAAATATTCCCCTGTGGTAGATCGTTGGGGGGTCACATGAGGACTCATTTGATCACAGTTTCATCAAATGATCCTCATAATCGTCATCCCAAGAAGAAACTTCCTCCTCTCACCATTGCTAAAAAAAATATAGATACATTTACAGAGAAGCCAAACAGATTCTTAAAGTCAAGTGAGGAAGATACTTTGCTTGTGGAAAAGCAGTGCAAGGAATGTGGCCAAATTTTCCAATCTGGGAAGGCCCTGTTTGGCCACATGAAAACCCACTCTGATTCTTCTAGTTATGGTGATCGAAAGGTGATCATGGATAGCCAATCCGATAATGAAGGGACACCCAATCCAGTGTTATCCACGATGAGAAAGAAAAGATCAGAGAGAATCAAAAGGTACATCACTAATAATAATAATAATAATAATACTAATTCATCTTCTTTAAGTACGTCGAATTTTTCAACCTGTGTTTCGGAGATTGATCAGCAAGAACAAGAAGAGCTTGTTGCTTTGAGTTTGATATTGTTGTCAAGAGATACAGGGGATGATCGCCCCTGTTTCGATTCTATTGTCGAATCTTCTGACAATAGCTCCAAGATTCTGGATATAAACTCGAAAAACAATCATGGCGATTGTTTGAAGTTCAAGAAACTGAGAAATGGTGAATTAGAGCCCACAATCTTGAATAATTCTGAGAAATCAATGAAAAAACAGCTAGGATTTAGAAATTCTGATTTGAAAACAAACAAATTTGAGGTCTCTGCTGATGAGAATCGCGTAGAAGACGAATCAGAGAATAAGAATCTCGATTGCAATGAATCTGAAGTTAACTCATCCAAGAATTTGAAGAACAAAAACAGTAAATTGGATCAGTTTGGATCGGATTTAAAGAAGAACAAATCAAGAAAAAGGAAGCCCATTTCCATTGATGAGCACGATGAGAAACAGAGCAAATTCAGATGCGTAATTTGCAAGAAAGGATTTTCTTCATATCAAGCTCTAGGTGGCCACAGAGCAAGTCACAAGAAGTTCAAAGGCTTATGTGCTCCAATAACGACGAAAAACGACATTGAAATCGAAAATTCACCAAATTTAACTGCTAAAAATGTGAACAGAGGATTTGAATTGAAGAAAAACAGAGAGCATGAATGTCCAATTTGCTTCAGAATTTTCTCATCAGGGCAAGCTTTAGGTGGACACAAAAGATCACATTTAATTGGTGAAATTCATGCGAAAAATAGTTCAAATATTAATAGCCCATCTGATGATAAACAAATCCCAGAAATTAGGAATTTTCTTGATCTGAATATGCCTGCTCCTGTTGAAGAAGAAGAAGAAGAAGAATGCAGTGATTTTGATCCAACTATTACCATTTTTCTCCAATAGAAACACTAAAGTGTACAGATTTATTGATTTTTTTTACAGAAAATTGAATACTTTTTATATTTTTTTTTGTTGGGTTTTTCGTGTTTAATCACGAGTTGGATGTACTTTTTGATTATGTAACTTTAATCATTAACACTAAATGTTACGCTAATTAATTGAAATGCGATTCAATTTATATTTTATGCATTTATTTTTGCAGCTCTCACATTAGCGAACCATGTGCCGTGGTGAATTGTTGTGGTCTAAATAATTTTGACTTGGGAATGAAGGGAAGTTGAGTGAGGTGTAGTATAATGCAATAGAAAGTTAATAAGTGAAAACAGAATATTTTACAATAAATCCGATTTAATAAAATCGGATTATTATAGCTCATTCAGGGTATATTTTGGTAAAACACTTTTCTTATTGTCACATTCAATATGCTAATAAAATCAGATTATTGTAGCTCATTCAGGGTATTTTGGTAAAACACTTCTTTTATTGCCACATTCAATATGCTAATAAAATCAGATTATTGTAGCTCATTCAGGGTATTTTGGTAAAATACTTTCTTTTATTGCCACCTTCAATACGCTAATAAAATCAGATTATTGTAGCTCATTCAGGGTATTTTGGTAAAATACTTTCTTTTATTGCCACCTTCAATACGCTAATAAAATCATATATATTATTGTAACTCATTAAAGGTATTTTGGTAAAACACTTCAGTATGCTACAGATTTCATTGTCCGAAAGTGAAGGTGGTTGTTCAAGTCACCTAACATGACTACACATCTAATTTCCCTTTCAAACTCTTAATTAAATTGATTAGTGGGGTGCAGGTTTGTATGTAATTCATTGACCATGCCAACATTAAGATGTCATTATATAAGTAATTAACAATCTATCTATCTGCAAAAAAAATTTCCAATAGGTCTAAATTAAGTATCTAAATATGGTTGTGGACAAGTTAGGCAGGCTTAATCCACAGTTATAATTACCTAAATTGAACAGCTTATATTTGTGCTATAGAAATTGGTTAGAAAATATTGAGATTTGATCAACTACTGGAATAGATTTTGTGCTGATTTTCTTACTTTTTTTTTTAACTAAGGTTAATTTATTTGAAGTATAGATGAATTGGGTGCACTAAAATAAATTTCAAGAAAATAAAAATATTAATATAAAATGTGCCACTTGAAATAGTGTACTTAGCAAATGCAGCCTAAACGTGGGTACTTGTTTACGCCCAAAGGAGTACCATTGTAACTAAGTTTTTTAAGGGAAACCAACATCACATTAGGTACTGTTTGGCAGGAGGTTTACAAGGTCTTCACTACTGCTCGAGGCCTCGAGCTCAAAATTTAATACTATAGTACTATAGTGTGGTCACATAAAATTGGCCAATTGATAACTCTTATTTTGAGACTTTTATCGTTTATGAATAAGACATGGTTGCACATTGGATGAAGAAATTATAATGTATGTTTTTGGGTTTGTGATTTTATGAAGTTTTAAATCACAAAAAACAAGAAATATTGTGGATTAGCATTGACGTGCATGTTGGGTGTCAATAGGCGGGCAATATCCAAACCCAAATCAGATTCATGAAATACCCACAAAAAAATATTTTACTCGGACTCGGTCGTATACCCGATGGGTCCAAGAAAAGTTAGATCCGACGGGCCGGGCTTGTTTCGGGTTGGGTCTGTGTCGGGCAAATATTCACGGGTAAACTTCGAGTATTTTTCGGGTAAAGACCCGCGAGTATTTTCAAAGGGTAAATTTCGGGTAATGATCAGGTATTTTTCGGGTAAATACTCTCGGGTAAAAGTTGGACCTGGACTCGACTCGTATGACCTAGTGTCATTGCGTTCAAGTTGAGTCCGGGTCAAATAAGCTTTCAATTGAACGGGTCCGAGTTTGGACAATTCTCACCAATTGACAAGCCTATGTACATATGTATAAATGATGCTCATTTATAAGGATGGCTCATTTCACGGTACCAATTAGGTGATATTAGGCGCATATATATATATATATATAGATGGGTTCTTATTGGAAATAGAAAAACGTGAAAGAAAATTGACAAATGATGCACTATTGAAAGGGTTGAAATGGTACTATTGACTTTTTAAGTTTTAATTAACGGTTCAATCCCAATAGGGGTATTATGTGATTATGAAACTAGAAGAGGTATAACTGTAATATTTATAAAGAAAATATGTAAATCAACCTTATCGTTGGGTGGAAACAGTACTATTGAAAGGAATTATATTAATAAACATAAAATAAAATAAGATAAATAAAATTAAGTGATCAAGAAAAAACATAGTTGTCGCTAGGAAAGAGTTGTCTAATTTTTCATAAAGGGTACATTATATTACATATCCATCCCCACAAGTTTAGTCTGATTTAAAAAAGGTATATTAAGTAAAAATGTAGACGTTCTCTATGTGATGTCCTAATTACATAATGCATATAGATTTAAATACTAATTGTAACTTTCTATCTCATTTTAATAATTATAATTTTATCCTTTCATTAAAAAAAAAAAATAGGGATTACAATTTTATTGCCTATTGATAATTTGTAAAATTTCAACAGGCTCATGATAGTTAGCGAATAAATATGTTGTTATCCCTGAAAAAATAATTTTATTTATATAATTACATAGATAAGTCAGACTTTAGGTTTGTAAAATTTACAAGGGCCAAGAAGAAGAAAAAACAATTTCGGTTCTCCTTTGCTTTGATCGGAGAGGGTTTTGATAAGCTCAAATTGCATATTTGATCTTCTTTATCATAGAAAGTTGGCAATAGTGCACACTATCTTTATTTTACTTGTAATTTAGTCATTTATCTTTTAAATTTGTGGCAATTTTAGTTCACGATATGGTAATTTTGATCTTTTGGGTTAGAGAATGTTAAAAGACTGGTTTAAGAAAAGAGACTTGGAATGTATATTGCAAAAGAGAGATTTTACAGAGTGTTTTAGTGGCTCAAGTTTTAGGGATAATGAATAATGAAACCCTAATACACAAAAAACTAATATATACAAGAAACATATGGCTAATTGCAAACTAGCCCTTCTATAATTAAGAAATAACATAAAGACCGCCGAGAATAATGCTGGGCTTAAGAACCTTCTGGAATGCCCAATTGGGTTTCTACAATGGGCTTTAATGTTTGGCCCAACTCTTCAACCATCTTGAGGCTTGGTTTCTGGCCCGAATCACATGGGCCTTCAACACCCTCCCACAAGCTAAGAGATGGTGCAAATAAATCTATCATGCCAAGCTGCTTCATAAGAAATTCATGCTTTGTACGTCCAAGAGCCTTAGTCAAAATATCTGCAATTTGCAAATCAGTTTTCACGAAATTAGTAGAAATAATCTTATTTTTGACATAGTCTCGAATAACGTGACAGTCAATCTCAATGTGTTTAGTTCTTTCGTGAAAAACATGATTGATAGAGATATGTACAGCAGCTTGATTATCACAAAAGAGTTTGACAGGAGTTAAAGAAGTAACACCTAGGTCCTTAAAAATACCAAGAATCCAGACTATTTCACTACACGTAGTTGACATAGATCTGTATTCAGCCTCAGCTGAAGATTTTGAAACTGTTTTTTGTTTTTTACTTTTCCAGGAAATTAACGATGTTCCAAAGAAAACACAGAACCCAGTAATAGATTTTCTCGAAATAGGACAGGATGCCCAATCAGAATCACAATAGGCTATCAGTTCGACAGAATTGTTCGTAGGAAAGAATAAACCATTTCCAGGTGCAGATTTCAAATACCGTAACACACGAATCGCAGATTTTAAATGAGATTCCTTAGGTTTATGCATAAATTGGCTTAAGACTTGCACTGTAAAAGATATATCAGGTCTGGTGTAGGTTAAGTAAATGAGTTTTCCTACTAATTTCTGATAGTAGTTGATATTCGTGAGAAAATTATCGTTATCATCTGGTTCAATATTAAGTTTCAGATTTTGTTCCATAGGAACTAGAGATGGTTTGGCTCCCAACACACCAAATTCAGTTAATAATTCTAGAGTATATTTGCGCTGATTTAAGCAAAGACCTTTTGATGACCGAGCAAATTCTATACCTAGAAAGAATTTTAAATCTCCTAAATCCTTAATATGAAAATTGACATTTAAGTGTTTCTTAACATTGTCAATGTGAGACAAGGAATTTCCTGTTACTAAAATGTCATCAACATATATAAGTAAAACAATAAGAACAGAATCCACAGATTTAACGAATAGAGAATAATCATGGAGGCTTTGAGTAAACCCTAAATTTTCCAAACAATTACAAAACTTCTCATTCCATTGTCGAGGAGCCTGTTTCAATCCATACAAGGATTTCTTTAATAGGCACACCCGATTATCGCTAGGATCAAAATATCCTTGTGGAAGTGTCATATACACTTCTTCATTTAAATCACCATTTAAAAACGCATTATTGACATCTAAGTGAAACAACGGCCAATCTCTAATAACAGCTAAAGAAAGTAATGAACGAATAGTGACCATTTTAACTACCGGAGAAAAGGTTTCAAAGTAATCTATTCCCTCCCTTTGGCTATATCCCTTGGCAACAAGTCTAGCTTTATATCTTTCTATGGACCCATTTGAGTTATACTTAACTTTATACACCCACTTACAACCTATCGGTTTTCTATTTTTAGGTAATTCAGTGAGAATCCAAGTATTATTATTGTTTAAAGCTAACATTTCTGAATCCATAGCAGTTTTCCAGTTATTATTCTTAACAGCCTCGTTAAAATTAGATGGTTCACTAATTTTATCAATAGAAGTGGTAAAACAGTGATAACTAGAACTAACTTTATCATAGCAAACACAATTAGACAAGGGATAAAGGCAAGCAGAAGATGAAGAATGTAAACAAACATCATAATCAGACAGATGGGCAGGAAGTTTAGTAACTCTAGCTGATTTTCGAACAGGCATATTAACAGCAGATATATCAATAGCAGGGTTATAAGAATCATCAGTTAACATATCAACAGCAGACATATCAATAACAGGGTTATAAGAATCATCAGTTAACGACTTCTCTGAATTAGTCTTAGTTTGACTATTCGATTGAGACGAGGTGGATGGTGGTGTGTTGGAATGGATAGAGGGGGTCTCAGATCGGTATCGATCGCGTGTGTCGTTAGTAATTAATCGGTCCAAAGAGGTGCAAATGACATCATTGTTAAGTGGTGTAATACCACTAACTAGTCCATCGACACCTTCAAGGGACTTGGCTTTTTCATCATCATCGACCATCATACCAACCTTCACACCACCATCTGTCTCCACCACCGTCTCCTCAAGGGTTTCTAAGAACCCGTCACCTGCATAAGAAGAAGATCTATAAGGAAAAACAGTTTCATAAAAGGATACATCTCTTGAAATAACAATGTTATTCGTTTCAAGCTCCAACAGTTTGTACGCCTTACGATTTTCACAATAACCAAGAAAAATACACTTTCGAGCCCGTGAGTCAAACTTATCAGAATTAGAAAAAATGGAGGAGTAACATAAACATCCAAACGTACGTAAAATGCTAAAGTTTGGAGGAAACCCGTAGATCACTTCAAAGGGTGTTTTACCAAGTAAGACAGAGCTCGGGGTTCGATTAATAAGGTAAACAGCAGTTAAGATGCATTCGGACCAAAAAACAATAGGACAATTGCTTTGAAAAAACAGAGAACGTGCAACATTCAATAAATGGCGATGCTTCCTTTCAACAATTCCGTTTTGTTGCGGAGTATTAACACATGTAAAAGTATGTTTAACACCAAATTGATTTAAAAAAATTTCCATAGTATGATTGGTGAATTCAGTGCCATTATCGGAGTGTACACATTTAACTGTTTTAGTGAACTGAGTTTGAATCATAGAAAAAAACCTCTTAAACACATCAAACGTTTCGGATTTAGTACGAAGTAAATAAACCCAAGTAGCCCTCGAACAATCATCAACTATAGTAAGAAAAAATTTAAAGCCATCATGACTTTCTACCCTATATGGTCCCCACAAATCAAGGTGTAACAGGTCAAAGGGGGATTGGGTTTTAGTATTACTAAGGGGAAAGGGCTCCCTAGTCTGTTTAGACTTATGACAGATATCACATGGGTGATTATTAATAGTGCTAGAAATACTCAATGCAGATTTTAAAATATTCAGCACATTATCAGATGGATGACCGAACCGTTTATGCCACAGATTAGAGGTACATGAAACAGAATTAGAGACATGTTGAGGAGATGGGAAGGAGGGACCTGTAGGCAGGTTGAAGAGGTATAAACCTCCATCCTGCTTACCAGTCCCCAGCAGCCTTCCTTTGGGTAGGTCCTGAAAAAAACAGTAATCCTCAAAAAACTTAATGCAACAAGAAGAAGACTTGGTGAGTTTAGAGACAGACAACAGATTATACTGGAAGTCTGGGACCACAAGAACCTTAGATAAAACAAGTTCAGGAAAGAGTGACATAGATCCAATATGTGTAATAGTGGCACTAGTACCATTTGACAGTTTCATAGTCATGTTTTTATGTCTAACATCAGCAAAATTATGAAGCATGTGTGTGGAATAAACAATATGATCCGTTGCCCCTGAATCCACAATCCAACCCTCAGTATGTTTTGACATATAAGAGGAGTTAGATGAAATACCTGCCATTGCGGCTTTGATTTCATCCGACCCTTTGCGTTCGTTTAAAAGGCTGAGAATTTGGGATCGTTGTTCAGGGGTAAAATCAACAAAGGAGTTCTGATTCTGGACAGAATTAGTAACATCAGAAGTAACAATATTCAATTTCTTATTTGAAGATTGATTTTGTCCAGATTTTTTCTTGGTTTTATAATTTTCTGGAAAACCGATAATGCGATAGCACCTATCAATGGTATGACCAGAATTACCACAATGCTCACAGATATGTTTTGAAAAATTGTTTTTAGGTTTTTCAGGTTTTTCATTGGTTTGACTGATGAATGCAGATGGATTTTTAGAAGTATTAGTAGTAGAAATGGATCTATGTGATTCTTCCTGAGAAATGATGTTAAATGCACTCATAACATCAGGCAAAGGTTCACGTAACATAATATTACTTCTAACAGCAAAATATTTCTCGTTCAAGCCCATGAGAAATTGCATAAGTTTCAGATTATTTGCATGGGTAGCAGTTTTAGTGGATGCAGCACAAGAGCATGGAGGCAGATCAATAAGACAAGCATACTCATCCCATAACAATTTCAGTTTTGAGTAATAAACAGCCACAGAGTCAGAGCCCTGATTTATTTTTGAAATGTCTTGATGCAAAGAAAATATGCGTGAGCCATCAACTTTATTATATGTAGCTTTTAATTGAGACCACACTTCAGATGCTTTGGTTGCAAACACAAGACCCGTATACAAATCTTTACTCACAGAATTCAGAATCCAAGACAGCACAATAGCATTGCATCTGTCCCACTGATTCTGTAGAACAGGATCAGTGGGATATGATACACTGCCCAAAACAAAGCCTAATTTATTTTTTCCAGTTAAAGATATAGTCATAGCACGACTCCAAATCGCATAATTGTTGCTACCAGTAAGAACGTACGGGATAATACTTTGATTTGTGTAATCAGATGCATGCAACAGTAAAGGATCATTTAAATCCAGATTCGACAGAGTGTGTGATGTAGTGGGTGCAGGTTGAATAGAAGTATCAGGTTGAATAGAAGTAGAATCAGTCATGATGTAGAGCAGACAGATATAAACAACCACAGGGTAACCGAGCACAGTAATCACACAACGGTATAACAGATCCACACCACAGATGACAAGAACAGGTAAGTAGAGAACAGAGAACCAGCAGATATACACGATATATGCAGAAAACAGAGAACCAGCAGAAATAGCGAATATAGGGTTCAAGCCAAAATACCACAGTGTTTTTGTCCACAAAAAACACAGAAAAATAAACAGTTTCAGAACCGGTGGTTCCTTTAACAAGAAAACAAACAGAGAGCAGCGGAAAAAACGAAGTCACAAAAGAACTCCAGACACCACTACCTGAAACAAACAGGAGAGATGTGAGTCTAAAAGAACGGTGTAAACGATAAAAAACAACCGATAAAACAAGAACGATCTCGTTGTGTTCAAGAGTTACAACTCCGAACACACACAAAAAAACGTTAAATGAGCACGGCGGAGCAGATTTGTTCGCAAGACCACAGATGAGGGTCAATAACCACAAGATCGGCCACCGGAAAAGCAGATCGGACAAAAAACAGGGAGAACCGTAACAGATCTGACTGCACAGCTACAGATCGAGACAGCAGTCGCAAGATTAACCACCCGAGAACCGATCTGGAAAAAAGATCGAGATATAAACTGCCACAACAGGCAGTAGATCACAGATCTGAGAAATTTCAGGTAAAGAATGTCACCCGACGTTTGTGGTTCGGTGAATGTATAGAAGACATACACCGAAAAACAACAAGAGGTGAAGAACAAGGTCTACAACGAGTTTCAGCAAGATGCTGAGACGTCACCCAAGATCGTAGATGCTCGTGATGCCATGTTAAAAGACTGGTTTAAGAAAAGAGACTTGGAATGTATATTGCAAAAGAGAGATTTTACAGAGTGTTTTAGTGGCTCAAGTTTTAGGGATAATGAATAATGAAACCCTAATACACAAAAAACTAATATATACAAGAAACATATGGCTAATTGCAAACTAGCCCTTCTATAATTAAGAAATAACATAAAGACCGCCGAGAATAATGCTGGGCTTAAGAACCTTCTGGAATGCCCAATTGGGTTTCTACAATGGGTTTTAATGTTTGGCCCAACTCTTCAACCATCTTGAGGCTTGGTTTCTGGCCCGAATCACATGGGCCTTCAACAGAGAACTCTAAAAATTATAGAATTTGCATATAATTTGTTGATTTTTTTAACGTTGAAGGAAAAAAACATTGTTGATTTTGGGGCAAAATAGGTATTGTGCCTCAAATATGAAAATCACGATATATAAGCAAACTTGTGAAAGTTTAGGGTCCGTTTGGATGACTATTTTTAAAGTATGTTTTTTTTTTTTTTTTTGGAACAAGTCATTAATTTTCAAACATGTACATTATACTCCGGGTATACCCGACCTATATCAACCTATCAAATTTACATTTCATTATCGTCCAAACTACTTCGACTACCTCTCTCGATGTTCTCCTACCTTTGCCAAACAATCTATTGTTTCTTTCAATCCAAATATTATAAACCATACTCGCAAAAAGGTTTCTCTTCACTCCACTTAAACCCGTTCTTCCTTTGCTGATTTTTCCCACCCATTCCACCACTTCATTCCATGAATTCTGTTTGCATTTTAACTGCATTTTTTCCCAGCAGCTTACCAACACTTCTGATGTGTAAGCACATTTGAAGAAAATGTGGTCTCTTGTCTCCATTTCTATATCACAAAACAAACAATTTTCTTCAACAAAGCCAGTTTGTTGAAAGAAAGCCAGTTTGTATAACACTTAGGAAGGATCCCTAGATCACTGGTCCGAGATAACGCATAGGAAGGTGTCCAACAAAGCCAGTTTGTTCAATGATGTGCTCCTTCTCCTCTTGCTTCACTCCACCCAAGATCACCTGACTTTTCTCCAGATTAGCTTTGAGTCCATTCACCTTCGAGAAATCCTCAAAAACCCCTCTAACCTTTTGTATAGTCCTTATATCACCTCTACAGAACATCATTAGGTCATCTGCAAAGCACAAATTTATAAGGCCCACTTTTTTACATTTTGGGTGAAATTTGAAACTCTTATCTAATTGTAGTCGTTTGAAACTCCTTGACAAATAATCCATGACCAGCACTAGGGGTGTCAATTGGGTTGATCGGGTCGGGTTTGGGTTGGGTCCATTTGGGTTGGGTTCAAACTGGGTTGGGTCCAACTGGGTCCAATGACAAAATACATGCATTATTGTTGGACCCAATAAGGACCCAAATTGGACCCAACAAGGACCCAATCACGGACCCAACAAGGACCCAAATATAGAATATAAGATATTTTAAATAAGTTTAGCATTATTTTTACACTCACAACACACATTACCCACATAAACTAATTTTTTTTACAAAAAATTCACTTTTTACATACACATTTCACACCTTTTACACATAACGCACACATTTTATATAAAATACACACTTATTACACACTTTTTACACACACGATATATTTTTATACACACATTTCACACTTTTACACATAGTGTACACTAGAAGTGTAAACGAGCCGAGCTCGAGCCGAGCTTGACATTTTTTTCAAGCTCGAGCTCGACCTCGAGCCTTACTATACAATGGCTCGAGCTCGTCGAGCCCAAATTTTTCGAGCTCGGGCTCGAGCTCGTGAGCATGGGTTCGAGCTCGAGCCAAGCCCCAAGCTCGTGAGCTCGAGCCCAAACTCGAGCCGAGCCGAATATTTTTATTTTTTTAAATTATTTAATATATATTTATTAAAATAATAATAAAAATAAATATATTAAAAAAAATAAAAAAACTCGCGAGCCCGGGTCGTGAGCTTTTTCAGAGACAAATGGACTCGGGCTCAAGCCGGCTCAATATAAATTCTTCGAATACACAACTCAATATAAATTTGATATTTGATAATATCGAATATATGAAAAAAAATGTGTATTTTTAATAAAAAGTGTGCAATTGGTGTAAACAATGTGTTTTGTATGTAAAAATTGTGTAATGTGTGTGATGAATGTGAAGTATGTGTAAGTTTTTTAATAAACAAGTTAATTATTATAGAAAATCAAGTTGGACCCGGTTTGGACCCAGATTGGACCCAAATTGGGCCCAATTGCCAACCCAATTGGACCCAAATATTATAAAACATCAACCCAATTGGAACTACAATTTTACAATATTAGGACCCAACTTATTGAAAACCTAGTTTAATTTGGGTCCAAATATAAGTTTGGACCCAAATTGCCACCCCTAACCAGCACAAACAAATACGGCGACATAGGATCCCCTTGTCTTAGCCCTCGCTTCCCTTGAAAATTTCCAAAAACCTCCCCCTGTAGCATGATTGAAAACCGAGGAGTAGACACACATAGCATTATCATCTCCACCAAATCCTCTGGAAAACCGTAGGCACAAAGGATTTCTCCAAGAAACTCCCAACTTACCGTATCATACGCTTTCCTTATATCAACCTTAAGCACAGCCCTCGGTGACACATTCTTCCTTGCATATCCTTTAACCAATTCATGACACAAAAGGACATTTTCTACAATAGAACGCCCCTGTACAAATGCTCCTTGGGCTTGGTCAACCAGCTTCGGTAAAACTTTCTTAATCCTGTTACATAGCACTTTCGAAATGGTTTTATATAAAACCGAACAGCAAGCTATAGGTCTGAAGTCATTCACTGTACCTGGTGATTTCGTCTTTGGTATTAAGTGAAGCAACGTGTGGTTCACCTCCTTGAGAAGCTTCTTTTTTTCCCATACAATCCATGATTGCTTCTGTAATTTCCTCCCCTACAATGGCCCATGAATTCTTGTAGAATCCGGATGTAAAACCATCAATGCCAGGACTCTTATCCTCCGGGATCGAAAATAATGCTCTCTTTACTTCCTCTTTTGTTACAGGCTGAGATATCCCTTCCTGATCCTCCCTATTCAGAACATAGCCCATGTCAATTATCCTTTTGTCAATCCTCTCCTCCCTTCAACGTCTTTTGCACCCATTAATTGTTCATAGTAAACCAAAATTTCTTCCTGGATTGCATTCTTTTCTGTCAACAAATCCCCATTAATGCTTCTTAATGTCATAATGGCACTCACAGCTCGTTTCGCCTTAATCCTTGCAAAGAAAAATTTCGTGCATTCATCCCCTTTCGTATAAAAGTCCATTTTGGCTTTCTGTCTCAAGAATGCATATTCAACTGTCATCAGGTGTTTAAGCTCCTTGTAGCACTTCTTTTCCTTCTCAATCCATTCTGAATCAAAAGGCTTCTTTGCTAGCTCCTCCTTGTTATGTTTTGAAAAATGCTTTTGGTTGGGCTTGTTCTGAGTTTATGTTTTTGAAGAATAAAACTCCAAAATCTGCTATTTTGCAGAATTGTTTTGATAAAACTATTCTACAAAACAATTTTGCAAAACATTAAAAACAAAAACAATCCAAACTGATATTGTGCTAGTGTTAAGTTTGGGCTGGTGGCAGAAATATGCGGCAACGCCTTGGTGAAGAGATAGTAAAGGGCTCTAATATCCAGACATTGAAACATAACAAAATGTAATACAAGTCCAATTAAGATTTTTGTTTAATTTGTAACCTTTTTATCTTTTTGAATAGACTTGTGTTTATAAAAAATTTAAAAAATTAGTCTACATTTATTGTATGAATAGTTGGAGTTCATAAAATTGGATTTGTGTAAGAATTCTCCTAAAAACATTACATTTATACCTCTTCTTGTCTCATATCACATAATACCCCCCATTGGGCTTCAAAAAGGCTTACGTTTAGCTAAAAGGCATCGCCAATAATTAGAAGTCAAAAATAATTTCAAGTAATATGTAAAAAGATTATTTAAAATTCCTATATTTTTCTTTATGAGAGGGGAACAATAATAAGCATAACAAGAAACTTGTAAATGGTGCTAGTTCTTTATTGCTTGAACATATAACATTAGGCTAGATAGACAAGAAGAAAATAACAAAACCACAGTGTAAATCATTCACACTTATATATATATTATATAATTATAATTATACAGATTAAGGAGGAGTAATGTGAGAAAATGTGGTTTCCAGTTACAAAAATGATATGAAAAATAAATTACTAGTTATATATGAGATTAGGAAACAAGATAGGGATGGGTGGGGGAATATACATACAAAAATAAAGTATGCCATTCATAATTTATCCTCCAGGGAGATTCAGATCTTCTCATATTTTCAGCATCTGCAAACAAACAAACATACATTTCTCAGTAAACTCAACTAAATTCAATTATAGGAATCTAAGATCATGTGCCTAACGATACCCTACGAGATGAGATAAAATGCCAAAAAACGTGGTACTTTATCGTTACATTATACATAATGAAAGTAGCCCATCATTATATTATACATGACGATACATAGATAAGAGAAACAGGGTTCATTTAACTTGATACAAATAATTTCTGAACTTACATAATTAGCTTATAAGAAACATTATTGAGAAAACTGGATTCAAATCCAGTTAAGAAATTAACAAACATATATAAAGAAAGAATAACCTACACTTCTAAAGGAAGTTGAAAGCCTTACAAAATGTTGTTGCAGAATTCATAGATCAATGCCCTCATCCATGCCTTTTGAACCAATCATCACGTTTGAATCTATCTGTTTGTCAAACTTCTTTTTCCTTCGACCTTCAAAATCCTCGAATCCTTCCATCTGAAAGTGAAATATGATTGTAAGATGACCATCATTACTATGATTTGAACACTAATCTATGTGCCAAATGATATCTTTATATGTCTCACCTGTTGAAAATAATCCATAGAAATAGGGTTGCCATGGAGAGATACATTTTGAAGACTTTTGCAATCTTTCAATATGTTTGGAGGTATCTGTAAAGAGGTATACACTAGATTAACAAAGAGGCAAAATTGCAAAAAGTTGTTTATGCAATAATATCACTTTCAAATTCTCGAGGAACAAAAACAAAACTACATTTCTTTCGTTTTCCTCTAATGGATGATAATCCTTAAGGTTATGTTTGGTGCTTCAACTTTAGTTAAGAAAATCTTAGCACTTTTTGAATACTTTAGATTACAAAAGCATAAATTTGTTCTAGAATCCGAAAAAGCTAACTCAGATCATATACACTAGCTAACTAAACCTATTGAGTTTTTTTATCCCATTGTTTTGCGGGAAATCACAAAGTTCAACCTTTGTGGAATGGATACGCTTTAGGCAATCAAAAACACTTCAACCTTATAAGAATCACAAATTCGGGAAACAAATACGTGAATTCATCTTTGTATACAAGCAATCATTGTTGTGTAAGGACATGTAGATTTGAAGAATCGTGCAAATGCAGAATCAAGATTCACTGAAATTAATTTCAATTCACAAGACTTTTTCCAATTTAAGCATCAAACAGAAAACTCACGAACTTAACTAGCGACTAATCAGAAATAATATCAAATGTGCATAACATGAAAGGCATGTCAATTACTACACAGCTTAAACAAATTTCATTTATCAAAGGAATTGAGATAAGGAGAGAAAGAATCCATATGATAGTGTTACCTGCTTCACATTGTTATTGTCCAAGCAGAGTGACTTTAAATGAACAAGATTGCAAACTGATGATGGAAGTTCTTCAATAGAATTTTCTGCATTGTATATTCAAATTCATGTCAAAAAGTAATGAAAAGAAACAAAAAAGAAGGACAAACACAAACAACCAATTGTGTTTCTCAACCCCGAAGGATGATGTAAGACTAATTCGACAAAAGGAAACCATTACAACTATGAGATTGCAAGCCATTTAGATCCATGTGCATTTTTGTTGATCCATTATGACATTCAACTCAAAACACCAGTTAAATTTAACAATTGGACACAACCAATACAATATACAACACAATCCACACAATCGCTTAGAGAAGTATACAGAATGTTATACAGCACCATTGGGGAAAATCATACACACACAGAAATTACACAAAAGAAATTGAACTACAAAAAATTCCTAACACCTTAAAGTCAAATCCTCGGAGAAAATATTGTTAGTTAAGCGAAATGCTTCCTAGGGTCCAGGTAGTTAAGCAAGTCTCCAGATGAAACAGTGAGTATCTATAATAAGGATACCAGAAATGACGAGTAGGAACCAGTTTCTCATCATATCGAGTTTATTTTGGGGCAATACAAACAAGAACATACAAAACATAGAGAAGACTTAACCTATTATTAGAAAAGTTTTAAAACTTCATCAGTTGGCAATAATCATTTACTATCCATTGGCACTATCTATCCTACACTAGTATATCAATCTCAAGGAGAAGAAGCTCACGTGTTCTGCAGTAGAGGATTCTATTCACTTAAAAATAATGACATCTCAATCTGTTAAAATATATTAGGATAAATTCATTAGTTTTTATTTAGGATCTTTACTTCTGTATTATGTTTTCTTGTGTTTATATTCTCCTAGTTTGTAGTTGGGGTTTACCTGTTTACAAAGCACATGTATCTCTATAAATATGCTACTCAATAATACAAGTTCCGAACAGGGTTTATCATTCCCTGTTGGGTTTCTCTAATCTAACACAATCATACATGCAACAGAACTTGCTGATGATTGAGGAGATCTATTAAATATAAGGATAAAAAGGAAAAACAAAGAACAAGGGGAAAAAATGACAAATCATCAAGGTTACACAAACCATTTTTGAAGCATGTTCAAGACAAAGCTTTAGGAATATCATAAACCGGTTGTTATTTGTTACACTTTTTTGTTGCATGCATCACATTGATACATGCTAATTCTTCAGTCCAAAGTATACAAATATGTGGCCAGGTGGGTAATCTGACTGATATAAACTTCTTACACTTGCAATGCAGAGGGCTGTTCAACAAATTTTCATATATATTGCTTCACAAATTAGTGAATCAAAAACAGCATAGCATGAGATATTCAAATAACAAAAATCTCAAGTCATGTGATAATATATACAGCTATTGTAGTCATTCAGAATCAAGGTTGATAAACAACTACAACTCTCTAAGAATACAAATTACTTTCCGAGCGATATTGTATACTTCTTCAAAAAGCAAAGGATTACCAAAAGAACGTCAATATATGAAGGCAAGGCAAAGAAACAAATACATTGGACAATTATATCGTCAGTGTGTGAATAAAGTACAAATGAATGGTTACCATTAGCTTGAATTTCCTCTAGAGAGAAACAACTACCAATTGACTCCGGAAGAACCTTGATCTTGTTGTTTGACACATTTAACAGCACCAACTGCAAAGTCAATGGTTTGCATCAATCTACCAACATAAGTAATAGAGTATTTACCATACATAACAGAACAACGTAATAGAGGTGCGTTATAAAGCAAATTATAGCATAATTCAAATAACCCAATCTCTTGATGAATAATTTTTAATAATCCGATCTATACAATATCTGACAGCATACACCTTAAGATCATTGACTATATAATCTATGTGACCACATACCCTTTTAAGGTCCATGGTAAGACTACTGCTGAAATCTTTTATGCTATGTGAACATACTACGCGAGCATAATACCTTCATTTGAATTTGTGTATACATAATAGTAGGGGTGTTCAAAAATAACCGAACCGACCGAACCGAACCGAAAACCGAAAATTCGGTTCGGTTTTTAACCGAACCGAAAATTTCGGTTCGGTTTTCGGTTATGATTTTTTCAAAAATTCGGTTTTCGGTTCGGTTTCGGTTTGTGGTGTCGGTTAACCGGACCGAACCGAAAACCGAATTTTTTTTATTTAATTAAATAAATATATATTATATTATTAATTATTGATAAAAATTAGTAAGAATGCATTGTAGTCTAGGTGGTTAAGAGGTTTGGGTTTCTCCTAGAGGTCACAGGTTCGAAACTCAGCTGAAGCAAAAAAAATTTTATTATTTTTTAACCCAAAAAAAAATCAAAATAGAAAAAAAAAAAAAATAAATAAAAAAAATTAAAATTCGGTTTTTTCGGTTTTTAACCGAACCGAACCGGTTCGGTTAAAAACCGAACCGAACCGAACTATTTCGGTTCGGTTTTCGGTTCTAAAAATTACCGAACCGAAATTTCGGTTCGGTTTTTGACCGAACCGGACCGAGTTGCACCCCTACATAATAGCATGATTTTTTCCTTCCGTGGTGTATGTTGACATACTTTAGCCTTACTCTATTCCCTATATTTTTTAACATTGATCATAACAAGATGTATACGCTAGGATGGGCAATCTTCCTCCTCAGTCTAGCAAATAGAGCAATTTCGAGATAAAGAAAACCACTACATTCAAGATACATGCAGTCAAAGACTATATTCAAAAGGGGAACATCACTTTACAACTCCATGAATACTCAAAGAACAGTATGAAAATAGATGGTAAGTAGTGAGTACTGACGTAATAACACGCCAAAATTGTGAGCTACCATTCAACCCAATATGAGAGAACCAAAGGTTGAAAGTTCTTGTAAATCCTATAATCACACAAGTTGGTAATCTCCATAGTGTATGAAAAATGAAACCACAGCTGATTGAGAAAATACACTGCTGCCAACCTTTGAACTAACAGTAAACACAAAAGACAGCAATTTGCATTTTACAAGCCCCAAATTCGTAACACCAAGTAAGTCAAGCTAATGTTACAATAACAAAATTATCAGATAGATGAATGAATCATATAAATGGTATTTACTCACATTGCGCAAGCTCCCTATAGTTTCAGGCAAGTTGAGTAACAAATTTCCAGATATTGATAGCCTCTCCAGTTTTACCAACTGACCCACTGAAACATTTAACATTAATTTCATCAAGTAAAGACACAATTTGATGTTAAAAAAACCTTTTGCATTAATCAAAAAGGGTTAATTTCAACCAAGACAATGAAATACACTCGGCTTATCAAGAAGAAACTCACATTCATCAGGCAATGTGGTAACTCGATTTCCATCAAGTGTCATAACCTTTAATGCCTGAAGTTTTCCTAGGTTCATTGGTATACGCTCAATAAGGTTATCTGCCAAAATCTGTCACAAAGGATTGAATCAGGTATGTAACAGAATAACATGTTGTACAGCCATTAGATTTACCTTCAAAGTAAAACTAATTATCATGTGTCAATTCATAAGTCAACTGAATTACAAGAGAAATGATACCAATGATAGGCTAAACATAACAACTAATGGAAGATGTAGTCGATTAAGGAATACGGTGAGCAAAAAGATGAGTGATTTGGGAACTTAATGTAGGTAAAAAAAATTGAATGATTTTCTTACAACTGATGAACTTTAAAATAAAATGGAATTCGACGAATTCTTTCTCATATGTTCTTTTTCTCAAGGAACATAATCTGAGTATAATGCTTTATAGCAGTTTAGTTATATTCTCACCAGGTAGAGCAATAATTTCACCATTTAACAAATTATTACCCTTTATAATTTTCGCATCAACCTTTCAAACCAAACTATGACATTAGATTAAAACGACTAGTTACTTCATATAAGTGACATAAAGGACTAGTACTTGACAAGATCTTCAGTACTGCAGTTTTTTCCTATTTACAAATCTTCAAAACTAAACGTTTATCTTCATAAAATAGCAGCAGATGACCTCACAAATTGGCTATGAACTAATGTATAATAGAATTGAAAAACAACACTTCAAACAGTTTTTACTGGTGATATAATTTCCATAAACCCGTAAATTCTAAGATGTTAACCTGCTTTCCTGAAAAGTGGATGGCACCTCAGGAATCTAGGTTACAAGCCTTCTGTTATTCTGGCTTCTGTCTCATAGGAACTAATAATCAGTAACTACCAATTAAGCTTGTATTGAAATTCATCTCTTGTTAAGCAAGATGAATGCAATGTCTACATTTTGCTCAAGGCATTCTCTTTCATTTTTTTAGAACACGAGGAAAATGGATAGGGACAAGTAATAAAGTTATTTTACGATATATCAATATATTAAGCATCTCATTTTCTATAAGCTCCTAAAACACGCGCGAATAGCTTCTAAAAAAGTCTTTCAAAGAGTAATTAGTTGTGCAATCATCCAGGTGACACACTCTATCAAAGTCCATGAGCATATTTCATATTTTAGATAAGTGAAATTCACAGTAGCATACGGAATATATGTTCAGAATTTTCAAGTCGCCACGGATAAATGCCAAAACAATGATTAACAGAGTTAAGAAAATTATCTCCATAATAAGGAGTATATTTACAGTTAATATTCTGTAAAATAACATCAAGGCAAGAACGCTCAATTCATCATTCTTACCAAGCGCTGCAAGTTTAACAATTTGCTTATCTCCATGGGGATATCAACTGTGGCACATAGAAACAGATGTTAGGAAAGCAAGTTATTGAGATGAACAAAGATATTTCTATTCCATATAGAACATCTAACACTAACACTTTGTTAATGGCACGATATTTGGGCCTCATACTGTCAAAAGGTTTCCACTCAAGTTTGGATTCTTTCATGATCCCATATGGCTCCAAATGCGACCATTAATTCAAATTAAAGTAAAAGACACAGAAAAATAAGGATATAGGCGAATAAATACTTCAGATACTAAAAGAGCCTTACCTAACTTATTGTGAGTTAAATCAAGTGTACGTACTGATCTTTCTAAATCAAGAACGTCATCTGGAAATGTCTGTAAATCACATGAATTGGAATTAAACAAAAGACACAAAACATATATCCAGTCAGCATACCAGAAATATGAATGTATATACTTAAGACATATCCTTAGGAGCCTCAGATGTCAGATAACAAATATACGATCATCCCGATTCTGCTAAACATTTATTCAATGCATCTCGATAGATATACACCATTAACAATTACAAATACCTACTTCTTAAGCTAAATCCTAGGGAGTATCTAGAAATGCACCTGTACAGAACACTAAATCATCCTCAAAAGGCACATATAATCCAATGCTATAGATAGCCCGAAATCCAAAGCGTTCTTTCGATCATTTCGTCACAATTTACCGAAATTACAGTACTAATAATTCCAGCCACACACTTTAATTTGTAACATCACATAAGAAAAAAGTATCTAAAAATACTTAAAACCAGACACTAATTCATTTATCACCAGCATGCGGTTCTACGTTTAAATAATTTGCCGAAGGAAAAATGCAAGCCCAGAAAGTTAATCATAAAAATTTATCGAAAAGGAAATAATGATGCCTTCAACTTGGAGTCCCGCAAAGCAACAATGCCTGTGGAGCGCCATCTCGCGACGCGGGTGGCTTTGGAATCAACGTTCTTGCTACTGCAACACCCCATTTATACTGAAAATCCCCCTCCTTCAACGATCAAAGATTAACATATATGTATTGCACAAAGCTGGCGTTTTCTGAGATATTAGACGATCACGGATCGATAGAAGAAAGGGTTTGTAGGAGGATGATAGTGAGAGGAGGAATAAGGAGGAGAAGAAAGAAGGAGGAGTAAAATGGGGTGATTGAGGCAGAGAGGAGACTTTGAACAAGAAACCGCGTTTGCTTTTGGTTTTTATCCTATTCTTGTTTTATTTGTTTGACCTTCCTTTAAAATGCAAGGTAAATGTAAATCGAACAAAATTTTCATATGTTTTCGTTAAAATATTTTAGGATATAATTTTGTATAAAAAAAATTTTCTTCTTATTTTTATATTTTAACTCTATGTGTATTATCATAATCAATAATATACAATTATCGAGTTTTATATTTCAATAGTATTAATAAAATGCAAGAATCCATGTAATCATGAAATAGCTTAATTATCCCCTCATAATCAATATTTTTAAAATCGAATCAATGATCAAATCAAAAAACTAATTGGATCCCTAGATCACTGGTTCAATCGATTGGACAGTTAAAAAACGAACCCAAATTATATACATATATATAATATAAACACTACTATATTACATATACTATATATTATACATAAGGTTATCAATCTATTCTATTATCTATTATCTATTATATATATTATAGCAAAGCGGTGTGGGACCCACTTTGCTATCTATCTTTTTTTCTCATAATTTTGAATGTTTTTAATTATCAAATAAATTGTTGATTTCATTGATTATATAATTTGAAATTTTTAAGTTTTATTGATTAGTTAATTAAGATATGGATAAAAAGAGAAAGTAACAATTTTTACATTTATGATTAGAACCTGTTATTTTCTAATTTCAAAATCAACGAACTATTTATTATAATTATAATTTTCATAAATTAAGCTAATCAAATGTACAAATTAAGAAATTACTTCTCTAAATCAAAAGATTTTAGTAACTTGCCTATTTCAGTAATTTCCGAAATTAACTTCCATAATTTATATTTCCGTAATTTAACTTCCATAATTTAAATTTTTGAAATTTAACTTTCATAATTTAAATTTCCGTGATTTCCATAATTTATATTATTAACTTCCATAATTTAAATTTCTGTAATCTAACTTTCATAGTTTAAATTTTCGTAATTTCCATAATTTATATTATTAACTTCCATAATTTAAATTTCCATAATTTAACTTCGGTAATTTAAATTTCTGTAATTTTTATAATTTGAATATATTAAAAGATTTTTGTAACTTGCCTATTTGAGTCATTTCCGTAATTTAACTTCCATAATCTAAATTTCTTTTATTTAACTTTCATAATTTAAATTTTCGTAATTTCCATAATTTATATTATTTACTTCCATAATTTAAATTTCCGTAAATAAACCAATCAATGAGAGTAATTGATTTCTCAAATTTAAATTGTTACTGTTTTAAAATTTTCAATCAATTGGCATCTTTTTTATACTCATGCATGCATGTTCCAAATTGATCTTAAATTCATCCGTTCGCTCGACTGATTTTCTATGACAACATTTGATCTTTGAAAAGTGCCAAGACCATGTAAGTTTTATATTTTTTTCATGATTTTCTATTCCATTTGTCAGAATTTTTCAAGGGTCACAACTCAAAATGCGTCAATTGATTTGTTATTGTTTAAGGAGTACCAATGTATATTAATCGAACTAATGTCTGTTTTTTTTTGTGAATTTTATTTTATTACATGCTAAATTAAATAATGATGTGAGTTTTTATTTGCTAGATAGAAGGCTCGCTCAATTGATTTGTCATTGTTTGAGGAGTATCAAAACCATGTAAGTCAATAGAATTTATGTCATCTTTTTAATATATTATTTTTATGATTTTATTATGATTAAGTGCTAAATTATAATTATATGAAATTTTGTCTTTTGCAGATTTGTTAAAGAGGTTGTTAAACACAAGCAAAAGTTTATATATTTTTTTTTTCATGATTTTCTATTGTTCATGTGGTAAATTAGATAATGATAAAAAAAATATTCATTTGTCAGAATTTTTCAGGGGATACAACTCAAAGTGCTTCAATTGATTTGTCATTGTTTATGAAGTACCAAAATCATGTATGTCAATCGAACTAATGTCTTAACATATGTTTTTTTTTTGTGATTTTTATTATTATTATTTTTATATTTTATTATGATTAAGTGTTAAATTAGATGATGATATAAAATTTTGCCTTTTGCAGATTTGATAAAGAGGTTGTTAAACTCAAACAAAAACTATTGAAGGAAATAAATTCATTTGTCATTTTATACTGAGTTGTTAAATCGTGCAAGTAATTAACTTTATTGACATAATATAATTCAAATAGAAAGTATAGAAATATAAAGCAAAAAGGTGGAAGGTCATATATGAATACATAAATGCAGGTAGTTAACAAAAGGAAGTCTATAACATTAAAAAAAAATCAAAACTCTGATTATTATATAAAAAGTTCAATAGCATTTTTCGCCTTTTTTCTTACTCATTTTTTAGTTCAAACAAAGAAGAACATACAAAAATATTTTACCTAACTTTGAGGAAATTTGAATTTTTGTCACAGAAAATGCTGAGAACGTGTTTAAATTCGTTACATTCCATCACAAAAATTGACTTTCGATTTAAATGGTCGTTTTTCAACACATACTTAAAAATAATAGACAAACATTGCAAAATAAAAATAAAAGTAATGCCATATAAAATTAAAATTATACAAACAACAATAGAATAAGATGGAAACTACATTTGAATAAAAAATGCATCGTTAGATTCCCTAAAAGTTCAAGGTGTATTTGAAATTCGATGGACTAAAGTGGGAACGGAAGAAAATTTCAATGATAATATAAGATAAAATTTCATGAATAAAATTGTATGTTTTTCAAAAAATAATTAATCATATGAATAGTAATTTTTATAAGAAATATTTTAATAATTTTTCGTGCATAGCACGGGCTACACGCTAGTATATTATAAATAAAAGCAATCATACGATACAATCATATGAAATGAATTATATATTTCAACTATTAAATATTAGATATTATACATACATATTTATTGATTATATTGTATGAAATAATATACCTATAGAGTTACACAATACTAAATTTTAGTAAATATCTCTATTTGAAGAGTAACAATGTATTATCTTATTTTACATATTCAATTCAATTTAAAATAATTTTACGCAATAACATAAATGAATATCCATGTACAATGCTATATACTATTATATATAATACCAATTTACTCAGTAAAATATCAAGAAAAAATTATCTCTCTTATATTTATTTTTTTAAAGAAGAATTAAGAAAATATCCGAATTTACAACATACAATAAAAAAAAAATTAAAAAAGATATAAAAATGCATTAAAAACCATAGGTTTCAACTGGAATTCAAGTAAACAACACAAAACATAATCCAACCAAAACTCAATATATGCTGACAAAATGAAATTCAATATAGCATCATAAACTGTGGATTGTTTAAGCCACAGCAGGCATATCCTTGAGCCATGGATCCAATGGCTTCCCAATAGAGTACACAATAAACCCTATTTCTCTAAGCTTCTCAACATTCACAACATTTCTACCATCAAACACAAATGCAGGCTTTTGCATATTATCAAAAACCCTTTGATAATCAATCTTCTTAAACTCATCCCATTCAGTAAGAATACATATTCCATGTGCCTCTTTTGCAGCCTCATAAGCATCCGAAACGACACTAAACCGCTTAATCGGACGGTCCATATTCGTCGATAAATCCTTCTTTATTTGATCCTCACTCACTTGTGGATCATATATGCTCAAATGAGCCTTATCAACAATCAACCCTTTACACACATCTATACTTGGAGTCTCTCTAGTGTCACCGGTATCCTTCTTGAACGCGAACCCGAGAATCCCGATTTTTTTACCCGAGACGGTGTTGAACATCGAGGACACGACCCGGTTCACGAACCGGGTCTTTTGGTATTCGTTCACTTTGATCAGTTGGTTCCAATAGTTCGCCACTCGGGTCAACCCGTTACACTCGCAAATGTAAATCAAGTTTAGAATGTCCTTTTGGAAACACGACCCGCCAAAACCGACGCTCGGGTTGAGAAACTTCGACCCGATTCTCGTGTCCATGCCCACCGCATGCGCCACCTCGGATACATCCGCACCGGTGGCCTCACAGAGTGCTGACATGGCATTAACGGACGAGATTCTCTGAGCCAAGAAGGCGTTAGCGGCTAGCTTCGACAGCTCAGCGGACCATAAATTCGAGCAAATGATCCTTTCTTGTGGGACCCAATTCGCGTAAACGGATTTCAAAGCCTCGACCGCCTTCTGCCCGTCGGGCGTTTCCCGCCCGCCGATGAGGACCCGGTCAGGGGTAAAAAGGTCATTTACTGCTGTCCCCTCAGCAAGAAACTCAGGGTTAGATAGAATCTGAAATTTGATCCCTTTGCTGTTGTGGGATAGAATCTTTTCGATCGCCTCGGCTGTTTTCACGGGGACCGTCGATTTCTCAACGACGATCTTGTCGGATTTCGCCACGTCAGCGATCATACGAGCCGCGGATTCCCAATAAGTGAGGTCAGCAGCTTTTCCGGCCCCTAGGCCTCGGGTTTTTGTGGGCGTGTTAACAGAGACGAAGATTATATCGGCTTCAAAAACGTGCTTTTCGACGTCGGTGCTGAAGATGAGATTTTTGCCTCGGCATTGGTTGACGATATCGTCGAGGCCGGGCTCGTAAATCGGTAAGTGATCACTGTTCCAAGCTGTGATTCGAGTGGCCGAAATATCGACAACGGCTACTTGGATAGAGGGGCATTTTAGGGCAATCACGGCCATTGTTGGGCCACCTACGTATCCAGCTCCAATGCAGCATATTTTCACCATTTTGGGTAAAGTTTTATGTATACAACCTGGATGAAATACATTCATTCAATGCAATGTAACATTTTGTTGTATATAAAAAAGGGTGAAAAAATGAACCAAGCTACTCGATACTTGATTCGAGCTCGATCGGTAAAAGCTCGGCTCGATAATTTACTAAACCAAGCTTGAAAAACTTTTTATGTTCGATAAATTTTGAAGCTTGGCTCGATCAGCAAAAAATAACAAAAACATGTACAAAATATTCAAACTGCTCGAGCTCGATTCGTGATCGGCTCGATTAAAGCTCGTTTGAGCTCGACTTGATGAACAATCAAACCAAGATCAAACACAATTTTCAAAGCTCGATTGTATTTCAAACAAACTTGAACACCTATGCATTCAGCTCGATTTCACCCATAAAGGTAATATAAGTTATATAGAACCTGGAAGAAATATTACAATATAGAGAACAGTGATTCAATGCAATATAACATATTATAGCTAGTACTGATCAAATGGAGGGATTTACAGTTTCACATGAACTTCATCAATCAAAGGTTGTATATATATATATATATATATATATATAAGTTAAAGAAAATATTTAATCATGTAATCAACCACAAACATATACAAAAATGCGCATAATTCATAGAGGAAAAGGGTTCATAATCATGCTAAAAAAATTCTTGCAACATAGGTAATTTGGAATGAAGAGTATTCTAACCTGTAGGAGATAGAGTAAATATGAGCTCCAAAGTTGAGTATTTTATGAGAACTATATAACTTTGATTATATAGTGATGAAATTAGAGTGAGATCTGAAGAAATGGGATTAATTCACAAACAAAGCAAAGTTCCAAAATCTTAAATTTATTTCTATTACTAATACTATTATTATATTTTGTAAGCAATTGGAAATGGAACATTTAACACGTTTCCAAGCTATACCTTTCAGTAACAAACAAGTGATGAGCTTAAACAGCTTTTCTCATGCAATTAAGTGACTTAAAAACCATTAAAAGTAAAGAAACCCTCTTTTATTGCGTAATTAATGGTTTGCTTAAATGGGAGATAATTGTTAAAGAGCTAAAGTATGCATGCCCATGAAAATAACTTATTAAACTTTATTGGAATAATACTCAACATATATGAAAATTAACTACACAATTTAAATTATTTGTAAATTGTAACATATGTAGACAAATACCAATATCAATTTTTTTGCAAATTTATCCCTTTTACAATATAATTATATTGCTCAGTCTCAACAAATTATGCAAATAAGAGAAATTATTTATTTTTTTATGACAAGGGAACCCGCAGCCGCTACCGTTAGGTGTGCACTGGGTAAACCCCGCTCTTGTGTAATAGCCTGCAAACCACACAAGAGAGGTAAACCAGCCTAGGTTGCCCATAGCTGACAGGCTCACAGTAGAGAAGGCAAATAGGCATTCCCTCATCAGGATTCGAACCCGTGACCAAGGCCACAACATTCACATGCCCTTACCAACTCTATCAGGGGTTGCCCCGCAAATAAGAGAAATTAATACAACAGATTGTATCAATCCCAATGTTACTAAAATGCAACAGAAACATCCTGAAAAGGTGATTTTTTTTTTCAATTAAACAAATGCAAAAGTTGGTGACATTTCATGTGAAATAAAGAATCATTTTTTAATTAGAGAATTAAAAGCCAAGAAAACTTTAGAACTGAGAAATAACGTGGTTTGGTTGGTGTAGAAAGCGTTGAGTGGGCTCAAAGGCAGACCATAAACAATATTTAATATAATTAGTTCACAATATATTTTTCTACGAAAATATATACTAGATTAATTTGAAGGCAAAACTGTTGACAGAATAACGTGTTGGTACCTGATAAAATGGCCTCAAAATCAGCAAGATAAAAATAAACGTACGTGAATTACACTCCTCTCCAACAGTGTGTTGTGTGTGAAAGGATATATGAAAAATTTATACTGAGAAAATGCATTATCACATTTATTTAGGGATAAATGCAAATAACCCCCACGTGAAATATTTTATTGGCGGAAAACCCCCTGTGAAAAAAATATAGGCTAAAAACCCCCTATGAAAATTTTAAACTGCATGAAACCTCCTGTGAAAAAAATATAGCATAAAACCCCTGTGAATTTTTCAAATTGCATGAAACCCCATGTGAAAAAAATATAACATAAAAATCCCTTGTAAAATTTTACCATTACGAAACATAACTACATTGAAAATTAATTGTTGGATAAAGTTTAATTAATATCCTAAAATTTGATTATTAGTACTATTAATTAATTTGTAAATTTAAAAAATTTACAGGGTGTTTTTAGGCTATATTTTTTTTCACAGGGGGTTTCATGCAATTTGAAAATTTCACAGGGGTTTTTAGCCAAAAATTTTTCACAAGGGGTTTTATGCAATTTAAAAATTTCACAGGGGGTTTTTAGCCTATATTTTTTTCATAGGGAGTTTTCAGCTAATAAAATATTTCACATGTGGGTTATTTGCATTTATCCCCACTTATTTAATACTTTATGAAATTGAATGAATGACACGTGTAAAATAATACACAGAGGATCCAAGTGAACCGTAAATGCTAATCAATGTGTCTCAATATTGTCAATTGAGTAGTGTAATTGATTTATATATTTCAATATTTGTTTATTACATTAAGGGGTTAATAAATTAATTTTGCTTACTTACTATTTACTAACAATATATTTAGGGATAATATCAATAATAATTTTTAAGATATTAAATTTATTTCTTTTTCATCTTTAAGGAAAATTTGTAATGTTATTGTCCCTAAAATTATATTGTCTCACTAAAATCATTTCCGGTCAAACCATTTTTCAGTTGGACTTTGATCCTCTCCTTCTTGTTTCTAACAAAAAAAAAGGTTGAAAAGATATGGCCAATTTGATGGCATATTCATTTTCGAGAATTTATTTTCATAATAAAAGCGAGAAAAAGTATGTTTAGAGATTATAAAATATGTGTTTAGATGAGTTCTTTTAGAGAAAAATTTGTAATGATTATAGTTGATGTGATATTTTTTTATTGTGAAAATTTGTTTGAAATGATAATTGAATATAATTTATAATAAATATTTTTAGTCAAATTCATTGATTTAAACATAAAAAATAGTCATAGTGGATCTTATTTTAAACGTTGCGTTGTTTTATATTAGAATATGTGATTAGTCTGATTTTTTTGAGTTGAAATATAGTCCAAAAAAACCTTTTAAATCAATGGAGTGAACTGTCAAATCATGAATAATCAAAATCATATTTCTCTTTTTTTTTTAAGAATTTCTTCAAAATTATCTAAAAGTTTGGGAGCTTATTTTGAAGAATTTTTTAAAACATACCAAATAATCGATATTTTCTCAGAACTTTTTACTTTGGAATTTTTTTGGGGGGTTGGAGTAGCATACCAATTGAGGCCATATTCCTGGATTTTCATAAGTAAAAACTAAATAAAATAAATTCTTTTAGTTCGTATTATTTTACTTATTATATAGGTATAAGTAATATCTAAATACAAACATAAAAATATAATACATTTTAATAATTGATTTCAAATAAATAAATCATTATTATTATATTTAATTATTATTATTTAGTTAATTTTTATATAATAAAATAAAAAACTAAACAATCCAAGCATACGCGCATGTGGAAGGAATATTTGGACTCAATCTTGAACATCAATGGTTAAATTTTTATGTATATATATATATATATAATTATATATAGTCGAAGACATGATACACAAAGAAATTAAAACTTATTCTAAATAAGAAACATAATAGTATCCCCAGACAATTAGAAAAATTCTAATATAAGTAAATCAAATTCCAAGCTAAAACCACATTGAAGTTAAAGTGATGATGAAACCACAAACAAGCCCTTTCGTCTTGGTGAAAGTGAAACTCACTATACATTTCGACATCTGCCTTTGCTCACTTTACTTCTCTATTCATTTGTATTTTGTATCAATTAGTCTCCACAAAAACCCATTCAAATCTCTCAATGGGCTTCAACCATCTTGTGTGGCACATTTCTCCTCACTAGAGAACATTCGCCTTGGTTAACCTATCTTGCTACCATCTTTTTTACACCAAGAACGTTTTAATTTTTTCTAATTCAAAAATGTATAAAATAAAATAAATTAATATAAACAAAAAAACAGAAAATGAATATTATAAAAAATATCAACTTTTTCTAATATCATTGGGAATACGATCAGACCCAACTCAATAAAAAAAAAATTATTGGGCCCAAGTCGGGTCTAGAGCCAATATTATATTCGGGCCTGGTTCATATTCACCCAATGTCACCACTATATTGAAGAAAAGCTGACAATCAAATGGATACAAGTTTCTACCATACTAAGGTCATCCATGTAGAAAGTGTTTATCGCCTGTGACTGAACCTATAGTTGCCAAAGCGGAAGTAGCAACTTCCAACAAATTTCGAGCGTATTCAATAATGGTAGAGTACTAGAGTGAAACACACACACACACACACACATATATATATATATATATATATATATATATATATATATATATCATAATTTTAAATTATTTCAATCAACAACTACAACCGCACATATTCTATCTTCATCCGCCAACAAAATTGCCTCACATAGAAGAATATAAGTTCATCATATAGAGGTAAGGTTTAGCTACAAGCACTCATTTTCACTCTTTTTTTTCTTGTAAAAAAGGATACATATCAAACATAGAATACTGGAGAAAGCGAAAGTATGAACAGAAAACCAAACATTTATACATCAATAAACATGGTAATTTACGTCAACCTGAGAGCCATTTCTTGAAGCAATGCCCTTTTCTGTGATGCATTAATAACCTGACTTGTTTCAGCATTCTCAAGAACATCAGCAATAATTGCTGCTGCATGACCAAGAGGCTCCTCTGCTGCTCTCTTCAACATAAAGGCCTGACAATTAATGAAGACGACAAAAACGAAAAAAAGAACAAGATTACATGGCAATCTAAAATAGTGTGCCTCTTGACACATGATCATTATGAGTTTGACCAGGTCTATGCGAAGAATAATAGGATACATATGTTAGAGGGTGTTTACGTGAGCATATAAGTTCTTCGGGAGATCTTATAAAATGCATAGGAGCTTATAAACCAATCCAATTGTTTGGAAAAACAATCTTGGGAATGAGTTCATAAGATCCAAAATAAAATGTTGAAGAGTTTACAAGCTCCATAAGAATAAGTCCGGAATCCTACTTATGTTCTAAGATCTTAATTAACCTCTTCAATTTTTTCATCTTTATTTACATAATTGTCATTACTTACACACTTTATAATCTTTGTGATCTTATTTTATCCTACCATAAGATAGTTCCTTTTTTTTACTGATAAGCGTGTTATATTGATCTCAAACTTCACAAGTATTCCAATCATATCCTTCTTTTTAAATAAGAAAACATCTATAAGATTTTAGAGTTTATAAGATGTTCCGAATAAGCTTAGCCAAACACCCTCTCTTAGTCTACCTCCTGAAAGACTACCGGCTTTATTTAATATCCAATATTCCCAAGAATACAAGTTCAGTCAATTTCTTGGATGTATTCTCAACATTTTTTTGTCCGTTGGTTAGGTTCTTTTTCCCTTTTCGTATTCTCTATTCCCCCCTTTTGTTGGGGTGGGAGTTGGGTTAGGGTGGGGGTCTAGGGTGAGGGGAGAGACCTGTCCATGATGCGTGATGGTTAATGTACAAGGCTCTTGAAACCATGGTTCACCATCTACTTGAACCGGGAAACCAGCGAGGAGTTGTATCTTAATTGACTGCCCCTGTGCAAGCCGTCGTGCCCGTGATAGCCCCACCTGTCCACACACAAATTTTACCAAATTATATGTCATGGTCATATCTCATTTACGAGCCACAGTAATAATCAAAGTTGCAAATACTAATTTTTAACTCAAGAGAAAGACAGCATGTTGGTTCGATGAAAGCACAATCCATTCAAAACCTGGAAGATATCTCATTCAGGCGGCCTCAACCTAATTGTGCTTCCTTCAACACTTTCTTTTAGGACATGTATCTACTATATTATTATCCAAGTAAATGGATTTGAATATTCAATTAATAAAAGTTTCAGACTAATCAAGTTGACCACATTAACATAATGGGCCAAAGCAAAGCCAAGATACCTGAAGCTTCCCTAGGTGCCATGTGCCTGAAATGCTTACTACCTCGAGCACTTTGTCATGCATGGATTGAGGATCAAAATTTTCATAGCTCTCATCTTCATTTTGCCACAAATCAACGCCACCCATATAACTTCCGATATTAGCAACAAGGACACCCTCTGCATCCTACATAAAGGTTTATATATTCAGACAAACTTAGCATGAAGAAGAATAGATGAATTAATAACAGCAGCAAATATTAAAGCTTAAAAAGTTAATAATAGAACTTTTGGAGGAAGAATATTTGAAGTAAAAGGCATAACGAAAATAAATTCATAATAAATCCAGTTTATGAAATAATGTTACAGTTTATATCAAGCTTTCAAAACTATGTTGCACCAACCTCAGGAACCTCAACCTCTACACCATCAACCTCGACCCGTACTTGCCAAGGGAAGTCAGCAAATGTCCTATCCATGATACTCTTAGCACCTTCTCTTGCATAAAGAACTTTATTCATGAACTGCAACAAAACTGCAAGTTATTCCAGCTCTAACATAGTCCCAGGTTACCAATTTACCAACTCAGCATTTATAGCAGACAAATCCACAGCCTTGACAAGCAGCCAAATGGACACAAACTAGATTACATAAATGAAAAGTTAAATGGTTCTCATTTACACTGCCTTTCTGCAGAACTCGAAATGTTTTCCAAACTTTTTCTCCTATGGATGGACCAGTACAAATATTTAGGAGATCATGACAATCAGTATTATATACTTATGACACATTGACTTGAGTTTTAATGCGACAAGGAGATAGATATTTGGTATATTATGTGATATTTAGAAGAGAGTATTTAGCATGAAGTCTAGTAGAGTACCCAAATTTTAAATTTTGAACAGGACTTGCACAATCAAACATCCAATCCTGGACAGTTTCAAGCTAATTCCCATAGTTGCAGTGTAACACACGAAAAGAGAGCTAAGTTAAATTTGTTGATTGTAGAACAATAAGAAGATTAATTAAACTAAAGATAGTGAAGACAAGCTTGATACTCTTTCACATCAACTGCTAACAAACACTCTATGGAAAAATTTACATATTGCTTTAGCAGCCAATAGCCTTGGGGTGCAAGACTAAACAATTGATACATAGAAAACTGATGTGAGGCGGGATGTGGAACACAACGAAGACTTGGATGAAGGGGCGAAGATGGGTGAGTCGTTGCGGGTTTATGTCAGACGCAAGCAACGGGGTGGCACTAGCGGCTAAGGACACGGCGGGCTGAGCTTATTTTCCTTTATTGACTTATTGCTTATTTGCTTTATTAATAGTTACCTTTCTTAGTAGAAGTCCTTTCCTTACTCGTTTAGGAGTTTGGAAAATTTTGTTATCCTGTTAGTATATATACTGTTTGGGTTTTTTAGATGTTCATGAATTTTCTGGAATCGAATTGGAGCTTTGTCTTTGTGAGAAATACATTTATTCTTGAATTATCACCCTTCAAAAACACTCTCTAAGCTGCGCTGGGATCAATGGATTTGGATTTGGCAAGGGATTTGGAATGAATGGGTTTCAAACTCCTATTTGAAATTCATATACTTTGAAATCACGTGTTTGGGTGTACAAGGATTTCTAAAAGGATATCAAATTGTTGGATTCAAATCCATTGTTCTGCTAAAGATAAAATCCTAATCTTTTTACTTCATTTACTTTATAATTCTAGTTCTAAAGAATATAAGTTTTATTATTCTTTATCGATGATAATGACTGTGTACACTAAGAAAATTATATTAATACGATTCCAGTACGAATAGTAACAATTCAATATTACTAAAATATATTATTGTACACTAAAGTAATACTTAAAAATTATTATACTAACAACAAAATTATGATGATGAATTGGAGATCACACAAAGAAATTGGTCAAAAAATTATAATACACCTAAGCGGACAGAGATTTATTTACCAGGAAAAAAGAAGTCCCGAGTCCAATAAAATGAGAGAACAGGAAATTTTCGGTCACACTTCAGTTTTAGGAAAGAGAGGATTTCAAATGATATATTAGAGTCTTTCAGTAGATATGAAATTAGCCCTAAAAATGGGCTTGCTCAAAAGTTGATTTGAAATCAAATGATATATATTTTGGGCCAAACAACGAAGATGGATTTCGGCTTTGTGGATCTGAAATTCACAGGTTCTAAATCCATCCATCCAAATGGAGCCTAACTGAATGATACCAATGTATCAGACCTACTTACATGACATTCCTTAAGTGGCTCAATTATAGAAGTGACCTAAAAACTGAAATCCTACCAGCTGCTCCTCAAAATTTTGGTACAATCAATAATGGGAATAAAAGAACACGAAAACAACAAGAACCATAAAAGAATACTTGATGCACATCAACGCTTAGATTGTTTATATGACTATACACACCCACTTGTAACTGTATCTATATGTTGCAAACAATTTCCAGAATAAAGAAAACCTATGCCCCATATTCATATTACAGTCTTTCACAAAGGAAAAGGAAAACAAAAGACAGTCTATCAAATATCCCAAGCATATGATCAACATGGCCCTCACATATAATTAAGAGCATACATAGATGTCTATTTTTCAGAGGCTGCCTCTAGCAGCAGTAGTATTAATAACTGCATACCTGGTTGTAGAACTTCTCAGGATTCTCTTCTCTCAGATTATGGATTTCTAAAGCAACCTTTGCATCACATCCAACCCCTACAACAAAAGATAGTTCATTATACTAATGCAAAACGGTAATCTGTATATCTATAATTTTAGGGTTAATGTAGTCCCCAACTGAAATTCTTTGTTACATTAGATAGATAGATATATCCATTCAGAGCGGCCAAAGCCCCACCATTTACGTATATAAGCACACATACAAGATTCCAAGGAATATAATGCTCAAGACACGTTCTCTAACACAAAGATAACGTAAAACAAAGAGCTTCATAAACACTAGATAAGTCTAATCAGACCACCCAATGAGATTTAGCCTCACCCTAGTAACTTCAAATTGTACTAATTAGCCCTATTTTCAACAATAAGAATTTCCGGATCCATCACGAGAGAAATTCCCTATTTCTTCAATTATTATCTCTCATCATTATCAAGAACACAAGACAGAACAGATGGCCACCCTGTATGTTCTGACAAAAAAGAGCTGAAGAAACAAGTTACATTTAAGCTCATGTTTTGCACTATTTCATAGCATCTTCATCTTCCTAGCCACACCAGAGTATCTATTTAATATTTAATTCATAATAACAGTGATAATACAGCAACCAAGTTCGTATAAATTGTAAAAGCAAACTTCTTGTAAATCAGGATAGTTTTTTTTTCTTTAATGAAAAGATATTCATATGGAAGTGCCTTTTCGGTGGGCAGGAGAATTATATACAAAATATTCAATGCTTAAATGGGCAAATTACGGTTGTGACTTAATGGACAGGATTTGGGGGTGACGTTATACTTTGTTGGCAAAGTTCCATGTAGACCTAATTCTGGCTACACACAAATTTCTTGAAGCTCATGATTGAACATAGTTGGTTGATGAGTTCAATTTTCTTGCAAGTTAATCACATTAACATCTCATACTTGAAATGTACTTAACTGCTGAGATAGAATGTGGACTTAATTAGGTTCTGGGTGTATAAATTAAGTTGTCTCGGACTTAACTTGTTTTTCACAATTAATGCTTATGATTGCTTGATCATTAATTGTATAAAGTTGTGCATAGTTTAGTCCGAGAGGAGATAAACTACGGGGTGCATATTAAACACCACAATGTAAATTGACTAGAGATAGATTCAATTTCGTTGTGTGTGCTTTCTGTGAAAAGAGGGAATTCTAAAGATCACATATATGTGTTTTTGTTAATTCGATTCTCATCTATAGATAGATATAGAAAAATATTTACGAAGATAGAATTGTTATGCCAAGAGATTGCGTACTGAATAATTTTGGGGATTCCACATTAGTTTAAACAATCTAATAGTCTGGGGAAATAGAATTCGAAAACAAAAAACGTTATTGGTTAAATCATGTGCTTTAATCACTTTTCCCGTTTTTTTTAGTTCAGGTTTATTTGCTTTCGTTAGTCTAGTCACTATTAGTTAGTTTATTTTATTAAACGTCTTCCACCTCTATCAATTGATTTAACTAAGAACTAGGTGATATAGTAATTTCAGTTATTAAATACAATCAGAGAGAGAGAGGGAGAAGCGAGACATATTGAGAGAGAGAGAGAGAGGCAGCCTAACTTTTAGAAAGAGTGTGTCAGAACAGAGGGACAGCAAGACAGAAGATAAGTTGGAGTGTTAACCTGGCCAAGAAACGTTTTGGCCAATAATTTTCAACTTTTCTCGCCACAAATTATAGAAACCAAACACAATCTCTCCAATATTATGGCCAAAATGAGCCCAAAGACATATCCAAAAATTACAGTCGCCTTTCTATCCTACAAGCATTAATCAAAAATAAGGAGTAGAAGTTCAAAATGCTGCTCCTCACATGTCAAGAAGCTTTAAACGTGGCCACTAATGAAAGGAAATATAATCAGATAAAGTTTGGGATTACCATGACATTTCCAAATGTGAGTCAGGGTAGACTTTAAAGGACTGTACGTGTGAGCTATCAACAATACTTCCAGGAAAACAAACCCCCACCCCACCCCCACACACACACAAAAAAAAAAGAGGAAGAACCATCACCAAGGGCAGGGGGATAAGAAATAGATAGAACTCATTAAATCCACAAATTAGGAAATGAAAACGAGACCGAGAAATGTTGGATCTGCAAGATGGTTAACCATTTCGATCAAGAAATTTTGGATTGCAACTGACATTGCCCACTTGAACAAACATAAAGCTAACTGGGGCCTGAGAACAGTGTTTTGAAGGAAGAACCTTTTTCAAGGACACATTAATTAATGCATATAATCTTTGCAAAATGGATGCACAAGTTGTCAATAAGAACTGTATGTCTGAACTAAAAGCGCCAATAAGTAACGATCTTAACATACCAAGATAATTATTCAAGAATTTTGGGGACTGGATTGCTTTTCCCTGCTGGTTTGAGATCGATACCTTCCATCTGTCCAGAATGGTAACTGCAGCATGCTCTATGTGATCCAAAAGTGTGCACAGTCCTCCTTGCCTTTCAACTGAGCCCAGGCCACCTCCCCAAGAAAGAACACGAGCCAAATCATTTCCAGTTCCTGCAGGAAGGATGGCCACTGGTGGAGGAGAAACAAAATTTTGTTTGTCTATGGCATTCAGTACCCAGCCAACAGTGCCATCTCCACCACAGACGAGAATTCGGAAATGGGACACCCTTCTAAATAAATAAAGGCCAGCTTCCGGGCCTTGTTTTGAGCTTAATTCAACAACCTAAAATGAGCCACAAAATTTCAGCAGCAATAATAAGATACAATCCAGTAAATTAACTAGGAAGTATTAACACCATGAAGACAAGTAATAAGATATAAGCCCAAGGAGTCACTCCTAATTATCAAAAACGATTTGCTATCATTGCACTAAAACTGTAAACATGTGAACAGAAGCACCCTAAATGATTGCCACTTTACCCGCATCCCCACCACCACCAAAAACGCGACCATGCACACACATTCCTGATTTGAGCAGCATAAAGCAACTAAAGTTAAAGTTATATGCTACCCTTTGACAGTAGGTCGTGCTTAACTTTTAAGTTTATGCGTGATTCTGTTTTTAAACAACTCAACCTTGTATTACTTGAATAATCAATAACACAGAAATACGATAATTCAACAAATAACAAATTGCATCAGCAAGTGCATGTGTCACTGACACATGCCATGACTCCCTCTCCCCATGCAGGCAAGTGTTGATTCGGATATTACATGTTCTAAAAGTCGGTGGATATAATAACATAGTTTCCGTGAAGAAAATTCAGGTCACAAAAATATGCCCTCAGAGCCATAAAGGAACATTTAAGATTTTTCATCCATAATTATGATATATTTCTTAATTTTTAAGCTCAAATATCCTAACTCGACACCATATCTCATGATTGCATGTACATTGAAAGGCATACGGTGCAGAAATCCAAATAGACATTACCGATCAGCCTCTACTAACTAATAGTCAGTTAATATGGCACCTAAATCAGAAGCTTCTGTAATAACAGCTCTGACCTGTACAGGATTCAAAAGAATATTCAGTCTCTGCCTGAGCGTGCTTCCTCGTTGAGCTCCACTCTTTTTGTTGATAAACACTAACAGGGGCCTTGCCTCTGGAGGCAGATCAGCCAATTCATATTTCTGTTTCATGCTTATTAACTGCAGCTCGTCCTTTTGATTAATTGATGAGCTTCTTTTGAGACTGGGTGCCTTTTCCACCATTTTTGCTTCTCCATGTTGATCCACCTCCTCTGTACAGCCATTATACTTTTCTTCTATTCTAGAAGAACCATTAACAGTTTGATTGACCTCTCCAGCAATTTCACTGGACACATCACTCATATTACTATTATTAGCCGTATCACCAGAAGCCTCATTTCCATGTTTATGCTTCTTGAAACTTTGACTTCTGATGCTAGCACGCACAGAAGATGCAATCTCATTGGCTCCATGAGTGATGGTACTCAGAAACCCACCAGACGAGTTCCTATTCAATTGCTTAACATATAGAGGTGATAAGATAAGTCTTTTAAAAGGGCCCAAATCACAAACATCACCTGTTTCATTAAACATCATTCCGTGACAGTCAACATGTACTAGGCGCTGACACCATAAGCAACACCATATTGGGGACCCTCCAAGAAAAGAACTACTACATGGCTCTTCACAGTAGCTACAGAATGAAGATTCATCCAGTTGATCTGTTACCTCTGTCCACCGTACTGCCCATTGATGCATCATGTGGTCATAACCAAACATCGATACACACTTACAGTCTTTTTGAGCAGTCGAGGAACAACCCAAGTGAGCTGCCGCACCACATATGCTGCAGCAGTGGATGAAACTTTCTGAAGCCACCATCGGGCTAAGAGATTGAGAAGGTGAAACAGACTTTAAGCATACACAACAATTAAAACTTTTGCCTCGAGTAACAGATTCCAAGACCCAAGTATGAGGAGCCAATGCAACCTTGTTCCTCGTTTTTGGATTTTTCTTTGACCTTGCTATGGCTTTCATCCAACTTAAATTAATATTTCTTCTCCACTGGAAAGCCGTATAGAAAATAGTCAAGATTCCTATTAAACCGGCAATGAAGCAAGATATAATAAACAGATAAGATTCTCCCATTTCGGATGAATATTTACTTATCGAACTGGGAAGAAGAGCATCAAATTCTCTGTAGCCATCCATTGTTTAGAATCTAGTTTCCAACATTCTGATCGCGCATATATAAGCAAACTAGCTCATCCACTCTAAATGAGGTCAAAGAAAGCTTGCACATACTTTTATAGGCCCTCTAAATTCGTTATCAATTGCTAGAACTGCAACATAATATTTCTTATAAAAACATCAAATGAAGTCCGCACTTGTTCAAAACGCCCCCTATCAACCTTATTATGACGCTTTCTTTGGATGTTAGATGGTGCAACTATATTTCTACGTTTTGAGCAACCACTGACCTCCTAAAATCTTGTAAGGCTCCTTAACTCTGAGAATACTTAGATATAAACACCTTCAAATCTGAGGAACCTGCCATATGAAAAATGCATGTATTAAAACCTTAACAACAAAATCAACGAGAACTTGTAACAACAGAAAACAGTGCACAAAGATCCAAATACATGAAATATTCACATGGGAACAATCAAGACTGTATCGTACATGCCCTTTAATAATACCACGTAAAATTCAGAAGTCTTTGATTAGGACAAGTTCTCGCAATTTTGTACATGTTTATAACATAGATTAGTAATGGAAATGTCATTACTGACACATGAATATACGTTTGACTTCGCCATTAACCACAAAAGAATCACTAACATGTTAGAGAGCTTGTTACATGCAGTATATTCATGTTATCTCTAAAACATGATGAGACAAACCATGTTTAATCTACTGAACAACAACATATTAGTTGACTTTCAAGATTCGTTGAGAAAACAAAGAGGATGATTTTGCCTCAATGAGTTACAAGAAGAGATGGAGTTGCATAAATCAAACTGTGGCTGGTACAAATATCATGGTAGAGTAAATGCCCAAGTACTAGTCATCATTGTAACAAAATCTTTGCAGCTGCCCTTGTGCTATCTAATCTATATACTAGCAATATCATTAATTCGGTTGAACAATTATACTTCTGTTAACAATGTTGTAGCAACAGTTGGAAGCTGAATAATTCTACACTAAATGAATGTGGCAATGAATCACGATAAACCTCAGTTCAGTAAAGTAAATTACATGATCAATATATTTTCACATCTTTTCATAGGAAGTTCGTAACACGCAACATTAGCCTCATATTTCCTAAATTAAAAGGATTATTGGCAACAATCTAGAGTTCATATATACAAATTCGTATTTTACCAGGATATCGTATTAGGCATTTCTTTTTTCCATTTTTGGGTTCGAAACAATGAAGAAAGTTAGGGTGCAGTAACTGCCAGAGCGAGTAGATGAACTATGTGAATTCAAATTTCAACTAATCTATTGTTTTAAATAATTTGTGGAGAACATAATCATTATTTCCAGAACTTTCAGAATTTTGAACTGCACTTTGAGTATATGTCCTGACCATTAAATACTTCATTGGTAGTTCCAATAGTATGAAAATGCGAAAAAAGCAGATCCCAGGGGAGAATTGCCAAACATCCTTTTATCCATTTTCATGTTCCTGGTTAAAGTGCAACATAATTTCACACCAAATAATACCGTACAATGTTTGAAGAAAATAAATAAATAAATTCCTAAAAGAAATGTCGATCCCCTCCATTCATACTCCTATTCAAGGTGAGATCCAACCGAAACAGATGAAAATAGAATAAAATTCTGCTGAAACAATTATCACCAACTTACCTGCAAGCAATATCTGAAAAACGCAGTAACACACGATAAATTCAAAATAAATATTTTCTTTTTTAACAATTCTTACACCAACAAATACATTTCAAACAGAGTTTGATTAACTCAACTCAACGTGTATCACAGGAAAGAAAAAAAAAGCAAAATGCGATTATACAACACAACACAATCAATTGTTAAAATCAGCCTACAATTTCACATTAGGATCGAGTGCGAATGAAGAAAAACATCGTCATTCCTAACTTATACACCAATTTTAATCCACAAAAAACGACAATTATTTCGCGTTATTCATCAAAACAAAGCACCAGAAGAAAATCACATGGAATAGAGAAAACTTACGAATAGATCGAAGGACACGCTGGTGAAGCAAAGAAACCCTAGCCGAAATATAAAAAACAGACTCCTTCTCCAGTAATCAAATAATCAATCAATAAAAAGGCGATTCTAATTCATCTTTAGCATCAAATTATTGTCTGTACCAATATTATATATATATATATATCAAACTTTGATTAGTGCGTATTTTGTATACAATTTTTGGAGATTCTGCAGCATCGAGATTCTCCTTGAAGAAGAGAGAGAAAGAGAGAGAAGGGATCTCTGGATGAACACGTGGCAAAAGATAAATGCGTTAAAGTGATGTGGGTCCCACAGTTGCCACTACATGAAAAACGACAGTTGAGACGCTCTTTTCTGAAATTTGACCCCCCCTGTCACGTGTTGATCACGTGGCTTATAAGATTGATTTTTGGAGCTGTTGTCTGTTGGGTTTTCTTTGCTGTGTTAAATATATAGGTCAATTACATTTGCTACCATATCCGGTCCAATGGTATGGATAAAATGAGTCGAGTCGAGTCAAATGCATAGGTGTTCAAATTTGTTTGAACTATAATTGAGCTTTGAGAATTATGTTTGGACTTGATTTATTTGTTCTTCGAGTCGAGCTCAAACGACCTTTAATCGAGTCGAACTCGAGTAGTTTGGATATTTTGTATATGTTTTTGTTATTTTTTGATAATTGAGCCGAGGTCAAATTGAGCTTCAAAATTTATCAAACATAAAAAATTGTTCAATTCTATATCGTTCAAAACCCTTTATCGAAAAAAAAAAAATGGTATGATGCACCATTGGATAGGACTGAAAATTAAAAAATAATGTATATATGAGTACATTCAATACAAGCCTATCTAGATGAATATGATCTATAAGAAAGACATGTAGATAATTAACAAAGATCATATCGATCTTAAACTCATTGAACCTAGAGCTTCAACTTCTAGTATCTCTAGTTTTCTTATTAGAAATCATGGTGAGGTAAAAAGAGGAAAAGTTAGATTAGCAATCAATTATCAATGTATCAATACGATACTAGAATTAGATGATTACTATATCCCAAGCATAAAGCAATTAAATGATTGCATCAAAGGAGCTAAAGTATTTTTAAAGTTCAATTGTAAATCTGAATTCTACAAAACTAAGTTGAAAAACAAATTTACGGAATATACATCGTTTTCAACACCACGAGGACAATATATTTGGAACGTGCTACCCATCCCAGATATACCAGATAAATTGATAATTCGTTTAAAATTTATTCTGAATTTATGTTTGTTTGTATTAATGATATTCTCATTGCGGACACATTAAACTTTTAGAAATTTTTTCCAAATGCGTGCCATATGGAATGATTAGTATTTTCTAAAAAGAAAGTAATTATGGTATCAATAAGGTGAGTTTTTGGAATTCATATTGAAAGCAAGTATTGAGCTTCAGCACATCATGGAGAAAATTCGTAATTTTTTGATATTCCAAAATATAAAAAATAATTTCAGAGTTTTTGGAAATAGTTAGGGTTGGTTGGTATACTCGTCTCAGATAATTTTTTTCATGATAAAAACGAGAATAAAAATTTTAAGAATAAGAAATGTGGTTTGAGAAGAGAGTTTGGATGAGTTTTTTTTCTTAGAAAAATATGTAATGATTATAGTTGATGTGATATGTTTTTTGTTGTAAGAAATTAGTTTGAATTTATATTTATATATAAGTTTTATTAACAATTTTTAGTAAAACTCATCAATTTAAACATCAAAAAATATTTACAATGGATCTTATTTTAAATGCCTCGTCATTTTGCATTAGAATATGTAATTAATTTAATTTTTAGAGTCAAAATATAGTCCAAAAAACCTTATTTTTATTTGTAATGATAACTGTCAAATCATGAATAGTAAAATTTATTTTTTCTTTTTTTTACAAGATTTTCTCGAAATAATCTTTAATTTTGAAAGATTTTTTTAACAAAAATCTCGTGAGATGTCAAACAATTGAATTTTTTTATGAGATTTTTTACTTTGGAATAAATTTTTTGGGAGAAAGCTTGCCAACCAATTGAGGCCTAAAATTTTGCAGGTATATATCTTTATTGAAATCTTGAGAAATACGAAAAGATTTTCTATCTTTTTAAAAAGAAGTAGAAAGTTGAAATGGAAATGAAAATGGAAATGAGAAGAAATTTACATTTGGAAGAGGATCTTTCACCTCTTTAAACAAATTGCCTAAACCCGCAATTTGTCAATATAATGATAATCTAATAGTTTAAATGATGCTAATGACTTTCATTGGGCAACAATATTAATGAAAGAAACTAATACAAGAGAAGAACTTTATAGATATACTGGTAAATTGTTCACAAAACAACAAGCCACACTTTGACATATTAATGGAATGGAAGGCATTTAAAAATAACCATTATTTCTATTGGAAAATGAATTTATTTTAAAAATTGATAATACGAATCTTAAAGCCTTTTTTAAATTAGAATCTAAAATAGGAAATGATCCTATTATGAGATGACAAGCTAAATGTTAGGCTCCATTTGTTTGATAGAGAATATAATCTTAAATGGAAATTAAATTTTCGGTAATTTAATTACTAGAAATCTGATTCAATTAATAGCGTTTGGTTGTTTACAAAAAATTGGGTAAGGAAATAGATTTTATTCCCTTCTTATGTTTGGTTTAAACACATATATGTAATAAGAAATCCAAAATTAAAGACTTTGACCTAACTACTCTTATTTCAAACAATATTTTTATATTCTAATTATGAATTTTCAACCATGAATATTTGATATTATATATATATATATATTTGTGGATGTACACACACACACACATATATATATATTAATTTGGTTAAATAATCAAAAATAAATAAAATATCATTTTGGTTCAATTGCATTATCCTCTTTTAGATAAATGATATAATTAAATTGGACATGTTTATTCTTCATTTACATATTGTTTGACTTTTAGAAGAAAAAAAATACATAAATGGAATTTTCATATAACATACAAATATAATTCTTTAAGTCAAAAACATATTATTCTTAATATATAAAATACATTAATCATATGTGGCCAACAACCATCTCAAATGTACTATCACAAAATTCATATAACATTTTTTAATTTCATTCAATAAATAAATATCAAATAAAATGTAATCACGGTTTATTTTGACAATAAAAATATTCCAAATAAATTAAAAATACTAAACTATTACACTATAAATAATAAAAGTGCAACTTAAATGAAATGCATAAAAATAACATTTTTTGTTGATTTTGTATTACATTTGACATATGGGTAGTGAAGACATTAGAATATAGAATTTATGATTACATTTATATAATAATCACAATACCTCAATAATTAAGGCATTATGATTCCTTCTTTTGGGAGGAGTATCCTATATTTTTAGAAATTAGCTTACATTCCATAATAATGAAAAAAAAATTACCAATCAATGTTATTTAATTTTTGGGAATCATACACCTTATTTAAATTTCATTACCTGAAAAACAAACGAAGCCTTCGTGTTATTATTTTGATATTATTATTGTGAAATCTAATGAGAATATTATTAGTAGATTTCTTGACAAGATATGGAAGCGTCTGAAGTAAATTATATTATAACAAGATATAGGCATCTCATGAATAATCTTGAGGACTTAATAAGAATTTTGGACAACTTTCAGTTAGCATTGATGACATATACGAGTTGATTTGGTCACTATCCGGAATACAAGCAGCAGTATATTGCAAGTCTCGGGGTCTATGTGAGATATTATATGTCTCGGGTCTATGTGAGATACATTGCAAGAACCACTTTAAAAAGCATCCACTTCGGTGATGACTAGAGAAGTAAGAGAGCATAGACCCTCTAAAGTTTAGAGTACATGGCTTTATGCTCATAGTGATATTCAAATAGTACTTGCACAAGTCTCATATCAGACTCTGATGAAGGGAAACAATTGAACAACAAGAAATAAAATCTCAAGTTGCTTCGAGTTAACCCAAGACCTCTAGGATAAAAGTGGGAAAGATTAGTCTTCGGCATAGACAAACACCTTTGAGGTAATACTAATGAAATTAATTTACATAAACACAGGTTTACAAAAGCTCATTGGCAAAACTTTTGTAAACATAAGGGATAAATCTCTCATTAATACATCACGAAAATGTTTCATTAATTTACATAAACACAGGTTTACAAAAGCTCATTGGCAAAACTTTTGTAAACATAAAGGGATAAATCTCTCATTAATACATCACGAAAATGTTTCATAATGTTGATGCTCGAAGTATTAAAACCTGACAAAGTCCGCAAATGGTATGACTTTAGGACCTTGCCTCAATATATTCAATAAGCTTTCTGGAAATTTTAAAACTATTGGAATGGATCAACAGAGAATATTTTGGAGATAAATATTTTATCAATAACTCCAAAAATTGCAAGAAATGAGATCTCATCCACCATTTCATTTTATGAAACTACAAAGATCCGATATGACGACCTTGAATAGAGTTAAGGTCAAACCAATAGAAACACAATTGGTAATTTCAATCAATAAAGATGAAATTACTACTCGTATGGCTGGGGTTTTTGAGTTTGTCTGATTGAGATGAACAAAGTTACATGTCAATTTAATTTTTTTTCTAACAAAATAAATGGATAATTTCTATGAAATTTGATGACATTAAAAAGTATCAAATTTGCAGAAAACCTTTTCGAACAGAAAATAACGTGAATTTGGAAAAATAAGCTATCTGCAATGAAGAGCACAATGAAAAAGGCATGCAATATGATGCATGTTGGTCAATGAAATGATCGCATATGCTCAAGTTGCAAGTTTCAGGACAAACCTTTATTAGTAATAAGGATCACGGTTATAAAAAAGAAAGCGGAACCCAAACATGATAAGGGTAATATAACAAGTTATCTAAGGTGTTTTGATAAACCTTTGTAGAAATTCAAATTTAATAATGTACAAATGCAAATCTAGTTAGGTTATCCTCAAGGTAAATTTGCAATTTTTAAAATGTAATTTTGTACTCAATGAGTGATTTATGTAAGATAAAAAATGAAAGACAATAGTTGGCAAAAGGAATGGTGAACAACTGTGAAAGACAAGATAGATGACGAACGTAATGGCGTAATCAAAATAAAGACAAGTTATGCGCGACAAAAACAAAATGAATGATGCAAGCCATATCGTCAGCCACGACTTTCGAGCTAATGTCAAATAAAATCAAAAGTGTATACATAAGCAAATAAAATGAGTTTGGAATCCCGTTTGGAGTCTGCTGAAGGCTTTCAAAAGGGAAGTAAGGAAATAGATGAAAATATTAGAAAATTGCTCAAACTCTCCTCAATACAATTTATTTCCAAGTTCATAGTCTATACAACTAAGTCAACAGTCTTTTAAGAATAAAAATTATTTTCTTGCAAGTGTATGGGGATTTTCTATGTAATTATAATTTTATTCATTTCAAAAATCAATTGGGCTTTCATACTTAAATTCCTCTAAGGTAAAAATCAAAATAGGGATGTGTTTGGTATTGTTGAAAGAGCTAAGTACCTACGAGCTAGTATATGCGATCGTGTGGTTGGATCTGGTCATAAAAACGAGGATTTGGATAACCAGTTAGAGCACTCGCAATGGTAAGCCCTTATCCTTGGATTTTTCACATTTTCCTATACGCCAATTCATATCCCTCCAAAATAAGAAGCCCCATAAATTTTTACTTACAATGGCAAAGCCCTTCTGTTGGACCCACAATGCCACGTCATCTTCCACCATGTATTCCTTTAAATTTAATAGAATATATACATAACTATGAAAAAATTATTATCATATTATATTTTTATACATTATTGTAAACTTAGTTTAATTATTATTATTTATTTAATATAATTTTTTTATTATTCTCAAATAATAAATAGAATTTATTATAGGTATTGTTATTTTAGTAAAAAAAAAAGTATAGACAAAAATTATAATTTTTTTAATAAAAACGAATTATAAAAAATAATAGTGTAATGAGGTATATATAGATAAAATTTCTTATAATTAAAAAATAAATTATAATAATAATAAATTGCATGAAATCAACCGTTGGGGCTGATTGCATGTGCAAAAATTAATTGCACATTTTGTAATTAAAGAATAAAAACAAAAAAATAATAATTAAATTAAAATTAAAAAAGAATGCTGACTCGTATTCTGGAGGGGCTGCACCAAAATCCCCATTGTAGCTAAAAATCCCCCAAAAAGCCCCATGAAAAGCCCCCATTGTGAGTGCTTCTTATACGGTGGTCAAAAGGATTATGAGTGTCTAGTTTTATTTCCAAAGTATGTTGGTTTGATACATGGTTGTTGAACAAATTTGTATTAAGTAATAAGTTAAAGGACGAAAAAGTATAATCTTTCCTTATTATTATCACATTTTTTTGAAAATTCTATTAATTTGGACGTAATCATAACAACAAAACTTCATACATTTCAAATTGACATGTTAAAGAACTATTGAAATTCAAACATAAAAAACCAAATCTACCATTGAAAATTAAGTTTAGGGACAGAATATGTATTAATTTTCATGATAGAAAGTGTAGAGTGTAGATTTAGAACTAGGAACATAATATTAACTTTAAATTGAGATTAGGAATTCATTGCTAACTTGCCTATAAAATAAAATAAAACTATATTTTCCCGCCATACAAAACGAACCATATAATTGCAATTATAATTAAATCTGGCAACCAAGCGCGCCTCTAATTTGACCTTCCCGCCATTTAACTCTATACATTTCCCGCCTTTATACACCACATTATAGTATAACATTCAGAAAATTGACAATTAATTGATTTATATTTATCTTCAATCAAAGTAATACCTCACTTCTCCCCTTGCTGCACCGCCGCGCCGCGCCGCCGCTCAAGAGATGCCAAACATCGCCGTACATCGCTCATCTCTTGTAGCAGATCCGACTGCTCAGATTGGAGGCGCCACCACTCCTTCAAAACGCAAACTAAGATCCAATTCTGATTTATCAAATGCATCGCCATTGCGCAAATCTCCTCGATTGTGTTCTCAAGGAAGCCCTACTAGTCCCCTCAAAGGCAATGTGAGCCACGTTCATTCGCTTGTTTTTTGTCTGAATATAATTGGTTTGAAGTATAATTAGGGCTAATTGATATACGTTTGTATCCTGATGCACTGTTCTGTTTAAGGACCGATACTTAGTAAAGTGCAATGTTGTATGCGTTTCTTACATTTACATTTTTTTGGGAGTTGGATGCTGTTCTAGTTGTTCAATCTCTTTACATGAATTGGAAATGGGAATTATTAATTTTGATTACTAAGTCGCGAAGTGGATTTCTATGGCTAACATTAGTTCTTGTGCACAATTTAGGTAAAGGTAACTGAGAAATGCATGAAACCTTCCATGGTTTTATGTAGATTGCCACTAGAAAAGAGGTTGTCCGAGACTTGTCTGGAAAAACCAACATGGGATCCAAAAGGCAAGTTTTATTTATTTGACAACAATATTTTATTAGCATATCTACATGTGGTTTAGACCTTGTTAATGTGCAATGTATATAATTTATTTGGCATTCTTTAATTATTCAATGGTGATTTGGATGCTAGTAGATATGGAGCAGTTGAGAGCAGTTAAGGAGGCCCTACATGTATCGACTGCCCCAATGACTGTTGTGTGCCGAGAAGATGAGCAAAACAGAATCTTGGATTTCTGCAAGAAATGTGTCAAGCAAGAGAAAGCTGGGAGTTTGTATATTTGTGGGTTACCAGGGACTGGAAAGTCATTGTCAATGGAAAAAGTGAAAGAGATTCTCATCAATTGGACAAATGAGGTATGGAAAGTATTGTTTATATGCACTCTATTGTTTGAGGCTGAAGTAATCAATGGTTTTTCTCTCTTGGCTAATAACAAAATTCCATATTTTCACTTACCTGGGAATCAGGAAGGCATGCAGTCACCAGATATATTATCCATCAATTGCACTTCTCTTACAAATACCAGTGAGATTTTCAGCAAGGTATAAACAATTCTATGGATTTATATAATTGAAACCAAGAAAGACCGAATATGTTAACATACTGTGTCTTTCCAGATTCTTGGACAAAATCATCCACAGAAGAAACACAATGGTTCTACATCATCATTGCAGCTTCTCCACAACCTTTACACTCAGAAGCAACCACCTGGCATGAAGATGACGTAAGTTAAAAAATTTAAAATCTTGTTCTTAAGTCATAATAAAACTCTCGATGTAGAGAGAAAGCTTCATAGATCGCATCACAAATGCTTGGTGTGCTTCAGTCAGAAAGACTTTCTAATTTCTGATTCTACTGTTCCTTATACACCATAAATTATTTTAATTACTTCAATAATGGTCCACAGATTAGTAATAGCTGATGAGTTGGATTATTTGATTACTAAAGACCGAGCTGTGCTTCATGATCTTTTCATGCTAACAATGATGCCATTCTCCAAGTGTATTTTGCTAGGTATGTATAATGGCATTCATAAGGTTCAAATTGTTTAACCTTTCATCTTGTTAATTGGTGTTAATCTCTTCACCTTGTCTTTACAGGGATTGCTAATGCTATTGACTTAGCTGATAGGTTTATTCCGAAACTGCAGTCTTTAAATTGTGAGTCCTTGTTTTCCTCGTCATGGCATATTTCGATATCTGCTAATGTTATTCATACTTGGCTGCACTTGTTTGTTCAGGGAACAGAGTTGAAACTACTCCTCAGTGATGTTTTATGTACTTCCTTAGAATCAATTATCTTGAAGATCCATTTAGACATGCTTTTTATCATTGTACCTTACCGAAAGAGATGAATGTATATATTCCTGGATCTTGATAATTTTTCTGATACTAATGAATATTTCTTGACAATTTTCTTGCTGTTTCCATTCCCCCCACTAATAGTTCTCTATGGTTAATAGTTTCCTTGGTAGTCTATCCTTGTAGTCCTGTACTTTGGAGAATATACTTCCATACAGTTTTATAGCTTCAATGTGATTTTTTTTTTCTGTGTCTCATCAAGTAGGTTTTATAGCTCAGTTATCTCATCTTTTTCTCTCCAAGCACTTAGAGTTGACATTCAGCCATCTTATTCTCTGAGAGTTCTCTTTTTTCTCTTCTAGGCAAACCTATGGTGATAACATTTCGTGCATACTCCAAGGATCAGATCATCAGTATTATTCAAGAGAGACTACGGGTAAGCCTTTAACTCTCATGTAAGTAGATATGCAGGTTAGTTGCTTTATTCGAGTATTGTTAGAATCATAAGAATTCACCTATCAATATAACTGAGACATTAGAGTTGATGTAAAGACTGAGGCAATACTTTGAAAAAGAAAGCAAAAGAAAAGAAAATTTTAAATGACCGTTTTAGTTTTGCCTCCGAAATGCATCTAAAGAAGCATACACAGATTTCATATTTCTTAAAATCTTTTAGTGGACAAATTCCTTTGTCATTCTAATCTGGCTGCTAATTCTTCAGGCACTTCCTTACATTGTCTTCCAGCCACAAGCAGTAGAACTCTGCGCTAGGGTGAGTTCAATTTCATTTTTTGCTGAACACAAAATTATTTAGTTGTCTTAGCTATTTAGTAAAACTAGTATCTTGCCTGGTTTTCCTTAGTGTTCTACTTCGAACATCATGCACTGAAGTCTAATTTGACATGTCTAAGAACTTTTCTTATTGCGGTGCTTCTATTACTACAGAGAGTTGCTGCTGCATCTGGAGATATGAGGAAGGCTCTTTCAGTTTGCAGGTTGATATTTTAATTCTTACATTCACTAATTTCTTTTTCTTTTAGAAAAAAGCAACACATATTTATATAGTATCATGTTCTTGTTAGATAATGGGTGGCCAACTATCAAAACAATGTTATGCTTTTGTCCACATTGAATATAGTGTATCAAGAGTTTTTCCGTGTTATGTTTTAGGAGTGCAATTGAGATCCAAGAAGCCGAGAGAAGAGATCTTACCAGCAACCTCAGTTTGTCACAACCAGAGAAGATCAAAGATCAACAGAAGCCTGTGGTTTGTGATATGATGACAAATCAAGTAAATGACATGGTAAGCATTATATGATGGTCACCTTTTATAACTTCCAATTTTCTATATAGAAATGTTAAGGAACTCCGTGATCAAGATTGTTTCTTGGTAACTTCATGTAGCATTTATTTCATCATTTTTTCAGTCTATATTTTGTAGCGTGAATGCGTTTCATTTGCACGGAATTATGCTTCCATAAAAAAAAATCCATTTTTGCCTATATTATGCTTCACTTAAGGTTATGATTTTATCTTAAAACTACAAACTCAGGTGGCCTTCAAGATTTTTTTTAGATCAAAAGTTATTTGTCTCTAAGATTAAGAAGTAGCATATATAAATTTAGGCAAAAGGTAAAGATGAATTTGTAACCAACCTTGCACTTGAGTGCTAAGCTTAATTTTATCTGTCCAAGAAGTATGTTTTGTGTTGACTAGTGCAAGAACATGCTTCCCTTTATGATGACAAATAAACCTATTTTACCTGGAATATATTCCTATACTTGAATGCATATGCATTTATGGCGAACAGTCAGGCTCTTGCCAACTTTACCGCGATACTCATCATTATACCGAATAAAAGATCCATTCATGGTTTATTTTTTATATTGCCCTTGTATGTCTTAATTAACAACACACACTCAGACTCTTTTCCAGGTCGTATATGAGCTCTAATCACTTTTTATTTATGCTAACAGTAGTCTCATAAGGTTCAAATATTGTTGTAGGTGAGGATAGATCATGTTGCTGCTGCATTATCAAAGACATTTAAGTCGCCAGTAGTAGACACTATTCAGTCTCTGCCACAACATCAACAGGTAAGATTTAATTGTTAAAGTCTTCAAGGTACAACGTTATTGTAGTTGTATAATTTGATGCATAGAGATTGGAAATCCTTTTGATTTCATGTTTTGAATCTCAAGTCAATCAAAAGTTGCCAATGTATAGATGGCTCCGCCAATTTTTTTTTTTCATTTTCTATATCCATATAGATACACATATTTTTCCTTTCTGATTTTCAATATTTGAATGTTATTTGTCAGATTATACTTTGCTCTGCGGTGAAGTATTTCCGAGGGGGAAAGAAGGATACAACTCTTGGCGAGGTATAATTTTTCTTCTTTATGAGTTTTGCGCAAACATATAAACTTTCATATAGTAAAATTAATGAAAACCACTCTCCGGCTGCAGCTGAACAAATTTTACGTGGATGTATGTAAATCAACTTCAATCCCACCCGTTGGCATTGTGGAACTTTCAAATATGTGTAGAGTGCTCGATGACCAGGTTAGACTTATTTTTATAGATAATGTTGATCCATGAAACATTATTTACTTTCTGATTCCTTATTACAATAAAAATACAAAAAATGACTGAATGAGCTTATCAAGATATGGTCAAATTGCAGGGAATTCTCAAATTAGGACAATCACGAGAAGATAAATTAAGAAGAGTGACGTTAAAGGTCGATGGTGCAGACATTGTCTTTGCGCTGCAGGTTTGAAAATTCTTTCAATGCTTTTTTGTTCTTTAAGTTATATCTTCTGTTATTATGTGTTAATAAGAAGGCAATTTTATTAATATGAACTTTGCTTGGTAGGGAGTTCGTTTCTTTCGGAACTGCCTGCAATGATTTTGTTAAGGACTTGCGGTTAATTCTATGGATTAAACCAAATCAAGGAGATAAGGTTAGTAAACTACACAACTCTAATTTAATATACTTTTGTGAGCATTGCACAAGTTTTAGCTCATATCTTTTATGTGTTTCGAAACAGGCAAAGCCAGCTGATTAAGGTTGTGATATTCGAGATGTTCCAACTGCTGAAGCGGGATCAAACAGTAAACGTATCTGCTATACATAATAAATATCAAAGGCATTATGTATGTAAACAAAACATACCTAGTCTAAGAGAAAAAGAACCAAGATATTGTATGCATTTGAATTAACAATTTATTTTTTATAGTGAAGAATGAAGATAGAAATAGTATTTGATTTCCATGGTCTGAAAATTTTGTGATCGAATTAAAATTAATATTGCCCTTCTATTAATCCAATATTTATTTGATTTATATTAATCTTGTAAACGTCCTTAAGATACCAAATATCTATTAATTAGTAGAGTTTGCTTTTTTATTTTGAACCGTTAGACTTGGTAAGAAGTTGAGAAGTTAGAACTTTCTCATGTGATTGTGAAATAGCATAAGAGGTAGCTGTTTTCATTGATATGTTTGCCAGAAAGTTGCAGAATAATAGTTTTCTTTACAAATTAAATTACATGAGACATTCATTTGTACAAGTTGATACTTGTTCGATGTAAGTAATCAGTCTTATATAGCTGGAAAATTAGAGTATTGTAAAATTTGAAAATATTTACTAGTTATTTCTGATCTTTTTATACAAATGTGAGATGGGCCTATTGCTTAATCAATGGGAATGGCGCCAATCCTACCAAAACTAAAGAAAAATGGAAATTTTTTACATACACAAGTAACACAACCCATTTACAGAAATTAATATACAATAAAACATAATAAAAATATTTGACTGGTTTTTATATTGAATATATATTTTTATTATTTATTATTGTATCTTGGTGTATGCTACTAAATTTCATATTGAATGTATGTAAGAATTTTCCAAAAAAGCTTGTCTTCACTTTTCCATGATGAAAAGTTCACAAGGAACCAAAACAGATTGGATTTGATGCATTAATATTATAATATAGTTTCTATGAACCTCCAAAATAAAACAGCAACAATAGGATAAGAAATTTATTTATATAACATTTTTTTTTCATATATTTTGATTTTCTAGACTTTCACTTCTTTCAGTTGGATGATTGGGTATTCTGTCAAGGCTGAATACATAATTCAACTAGGATTTGTTTTTTCGTGTCACCAATTTTGGTCCCACCCCATAATCTATATAAATTATTGAATGTGTATATAATAATTTCATAAAATATAAGTATAACATAGAAAAATACACTACTAAAGTATGGAGTTTTGTATCAAGTTTAATGAAATACGGAGTAAATTTTATTTATTCTTAACATAAAAAAACATTTAACAATTTCAAATTAAGGTGTTGCAATAAACAATCACATTGCAAGAAAAGTTCTATTATTAGTATTGATTCACATATATATAACAAATAATATTTTTTTTCATTTGGTCATAATTTTATAATTACGATTGTTTTTCAATACTTATATTTAATGATGATGAATGAATTGAAAATACCGAATATATTTTGTAAATTAGTTAATTAAGGTCCAATCAACATCTTATTTATAAAGTTGGGGTTCTCTCAATGTTCCTACAACACAAGTGATAAAAAAACACGTACTTAGTGATCTAGAAAGAGCTGAAGCTAGAAGAATGTCATCCACATGAGCATCGAATGGCGGAGCATAGTTGAATACTATGATCCTAATTACAAGGTAATGAACTTAGGACATTTATTAGAATTATGGGTTCTAGTATGAGGTTGACAATGACCTTGGATATAGATATAGATATAGATATAGAGTATAGATATAGATTGATATTATGGCAGTTCATAATGTCTTCCGATGCAATCATATAACATTAGTGCTGAGAGCGCATACTCGATTAATCTAGAATACCTAGTTTTGGAGGCTATTGCCCCATAAGTGACGAGTTATAATGCATAAAAATAGTATGTCCTGCAAGATTAATTCCACGTTAAAAACATTGAATTTCAATATAAAATTTATACTTTATATTTTCCTATTTTTTAATTTCTCATGTTTTAATATTCTTGCCAAATTCATAGTTATTTTTCCAATAATATTTTTAACAAATAGCATTAAAAAAATAGAAAATGATAGAGTGAAAAGAGGACAAAAAATCAAATCTAATTCTCAACTACAATTTAGCCAAAAAGAAAATTAAATAAAGCCGAATAAGTAGATAGTAGTTCGTTGGTTAAACCACCACATTGAATTGGACTTATGGAGGGAAAAACCACAACACTTAAAACGCCGTCGTTTCACTTCCTTTGTTCATATCGCCTCTTTCTCTCTCTCATTCTCTTTGTTTCTTCTGCTGTTCAGTCTTCAATTTTATCGCCCATTTTTGGCTACAAAAGCTTCTATATCTTCCTCTACATTAATTTCTCATTTTTTCGTACCCAAATTCCATCGAATTATTGTCATCCATGGCTTCTTTTAGTGTTCCTTGCCCCAAGGTTTCGCCTATGTTGGCCTCATCATCGGATTCGATCCAGACCCCGTATCGTGTTGCTTCGTTTCCTCGATCCGAGTGGAGATCGGATGCCGCATCAAAAATGGCTCAACTCCAGGTTTTTGCTTCTGTTTTCATATATGAGATCGTTTTTGTTTTTAGGAATTGTTAGATTATAAGTTATCAATGGAAATCTACAGATTGAGATTTGAGATAGATCAGTAATTTGAAACGATTCTCCTGGCAATGTGGATATTCATTATGTTGGTGGAATATTTTATTTTTCTTGCTTGTGACAAATTTTGTTGCTTTTAGACGCAGTGTATTGTTCTCCTATATCCTATATATATATATGTGTGTGTAAGTGTATATTAGTTATCTGCTATAGATATTGGACACTATAACTGGAAGCTTTGGTTCTGTTGTTGTGCGTTATGTATATATGTCGGTTGTGATCGATTTTGGCTGGATAATTAAATTATTTGAGAAAAAATCAAAAAGGTCTCACAAGTTTCTAACTGGTTTAATGGTTCAATGATTACTGGTATTTTAATGCTTGATATGTATGGTTGTTTTTCGAACTCTTTAGATTTCGAGATGACCTAAACTTAATTCCAATTATTTGTGAGAAAATTGATTTGTTTATGTACGAAGCCAAGATGGTTATCTGAGTTTCAGATTCACAACAATAGCATTATCTTAATGTTGTCCAATTAAATATATGGAATTCAGATAGCTGAGTAAGCAGGAGATGGAAATACCGGATATCCTCATCTCGGTTTTGTCACATGTCCATTAACATATTTGGGTGCTGCTAAAAAGTACTTCCCATAGGTTTGAAGTTGCTAGAGGAAATAAACATAGATGTTTCATGTGTAAATACTAATCAACTTCTATTTCAACATGCTAAAATGCCCTATTTTTCAGCTGGGGTGTAGCCGAAGCCAATCAGATGTCTTTAAGTTGTGTGCTCAGCTAAAGGAGGTAAGATGAATAAGGTTTCCTTGTAATTAAATGTTTCATTGAATTTGTGCTAACATTATTCTCTACTTTAACAAGGTTTCTGTTGACAAAATATCAAATTCCACTCCAGCTATAGAGACAGTGCCGATCATAAAATCTGAAGACGAATATGAAGTCCCAGATCAATCATCTTTTTCAACTTTTATGACCCAAGTTGCAGATCTCGTCAAGTATGTACAACACTTTGCATAAATCATCTAATTACTATCTGACTCGATCTTGAAAATGAAATAGTTTTACTTGACATGGCCAGGCTTGTAGATTCAAGAGAAATTGTGGAGTTGCAGCTAAAGCAAATGGATTGTGAAGTTCTTATTAGGAAAAAGGAAGCACTGCCACAGCCATCAGTTTCAGCTCCAGTTATTTTCACACCGCCCCCTTCTTACCAGACTATGATGCCACCACAAACACCTCCTGCAGGTGTACCTGCTCCAGCTTCATCCCCCACACCACCCGCACCAACAAAACCAAAATCGTCACATCCCCCATTCAAATGTCCAATGGCGGGAAACTTTTATCGCTCTCCTGCTCCTGGTGCACCTGCTTTTGTGAAGGTTAATCCTTTAAAATAATTCGGTCTAGTATAATTTTATAAAATCGGAATTTGATAAAGTATGTGAAAAAATAAAAAAAAAATTCCTTCACTTTTGGTCGGGCATACCCGCTCAATATACCCGCCGGGTAAATGACCGGGTCGGGTCATGGTCGGGTAGAAAATATTTCTACGGGCATTGTGCGGGTCTGGGCCGGGTACGGGCATTGCCTGCCCGTTGACAGGCCTACATTAATGCATATTATGTTTCTATTTGCATCTACACATGAAAATTGCAAGTTCTTAATTAAATGGTCCCATTTTTCTGTTGTGCACAGCTGGGCCATGGAATGTCACCTCTTGTCAATGTTTATTCTTTCTTCATCTGTTGCAAGATTGCTCAAATTTGAAACTTTACTTCATCCATTTATCGAATCCAGATTATCATTAACATGCTGAAATCAGTTTTACTTGGAATTAGAAGTGAATGCTTTTAATGATAACCATGCTTATCCTATGAAAGGCTTCTACAAGCGTCTTTACAGAAGGAAAGCAAAAAGGATAGTTTAGCACTTTGAGGTGATTTTGAGGGATGCTGTGTGACGAGGACACCGCTCACAGTTTTCACATTTCCCTTTCCATTTTCTAAAACTTTTTTGTGATGCAGAATATTTAGAATGTTTTGTTCAATAACACTTTGTTGTTTGAGATCGCAAAGCAAACGTTAGGAATCACCACCTTTCTTTGTCGGTTTTCCAGGTAGGGGATAAGGTGCAAAAAGGACAAGTAATATGCATTATTGAGGCCATGAAACTGATGAATGAAATTGAGGTAAGTTTCCAATCCCTGACCGTTATTCTCTTGCTATACTTTCAGTGGTCGATATATCTTCATGATAAATTTACTGAATGTTGAATTTGAGAAGAATCTTGAATGAGGTGATTCAGTCAGATGAGTTGCCAAATAACTTATTATTAAGCTCGTAGTGTTACGTTTTATTGTTTAACTCTTTCTACATTTCTAGCACGTGCAATATTGATACAGAAATTTTGAGAAAAGTGAACCAAGCGAGAGCTTTAGTACGTTTGTTTTCTGTGACGAAAGTAGAAATCCAATATACTTGGATAGAAACTTGGAATCCTATTATAGTAACTGTGATGTAATTCCTAAAAGTATTTCAACGCTATTTAAAGCAAAGCAACTTCCAAATTTAGTTGAGCATATTCGCTTCTATAACTTTTTACACATCTAATATATGGAACCTATTCTATGTGGATGATGTAGGCTTACATATAACTCCTTTGGTATGTATTAATAATTTTCAGGCTGATCAGTCTGGGACTGTTATTGAGATACTTGCAGATGATGGTAAACCAGTCAGCGTGGATACGGTAACTTTCCTTTTCCCACTTCCATTTCACTTTCATATTATACATCGAAATCTTTATTTGGTATATAATAGATAATATCAGTTCCAATGGAGCTTCAATTTGCTTCTGCATTTGTGCCTTTCTGTATTAGTTCTGTTCATAACTTCTTGTGTCTCTCTCTGCAGCCATTATTTATCATTGAGCCTTGATGAACACCATGTCATGTACCCCAAAGAACGATCATCGAAGCTATAAATTATCAGAATTGGAATTTTGTTTATTGGCCTTTTTCATGTCAAAAGAGAAAGAAAGGAAAGAGTTATTGGCCTTCTCTTGAAACATATTATTACATTAGGTAAACGAATGTTCTCGATTCGAAGTAATATTATTTGTGTGATGATAATAATAATACAATTTTCTACAACAAGATGCATATGTGTATCTTTAAGTACTTTGATGTTCTTATCCTATCATGTTATTATCAAAACATCTAACAATAAAATTGATAATAGTATCTATTTTTATGATATTATGCAAGTTATTCAAATAATACTTAATGTATACAATAAATTTGCACGCTGAAAATCAACTATACAAAAAAATTTACGAATGAAATATATATTTATAAATTAAGAAATGAGGTTATAATATCTATTTCTATTCCTCTGGTCCGTCCTTCAAGACTATTGAATCGAATGTGGGAGTAGATTTGTTAGGCAGCAAGGTGCGAGACCCGTATTGGTTTACGAGAGGTGCAAGAAGCATGGATAGAAGTGAAGGTTCAATCCAGTTAGGATTCTTTAGTTCCAGTAGCAGTTAGGAGTCTTTAAGTTCCAGTAGCAGTTAGGAGTCTTTAAGTTCCAGTAGTTTTATTAATTTGTCATCAGCAGAACTTTTAGTTGTTTTGGAGTCCTTTTTTATTAAGGTTTGTTAATAGACTCTTATATATAGGATACGAACAATCTTATTTTTATAATCAATAAAGTATTGAAGTTTTGGGAAGCTTAAAGCTTTGGCAAGTAATTCCGGTGAATTATTTGATTGTTAGTTGTTAATTAATTATGAATCTGTCAACTCCCATCAATTTGGTCCGAATTGCATGATTTCTAAAACCGCGCCATCATGCCAACCACCCGTGCTAGCAGCGACCAGCGTTTAGATCGCCTGGAGGCTGATCAGGCTGAGATGAAGGCCGAACTGGGGCAACTGAGAACCGAATACCAAACCACTACCGCTGATCAGAAGGTTGGTCACATCAACGTTCGAAATCAGCTATCTGAACTGACCCGAACCATGAATCAAGTGATGCAGATGATGCGTGCTACAATGCCTGCAGCACCCTCGCCGGCACCAGATTCCTCCGCGGCCCCTGCGGCATCCCAATTTGTGGACAATGGGACAGGCGAGCAGGCAACTACAACTCGTCATTGTCTGGCCCGCCCTTGCTCCCCACGTTCGATGGCACCGACCCCGCTGGGTGGCTGGCCCGAGCTACCCAATAATTTATCATCCACACACACCAATAAAGCACCGTGTTTATGTCATACTAGTGGCAATGGAGGGGCTGCCCTTTATTGGTTCTCGTGGCTCCACTCCCGCAAACCGTACATGTCTGGCCCGAATTCATACAAGCCCTCATCCTCCGTTTTGACAATCGATTCAAGGGCAGCCCATTCGAGCGATTCGCAGATATCCAACAAACCGGACTGTGGATGATTATGTCACAGTATTTATCCTACTCGCCAGCCAAGTTCCTGGCCTCACCGATGCACACTACCTAGGGTACTTTATGAAGGGCTTGATGGACGAAATCCGTAGTCCCCTACGACTGCTACGCCCACAGGACTTAGACACCACAATGGAGTTGGCCTGAGATATCGAGGATAATAATACGGTGTTAGGGACTAGCCGGGACTGCCGGGCCCCGCACACCCCAGGACCCCGCACAACTGGATTTATGCGACCCACACCTACAACCAACACAATGCCTTTGGTGGGGAGCCACTCGGTTCGCCCCCCGATCGAACACCTCGACAAATCAACTTTAGCCAGTCAACTGGTCACACCCCCATTCAACGATTTTCCCCTCAGGAATCAGCTACCTTCATGCAAAAGGGTTGTGTTTCCGTTGCTAAAAACCATACACACCGACCCACAAATACCCTTTCAAACAACTGCGGGTTATGATAGCTGAGGAAGGGGAAACTCTCGACCTCAAGTGACTATTTTTTATGAACTTCGGCAAGACGAAGAATCGATGGTTGAGGCACATGATCCATCGGATGTAGATGCCGCAACACCAATTTTTTCCATGGCCGAAATCTCGGGACCATGCACGACGTGTCTACACGGAATCTTAAATGGATAGACATTAACGATCCTAATTGACAGCGGAGCTAGCCACAACTTCATCTCCAGTAAACTTATACTCGTGTTGGGACTATGACCACAACCAACCGGACACTTTGGGGTACAACTAGGGGACGGGCGATGCATGGAGTCGGAGGGCATCTTTTGCTATTTATCCATTCACCTAGCATCCTGTGTTGTAACCGCCGACTGTTATGTGTTTCTGCTTGGCGGGGTAGACCACATCTAGGGAGTTACGTGGCTTGCCACGCTCGGCGACGTCAAGATTAATTGGCAAACCATGACTATGAAATTTACGAACGGGTCAAATATCGTGCAAATCCGGCATTGGATCGCAGCCCGATGGACTCCAAACCTTACTAAAAATACGAGATGCGGAATTCCTGGGGATTTTATGCGAGGGTACCACACTACTATTATTATAATAATAATAATTATTAACTACATTTACTAACAAATACTTTCTGTTAGAAAGTGTATAAAGCGTGTTTAGCTTTATTAGTTGTTAGTTGATATATTGTGGGTGTTATAAACAGTAGCTATATAAGGAAGGATATCTGGCTTTCCTTTTTTAGAATAATTAGATATCTCTTTGTTTTGTATAATCGTTTTTCATCTTCAATGAATAAAATCTGTTTTCTTCTTCAAGTTTAACATGGCACCAGAGCCATTGTCGATCGATCTTTAATCAGGAGTTCTTCGATTTCTTCCGCTCGCATTCTGATTCGTTTCTCAGCCCTGTCGAATTAGGGTTCCTTTCTTGAATCTGCAAGATGACTTCAGAAACTCCTTCAGAAACCCCTTCTACAACAATAACAACTGCACAATCGCCGATCGATTTCAATGATCCGCTCTACCTTCACCCCTCCGATTCACCTAACATCGATCTGGTGACCGAAACCTTAAAGGGGAGTGACAATTACAAAGTGTGGAGCAGGGAAATGTTGAATGCCCTTGAAGCCTAAAATAAATTGGGCTTCATTAATGGTACGTGCAAGAAACCTGATTCCGATTCTCCTCTTTTCTTCCAATGGAAGCGCTGTAATGCCCTAGTCAAGTCGTGGATTACGCGATCCTTATCCAGAGAATTGGTTCACGGAGTTGTTTACTGTGAATCTGTTGACATTATTTGGAGAGATTTGAAGGAACGGTTCGACAAGATCAATGGGGCACGCATGTATTCACTCTACCGGCAGATCAATACTATATCACAGGGATCCAATTCTGTGACTGATTACTATTCAAGATTAAGGCAATTATGGGATGAATATGAGTCCCTAATTCCCTCGCCCTCTGTTATTGTGACTAAAGAGTATACGGAGTTTTGCCAACAGTTAAAGATGATGACGTTCCTTATGGGGCTAAATGAGTGTTATAGCAACACTCGGTCACAAATCTTGATGATGTCTCCGCTTCCGTCTCATAATCAAGTGTTCTCAATTGTATGCAATGAAGAAACTCAACGAAATATTGGAGTTCAAGATTCTACATCCTTACTGTCCAATGCCTCCAATAAGGCGAATTCTGTGGACAAACCACCGGTTATATGTGATCATTGCCATCTACCGGGGCATATTAAAGATAATTGCTACAAAATTATTGGTTATCCTCCGAATAGAGGGGGTCGAAGAGGTGGAAGAAGGGGAGGCAGAGGGTACAATCAAGGCAGAGGAAATGTAAACTCTTCCTACATGATTAATGCTGGTCCTAATAATGGTGGCTCGCATACACCTTCAGAGTCTACAGGGCAAGATGGTACTCAGCAGTTACCTACTCTCACTCACCAACAGTATGCTCAGTTAATGAAGCTCATTGGAAACACTAACCATGATCAAGAAGCTGCTCAGACTACAACTGCAAATGTGGCAGGTATATGCACTAATCTGAGTAACACTAATATTAATATGGTCAATGATAAAACATGGATTATAGATACAGGGGCAAATCAGCATATAACCTATAATCTGGAACTCTTGGATCATAATATACAAAGTGTGCATAAACCTACATCTGTGAAATTACCCAATGGTAGCTGTAGTGCAGTGACTCATATTGGTAGTGTTACCTTAGATAATGACCTTATTATACACAATGTACTATATGCTCCTGATTTTCACTTTAACCTTCTGTCAGTATCTAAGTTAACTAGAGATAATCAGTGTGGCATTAGTTTCTATCCAAACTTTTGTTTGATTCAGGAAATATGCAGTGGATTGACAAAGAGGATTGGTAAACTCTCTAATGGATTATACTACCTGGAATCCAACACCAATGATTCTGTTCTTACTAGGCTGGTGGAGAGTAAACCTTCTGTCCATCATGTTTTTTGGCCTAATTCACATAATGTTTGTAATTTGAATAAAGCCACTTTGTGGCATTATAGATTAGGTCATATGGCTGCTTCCAGACTTAGTCTCTTACCTCAATTAGGAGTAGATTCTACTACTTCCTCTTTACTTTGTCCTGTATGCCCCCTGGCTAAACATTCAAGGAGTTCTTTTCCTATGAGTATGTCTAAATCCACTGTTGCTTTTCAGTTAATTCATGTTGATGTTTGGGGGCCCTATAAAGAACCCTCTTATAATCAGGAAAGGTACTTCATTACTATTGTGGATGATATGACTAGATATAGTTGGATTTTCTTAATGAAATTCAAGTCTGAAGTGCTTCATATTCTGAAAAAATTTATGTTATATGTTCAAAACCAACACAACAGTAAAGTCCAAATTATTAGAACTGACAATGCCTGGGATTTTTTCAGTCATGAATGTTCTGCTTTATTTGATTCTTTGGGTATGGTACATCAGAGTTCTTGTGTCTATACACCTCAACAAAATGGTGTTGTTGAGAGAAAACATCGACACATTTTAGATGTTGCTCGTGCTTTGAAATTTCATTCTAATATTCCCATAAAGTACTGGAGTGATTGTGTTTTAACATCTGTTTACCTTATCAATAGAACTCCCACTAAACTTTTGAATGGTCAAACTCCTTATTACATGTTATATAATAAAGTTCCAGATTTCAATCATCTTAGAGTTTTTGGTTCTCTATGTTATGTTAAAGTTTTACCTGTTCAAGACAAGTTTAGTGTAAGGAGTAAACCTTGTGTGTTGGTTGGGTATGCTGAAACTCAGAAAGGGTATAAATTACTTGATCTTCAAAATAAAACCTTTCTTGTTTCTAGGGATGTGATATTTTATGAAACTATCCTACCTTTTGCTGTTGAGCAGAACAAAGATAACAATTCTGAGAAATTTGTCACACAAAATCATCAAGAGTTTTATGAAGAGCTCATTCTTCCTTATAACAGTAAGCCTGCTTCTCAACAGCAACAGATTCAGTCTGAAAACAGTACCAATAATGATGGTGCAGAAAGTGAGAATGTCTCTGATTCTAGTCCTATAAATCACAATCAGAGTACTAATGAGTGTACCAGAAAGTCTTCTAGAATCAGTAAACCACCCTATTGGGCTAATGATTATCTATCTCCTTATCTACCTCACTCTAACATGTCACAATCTGTTGAGTATCCTTTGTCCAAGGTTATAAAGTATGATCATTTATCTGCTGAATATAAGGCCTTCCTATCTTCTATTGGTAATGAATCCATACCTAAAACATATACAGAGGCCTCTAAGGATAAGAAATGGCAGGTAGCTATGCAACATGAAATAGATGCTTTAGAATTGAACAAAACTTGGCATATTGTAACTCTTCCTCCAGGAAAGGTTCCTATAGGCAGTAGGTGGGTCTATACTATAAAATACAAAAGTGATGGTTCAGTGGATAGATATAAAGCTAGGCTTGTTGCAAAGGGGTTTAATCAAAAGGAGGGTATTGATTACACAGAAACATTTGCTCCTGTTGCAAAACATGTCACTGTGAGAATTATAGTGTCTCTAGCTGCTATTCATCATTGGCCTATTTTCCAAATGGATGTCACTAATGCATTTTTGCAGGGTGAATTAGAAGAGGATATCTATATGGATATACCTCCTGGTTTTGCACAACATGGTACAGGTAAGGTTTGTAAACTTGTTAAGTCCTTATATGGGCTTAAACAAGCACCTAGACAATGGAATCAGAAATTTACTACTGCTTTACATAAGTTTGGTTTTTCCCAATCTAAACATGATTATTCTCTGTTTATCAAATCAAAGGGGAGTGATATTACCATTTTACTTGTGTATGTTGATGATATTTTGATAACTGGGAATAATCTTACTTTGATTAATGAGTGTAAGCAGTATTTGGGGCTAACTTTTCATATGAAGGACTTGGGTGAATTAAGGTTTTTTCTTGGCATTGAGGTGGCAAGGTCATCTAAAGGTATATGCCTCAATCAAAGAAAGTATGTATTGGAATTGCTTGCTGACACTGGAATGCTTGGATGCAAACCAGCTCACACTCCAATGGAGCAGAATGCCAAGCTTACATCCTTTGAGTATGATCAGGTAACTGGGCAGAATACTAATGATTCTTTACTTGAGGATATTTCTCAATATCAAAAGTTGGTAGGCAAATTGATTTATTTATGCCTCACAAGACCTGACATTTCATATTCAGTTCAAGTTCTTACACAGTTTATGCATCAACCAAAAAAATCACATCTTGAAGCTGTGTTTAGAGTTTTACAGTATTTAAAAGGAAATCCAGGCCTTGGTATTTTGTTGTCTGCTCATAGTAAAATGCAGGTGAGGGCCTACTGTGATTCAGACTGGGCATCTTGCCCCATGTCCAGGAAGTCTGTTACAGGATTTGCTATACAAATTGGGGAGTCTTTGATCTCTTGGAAGACAAAAAAACAGAATGTGGTTTCTAGATCCTCAGCTGAAGCTGAGTACAGGGCCATAGCATCTACCACCTGTGAAGTTATTTGGATATTAGGAGTATTAAGAGATGTTGGAGTTCATATCAAGGACAGTGTGCAGCTTTTTTGTGACAGCAGCTCAGCTCTTCAGATTGCTTCTAATCCTGTGTATCACGAGCGTACCAAACATATAGAGGTAGATTGTCATTTTATTAGAGAGAAAATTCAACAAGGATTGATTGCTACTCAACATATCTCCTCCAAAAATCAACCTGCTGATGCATTAACTAAAGCATTGGGAAGAAGCCAGTTCGAGTATCTTATATCCAAGCTCGGTGTTTTCAATATCTTTCAAAACCAAGCTTGAAGGGGAGTGTTAGAAAGTGTATAAAGCGTGTTTAGCTTTATTAGTTGTTAGTTGATATATTGTGGGTGTTATAAACAGTAGCTATATAAGGAAGGATATCTGGCTTTCCTTTTTTAGAATAATTAGATATCTCTTTGTTTTGTATAATCGTTTTTCATCTTCAATGAATAAAATCTGTTTTCTTCTTCAAGTTTAACACTTTCAAAGTTACCTGAAAATTTTGGCATTTTGCTAAATCATATTCTACACAATAAATTTGTATATCTAAAATGAAAAACACAAAAATAGTGACAAATAAATCGTATATTGATTATTATAATGGAGTCTAAATTTTTATTTCTAATCTTCTTATTATTCCTTAGAACATATTGAATGTAGGAGCTCATTTTTCTTATTCGATTTTCTTCAATGTTGATTTGCATGTTTATAATGCTAATACGAGGACTTGACAACTTAATCTCGAATCAAATATATGATTTGTTGGATAAAAGTTGAAAGCTTCACGGTGGACTTGTAATTTGATCTCCCTTGAACCTGAATTTATCACATTATTTTGTATGTTTAGCACTGTAATTACAAATCAAACACTATTATTTGTTTAACTTTCTCAAGAACATTTCGCCTTGAATGTCATGAAACTACTTGAATTTGAAATTCAACTTTTTATAGAGATAATTTGATACGAATCTTGCCAAGATGGGTTGACTCGTTGCTGAATTTCCCAAGATCTGAATTTGCACACGAGTTGAATGGATGGATGGATATCCTTAACTCGAATGCGACTGCGAAATGAACCTCGGTACAGAAAACTCAATCCAATGAAGTCAATGAACATGAACCTCGAAACGAAATTATAATGACGCCATAAATGGGATGGAAAAGCCGTTTGATTAGTCGGAAATGAACGCCACAGATATAAAATTTGATAAGTTCAATAAACATTCTTGAAGAACGATGAGAGTTAAAACTCACAAATTTTACTGAAAATATTCTCTACCTTTATAGGCAAAGTTACAACAATTCTAATTTGGAAAGGAAACCTAATAGAAGTAGGACTCCTAATAGAAGTAGAAATCCTAATTTGGAAAGGAATCCTAATAGAAATAGGAATCCTAATTTAGAAAGGAATCCTAATAGAAATAGTATATCAATCCAAATAAATATTCTATCTTATCTAAACAACTAACTAAATCTATTGAAATCTAAAATATAAAAAGAATAAAAGATCTAAACAACTAACTAAATTTATTAAAATCTAAATATAAAAAAAATAAAATAAAAATATAATATCTCTAATAATATTCATATCATTCCCCTCCTCTTGAAGGGATTTGTCTTCAAATCCAAATCGTCATTTGTACGCAGTATCGTCGATGCGTTGTTGAAATTGGACACGATCACCATTACGATTTTGTACAGCCACTTGCTTTGGTTCACTCTTTTTCTTTACTCTCACTTGATCTTCATAAATTTGTTTAGGTGTTAGTGCAAACATCACTTATTCGTTCACTTTTGTTGCACCACTATTATTGACACATTGTAACTTGTATGGTCTAGGATGTTCCGAAAGAGATATGCCTAATTTTTCCACCATAAATGTGTTAGCGATATTTGGGAAATTATCACCATCATAGTCACATGACTTACCTTTTCTTCAACCACCTTCACGTGTTCGCTCAATATTCTTTTTGAAACCAAAGTCAATGCATCATGAGATATACACCCCTCACTCAAATCCTCCAATGATGGCATCTCATCGGTGTTGGAACCTTCATCGTCTTGGTTTTCATGATGGCGCGTCTCTTATTTGTGCTCTATCTTTGATTTTGGTGTGGCTTGCTGCTTAATCTTTTTTTCCATTGGTATGCTTCCCAAGCATGTTCCCAAGTATGTGTGTTTGGGTGAACACTACCTTTCCTCTTGAGTTGGCTCTCATACTGATCCTCTCATCGAGGTGCTCCACTTCAATTCTTATCCACCTTCTCATCTCAGCCTTTAGCCCATCAATGATGAACTTAATGTCCATCTGCAAATAATTTTTTTTTTTTGCGAATTATTGTTTTCAAATTCTTTTTTTGCGGAACGAGACCTGCACGTACGACAATTAACTAGATAGAATCTGAAAAAAAGCTAGAAAAAAATAAAAGAAAAAAAAATAAAAAATACTTTCTATTTGAAATAGAAAAGACTTCTACCTCAAATAGGAGATAACTGCTGTAAGGCTTTCCAGAAACTACGTGACAAATGTAGCTCTGATACCACCTAATACGAATCTTCCCAAGATGGGTTGACTCGTTGCGAAATTTCTCAAGATTTGAATTTGCACACGAGTTGAATGGATGGATGGATATCCTTAACCCGAATTCGACTGCAACAACGAACAGCGGTATAGAAACCTTAACCCGATGAAGTCAACGAACATAAATCTCAGAACGAAATTATGATGATGTCACAAACAAGATAGAAAAGATATTTACGAACGCCACAGATATAAAATCCGATAAGTTCAATAAACGTTCTTGAAGAACGACGAGAGTTACAACTCACAAATTTTACTGAAAATATTTTCTACCTTTATTAATGAAATTCATAGCCTTTTATATGCAAAATTACAAAAGTTCGAATTTGAAAAGGAAACCTAATAAGAGTAGGAATGCTAATAGAAATAGGAACTCTAATTTGGAAAAGAATCTTACTAGAAGTAAGAATCCTAATTTGGAAAGGAATCCCAAAAGAAATAATATATCAATCCAAATAAGTATTCTATCTTATCTAAACAACTATCTAAATCTATTGAAATCTAAAATATAAAAAGAATAAAAGATCTAAACACTAACTAAATCTATTAAAATTTAAAATATAAAAGAATAAAATAAAATATAATATTTCTAATAGTATTCATATCATAATTAGAAGTGCTTACTTCGTCTTTTTTAGTTTCAATTGAACTTCTGTTTATCGATTACGATCTTTCAATGACTATTTCTATATACTTGTAGGATGAACGAATCATAAGACATTTGTACTTTTTTGATAATTACAATTTTAATTTTGTATTTATTAAAAGATAATTTCAATAAATTTGGAGGTGATTACTTATTTAGAAGATAAGCCTAACAGAATTTGATCTCTTGTTTTTAATTTTAAAAAAACATCACTTGATTTTATATATTATTTGATAGGTCAACATATCAAATTCGCACAATTTAATTGGTTGCTAACTTTTTGACCGCAATACATAATTTGATTAGCTGAAACACCTCAATTTAACACGAATACCTCAATTTAACACACATGATTTGATTTGATTTGTCAATAACATAAATATTAAAATATCAGATAAATCAGTTATTTAATTTTAGAATCAAGTTTCATAAATTTCAAAATATAAAATAAAAGATTTAAATTAATACTAATATCATAATTTACATTTATCAATCATTTAATTAGATGTAAATTTGCTATGTGTACAGTTATTATCTACAATTGTCTTGAAAAAGTCCAAGATTTTATCGGATATGATAGATGATGATGACATGATCAATAAAAAGGTAAAAAATTGTTAAATAAGATAAATTTGATCCGTTGAAGAATTCACATTTTCTAAAACGCTTCTTGATTCTTTTAGTTAATAAAAAATATTACAACACGATAAAAAGTAATGTGGAAGTCAAGTAAATAGTAGTATTAATACAGCGGCTGCGAGTTTCTCTTGTCATCTAAAAAAAATAGTAGTACTAATAATTATAATTATTATAAAATTGTCATTATTGTAATCATCATCATCATCGGAGCCTAATGTTAGTAGCTTGTAGTAATTATGAATTTGGTTTCCAAATTAAGGGTTGTGACTCAAACAAATTCTAATAATATGAAGATATTCATATACTAACCAAATTTAAAATTTGAATATTTAAATCTACCTTATTTATTTTATGCATGGGTGAACTCTAAAAACCTACGTTTCTTAAAACATTTACGAATAAATACAACAGATTATGGAGTCTGAATTATTGACCACCTCTTCTTTCTCCTTCTGCAACAGTTTTCATGATGCCGGACAGAGGTATTTATGGAATCGAAGATGAATTACCCATTGGGTACCTATTTAGACCCACTGACGAAGAGCTGATGCGTTGTTACTTGAGCAATAAGGTTTACTGTAGATCTATTCCATCTCATATTATTAGAGAAAATGATGCATCTGAATTTTATGCACATCACCCTAACACTCTCGGTAATATAATTTTCTTTTCGTTATTCAATTGGGATTTTTTGAAATTATGGTTTAAATTTAAATACGCGAGTACTTTTTTAATGATCTTCTTATATGCTTCGGTATATTATATTGATGATCTTTTTTATAATTATATTTTTTTGGGTATAATTATTACGTTATTTTGGGAATTTTGAAATTTTGAAGGTATGATTTAGACGTAAGCATATATATATATATATATATGTCTATATATATATATATAGATTCGATAGCAAGATGTGTTATGTGTTTATATATATATATATATATATCTCAAAAAGGAGAATTTTGAAGTTATGATTTAGATGTAAGCATATATATATAGATAGATTCAATATTAGAGATGAAAATGAGTTGAGTCGAGCCAAATGTATAAGTGTTCAAATTTATTTGAATTACAATTGAGCTTTAAGAATTGTGTTTGAATTTGGTTTGATTGTTCATCGAGTCGAGCTCAAACGAGCTTTAATCGAGCCGATCAGAGTCGAGCTCGAGTAGTTTGAATATTTTGTACATATTTTTGTTACTTTTTGCTAATCGAGCTGAGTCCGAGTCGAGCTTTAAAATTTATCGAACAGAAAAAATTATTCAAGATTCGATAGCAAGATGTCTTATGTGTTTATATATATATATATATATCAAAAAACGAGAATTTTGAAGTTATGATTTAGATGTAAGCATATATATATAGATAGATCGATATTAGGGATGAAAATGAGTTGAGTCGAGCCAAACGCATAAGTGTTCAAATTTATTTGAATTACAATCGAGCTTTAAGAATTGTGTTTGTATTTTGTTTGATTGTTCATCGAGTCGAGCTCAAACGAGCTTTAATCAAGCCGATCACGAGTCGAGCTCGAGTAGTTTGAATATTTTGTACATATTTTTGTTACTTTTTGCAAATCGAGCCGAGTCCGAGTCGAGCTTTAAAATTTATCGATCAGAAAAAGTTATTCAAGATTCGATAGCAAGATGTCTTATGTGTTTATATATATATATGTATATCAAAAAACGAGAAATTTGAAGTTATGATTTAGATGTAAGCATATATATAGATAGATTCGATAATAGGGGTGAAAATGAGTCGAGTCGAGCCAAACGCATAAGTGTTCAAACTTGTTTGAATTACAATCGAGCTTTAAAAATTGTGTTTGAATTTGGTTTGATTGTTCATCGAGTCGAGCTCAAACGAGCTGTAATCGAGCCGATCACGAGTCGAGCTCGAGTAGTTTGAATATTTTTACATATTTTTGTTACTTTTTGCTAATCAATCCGAGTCCGAGTCGAGCTTTAAAATTTATCGATCAGAAAAAGTTATTCAAGATTCGATAGCAAGATGTCTTATGTGTTTATATATATATATATATGTATATCAAAAAACGAGAATTTTGAAGTTATGACTTAGATGTAAGCATATATATATAGATAGATTCGATAATAGGGGTGAAAATGAGTCGAGTCGAGCCAAACGCATAAGTGTTCAAACTTGTTTGAATTACAATCGAGCTTTAAAAACTGTGTTTGAATTTGGTTTGATTGTTCATCGAGTCGAGCTCAAACGAGCTTTAATCGTGCCGATCACGAGTCGAGCTCGAGTAGTTTGAATATTTTTACATATTTTTGTTACTTTTTGGCTTTTGCCTAATCGAGCCGAGTCCGAGTCGAGCTTTATCGAACAGAAAAAGTTATTCAAGATTCGATAGCAAGATGTCTTATGTGTTTATATATATATATATATATATATATCAAAAAACGAGAATTTTGAAGTTATGATTTAGATGTAAGCATATATATATAGATAGATTCGATAATAGGGGTGAAAATGAGCCGAGTCGAGCCAAATGCATAAGTGTTCAAACTTGTTTGAATTACAATCGAGCTTTAAAAATTGTGTTTGAATTTGGTTTGATTGTTCATTGAGTCGAGCTCAAACGAGCTTTAATCGATCCGATCATGAGTCAAGCTCGAGTAGTATGAATTTTTTGTACATATTTTTGTTACTTTTTGCTAATCGAGCCGAGCTTTAAAATTTGTCGAACAGAAAAAGTTGTTCAAGCTTGGTTTGGTAAAATGTCAAACCGAGCTTTTAGTGATCGAACTCGAATCGAGTATCGAACATCGAGTTAAATTTTCACCCCTATTCGATAGCAAGAGGTCTCATGTGTTTATATATATATATTAAAAAACGGCAACTTATGCCAAACTGTTACTGTGCTTCAAACCTAACGTTGTTCTTCTAATTTTGTCTAATTTATTTCTTTGTTTCGTAGTCAAATGTGATAAAAACGAAAGGGAACAATACTTCTTCGTTCATCACGACATTTACTTTCATGGAAAAATCGAAAAAGAACGAAAAAGAACGAATTGTCGGAGATGGGACCGGACTGTGGAGATCAACCGGGAACGAGCTTCCAATTTACAACTTGGATGGAAATACGATCGGATTTAAGATTCACTTTACTTTCTTTACTTATCTCGAAGATAAGCATAAACTGAAAAAAACACATTGGAGAATGGAAGATAAGCATAGATTGAAAAGAACACATTGGAGAATGGAAGAATATCGTTTGATAAACATTGAATTGAAAGATGATGAAGAGGTACTAATATAGATGATCAACAGGTACATTATATTAGTACGTTATAAATATAATTCATAAGCAAAACATGATAAAAAAAAAGGTTACATTTTATTCATGTATTTTTCTGATTTTGCAGATGGAGGATTGGGTGGTCGCAAGAATCACAAGAGGGACTGATTACACCTGAAGTTATTAAATCTTGTTGCTAAAATTGTTACCATCATCTTCATTCAGATTTAATTTCCATATCTTGGTTTAAAATGTCAAGATATTTTTTTATTGATCTGATATGAATAAGAGGTAATTCTTGGCTTCAAGAGAAATATATCGATAAATGAATAAAGTCTCGACGGCCGCAGCCTGCACCAAGCAAATGGATGGTTCCTTTCTACTTGTAAATATATTCCACTCTATTGTATAAGTTACAAGGGTTTATCGTATCGTTCTTATTGTATTGGTGATGACGTTTTTTTGGAATTTTTTGTTACAAAATTGTATTTTCTTTTGAGCAGTTAATAAATACACTTAATTTTTGTGGTTTTTAAAGACTGTTCTGTTCCATTGTGCTCTTCATCATCTGCTACTCTTTTCAAGCATGTTCTTCATCTACATCCCTACTGTGTCCACAAAAGTGACAAAATCTCTGCTGTACCAAATCAGCAAGTTCAATATATATATATATATATATACATATATATATATATACATATATATTATTCAAAGCAACATCAACTAAGCAAATGAAAAGTAAAACTGAAACAAAAATGCGTACACTAATTTACCAAAACAAGTGCACCTCCACCTAAATGATATGAAGACTTGTTAGCGTATTACATACGCTATTATACTTGTATACATATATCTCATCATATATATTGTTTTACACACTTTTGATATAATAAAGTGAATTCTTATACATTACACCCTAATAACTCTAACATGTATCAGTCAGGACACAATAATCCTGTGACCTTGTCTACAGCGCTTACAACATCACCACCTTCGGCCGACCACCCTGCTGCCTCCGGCGCCATGGCTGCCCCGCCGTCACTCTGATTCCGATGTGATTACATCCTCCTCCCTTCACCACCTTTCGGCCTTAACATGGGAATATTGCATTTTTGGTACATTAATGTGGCCTGCACGTTTGTTTTATACATTAATATTGGGTGGCAATTTGAATACACTAATGTGGAGTATGTCTGGCAATTGAAGTACAAATTTGGACGGAATATTCGATTTCTGATGGAATATTCGATTTAAGCTGGAATACTAATTAATTTTGACTAAAATTGGAGATTTTGACTAAAATTGGAGATTTTGACTAAATTTTGGGATTTTGACTTAAAATTGACCTATTTTGACCAAAATAAAGAGATTTTAACTTCTTTTTTTATTTTATTTTTTATTTAACTATTTATTAAACTTTTTCAATTTTTATATTGCCGCCGGCAGGCTGACACGTCGCCGCGCCGCCACCACCATTTTTTTATTTTTATTTTTTATTATTGAATCCTACAAACACTATTGAACATCCCTATCTTTTCATTTTATTAATTACATAAATACACGAAAAGGGTGATGATGGTGGTCGTGGATGGTGATGAAGATGAAGTTTTTTTTAATATTGGTAACATTGGTGGTGGTGGTGGTGGCGTCGGCGACGACGTGGTGGTTTAATAATTTTTGGCGGCCGGCGAATGTGGTGGTGGCGGTTGCGTGTTGGTGGTGGTCAAAATTGATGCTAAATGAAGAAGATAATATTAAAATAGGGTTTTGGGGCAAAATAGGTAAAATAGAATTTTATTCCATTTATAATAAGTCAAAATTGGTCAATCTCCCACCCCCCAAAAAAATCAGTTAATTAGCTCAATTTTTGTCAAAATAGTCAAAAATTCCCAATTTTGGTCAAAATCATCAAAAATTCCCAATTTTGGTAGAAATTCCCAAATTTAAAGTCAAAATCGAATATTCCAGCAGAAATCGAATATTTTGTCCAAGTTTGTACTTAAATTACCAGGCATACCCCACATTAGTGTACTCAAATTGTCACCCCCATATTAGTGTACCAAACAAACGTGCATGTCATATTAATGTACCAAAAATGCAATTTTTCCGTCTCAACATCAACCTCCATTTCAGTCGTCGGAACACTACCACCAGCCGCCGCCCTCCCTACACATGCTGTCGCCGACATTTCCCTTATCACCACCGTTCAACACCTTATTTTTCTTTCAACTCACACCCAAAACATTGTCACTATTGTCTCCTCACAAAACCATAACGCACCCAACCTTGAACCACCGCTGCAGCCACACTTGCCGCCGCCGCCCATAGCTGCCACCGCCCCCGTCCCTAACACTAATGACATCAACCTAGCCACCACCACTACCAACTCGTGGGGACGCGTACAAACAGTAGCATTAAAACTTGGATGCACAATACTGTGTCTCAATACATTTTGTTATTAGTTTACTCATTACCAACCTCACGTGATATATTGTTGGCCCTCGAAACTCGCTTCATACAACAATCTCGAGCCAACAACTGCAATATACACGTGAATTTTCACTATTCAAAAAGGTCCACTATCCTGTGATGCTTATATTTCCAAAATACAGCAACTTGCAAATAACTTACAAGCCGTCAAATCTCTGGTATCTCACGCTGATCTTGTTGTCCAAACCCTTTATAACCTTCCCTAAGAATATGACTCATTCATCACATCCATTATGATGTACTCTTCTATCCCTTCCTTTGATGATCTTCGTGCTCGACTTCTTCAATTTGAGCATCGACTCCTCTCTCAGCACTCCTCCCCAACCTCTCCTGATTTTCTTTCCCATCCCCAGCCTTTCCGTGGTCGTGGTACTTATCGTGATCGCAGTAATGGTTCTGGCCGTGGTCATGGTCGTCTGGTCGTGGACATCCGTCTTCGTCATCTCCATCTCACGGTTCTCACTCAGCTCCAAGGTTTTCTTTTGGTTTATCTCGTGTCCTTACATGATTCTCTGCAGGGTCTACTTCCTCCATCTTGCACATGTTTGACTTGTTAGTTATGCGGCACTCTTGGAAATGCATTGGTTTCTTGCCCTCACCAGTTTGATCACTCTTATGTTTCTGAAGACCTGCCGAAGTCCTCATCCGCTTTGACTGTTGGTGAGGCCCTTGATCTCACTTGATTTTCGGATAACGGTGCCTCTGCTCATATGACTCCTAATAATGGCACTTTCTCATATAATGGAACTAACAAATTTTTTGTTGAAAATGGTTACTTATTGCCTATCCAGCATGTTGCTTCTACCACTCTTGACACGCCCTCTTGCTCGTTATCATTATCGAATGTCCTACATGTTCCATCATTCAATCATAATCTTTTATCTGCTTATCAGCTATGTCGTGTTAACTGTCTTGTAATCTTTTTTTATTTTAGTTTTTGCATTAAGGACATGGTCACAGTCGCCTATTATGACGCCTTGTTCATCTAGTGGTCTATATCCGGTTCATCATACTTCTACCTCTACTTCCGCTCTACTCTCGTCGCTCATCATATTTCCAGCACTATCTGGCATCATCGTCTTGGTCATATTAGTGCTTATGTTTTAAAATTTTATGTATAAAGGGTTTTTTATCTCCCAAATAATGCAATTTTGACTTTTGTTCCTCGTGTCAGTCAGGCCGTCCACGTGGGCTACCTTTTCAATCTGTTGAAACTCGTAGTCAGACGCCTTTTTACTTAGTTCATTCTGATGTTTGGACCTCTCCAGTTAATTCAAACTTTAGTTTTAAATATTATGTTACTTTTATTGATGATTTCACACGTTTTATATGTTGTTACCCTATCAAGCCCAAATCTGAAGATTTTCATCATGTTATGCATTTTTACTCCCTTATTTTCAAATGTTTTTTCTGCTAACTTAAAATGTTTTCAAAGTGATGGGGGTCATCAATTTGACAATGCCCAACTTCTCTCTTTCTTTGTTGCTTGTGGCCTTCAATTATAGTTTTCTTGTCCCTATACTCCTCAGCAAAATGGTGTCTCCGAATGCAAGCATCGACACATTTCTGAATTAATTTAAACTCTTCTTGTCACTTCCTCTATCCCGAATTTATTTTGGGTTGAGGCTCTCTGCGTTTATTTTCCTCATGAATCGATTACCCACTCCGATTCTATCCTCCATGTCTCTATATGAGTCCTTATTAGGTCGTTCCCTGACTATCGTATTTTTCATGTTTTTGGTCAGCGTGCACCATAAACTTGATCTCCGATCTATTACACGTGTCTTTCTTGGATATGCTTCTAACTATAAAAATTTTTGGTGTTTTGACCCTATCTTGGGTACTGTCCACATCACTCGTCATGTTATCTCTGACGAGTCCACTTTTTCTTACCTCTCTTTTACCTCGCCCTGATACCACTGACTCGCAGTTTATTTCACCTTTCTTAGGTCTACCCTCCTCCCCATGTATTGGCTCCTAATCACCCAACTCCATTCCTCTATTGTTCTCTGCCACTCCTCATTCGTCTATTCAACCATCTTCTACCTACAGTATACCCTCTTCCTTTATTCCTACAGTCACTTCCACTCCTTGCTCAACCTCATCCCCACCAGCCTCCTCTCCGAACTTACCCTCTCCTACCACTACATCGCCTACATCTTCAGTGCCCCATCCTGTTTCTTCTATGATACCTTCTGACTCAACTACTTCTTCTCTTGTTCCTGCTCGTCATTTGATGATTACTCGCTCTTATTGCTGTCTCTATTCCTCTCGAACCGACATGCTTCTCTCATGCAGTGAAGGATCCTCTATGGCGAGTGGCTATGACATATGAGTTTAACGCTCTTAAGTCTAACCACACGTGGATCCTTGTTCCACCAAACTACTCTCAAACTATTGTTAATTTCAAATTGGTTGTACAGGATTAAGCTACAATCTGACAGTTCAATTGAGCGTTATAAGACTCGTTTAATGGCTCAGGGGTTCAAGCAACAAGCAGGGATCGATTTTGGTGAAACATTCAGCCCAGTGGTCAAACCCACTACCATTCATACAGTTCTATCTTTTTCTATATCTCGACATTGGTGTATTCATTATTTGGATGTGAAAAATGCTTTTCTTCACGTGATCTGTCTGATACAGTTTATATGGCCCAACCTAAGGATTTTTATCGATCCGCAACGTCCTACTCATGTTTGTCAGTTGAAGAAGGCTCTTTATATTCTAAAGCAAGGACCACGTGCATGATTTCAAGGCTTTTGTACGTATCTTCTTTGCATTGATTTCTCCTATATGAAGACTGACATTTCCATGTTTGTGTACCGCAATGGCTCTATTATTCTGATCATTTTACTATATGTTATTGATATTATTCTTACTGTAAGTGATCTGATAACTGTCTCCTCTCTCATTCAGTTATCTCAGGAGTTTGCTGTGAAAGATTTGGGTGAACTTCATTATTTTTTGGGCATTTAGGTCTCACGTGATTCTCATGGTCTCTTTCTCACTCAACAGAAGTATGCCACCTGAAACATGTCTCTTCGCCTCTCTTTGCAAAGTTTTGTCCCTCTACTATGGATGGTTCTCTCTTCTCTGATTCCACACTCTTTCAAATTATTGTCGGTGGTCTATAATATGTTACTCACACTCGACCTTATATTGCATATGCAGTAGCACTAGTCTATTAGTTTATGCATGCTCTGACGAAGTCACATTTCAGATGGTCAAGTGAATTTTTCGTTATCTTCGGGGAACACTTGATCATGGTCTATTCATCTCACCATCCTCCTTGGGCTGGATGTCCAAATAGTCGTCGCTCAACTATTGGTTTTGTTGTTTACTTGGAAAATAATTTGATCTCTTGGTCTATCAAGAAACAAGCCACTGTTTCTCGCTCCAACACTGAATTGGAGTATCGCTCTGTTGCTTTTGTAGTAACTGAGACATGCTAGCTTCGTTACATACTTCGTGATCTTGGTTAGTGCTTCATCGCCCGGTTTCTATCTATTATGACAACATCAGTGCTATCTACATTGTTCTCAACCTAGTTTTTCATGCACGTACTAAACACATTGTGGTTGACTATCATTTTGTTCAAGAAAAAGTAGCTACCGGTGATGTTATTGTTCGATATGTTTCAACCAAAGATCAGATTGCTGACAGTTTTTATGAAGCCACTGGCAGTACCTCGGTTTCTTCAGCTTCGCGCCAGTTTTTGCGTTGGTCCATACGTTGTGTTAATATATTACATACGTTAGCTTTGGCCCATATATTTATTTAGCATAGGGTTGCATTATACTTATATATATATATATATATATATATATATATATATCTCATCATGTACATTTTTTAAACACTTTTGATACTAATATTATTCGACAACTTAACGTATCATCGATATTATCGGATATCGACCGATAATATCAGCGATACAATGATAATATCGGTTAAATCGGATATTATCGGTCAAGTGAGTGATAATATCGACGATACTAATTAAGATAAAACTACCTATGCATTTGCTTCATAATTTGCCATTGCTAAGAAGGAATTTGCAATTGCCAAGGTTAAGAGGAAGAGAGGTTTTGGGGGCGGGGCAGATAATTTATACATTTTCGACTTTATGTTGTTGAGACTTTTCCAAATTTTCTGACCTTTGTTCACATTCATGATTGATTTTGTTTGAAAATGTATATTGCTGAACATGAGGGCTGCTATATTACCTAGAAATATACCCATATATTAGCAATAATTTAAATATATCAAAATTTATTTATATATAGATTAACATATATTTTTAATAGACGCCTTAATCCGCTCGGTTCTTATTTCAAAAATGTTGCTCTTGTGCTCCCGGAATTCCTTCTGATTCCGCTATGTATCTAATTCAAACTATGCGACTTATATAAATTCATTTTACATATAACCAACCAAGCCACAAACTCAAATATTAGCTCATACTTCTCCACTCAAAGTCACTTCTTTCTTATAATAAAACCACTTGTGAGATTATGACAAAAAAAGCGTTAATTTTAAGCATTTATTTAAATTATTTTAATAAATAAATTATCTAATTAACTAGTTAAATTAAGATTTTATCTAATTAAATAGTTTAATTAACAGTAGCATTTGTGTGTATTTGTACATGTGCTACTGTATTTAGCCAAGTGATGCATGTGTGCTTGTGTACTCAATTATGGTTGAGGTAGTTGAAACTTTTCATATTTATTAAAATAAAGAAATTTGTGTAATTTATACTTGACTATAATTTTACTAATTTATTTAGAACTTATGGAGTATTTATAATGATTTTGTATCGCCCGATAATATCCCAATATGTCGCTACCGATATGGAACAACACCCCAATATTATTGTCAATACCGTGATTTTGAACCATGTTTAATATACCGATCTCTTTTCCTTTAAATTTAATGATCTTTTACAATAATATTTTCTTTTAGAATAATTATTATATATACGTAAACCATACATAATGCATCTCAATGTTACGTTATTTGGATTTGGAATTTTGAAGTTATAAGTATGAGAGTACTCATCTTCTCATACATATGATTTTATTTTGTTCATTATCTAAAGACAATTATATATATATATATATATATATATATATTCCATATCAAAAGGTCTTATGTGTTTATATATGTATCAATAACGATAACTTATGCTACACCGTGCTTCAAACCTAATGTTAACAAGGTTCTTTTAATTTTGGCTAATTTATTTCCTTATTTCTTTATTTCACAGTGGAAAACAAATGTGATAAAAATGAAAGGGAACAATACTTCTTCCTTCATCATGACATTTACTTTGATGGAAAAGTTTTACTTTGATGGAAAAGTAGAAAAAGAACGAATTGTCGGAGATGGGATTGGAATCTTGAATAATTGTAAAATAAAATGCTAGCACATACTTATAGCATTTAACCTCTTCAATACACAGTGGACATCGGTTAAATCTAATGGTAGGAGTTAATTTTCACCGACTAATTTAGATCTTTCTAACATACAAAAGAATGTTTTTCATATACCTTCTAGATGGTTTTTGGAAGTGTTTATACTTTTATGTACAAAGATAGTGTCAACTTGGTGAGAAACTAAGGCTTTGTTTGGTTATGTTTTTAAGTTCCATTTTTAAGATTTTAAATCCAAAAATTTAAAATAAACTTAACACACCAAATTCTCATCCAAATTTACCTTTTCTCAACCTTAGCTTTTCAATTCCCTATATAACTACCTATCAATCATATATATATATATATATATATATATATATATATATATATATATATCATTTCACACATTCAACAATCAAATCATTTATTATAATAATTATTTCTCTTTCTCTTTCATACTTTATAATTTTTTAATTTATATTTTATTATTTTTAATTTACATAATCATTATATATATAACTATAACAATCATTCTACACATGAGCAATCAACATATTAATATTGATTTGACATATTTACAACTTTCAACCTATTTTTAAAAATATAAACAAACACCTACTATTTTCACACGAATTTCGATAGTACACAATTTTCGAGAAAATTTTAAATTTTTTACTCAAAAACATAAACAAACATAGCCTAACTATTTCAAGTGTATCTAAATATATACATATAGTGCTATTTATTATTAATAATCACAAAAAAATACACATTTAAATTCTTAAATTGATTATATTAATATAAAATCAAATTGTTCTTCTAGAAATTAACCATATGAAGAAAAAACATGATAAGGACTACCAAAAAAGACGTAAACAACAGTATTAACAAATCATCACAATAAAAGATAATTTAATTGTAAGAGATTAAAGTTCAAAGAAGGTGGTAAGTTAAAGTGTAAGTATTTGTGACATATCATATTGAAGGAGTCTTAGACCTTTTTAGAAACATAAAGCTTTAAGTACATAAATGTTTGGACAAGCAACTTTGATTTTGATGAGCTAAATATTGCGAAAATGATATAAATTTCCTGTTTTTACTTCAACCTGGTGGATTGGAATAAGGACCTCCAAAATACTTCTTGCAATACTTGGGGGAATCTGGGTAATAACCACGTCGAGGTTCCAAGCGCATCATGAATATCCATGACTTTGAGGTTTCTATCTTCATCTTCAATATCCCATTCAATCCATTCCCAAAGAAGTTTATTTCCATACCATCGATCATACGTGAGAGAGATTTTGGTCCCTTACCCACTCTCCATCGAATATTGGATTATATACTGAGTGGATAATTTGCACTTTGCACCTGAAAAGTCGGCTAAGAGGCACTTTGCACCCTTAAAAAGAAAAAATAACATTATACACCCTTAAATTGGGTTAATATTGGCAAGTTGCACGCTATATAATTTTTCACTCAAAATTTCATCTCAATAAGGGTAAAAATATTCAAAGAAAAAAAGCGAATTCCCTCCGTTCATGTCGTCAACCTAACTCTAGTCACTCGCTCATTTCCACTTCATTGTGATTCTTCCTATAATCCCCCGAAAATAATTAATTAGAAATTCACATATTTTTTTTATGAGTGAAGAGGACTTCTTATTTTTCGTCCAACACTAATAACTCTATCATCACTGAAGTAATTAGGCATGTCCAGTGTTTTAAAAAGCGCTGCTGGGGCGCGCCTCGGGGCGCGCCCCGGGGCTGGGCGTTCCCCAAAACGCCCGGGGCAACCAGGGGGGGCGAAAATCCGATGGGGCGTACGCCCGAAGAGGTGGGGCGTACGCCCCAGGTGCCCCGGGCGCGCCCCATGCGCCCCGGGCTATGGGCTGTGCCCCATGGTTATTTGAACTTAATGTTTATGTTTTTAGGCCCACTTCAACATAGTTAATATTTTTAAGCCCAAAACCTTTTAATTGAAGTCAAATAATTAAAAATATCTTTGATCCTCAAGTCATATATAAATAAAACCCTAAAAAAATCAGATTTTTTATACTTGTATGGTCAAATATTTAAGTTTTCGGAGTTTACATCTAAAAATTTGTTAATTTTATTTTTTTATCTTTGTTTATATTTTACCCTATTATTTTTAATAATATTTTATTTTATTTTTAATTAAAAATAGAAAATTCGCAGGGCAAACGCCCCACGCCTCAGGGCTTACGCCCCGCCCCGAGGGATACGGAACGCCCCGCCCACGCCCTACGCCTTTTAAAACACTGGGCATGTCAATGGGCGGGCAATACCCAGGCCCAGACCCAATAAAACATTGTAAGACCCTGCCTAGACCCGACCTGTATAAATTTATACCCAGGCCCGAGCCCGGGCCCAGCCCGATTATTTTTAATATTTGGGTTCGGGTCGGGTATGTACCCGGACATTACCCGCGAGAATTAGACTCTTCACTTTTTCTCCAATTCTTTTCTAGCAATTCCCCCAAACTTCTTCAATCCTTCATAGCCATTGACAGGACTTCATCTTTGGAATTTGTATTGAATATTCGAATTTATTTTAGCTTTGATGACAATCGAGTATTTGGATATATTTTATGTTTGGTGTCTAAAAATACAATTTTATTCAGTTTTTTATTTATTTCGATTAAAGTTTGTCCAAGTTTGGTTTGATTAGTAAATAAATTAATATCATAGTTTCTATGTGAAAATGAATGGTTTTCTCCCAAAATTATAGTTTTTTTAGTGACCATATTATATTTGTTCTAAATGTAAAGTATCATTACGAATTTACGATCAATATGGAGTTAAGTGTAAGTCAGAATAAAGTTTTGAACTTATTGCCCAACACTAATAAAGTTATTCATTTCTAGGTGCTCGAATTAAAATAAGTTGGTCTAGTATAATTTTATAAAATTGGAATTTGATTAAGTATGTGAAAAAGTAATTGAAAAGAAAAATTGATCGGGTCGGGTAAGATTCACCTAAGCTTACCAATTCTAACACTACGTCCGAGGTAACCTTGTCCACACTTAACGTTTAATCACATTATCCCTCAAGAAAAAAAATTTGGGAACAAATGGTTGCCCATTACTTTACTAGTCACCAGGAACATAACATACAAACTTCATGATATTCTTTCTATAAAAAAAATTCATGGTTCTTGGAACAGACTTTAGCATGCATCCTTAGGTTCATGAGCAATTATAAGAAATTTTAGAACTCAACCCGCTATTAGTAACTTAGAATTTGCAGATAAGTTCTGATATTTTTTATTCACAAATCATTATATATTTAAATCTTAGAACAAATGATAGGGGTTTGCTCGATCATGGACAACTGGTACACCGAGGTAACGCTCCAGGTCCGTTGTACAACCCAGCCCATAAATGAGGATATAGCTCCCACAGGGTATTTTTAGAGAAAAAGACTATTGATAGAAAGTCCAAAACTTTTACGAAAATTCTCAAGAGTAAGCTTAATACATTCGGCATTTTTTTTAGTAGCCTTTGCCATAAGGATAAGATAGTCAGCAAATAAAACATGGGAGAAACGAGGAATAGAAGAGAATTACATGTAAATTTGAGATGAGATAGTTGCCCAAGTATGCCTCCAGTATTTGTAGGGTATTTTTTTTCTCATATGGGCTTTTGTGTTAGGGCTTGTTGGTTTTGCAAAACGAGGTTTACGAGTAAGTTCCAAACCTCGGGGGTGAATCCATAAGTAAACCGACCGTGAGAAAGTGTGAATATTGTAACTAATCATACAATGACAAACACTAATGCTATTTTGATCTAAACACTCTCTCACAAACGTTTGTAACGACAAATATCGAAAGACACATTTATGTATAACATTTTGGAGAAGCAATTTCAAACATTTCATAACATATACCCAAAAAAAACCTTATTATTATTAATTTCAATCAGAAATGCAATTAGATTTTAAAAAAACTATCTGTTTCTGTTTGAGAGCATTTTGAAGAGTGAGTGCCATTTGCTTTGATTAAACGTTCTACACGACATAAGGGTAAATGGGAAGAGATAAGATATTTTTACTTTTCTACCAACATATATTGCATAATGACCCCTAAAGTATGCATAATATTTTATTTAGATCCCTAATTTCTATTTTATCAAACTTTTATTGTGGGCTTATTTTGAGCATACACATTTTTTTAGGTCCAATATAAGTTTGGGACACTTTTATTTTGAATAAAATTAGTTGGACCAAGTAAAAAAAATATTATGGGCTTATTTTTGAAATTTTATAGATGTCTCAATTATAAATTGGGTGTGACTAATATTAAATTTTTTAAAAGATACATATGTTTTAAAAAAATTGGGTAAGGCGGCAATGTTAAAATTTTTAACATATGCATATGTTCTAAAAAAAATTATAAATTTGGGTGGCGCAGCCGCCCCACCCTGCCTCCGCCACTGCCTAATGTTAATAAGGTTTTTTTAATTTTGGCTAATTTATTTCTTTATTTCACAGTGGAAAACAAATGTGATAAAAATGAAAGGGAACAATACTTCTTCGTTCACCATGACATTTACTTTGATGGAAAAGTAGAAAAAGAACGAATTGTCGGAGATGGCATCATGACATCTATTTCGATGGAAAAGTAGAAAAAGAACGAATTGTCGGAGATGGGATTGGATTCTTGAATAATTGTAAAATAAAATGCTAGCACATACTTATAGCATTTAACCTCTTCAATACACAGTGGACATCGGTTCAATCTAACAGCAGGAGTTAATTTTCACTGATTAATTTAGATCTTTCTAACATACAAAATAATGTTTTGCATATACCTTCTAGATGTTTATGGAAGTGTTTAAACTTTTATGTATAAAAGTGTCTTGTTGAGAAACTAACTATTTCAAGTGTATCTAAATATATATAGATATTGTTATTTATTATTGAATAATCACAAATAAAATACACTTTTAAATTCATCTATTGATTATATTAACATAAAAATCAAAACGTTCTTCTAGAAATTAACCAGATGAAGAAAAAAACATGATAAGGACTACCAAAAAAGACGTAAAAAAAACATAACAACAGTATTAACAAATCATCACAAGAAAAGATAATTTAATTGTAAGAGATTAAAGTTCAAACTATCTTACAATTTGAGGGTGACGACTGCTATTTTTGCAATTTGAGGGTGGAGACTGTGTGACTAATCGATTTTCAGGGTGCAAACTGCAAATTACTTTAAATTAAAAGATTGTACCAATGTGCATTATTGTGATCGGCATCTCCAATGGAGCACCATTTTGGTGTTGGACCACCAAAATGGTGCTCCAATGGAACGGCAAAAACGGGGTCCACCCACGGCAAATTTGCCGTGGGTTTTTATTTATTTTTTAGTTATTTTATCTTTTTTTTTTTGTTTTTCAATTTGGTATATGTATTTATAAAATGGTACAATTTGGTCCATTTACAATTAAGTCCCTAAATTTTAAAAATGTTACGATTAGATATATGTTATTTTTTTATATATATATTATCTTTTTTTATATATGTTATTTTGAAATTTTTATATATTTTAATTTTGAAAATGTTACGATTAAGTCCATTATATTTTTATATATGTTATTTTTTTATATTTAATTATACAATAATAAATATAAATTAAAATATATAAAAATATTAATTGAAACATGGATATATTACATGAAATAGGAAATAACTAATTCGATTAGTGAAATAGGAAATATTAATTGAAACATGAATATATCACAAGATTAGTGAATTGTATTTTTAATCGTTTTTAATTATGTTCTATTTAAATATAATTCGATTTTTATATATTATGTACAATTTTAATTTCGTTGATATTTCATCGATAAAATATTAAAAATGTATATACTACATATTATTATTATTAAATAATCATTGTATAATTTTATAAGTTTATAAAATATAAAAAAATATTAACTTGGATGAATATGTAATAAAGAATTTAATGTAGGGTGTTATTTGTAAAATATAAGAAATAATAGTAAATGGGGTTAAAAAGGAATATTCTGTAGAATATACTTTTAGTGTGAAATTTAGTGTTTATACATTGGAGCAGCATTACTGTAGTAGATACTAAAATTGTGCAAAACTTACACCATTTTAGTGTTATCCATTGAAGATGCCCTAATGGTCTAATAGCTTTGTAAAGAGAACAAAACTGTAAAAAATCTAAATCTTTGTCAAACAAAGCTCGCATAAATATAGATTCACCTAAGCTTAACAATTCTAACACTACGTCCAAGGTAACCTTGTCCACAGTACTTAACAATCAATCACATTATCCCTCAAGAAAAAATGTTTGGGAACAAAAGGTTGCCCATTACTTTACTAGTCTAGGGGTGTTCACGAGTCGAGCTCGAGCTCGAGCTCAAGCCACAATATTCGAGCTCGAGCTCGACGAGCTGCAGAAAGTGAGCTCGAGCTCGAGCTCAAAAAAATAATTTTTTTTAATAAAATAATATATTTTTTTAAAAAAAAAATATATATATTTTTAAAAAATTATTATTAATTTTATATTTATTCATATATAATTAAATATAGTTATAATTAATGTCAAAAATATTATTATTTATACATATATTATTATAATATATCATATTATATAAAAATATACGAATAAATATTTATTTTTTATATATATTAATTAAAAATTAATATTTAATTCCGGCTCGCGAGCTGGCGAACAAGCTATTTTAGGCTCGAGCTCGGTTCGTTAGGCTCGAACTCGAATCAAACTATTTTCGAGCCGGCTCGCCGAGCTCGCGAGCCAGCTCGACTCGTGAACACCCCCATACTAGTCACCAGGGAAAATAACATACAAACTTTCATGATATTCTTTCTATAAAAAAAATTCATGGTTCTTGGAACAGACTTTCGCATGCATCCTTAGGTTCATGAGCAATTATAAGAAATTTTAGAACTCAACCCGCTACTATAACGTATATTGATCTTAGTAACTTAGAATTTGCACATAAGTTCTAATACTTTTTATTCACAAATCACTATATATTTAAATCTTCAAAACAACAAAAGAGAATTAGCCAGCAGTGAGGAAGCTCTTTGTCTCTCATTATTCTTATATTGCCTCTCAGTTCTGTAGAGCAAAATGGGATGTTTGTTGAGAAAAAGACTATTGATAGAACTTCTACAAAAATTCTCAAGAGTAAGCTTAATACATTAGCCCTTTTTTTGAGTAGTCTTCGCCATAAGGATAAGATCGTCAGCAAAGAAAACATGGGAGAAACGAGGAATAGAAGAGAATTACTTTGATATGAGATAGTAGCCCAAGTATGCCTCCAGAATTTGTAGGGTATTTTTTTTCTCATTTGGGCTTTTGTGTTAGGGCTTGTTGGTTTTTGCAAAACACGAGGTTTACGAGTAATTTCCAAACCTCGGGGGTGAATCCATAAGTAAACACTAATCATAGAAACATTAATGCTATTTTGACTTAAATCACAAACGTTTGTAACGACAAATAATCGAAAGACACATTTATGTATAACATTTTGGAGAAGCAATTTCAAACATTTCATAACATATATAAAAAAAACCTCTAAAAACTATCACTGTTACCAATAATACTATACAATCAACTACCTTTTAATGGAAATTCTTCCCCTCAAAAGTTTGTCCAAATTGCCAATTTTTTGGGGCCACATTTTTTGATTGCACTATCTCACCATCACTAGTTTTTACTTCAAAAGACAAGCTTTGCCCTTGCAATTTTTCCCAAGTTTGCCAATTTTGGCCCCAATTTCGCGTCATATGAGTCCAGTTTGATCTCGAGCCCTTAATTCTCACCGAGACAACATCCCCAACTCCCCCCACATTGTACACAAGAACAAGCATCCAATACATATTCCCTCGTATCTCGAATTTGATTCCACCTTTTTTGGCACACATGACTCGCCTATATACAACGGGCACTATACCCGCTTTATATTTAGCAATTTTTAGGAACATTGGCATCGACAAGTCGAAATGCTTTTGAGGTGGGTTGCACCAAACGTCGTGAGTTTTTGAATAATTTGGAGGGCAAAAATTTGTGACGGTTACACGAATTTTGCTCCTAATGCACCATTGTGGGGCATTCGTGCACACTAGCTCGAAACAAGCCCCACACGCGGCCCCATTGTCGAACAGTGCGGTGCTCAAAGCCGTTGTCTTGAGGCCATAACCTTGCTCAAATAGATTTCCATATCCACAAGCTCCCTCTACAACACATTAAAACAAATTTTTTAAAACGAGAATTTGCCTCTTGCATATTCCATACCGTTGTGTGTGAGCGAATAATATGAAGTAGGTGAACATTATAAATAGGGTAAAGTGCACTTCACCCCCTCAAAAAACTTGTATTTTGCACTTCCCCCCTTAAAAACACAAAGAAGAGACATCACCCCTTAAAAATTTGATATATGAATCAATTTGCCCCAATTACTATTTTCCGGTCAAATCTTGATAAAAAATCATTTAAACGATTTTTCCGAATGAGATTATGGTGAGAATTTCGTAACTTAAAATGATATATTAGAGAAGCACAACAGTTGTGGCCCAAATCCGAACATGTCAGAGGATCACGGAAAAATCATTTAAATGATTTTTGATCAAGATTTAGCCGAAATATAGTAATTGGGGTAAAGTGATGTATATATCAAATTTTTAGGGGGTCATGTCTCTTTTTGTGTTTTTAGGAGGAAGGTGCAAAATACAAGTTTTTCAAGGGGGTGAAGTGCACTTTACCCTTATAAATATTATGAATTATTTCTAGTAGAAACTTGGCATTAAAAAAATACGGGTTCTAAACAAAGTGTCTAAATCATAAGAGTTAAGAAATTTCAAAGTTAAAAAGAATTGTTACTTAATATTGAAAAATTTACGTATCATGTAACATTTATTTGATGAAATCGAAGCACTTACGCATTGTTTGGTCACCCTTCATGTCTCCATAGAATGTTGCATGAGCTTTCTTCCATCCATGACCATGTAAGAGGCCTTCTTGACCTTCAAATTTAGCAACTACATAATTATTAAGTGTCATAGAAAACACTTGTAAAGAAAACAAAAACTGATATAAATCCATATACAATCGATATTTTTGATACCATTTCACCTTAAAGAACACTAATTTATATATACTGAAATTATGCAGTGAAGTAGTTATTACGTTTCTTAGAAAGTAAATTGCGATATGTGATATGAAAATGAATGCATTAGGATTTGGAGATTAATTGATGACTTAATTGAATTGAAAATATTTCTATAGGATGCTTAAAAAAATATTCTATCAACAATATATGTTTCTAAAAGTTAAGTCAGGAATCTGTTTCTTCCCCTTCAGGAAAGACAATATCTTTCTTATTTCAGAAAACAAAATAATTATTGTCTGATTTAAGAAGTTCATTAAAACTAGAAAGACTGGATTATTTTGTTAGTAAAATCATTAATATCTAGAACAAAAGCATACTTCTCTATGAGAAAATAATTTTTGTTCCATTAGAGTTGGCTAAATGTCGAATCACTTTTAGCCCTATTAAAATTCTCTATTCATTTATTCTATTCTACATTCTACATATATATAAGAGCCACTGCACACAGCTCTTGGTTGCCTGGGTGCACGCCGTACCGGATCTAGGGGTAGCATTGGGTGGATCTGGCCCAGACTCATAAATAATTTTGGGTCTAGACCCATAAATAATTTTGGGTCTGGGTCGAGACCCAATAATTTTTAATTGGGTCTGGGTGTCCACACCCATCCAAACCTATAGATCCAAATAATATGCTCCCTTAGATTTATAAGATCTATTAATATATATATTTGAGGGTTGTCTTTTACCTATTTTAACGGTCTAAGATTCTTTAAAAACTCAATTCTTGTTTTATGTAATTTTGAATTAATTTTATTCTAAAGAATTTTTTTATATTGGTTACATGTTTTTAATTAGTGACTCAGAAGTGTGTAACCGTAAATTAAGAGTGGTAAAATTTAAAATATATAAAATTAACTTCCAGTGAGTAGTTATCTTTTACAACAAAGTGATAATTTTTAAATTTTAAATTTCAGATTTCAAATTGTGTAAAAAATAAGGGGCCAATTGGATGGCTTATCATATCCACAAAAAAATATTTCAGAATAAAAAACTATGAGAAATTCAATTGTTTAGCATCTTGTAAACAAAATCTTACAAAATTATCTCTCAAAATTACAAACAATGAATATTTTTTTTGCAACAAATGATTTTACTATTCATGATTTGACAGTTAGTGTTTTTTCGACTATGTTTCAAAACCGAAAGTTAAACTAATTATATATTCTAGTGCAAAATAATACAACATTTAAAATAAGATCCATTGTGACTATTTTTTGACGTATAAATCAACGAGTTTGTCTAAATACATTTAATTAAGATTATTTTTAAATATTAACCCAAATAAATTTCTCACAACAAAAAACATATCACATCAACCACAATCATTACCTATTTTTCTCTAAAAAATCACATCCTTCAAATAATATTTTCTCACTTTTATCATGAAAATAAATTCTCAGAGACAGACGTGCCAACCAATCGGGCCCTAACTTATCATGAGTGCAACAAATAATGAGAAAAAAAAGCTCTGCTCAAATCTCCACAAAAATTCAGTCAGTCAGAATCGTCAGTTAAAAACACTTGGCCAATATATAATATCTTCATACTCCGTACATGATATAACAGATCCGTCACGGTCTTCCCTCCAGCACCCATGGATGTTCAGCAATTAAGAAATCGACTTCAAACAGGTTCTAATCGCTTTTTTTATTACTGAAATTTAGGTTTTCTCAAATATAATTATTTTCTATTAGGGTGTGTTTGGATCGAGTGATTTGAAATCCATGGATTTCAAATTCATCGACAAATTCATTTAAGTTCGTTTGGATGATGATGGATTTCAAGTCCCTCGCCATTCATTTTAAGCTCTTTTCTCCACAACTACGGTGGATTTCAAATAATATCATTTTAGGTGTCATTTGAAATCCTTCCTCCACATCCACTCTTCAAATCCAACGATCCAAACGCACCGTTAAGGTTTGGCAGACTCTATGGTATTTTATCTATTTGACCAGGCCGAGATTTTGAGAGAGTGGTTGGAAAATAAGCAAATTCAGTATCCTATTTGACCGAGGCATTTGAAGTGTAGTGTTACAGGTCAAAAGTGGCTAAACGAAGGCTCGCATTTTGGACGAAGAAATTGAGACTACTAACAAAGTATGATTTCTTTTGCTTTAATTTTGCGCATTATCATCATTTTGGAAATTTGTCATATCGACTAATAATTATAAGGGAAAATATTGTGTCATATTAAATTAGAGCAATTTCTTAGTCTGAATAATGATGTAGATATGTTGTATGTTGTTAAATTTCTTTTTGTTGTCATAGTTTCGGTGCTTTATCATTCTGATTTATGTATTTCACATAAAGAAAGAACTACCCTTTTTAGTTTATTACTATTATCATTTATCAATTTTGTACCTATACTAATTGCAGCAGTTCTTGACAAAAAATGTTATATATATATATAGTGATTTTCAAATTTTTTTCGTATCATATCTTAAATTTTCGCCATAAATCCCAACTCTTAACTTAAGCTAGGGATTACAGCGGAAGCAAGTTTGAGTAATTGCCAGTATGAGTTTGACCACCTTCTTACGTAATGATACACTTACGAGTTACTATTCAGTCCTCATATTCAACAAATTTTCATTTCTATTTTTGGCTTTTCTGTTTTCAATTTGTTTTCAAACTACTTTAAATAAGTTGTCATGTTCTTTTTTTCAAGATAATCGAATAGGAATTTGAGAACTTTACAAATATCGATACCGTCCTGAATTTGTTTGATATTTTGGATAGGGTTAACTTGGTTCTGACTAAAGGGGCTTGATCTAGGTCAAAATTAATGAGCTAAATCAAGCCGAGCCTGGCTCGGTTGTAGAGGGGATACGCTCCTAACAAATCTGCCCTTTTCCCATGAACCTTCCTGGTATTTATAGAGAAGAGGTGAGTCTTGTAGTGTAATGACATTAGTCGGTTTGTAAGGACCCGGTGTGTAAATCAAACCCCATAAGAGTTATTATTATAATTCTAGTGGGTTGTAGTCCATATGGGTCGCAAGTCGTATGGGTCGTATTCCATATGGGTCGTAAATCATATGGGTCGTATTCCATATGGGTTATATTCCATATGGGTTGTATTACCTACGGGTTGTATTGCATATGGGTCGTATTCCATATGGATTGTATTACCTACGGGTTGTATTACATATGAGTCGTATTCCATATGGAGCGTATTACATATGGGTTGTTTGCCATGTTTATTAGTATAGTCGTGAGTCGTGGGACCCTTTTTGTGATACAATTTATTCTTATCCATATCAGGGCTGTAAATGGGGGCATGGGTTTGAAGATAAGCAATATGAGAGTATGAATTCAAAGAATTGGATTAAACAAACTGCTCTCACGTCCATCATCCATAATGAAATTAATGATGTTCCTGGCTGCGTGACGGGTTTTACAAATTTTTAAAACATTAAATTGTTGTGCTTTTCTAGATTGACATATTATCATTTTACTATTTTATATTCTTCTACTTTATGTTCTTCAGTTGCAGATTAGGTTAGTGATTCGATTTAAACTTTCTATTCTGTAAAGAGTTTATCAATATATCTTTATACGCATTCTCATGTACATTCATTCTTGGTGCAATTTGATAATGAGTTTATCACTATTTTTTTACATGTATTCTCCTGTATCTTAATTCAAGGTGCATGGTCTCGGTGTTTTAAATGTAAGTAAATTGTGTTTTATAAAAAAATAATTTAATTTTAACTTTATATTATTTGTATTAAAATTAGCTAAAAGTTTAATACAGAAAAAATTAAATTGTGTAAAACAATCTTTTCTGAACACCTCATGTGACTTCGGTTTGTTTCTACTATAAGCACGAAACAGTTAAACTTTGGCCCATTTCCATTTTCATTTTCATTTTTATAATCTAGGATACTTAAATTAAATTGGCTATATTTATCAATTCTTAAACTCGTGCAAAAGGAAATTAATATTTGTTTAAAGTTCAGTAAGAATTAATATGAGAATTATATTATATTTGTATTAGAGAATGTTTGACTAAGTTTATTCAAAATAATTATAAGCTTCTAAATTTTATAAATAAATATAATTGGTGTAATTACCATAATATTTAGAGTTTTCAAAGTTATGATTTTTGATTAATCATTATTACGTAAGTTTTTTATCAAAGTTCGCTAACATTAAAAGAACTAATATCTAATATTTTAAAACAAACTAGATTGCTACGGATCCCACATTTAATATATAATATTATTAATCTAATAGCAAAAGTTAGTTTCAATTGAGACTTTAAGGATATGGTATGAAAAAACGAAAATTAGTTTATATGTCCTTTATGTAATTATTTTTCATCTCATATAACTTAATATAAATAAAAATCAAGTTACATATTATTAAATTAAAATTAGATTGTGCGTAGCACGGTTTCACGCTAGTTGTTTTAAAATCCAAGGGTTAGAAACAAAACTTGCACAAAACTTTATCTATCTAATATATATAATATACATAGGACTTTTTTTCATTTCTCCATCACACCACCACAACCCTGTCGACCACCGCCGCGTCGCCGCCGCGTCTGTCTCCACTTTATGCTGGTGTTGCTGCGGCACCTTCCCCTCTCAAAATCGGTATTATTTGAAGCATTATTTCTGCAATTTTAAGTTAAATCTCTTTAAGCTTTTGTTTTGAATTTTTGAGGTTAGGGTTTGTTTGTTCTGGGATTTCCTATCATTTTCATATCATGATACATTTTTTCTGTTTTCAAATGGTGGATGGATAATAAAAATAATTCCAATAAAAAAATCCCATTTTCGGCTGCAAAATGCCAAGAACTATACAAAATTCTTGTCAAACTTTATAGTTTATCCCAAGTCTTTTCAGTTAACATTTTCAGTGGCGTGTTTAAATTACATTTATAATTGATCATTTAATTTTTAAAATTCATTTAAATTTAATCAAATCATTTTGTACCAAATTTGTGTTTAACACGTCATTAGGATCTTTAAGTCTATTTTTATTTTAGTTAAACATGTTATTAGACTAAAATTTATTTTTATTATAATATTTTAGTTAAATTAATTATCATTAATTTGAATTTTGATGTTAGTATCTTGATTGGAATATCCAAATTCTTTGTGATTGTATTGGGGACAAAGTGCACTTCACCCCCTCAAAAAAATTGTATTTTGCACTTTCCCTCTTAAAAACACAAAAAAGAGATATTGCCCCCTAAAAATTTAATATATGCATCACTTTGCCCCAATTACTATTTTCCGGTCAAATTGTGATCTGAAATCATTTAAATGATTTTTCCGTCAAGAGCATTACCATCTTTCCTATTTTTTTGTGATTCTCTCACATGCATGAATTTGAACCAAAATCATAGTACCTCTCTAACATATCATCTTAGAGCTGCAAAATTTTCACCATGATATCATCTTGCATATAAAGAATGGTAGAAAAAGCTTATCAGAATAGGAACTCACATCAAATGCATGATGAGATCATGGTGAGTATTTTGCAACCCTAATATGATATATTAGAGAAGCACAACGATTTTTGGCCCAAATTCGGATATGTGATAGAATCACGGATAAATGGTAAAGACGATAATGTTCTTGACGGAAAAATAATTTCCGATTAAATTTAGCCGGAAAATAGTAATTGGGGCAAAGTAATGCATATATCAAATTTTTAGGGGGGCAATGTTTTTTTTTTGTGTTTTTAGGGGAGAAAGTGCAAAATACAAATTTTTTGAGGGGGTGAAGTGCACTTTGCCTTTGTATTGGTAACTAAAAATGATTATGACCGGATATTTATTTTTGCAATTTTCATAGCATGATTATATTTAATAAATTTTAGTTATAAAGATGTAATTTGAAATGGGTTATCCAAAGTTACCTAAATTAAATAAAAAGGTCCAAACAAAAAAATAATACAAGGCCTAAATACATTTCAAAGAAAGAAATAAATAAAAAGAGACAAAAAAGCCCAAAGAAGAACTAAAAACAAATTGGGTCCAGGACCCAAAACATTGTGTCCGAACCCGGACCCAGAACCAAACTATTGGGTCTCAAGATAGACCCAATTATTAAAATCCAGACCCATTGACCAATGCCAAACCTAACCGGATCGTAGCCCTTATTTTATTTTTCTCTCCCCACTAAAACGACGTCGTGTTTTTGACTCTCAGTAATTTTTTCCTGCTCCGCCTTCATTCGCTTTTACAGAACTTCCTTCTTGGAGGGTTTCTTCAAAGTTCAAACAACCAAAGCTTTCTGTGAAGAAAGCGCAGCGGCTCGCGTGTATGTTTTCTAATTTCCTTCTTTTCTTCGTAGATATATCTTTGGCTGCTGCTTGTTTAATTGGTGAATTGATTTATCTCGTTTCATGTTTGTGTTTGAAGAATTCTGTCTTTAAAATAAAAATAAAAATGTTTGTATGTGTTTGATTTTTCTGTTTCGTAGGGTTTAGTGGGTATTAGAAAGATATATGATTGATTTCTTCTGGGTTTTGTATGCGATTTTATGCTGTATGAAATATTCCGTCTTTGGTGGAAATTTTGTTATTGTTTAAAAAATGTGGAATTTTTGTTGTTAGCATTGGTTTTGTTTTCTGAAATTTGGGGAAATTTTGCAGATTTTGTTTGTAGCTGTAGACTCAATGTTTGTTACTTTGTCACTGAGTTAAGGCCCCTAAAGAATCTAACCTCATTTTTTTGTAAAGAATATGACAATTTATTCCATAGACGTTCATTCTTTGTCGTGCTCGTCATTTGTTTAGCTCCTTTTATAATGTGATGCATACAAAGTTAAATAGAATCTGTGTTTTCATTGGATGCAAACATTCTGATTCTTTTTTAACCTTATGAAAGAAAGATAGAGCCTAACTTCTATGACATTATTTGTGATATAGAGATGGGTTTTCCTTTTCTTTATGAAAACTAAAGCTCCAAAAGGGTGACTTTATATTTTTCATTACTATAATTTGTCCAGCATGATTTCATATAATCTTGAATTAAAAAATACAATTAATTATATATAAGCACGACAGCACACTGCTCTTTGCCCGGGTGCACGCCGCACCGGATTCCTGCCCGTATTTCCCTTTTTTTTTTTTTCCGCTCTTACCTTAGAACGATGTCGTTTTGGATTAGGTGGGAAAAAAACTGTGTTTAGGGTTCTGTGGTTGAAGTAAGGGGTCAGATCTGCAAGGGCTAAAAATCGGGGGCTGCTGGACAACATCGAATCACCGCCACCAGAATTGGTATGTATTTGATTGATATTCGTTTTTAAGTGTTCGTGTGTATAGAGGCTAAATTACTATTTAACTCAGCTGAAGCTTGTTTACTAATTTATTTATGTGTTTTGTGCGGTTGTGAACAATTGAATTTGAATGAACATGTTTGTATATCTGTTAATGGCTGAGAGAAAAGCTGCGAGCTAAGCTGCTTGGATTGTCCTTGTTTGCATTTCATGTTGTGCATATTCTTTGTCTTCATTATTGACATAAGTTGTTCTGTTTCGATCTATTTGCATTGAGATTCTCACTAGCTAAACAATTTGAGCTATTTGATTGCTTCTGTTAAATAGTTCCGATAAGTTGTTGCAATCTTCAGTCAATGAGACAGTAAGAGAAATTGATCTTCTGTTTGGAAGTAAGTAAAGTAACACAAATTCGAATCAGACAATGCCCTTTTGTGTATAGAGTGGATTGCAGTGCAATTTTATATTTGTTTGCCTACATTTCTATAATTTGAAGCAAAATATTAACATTTCAGAATAATATACACTTTCAACTGTATAATTTTGCCCTACAATTGGGTATAACACAAAAGACATGCTTTCTGCCGTGTTTAATTCTAATTTTCTAATACTGATGCAAAATCTAATGAACTTTTGACTACCTTTTTTTTAGTTAATTATCGAAGCGATCTGTTTAATTGTTGGTCCCACTTTCAAGTACTAAAATCCGTAATTAAACTCAGGATTGGGTTGAATCCATTCGCTGAGGCTCATATTACCAACTTAGGATTGAAGTAATGCTAACTTCCGATTACACTACAATAATATACACTCAAGTTTACTTTGAACCATTTGATGAATTTTATAATTCTAAGAGTCGGAACTGGTGCTGTTCTTTTGTTTTATTTATTCGTTTTCTTTGAACTCTCTATCCTCTTTGATTCTTTTTTATTTCCTATTTGATATTTATATAAGCTGAATTTCCTTTTACTTAGAACGCGTTTTATCTGAATAACACGCTAAGGCCCTTTAATAATGAGCTGTTATTAGCATATGCTTCTGTTATAGTATCTACTCGTTTGTTTTCAAAAGTCCCTATTTGTTAAATGTCTTGGGACATTTTGATAAGGCAAATTGTAGCTGATAGTATGAACTTGGTTGTTGTGATCAGTAATTTACGGCTATTCGAAAGCTCGTGAATGCTTCATGAGTTTTCTGCAATTACCTGGATATATATATGTTTCAAATAATCTTCTTAATCAACACAAGTTTCGAACTATAATGAAAATTATGCCATTTTTTTTTAATCTTTATTATCTCTACACCAAAATCTCTTCTAAACCAAGTCAAGAACCCAGGTATTTCTCTAAAGTTTTTGGATCAAAGGCTTGAACTTGGCAATAAATTCTGATAATATGAGTCTCTTTAAATCAAATTAGAAATTTGTTCATTCAATATATTTATAGCATTAGAATCTGAACAATTAGTTTTATTGCTGCAAAAGGTGAAGAGTCAAATGGAGGAACCTAAGACTCCTCCACTCCGTTTGTCAAGTACCCCAAACTCAACGGCGCCGCCGTCATCCGCCGCAATGCGGCTGTGGAGACCGGCTGCTCAGCGTAACATGAGGAACCAATGGTCGAAGCTCTCTTCTCTCCGGCAAGACTGGCGCTCCTATTCCGCCACCGCCCGCTCTCATGCCACCGCCATTGTCAACTCATACCTTAAACACAAGTAAAGATCACTCTATAAAGCACACCAAAACTAATCTATTCTGTTGAAATTTCTGATGACATGCTAGTTGTATGTGAAGCATCATTGTTGATTATGAATTTAATATATCCCTCTATATAAAGGGTTGTTGTTTGCTATAATTCGCCACCAAATATAGTTTTGGTAAAAATTCATTTGGTTTTGATTGAAATTGATCACTACGATAGGAGAAGAATGAGGGTTATAATATATTAGAATGAGCAAATCAATGGCATATTTGTGTTTTAAAAAAAAATTATACATTGCGTGTTTCAAATATAGGTGTTTAGCATTTTTTTATACTTTTTTTTATTTATGTCATGAATTCTTCCCTTTTTTCCATTTGGAATTTCGCAGGTATATGGATGCAATGGAGTTTGGAGTATTGAGTGACATGCCAAATATTCAAAAGAAAGCTTCTTCCAAATTGCTCAAGCAGCAGGTGTGAGGTTCTACTGCTTTATTTGATTCGTTTTGCATCATGGTCGATTTGATTACTTCTACGTAAAATCACTTGATTGATGTGTTAGGGTGTGAATTCACGGTCAGAAAATTCTCTTGCTGGGTTAAAATTTCTATTTTCAGTTGAAAAACCCTGGTGATAATTATTACCGCTTCTTAAATCGTTTTGTTTGTTGCTATCTAGTTTGAAGGTTATTTTACCATTCAATGTTCATAATCAATCAAATTCCTGTAGAGGCATCAAAGAGTTCGTGTTGGAACTTCGAAACATGATATTGTGGCAAGGGTGTGAAACTTGGGAGAATTATTTACTGATCTCAAATTTAGATAGCATCCCAGTATTTTTCAGTTTTATACCTTAACTATTGCACTTGAAACTGAATGTACATTTTTTCAACTCTACTTTCTGTAGGACATAACTTAAGAGTAACACATTTACCAAATAGATGATGACAAAGCAGAATTTCTATATTAGATTGGAAAAAAAAGAATTTGTCAATAAACAGATATGTGGGAAATGTTAGAAAATTATCTTCAATGGTTTCTGAAGTAGCAAGACAGTAGTATGGCTCTAAATTTATGGCAATATATGTTTCGTAAGCTTACTGAAAGTTTATATAACTTGACTTCTCATAGCGCAACATATGAAAAAGCTTTTGCTCTTTGACTATTGAGTGATTTCTCGTTCTCTGCCCATAATAGAGGTATCGTTATGTTAGACTGGAACAGGACTATATGTTGTCTCCATTTTTTTCTGAAATTGATTAGAATCACCATCCTATAGAACTCCAACTAGGAGTTCAAATTTTTTGGTTCGAAGTGGAGAAAAAATTTCAGAAGCAACGAGAGATATGTTCCTGATGGCATCATTGATTACACATGTTATTTTACTCATTCCAGTGATGCTGTAAAGTTTTAATAACTAACATGAATAGGTGTTATTAGATTTTCAACCTTTAATTACCTGCCCTCTTTATATCCTTCTGCACAAGTCTCTATGTTTTAACCGTGACATACTCTCTCTTTTCAGGAGCTCTATAGGGCGAAACTACTGTCATGTTACAAAGATATGGTACGCATACCTAACCTTCGCTTCTGTTAAAAGTAACTATGATCTGATATATTTACTTCAGTACTTGTTTATGCTTCAATCTGTTTGTTAGTACTATGATATAGATATGTAAAATTATAGATCCTATGATGAGCTTGTTAACATCTGTATAATCTGAACTGAAGGATGATGTCTCTATGAGTGTCACCATTTTTGTAATTGAAGTCACTTTGTGAAGAAAAGTTTGCATATTTAAACTTGGTGAAATGGGATAACATTCTATGTCATTTAAATCTGCATCCTGTAACTTGGCAGGTCAAGTACGTTCTTGCAATATTTATGCTCTCAGGTTTGATGTATTCAACAATAGATTCGTACTAAAATGCCAGATCATCTTGTCACTAGAATCAAACTGAAAAAAAAAAAAAAAGGGTCCAGCTTATGTTGTTTGTAAATATGTGGCCCTTTCAAATCAGCATGTTAGAAACGATCCAAGAGTTATGGAGAATTTATTCTTCGACGCAAAATTACTTCACTAAACAGGCCAATGCATAATTTTCTCATAAACATTTTGTTTTGAACTGCAATTATCTTGCTTTGATGCCTTCTTGGAGCGTTCATTATAAATAGATATTGTTTTTATATCTTGCTGTAAACTCATTTACAGGTGGCAATTGCGACTAGTATGGTCAATACATGCAAATCTATGAGGTGTTATTTTAAAGGGACAAGCAGTAGTCCATTAGCCCAGTTTTCTTTCACCTCCGGGGATGACAATGATACTGGTGATTGTGGCGGAATCCCTGTTTTTACATTCTATTCAGTTGCTTCTTTTGGTATGTGCACTCTTACAACGTCAGTATTAATTTAGTTTTTAAGCATGTTTTTATAATTTACAATTGTGAGAGTTTCTGTTAAGAATTTGTTGCAAAGGGTATATTGTACTTGAATGCTTGTCTTGAGGTATAATAAAACTACTCTGTTCAGATCATAGTTCCATCTTCAATTCTGCTTGGCTAGTTTCCTGGCAGTGCCCCGGCCCCCCTTTTTCATGCTATAAGTTGTTTTGCCAAGAGCCTTTTTTCAACATTAAATGGAACATCTATTCTGTATCTTGAAATAATTAATAATTAACAGTTTGGCACTATTGTAATGGTCTTCTTTTACAATCTATCAACTATAATTAAAATTCTTTTAATGATTCCAGAAGAACTAGCTTGGGAGATTGCACAAATGTTTGTATCAGAATTAAATTTGAAGGTGACATTCAAATCTGGATTGGAACACTTTTTCATTTAATTTTTCTTAGCTATTATTTATTCCCTTAATTTATCATCTCAAATACCCTGCTGCAGCGGTTGCTTGTGATGGAATTGCTCTCCATCGATGATGAAAAAGTTGCAGTAGTCACTGGATTGCATTGGTCCGATGAATTCTATGAGGGAGAATTTAATGATCTAAGTATATTAAACTTGCACTCGAAAGAAATTAGTGAACCAGTGGTACCATGCCTCAGAAGTTGCAAGTCTAGTACTTCAACTATACAATCTAACCAGAAGCAACATAGCGATGTTTTAGAGGTATATGTGTAAATATATATCTAAATATATGTATAGATGTATGTGTGTGTTTGCGTTTTTATAATGGGCATTCGGTGTATATAGTTATGTACTTACTTCTGTATGCTGTGCAGGTTTACATAACAACTTGGCTGGTAGAAGTAAACATAGATAGATGCAGGTAAAATCATCCCCTTCAAAACTTTTTCGAACTTTCTATATGCTTAGACATTGAGACTAGAGCCAATATCAACTAGCACTGAAGTTTGTCTGTGGGTACAAGTTTTTGCAAATTATATGGAAATCAATTTAACATCATTCAGGTACATTGACTCCGGTTCGAAAATGGGGTTCGCCATTCGGACCCAATCCACTTTCTTTATGAGTGGATCTATTCGGGTAAATTAGATCCGTTACAACTTTTTTCGACTTAAAATAATAACAATTTTATTAAATCTGTATATTGAGAATGACAAACCGTGTAATTCTCATTATAGAAATAGTAGAGCGCTATATTTCATGCTTCATTTTCAAAAGATCATGGTTGTAAATATAATTTGTGTTTACGAGTATATTAGATGTATGGAAATGTTCCAGTACCCAATCCACTGTGGTAATTTAAATGTACATTTCCAACGTTTGTTTTAGTTGAGGGTGAATGCATATGATTATATATATAATTTCATATGCTTTTATGAATATTTGCGAATTGAAACCATTGTCTTACAACTTTTATTGGTATTTCCTTTTACAGGTTGGAGGAAATATTTAGTATTGTAGGATGTGAAATGCATGTCGACTTTCTTAAAACATGTAGTTGATGAAGGGAATACATATGAATTTTCACCTGACTGGTTGATGTGTATATGTTCTTGAGAATATGGGAGAAAGTACAACTGAGTCAGCATCATTTTACTATCGGTATGTACATCAACAAAATTAATTTCTTTTTTGCTTATTATTACGTTGATTAAATTTAATTATTGATTTTCTTTTGATTATATATTAGAAATCAACGTTTTCACATTATTTATTCCATAACTTTGTGACCTCTAGTATTGCTTACTGTCCAACTTCATTGAGATTTCTCCCATTTGTACATTGATTATAAACTTCAAGCAAGTAAAGAATTTCTGTTGACGAACACAAGAAACTGGATTTTTAGATCTAAAGCAACATATAGTGCATGTCCGTAGGAAATAATGCTTCATTATAGTAAACTAAAACTAAACATACCATAATAGAATAGCATTATTTTTAATTCTGCTTAAACCAATCATTATGTTGAAGAATCTTATGGCCCAATTGAATGGTATATCCATTTCAAAAAAAATCATGATAAAAATGAGAATAACAATTTTAAGAATAAGAAATGTGATTTCATGATAATAATTAGAATAACAATTTTAAGGATAAGAAATGTGGTTGGGCTTTTTATATATAACCCCCCGAGGTATTTAGCTTTAGCAAATAACCCCCGAGGTATAAAATCTTGGCAAATAACCACTTTTGTTAAGTTGACCGTTAGTCAACGGTTAACTTTATGGGCAAACTTGTAATTTATATATTAAAACAAGGAACAAAAAAAAATTTAATTCACTTTATACTACAATAATTTTTCTCAATTTCAAATATTTATTTATTTATTTATCTAAATATTTAGATATATATTATACTATTCTATCTAATAATTTGAAGGTAAAATTAAATAAATTTAGATAAATAATTTGAAGGTAATATAATATTTGAAATTGAAGGTAATTAGGTAGAATAATATAACATATAATATATAATATAATATTTTAAGGTAGAATAATATAATATTATAATATTATAAATTTGAAGGTAATTTAGATAGATAATATTAGTACAATATTTGAAGGTTTGAATGTAAAATTAAATAAATTTAGATAAATAATTTGAAGGTAATATAATATTTGAAATTGAAGGTAATTAGATAAAATAATATAATATTTGAAGGTTAGAATAATATAATATTATAATATATAAATTTGAAGGTAATTTAGATAGAATAATATAATATATATTTAAATTTTTAGATAAATAAATAAATTATTGTTGTATAAAGTGAATTAAATTTTATTTATTTATTTTTGTTGTTCTTTCTTTTTATATGTAAAATTATAATTTTGCTCATTAACTTAACCGTTGACTAACGGTCAACTTAACAGAAAGAGTTACTTGCTAAAATTTCATACCTCGGGGGTTATTTGCTAAAGCTAAATACCTCGGGGGTTATATACAAAAAGCCCAATGTGGTTTGAGAAGGAGTTTGGATGGGGTTTCTTTGAAAAAAAATATGTAATGATTATGGTTGATCTGATATATTTTTTGTTATGAGAAATTAGTTTGAATTTATATTTATATATAAATTTTATTAACTTTAGTAAATACTCATCAATTTTAAATGTCTCGTCATTTTGTATGATTAATTTAATTTTTTGAGTCAAAATATAACCAAAAAATTTTATTTTTATTTATAATGATAACTTTCAAATCACAAAAAGTAAAATTTATTTTCTCTTTTTCTATAAGATTTTTTCAGAATAATCTTTAATTTTGAAAGAATTTTTTAAGAGAAGTTCTATAAAATAGCAAACAATTGAATCTTATGTTCTGAAATAATTTTTTTTTTAGAAAGACTTACCAACCAATTGAGGGACTCACATATTAATTTATCAGAACCATTCAAACAGATTCGAATAAAATCTCAGTCCATATCCATGTTCGTATTTTGCATATGCACAGCTAAGTGCAAAACCAAATTTCAGAGCACCACATAAATTGCAAAAATTGCATTGGAAAACAAACACTAACATAGGCCAAAAACCAACTGGCACTCGCAATATTTATATTACGCATACTAATGAATACCCACTAGTATGCATAATGTAAAATAAGCTTCATAATTATCCCCAAATAAGAAGACATTAAACAGCTATACTAAGGTGATAATATAATTGAAAGAACTGGAGCCTGGAGGCACTTAAATTACCTTGCTTTTGCCAAAAAATGGAATCTGAACACCAATTCCTTTTCAATTTCAAAGAGATAGATACATACACATGAATAGAACCTTATATTTTCTCAAGAATGACACCAATGGCCTAAAATAACAAGATAAAAACATCCATGTCCACTCTTCGCCTAAATCCTCCTATTGGACTTGGTGCAAAACCAGCAGAATTCAATCAATTAATTTACTATAGTGATAAACACTGTACCCTGTCGGGAAGAATTCTAGGCACAGAAACAGCAGTTACATATCTCTGGGGAATAAGTTTCTGATTCGCATCTGTTGACGGTGTCTCTGTATTATCAGTTGGTCCACGACTGTGAAATCTTGCAAATCGATTGATCAAAGAAAACTTCTCCAGATCTTGGCATTCTACTTTGAAGTCCGATATTGATGCACTCTTGTCTAGTCTGCAAAACAGAAATCAAAAAGTGTATATTAGAGATGAAAATACCGAGACATGACCACAAACAAAAAGGTGAAAAGATGAAAGGATAAAACAGAACCCCAGAAATAAAAAGTGAAGAATCAAAGAAGGGCAAATTAAGCATTAAGAGCAGTACAACGAAAATGAGAGTAGAGGTAACAATAATAGTGATATACCAGTGCTAAAAGCAGATGGACATTTTTCACTTATAACATAATTCATTCCAAATATTATCTCCACAAGTTCAAATAATTAGTAAACAATATTTGCTTTCAGTTAAGTGTGCCAGAATTTGACCCTCCAAAGAGGATTAAATCCTTGCATATTCCTTGTTCTCCTTTACTACCATCTAAATGATGTGTAAGGTGTGCATACTAGATAACATGATAAAAATTTCAAAAGAGTTTGATGCTGCACACATAAACAAAGGCCAAGCTAAGGCGAGTGCTAAAGAACTTTGAAGTTCAAGCTCAAATTTGAATATGATCCATGGAGCTTGAGCTCAGATCAAAGCTTATTTTGAAAGTATTTTGTGCTCGCCTCAGCTAAATGTCTAAACTAAGCTCGAGACTGGCTTGTTCAGCTAGAAGCTTGAGATCTGTCATCACATGGCTCAATCAAAAGAAACATTTGAATGTATTTAGTTTCTTATATGTTAAAAACCATTCAAATATAATAAGTAGATCTAAAACTGAAGACGTCACACTCAGAAACAAAACAAAATCAGGCTAGAGAAAGGATCAAACAAATTCGGGCAGCTCGTCCTCGATAAACTCAAACTATAATTCATACATTCCAGGACTCAAAGCTCACTTAGAACCAGATGATATAATCTCCAGTCCCATTTGATGTATTAAAATTATTGCAAAAGTTTTTTCATCAAGGAATCTGAGACATGACTGCAAATGCTGATTCATTTCTATCCTTAAAACAAGTTCAAGCAACCCAAAAAGCAACAAAAACAGAAGTTTTATCAATGTATAGATATTCTCCTTACTCCAAAACACAACTGCAAATCCTCATTCACTTTTGCCTTGCATTTTTTTAATTTGAGAAGTCTGTTTTACACTTAGCAAAAATTCAGGCGACCCCAAGAAAACACTAACATCTTAAAGTTTTTTTATGGATATGTAAATCTGTCCTTATTACAATCTAAGTACAATATATCAATTACACACGGCTTCTTTGGAGATCAGTACCATAAATAGGTTCTAAAACTTCTCTTTCAAAACCGAATCATGAAACCTCAAACTCAATGAGCAAACCCGGTTTCTTGGGTGGGCTCACATTATTTTGGGACACTTGTAAAATTTTGGGAGGGATAGATAGCTTTACTAAAAATTGACAGACCTCTCACACTTTATATAGTAGTATAGTATGGATACCCTTAAGCTACTCTTTCAAAAAGTGGACAAAGGCATTTCAACTTTACTATCATATCCCGGGTTGCCGATCTTTTGGAAGACTAAACAAAACAATCTTACGCGAAACAACCACTTAAACATGTTGGACCCATTATAGTTTTAACATTATATCCTCGTACACTTGGAATTCCGCTTGGTATATAGTTCATCTACGCTGCTGAACTTAAAAAATGCAAAAGAAAGACTCTAGTCCCTCCATAAACAACAGTAGGAAGAACTATTTTCAGAAAGATACTTTTGCCTAATAGCTGCTTCCAGGCACTTGGCATCGTGCCCCTAACCAAAACAGAAATCCAAAATGAAACAAGATATAAAGACTATTGAACGTCTAGACGCTACAGGGAACCTGCATGAAAGTATAGATGCAGTTCCATTGGAGTAGCAATTGATGCACACTCACTCTGTGCACCTAGACCTTACCAATAGTTTTAACATGTACGCGCATTCCTGATTTTTCTTTTTCTAAAGCATATGATTCTTCATTCTAAGTTAATACTTTAAAGGTTTATATTTCGGAAAAATGGCATGTAAAGCGTATTAGAAAACTATAAGAGACAAGATGGAAGCAACTATCAAAAGCATGTCAATTTGTAAGTTGTCACATTAATACACCAAAGCGACTAGATATCTATATTACGGGAGTCCTTAGCAAAAAATTCTTGACCAAGTTGCTAAAGATTGCAGTTGCTTTTGTCACAAAAAAAAGCATAATAAAATTTGGGACATCCAAACTAAATTGGAAGATCACATACAGCTATCATAAAATCCAGTCAAGCATAAATTCCGCAACTAAAGAAGAAAATTACCTAAGGAAATCATTTTCTAGCTTCCTTGCTCTTCCCACCAACTCTTCGATAGCTTTTGGATAACACCGACCACCATTTCTCCCTGATAAATTGGCCGTAGCGAGAAGTCTACATGTTTTAACAGAATGAAGCAGGTTATTTAGAATTGAGAAAGACGACAAAAACAAAAATGCAGAAAAATTAAAGCTTTCACATGAGTTTGCCAATTTCATGAACATCCAAGTTTTGTTCTTACAAATTCGCGCCGTTATGGGGCACATCCAAATCACTTGAGCGAGAAATTGTGCTGCATGCGTCTCCTAGCGCCGTTCTGGATATAGCATAAGGCACAATTTGATGATTAGAGCCAGAATCGACAGAGAGGATAGCTGCAGGTGCAGGACGAAGCAATTGCTGCATAAGTTGTGATGTCAAGATAAGCCTTCTTTTGGATCTATGCACTGGTGGTCCATCTTCAGTTAGTTCAGTATCAGCTTCAACCTGCCATTAGAAAGCAATGATAAATAACTGTGTGAAAAAGTAGTCATCGGAAAAGTATGCATAGAAACCATGATCAGACCTTTTCAGTACGACGATTTACTGCTTTATTCCAGTCTGATTCTGCCATGCTGCATTTAGGAAAAATCACGAAGATTAGGAAACAAAATGTTGCAGCAAAACACATAAACACAGAGAGCACGGCAAAGTACAAATATCACCCATCCTGCATTCCATTAGTCAAGCACCAGATTTACACTCAGCATTAGAAATAGGATCTAAGATACCATCTAAAATCAGTTGGGAAAAGCAAAAACTGAATAGATACAGGAGAACCACCTGATAGTCCAAAGATTTTCTGAACCCTCTGATATTTCCTTGTGCCAAGGATGAAGTTCAGAGGTGGCACTCTTACGCTTCTTGGGTCTCAAATTTACCAGGTGCTGACCAGTGCCATCCGGCTGTAATGACTGAGGAGAAGAGAAATGTCCATTAGCCACGGATGAGGGAGCAGAATTATAATGCCTGTCACTAGTTTGACATGCATCAACTGGGGAAGCAGTCCCTTTCTCCTCTGAATTATGCGTTTCCAAGCCAATGGAAGTCATCCCAAGTGGAGAAGGTAATTCTCCTGGTCTTGAGGGGGTTACTTTGCTTGTACCATGCATTTGCAACATTTGACCATTATTAAATGTTCCATACTGATTGAACCACGATGGTGCCATCTGAGGACTAATCTGAGGATGATCAACTTTAACGGAAGTCATATAATCACTACAAGAGTTGCTCTGCAGAACATCCCCACCAGTTCCAATAATATCCTTGGGGTCTAAATTTCCATGTTGAGAAGTGCTTCCCTGCAAGATGCCAGCTGGCTTAGAGAAGTTTAGCATTCTAGAGTCCTCAGATGGAACTGCCGTGCTTGAACCCAAAGAATCTCCAACTAAAGCATTGTGTTCATTTTGATGTCCTCCTTTTACAGCTGCTTCCTGAACATCTGTAACATCATCTGAACCTTTCATTCTCTTTGCGACCCTATTGCTCAAGTCAAACTCTGAATCTTTTAAGACCTGCATTTGGTTTAGTAAGGAATAATTCTGATGAGAGAAGCTATTAGGTTTCAGAGATCGACCAAAGGCTTCAATATCATTCTTCTTTGAAGCAGAATTTGCAGGAGAATCATCCACGTAATTCTTTACAGAGGATGCTTTCCCCAGTGATTCCTTCATCTTTGGAACAGGGTCAGTGTTTAGAGATGCTACTGAGTGGCTAGAGTTTTCCTTCAACCTCTGCTCTTCGCCATCAACAGTTCTCTGAGAGTTTAAGAAACCTTGCTGGGGAGGCATAGAACTTGACTCCACAATATTTGGCTGGGTTGAATCTGAGTTATTTGACGTCACCTGCTGAAACTGAAAACCAATTTTATGCTGATGAGTAGGAACATTGGTCCACGCATACTGCAACTCTTGTGCAGAACCTCCTTGTTGAGAAATGCCAGACATAGCGAAATGCTGATAAGACCTCTCAGGATCCCTGGTTGGTACGCTTCCAGTTTGAACTATTTCCTGTACATTGTCCGGACCATTTTGTTGAGACATGCCCCTAGATGATGCAAGGTTATCCTGTCGAATACTGCCAGAAGCATCAGGCAAGAGAGTCTCAGTAGATCCTCTTTGTTTAGACTGGGAAGCATTTCCATTTAAGGGGTCAATGTTCTGATTTGACATTTGTCCACTAACTCTTGCTATATGTTGATTTTGGAGATGACTTCTTGCATATGGAATACTAGAACTTGATGTGGAAGTAAAATTCCCAGACATTTTATACATAGCGTTCTCGTTCCCATCATGTCCAGGAAACGCAAATTGTTTATTCTTGAACTCAGCTAGGGTGTCTTGAATGGATGGTGAAGATTGAACTAAAGGTGTAGGGACAGTTAGCTGGTCCTTATCTCCCATTTCTGCAGCAGCATGACCAGGATATAAAGAATTAATTGCGCCTTGACCATTCTGAGCAGACAATGCATGATCAGGAATCTGCAGCCTTTGAGATGGAGGACCAAGTTGTAATCCGAAACCTTGATAGACAGAAGAGTGACTACGCTGGAGACGACCAACCCCATCAAGTTTTTCTGCTTCGGCTAGTTGAGATGATGCATTGCAATCAGAAGAGGTGAACTGCTTCATGGCATCATGATCCTTTGACTGATCGACCTTGTGAAGCAGCTCGAGCATATTTTGACTAGTGATAATAAAAAATGTTAAAGAATTTGGAACAACTTAGATTGTATAACACTAAGAGGGAATATCGAGGTACCTTGATGAAGAAGTCTTGTTTGAGGTGTACGCATCAATGGGCTGACTATAGGGAGCAGAAATATTAAGCGCATGACCGGAAAGGTTTCCACGTGATGGCTCCTCAGCGGGGCCTTCAGAGGACTGCCTCTGTAGATAAAACATTAATCTTAATTTCTATTTTCTCAACAGTGAATGTGTATACATAACTTTTGCAAAATTGATAAGTCACCTTTTCTGTGGCTGTAGAATTGCTAGGAACCTGACCAAATAATTTTGACTGGACAAAATGAGCATTCTGCTGGGACATGGCCTGTAAACGGGTAGGCTGCTTCGGGCCATTGGTTGATTCCACATCCTCATACATATTTCCCATGGGATGATACTGAAACTTGCGAGGAGCAGTAACTTTTCTGGAAAGCTGATTGGTTGACTTCTGCTTCCCAGAAGGAAGAGATCGTGAATCACTCGCATCAGACAATCCACCTTCTCTAAAGTCACCAGTGTGCTGAGATAAGTTAGAGCGATGGCTATCATTAGAGTTTTCCTTCATATCATAATTTTCCATCTCATGTCTTGCAACTTCATCTTTATCGAGGCTGCTCATTGAATCTAAAACCTGGTTGCGCTCATTGGCCTGGTGCACCCATCTCCCAAGACTTTCACCCCCTTGGGATCTGACCGGAGGATGGGCATTTCTCCACTGATTAAGTAAATAATTATTCTGAACAAATGAACTTGATTCATTACCTATACCTGCATTACTTGAGTTAGGTAATGGAGAAGCATCATTCAGACTCAAGATTCTTGTATTTCCTTGGGGTTTACCAGCTGTATAATTTACATCACCCAGTTTAATAGCAGAATTAGCAACAGAATTTGACTTCCATAAAGAATTTCCACTTTGTACCACCCTTGATTGACTGTTTTGGGAGTTTTGTGGAAACTTTTCAACCTCATGATTATTTTGCACCCTATCTCCACCAGATGGTATGGCTGCCCGAGAATTCCAACTATTTGGTTGAAGCCCAGTTCCTGTCTGTCCAGGCGCCCATGGTGGAGAAATTGCTTTAGCATGTCTCTCTGCCTCAAGCGCATTTTCTGAGGCGTTTCTATATGTCTGACTCCCTTCAGCAACTGAGTTTTGTAGTTGACCGCTGTTGGACCACTTGTTAGAATCATCCAAAGACTGGACAAATCTTTGTGAAATCTCAGATGACTGTCTTTGGCCAGGTTCATTTTGAAATTTGTATCCAAGTTGACTCGACGCCATGACATTGTTTGCATAGATACCATTTGAAGGGGGAAAGGATCCAGAACTCTGTGCCGAAGGCATTCGCATATTGTCATTGGCGAGAGATGATGCTTTTTTACCACTGTCATTGTGCACTGAAGGATGCTGGTTAGCTGAAGGCCTGACATTACTGTGAAAAGTTAGACCGCTCCACTCTTGTGGCTCTATATCACTGCTAGAAGTTTCTGCAACAGCTGATTGCATAAGAGCACTCCAGCTACCACTTTGAATAGATGGTAAGCCATCCAATAGCCCACCATTATCAAATGAATTATCAGCATCTCCAGTCATATGAGGATCCTTGCCAAAGGCAGCCCATATATTATCATCTGAACCAAACAAAATCTTTTCTTCTGTCGGATCTAGGGCAGCTTCATTCTGAGGTGAAGAAACTTGTCTAGTAGGTTTTTCATGTGAGGTCTCCTGAACAGCTGCCTCCTGCCTCGTCAGGAAATCTTGCTGAGGTGCATTCCTCAACATAGGATTCGCTGGCTGGGCGGCCCCCATATTTATCATCTCAGTGTTTAAAGATTGTGGAGAAGCAAGTCCAAACATATTTTCATTCTGAAATTTCTGATTCGAAATGGAAGATTTCTCCTGTACACCTATCTGATCCGGTAATAAACTATGTTGATTACCCTGAAGAGAATTACTAGACATTGACAGTTGAGGCATTGAAGATCTATCTGTCATCAGCTGGGAATATTGGTTGGCAGATAAAGACTTTGAATTCGAAATAGGAACTCCATAAAGAGATTGATCAACTTGTTGAGGCCCCAAATTCATTGAGCGCTGTGTATGGCCAAGGTTCGGTTGAAAAACAAGTCCATTGGGAGACCCTTGCATCATTGGAGAACCCTGGTTCAGCCAGTTTGTACCTGCTGTCCAAGGGTACTGTGTTGTGTCAGAGTTTGGAGTGGCATTAACCAATGTGGATTGGCTGCCCGATGCCTGTTTAGCAAAGGGAGAAACCTGATTAACCAAATGATGTTGCTGTCTTAAGTCAAGCTGCCGAAATTGCTGCTGCCTTTGAAGCTCTTGCATTTTCCTCATCATCAGTTGCTGCTGCAATTGCTGCATGTTTATATCAGACTGCTGACGTTGCATAGGCTGAGGTATGCTTGATTGCTGATGGTTCATCTGCTGCTGACCACCGAAAAGATCAAAACTGACAGGAGATACAGATGGTACCGACCTAACTGAAGCTTTTGATTGATGGTCAGGGCCATTCCCTTGCTGTAATTCATGGACAGATGAGCCTCTTGAGGTTATCATATGACGCTGATCAGAATCTGTATCCCCAGCCAGAAAATTTGTTTCATGCTGTCTTGTCTGCTGAAACTGATTTCCAAACATAAAGCCATTTAAATTTGGCTGATCGCTTAGGGACTGACTTTTAGCAAAATCAGGCCTCAGATTTGACTGAGTAAAGTTCAAGCCATGTGCCACATGAACGGGATAGCTGCCTTCTCCTCTATCTAAGTCTGGTCATGCAAACAAAAAAAAAAGCATAAGTCCAGTCAATATATGTCAAAATTATGGGCTCAGGAACACATATGACAGTTATATACTACACATTATTCAGATGGGAAAGTACCCAAAAAGTAAAATAATAAAATCTAGTGAAATTTTTTTAACTAGATGATCACGCAGAGGATGACACCTGAGTGCTGTGGATTATGATTTTTGTTGTTAGAATTTAATAGATCAACTTGTCTTTCGCTGCCAACCCAAAAATTGCTGTTTAGTACTGGCCAATTCCCTTCCACAACTTGTGAATGATGCTGCCCTTGTGATGAATTGTCCTGTGCAAAAAAATTGTGTACCCCATCTCCAAGTTCGTTGCCAGGCATAGATGGTTGACACACGATTTCTCAGTTGGCACGCTGGTGGTGTTAAATAATAAGTAGATAATCAAGTACTTAGACTTTAACACTTTTTTTCCATTCACCCATACATACAACGTTAGAACCAAGCTATGTTTGAACCAAATAAAATCAGGACTGCGTGACAACACTCCTGAAAATTAATCTTTAATTGTGCACCAACTTCTTAGCTGCAAGGTCACCTCCTGAACGAGAACATTAAATGTCAGTTATTTACAAACTTTAGAAGGAAAAAAACATAATCAAAGTACAATAAGCTGGCCATCGTTTTAACCCCTGATAATTCACCATCAAGCAGATTATCATGTAGGAGTTGAGAAAAGAAATCAGAATCGTATAAAACACTAGAATAATTTGGATAAATGGCACCCTTGATAGGAATTAACTAAGGATATAACTTGACATTTCAAAGCACGAATGCATAACAATCTTGAACCAAAGAGAAAAGGTATGAAATATTTCTAACTTGTAACTTATCCGAAAACCTCTAGTTTTGGATAGGCAGAGTACACAGTACAAAGTCACATTTGCTAGATAGTAGAATTCTCTAAGAAATTGTCTTACAAGGTAGCAGCAATGGCTTTGCTTAAAAAATATCTAGCAACTCTTCCATAGCAGCTAGCAACAAGTTTGAACATTAGAGCAATGAAGTGCTAGACTCTTAGTGATGCTGATTCAACAGTTACAAGTCCTCGACTTTCAGGTTTTCATAAGACAAAGAAAGAAGATAAGAACAATCAGAAGGAATCCACATTGCTTTACAAACTAGTACTCGGATACTCTCTTAATCTTTCCTGCTAACAGAAAATGACATAATATGTGGCTCAACAAAATAAATTTTACTCAAACGGTCACACCCAGGCGTTTCAATTAGTAGACAGTGACAATCGCACAATAAATCCCCATTCACAGGCCAAGAACGTCGTGAATACAATCTCCCCACCAGAAACCAGGGAAGAAAAGGAGTACACTAGTTACAAACAAAGTAGAACTTCAGAGATTTACAAAAGGATGCGGATTCAGTCCTCTAAAAGAGAGTTAAATGACATTAAACTAAGATACAGATTTAAAGTCTACAGAATTTCTGATGCACAAAACACCCAAAATCTAGAACCAATGGCCATATTCCTACTATTTTTAAGCCATTAGGATCGTTCTTAATCATGAAACTCAAAAAATGATCATCCTCTCAATGCCAACAAAGAAACAAACTATTTCTAAATTCCGGACACCTAATTTCCCAAAATTACCAAATAAACAGCTTTAAAAGACACAAAAATCACAAAAACAACACACTCTAGCGCTAAAATCCATGAAATCATGTAAAAAGTCGATAACCAAATTCTGCAATCGCAAACACGAATTTGACTCAAAGCAGGACGCTGAAACACGCAAAAGAAAAAATAAACCTTTTCCACATAAATCAAACCCCGAAATCCTGAATACATCCAAACACGCGGAACCCCCACCTAGCCACAACAGTTGGGGGATTTTACGGCAAAAGACGAAGAGGCAATTAATTAGGGTTTGTTTGTGATGACGACTTACGCGAATCGTACGACGGGGAAAACGGAGCTGAAAGTCGACCGAACTCGATCTCTAGATGGGGAGATGAAAATTTTGCGCTAGGGTTTTGAATCGGCAAGAAGAAATCTGATGGAGCTCGACAGTGTGTATGAGATGTGGTGTGGTTTCAGAAAGATAATATAAAGTGTGCGAAATTTTCAACGAACTGTGCGAAAGAGAGAGAGAAGGTTAGGTGCGGACCGAAGGGCGAGGCTCGGGATTACCGAAGCGACAGAGGTGCACCTCATTGGAGCATAGACCAATGCTCCATTTTTTGGACTTCCACTAGTAATCGACCATGTGGTGCCTATTTAAATTCACAATTTTCAAATAATTTTTATAATAATGTTTATTATTCTTTTTTTTTTCTTTTTCCTATTTTACGATATTCAAATTATTTTATCTTTTCGAACTAAATTATTTTACATATCAAATGTCCATAAATCACATCATTCGACAAATACATATTCGTATTTTAAATATATTCTCTCAAATAGGTTGAGATAGTTTTTGTCAATTTTATCCCTTTAATTTTATTTGAAAATAAATAATTAATTGAAATCGAGTATGATGTAGTGGATCAGATAAGAATTGATAAGAGTCTAGCGTATATCGTAATTCTTTTTCTCCAATCTTATTTTCTTTTTCTTTATTCTTTTTTTTGCCTTTTCTTTTTGCTATTTTCATTCCTACCATATCGGTCATGCATCTCTAGGCTGGCATACATTGCCCCTCAACAAGCGTAGTTTTCTGGATCATGTGGATCACATATGCGGAGAGAAAATAACGTGTGATTCCAGTCACGTGATAATTTATGGGTTTATGAATTTTTGCTTGCATATCGAAAACAAGAAAAGAGGACTAAAATTACTATAAAATGTTAAACCTATTTGAATTTACTGTGTTGTGGGATTTGATAAAAGATATTGCTTGAACGAAAAAATGAATTATTCCTGATGAATTAATTCAAGCTCTAATTAAAGTATTTTAATTAATCTAATCAATAGTATTTGATGTTATTAAATAACTAGTTAAATTATTTCATCTTTTTGGTCGATTTTCACGTCCATTATTTCATAAAATTATCTCGTTTTCTTTTTATAGCGTGACTCTTTAGACTCGTGTCAATTGTAAAGAATATCAAAAGATGTGTATGACACCATGCTAGCCCCATAGAACTATATCATAGCCCAATCGCGTACGAGATGACTTAATTACCATGAATCTTTTTATCACAATTACAGTATGTGTATAATGACATATCCTAACCAAGTAAGAGCTATAAAATGTCAAACTCACAGAACTCAGTAGTGTGCTATGAATCATAGTAAGATCAAATTATAAAACAATTTGAGATCTACATGAGTTAGTTTATTTGCTATGGTCAAGAACTTTAATTTTATTTACCTATTATCGCACATGAAACATACTAGTTTATTATTGAGACAAAGAATCCGTTATTGGTGGTCATCACATAACTATTGCTTGCATTATATAGACCGGACTTTGAAGTTGATTACACCAAAGGATGATACGGATCTGATTGCGCTAGTAATAGTAATAGATTCAAGTACATTACTCATGAGCCCTAAAGTTTAAAGCTCACGTATACCTTTACAATTTATAATCCAATCATCGACTATCATAGTAAATAGTATGTGAGCTGATTATGATGAGCCGTATTACGGTATATCAATTTTATTAAAATACTTATGTTACAAGCCTCACTACTCCATAGTATATAACGGGCATTCTCACCTTGTTAGAGCATAAGACACTTTCGAACCTTAATGCTTGTTAAGCTTCATTGACTTGCAAACTCATTTTAAGAGATCAAGTTTTTAACCTTCTAGTGTCAACTTAACATTCTAAGAAGTGGAAGGTGTTTCTTGATTGTCCTGAACTTGTTGTTCATTATGTATTAACACCACAAATAATTTTATTTATTTTATATTTAGTCCAGATACAACATAAAATTGACATTATTGTATTATCTTTTAATTTACGAATGAAAAATGTAAGCCGAGAAGTAAAAGGTGAAGAAGATTTTGATACCTAAACAATCTAGTTCATCTTAGTTTATGTTTAAGTTGATGAGTTTTGGATAGTCTAGAGGATGTTTTGGTTAAATAGATGTATATTATATTTTGACTACTTAATATATATTGATTATTAGTGATGTCAAATGGGCTGTGCTAGGTTGGCCCGGCCCAAGCCCGTGATGGGCCGACCTAAGCCCACGATGGGCTAGCACGTCAACTTTCTTTTCACGGGCTGGCCCATATTATTATATTATAGGTTATTCAACTTAAAATTGGGTCGTTGCAGAGCTAGGGCCGGTCATTGAGTGGTGATTAAATTTTTAATACATATTTAGATTTAATGAGTAAAATCTTTACCGAGTATCCGATAAGGTCAAGTGAGTGGGTCAGGAAACGGGACAAGACGAGATAAATAATGAGTTCCAAAAAAGAGAAATGAATTGATATGAAGCGGCAAACCCTCCTTTCATACTCTGTTCCGCCCAAAACCGCTTCTTGTGGGTTATAGAGCACAAAAAGGAGAATACGGGCACTTTTGAACCGTTTTTTAATTTGTTATACATCTATACATACTAGGGTAACAAATTGGTGAATTGAATTGAATTTGAGTTAGTTTCAAATGAGTTAAAATTAAATGAGAAATCAAATTCAACACAAATTTGAACAATTTTCAACATTAAGTTCAACCTAAGTGAACCAAATTTCTAGTTATTATGTGACCAAGTTGGAATCAAGAATTTGAAGATATGGTCACACATAATATCTATCTATTCTATTATAAAAGTACGAGTGTTTCTTTGAATTTTTGATCTACCTAGTATATCCCTTTTTAATTTACTTTTTTAATGGCAAAAGAGTCAAATAATAAATAATAATAATAATAATTATTATTATTATTAGTTGTTGTATATATCTGCAACAATGAAGTGAATAATTACTTTCAACTCTACATTTAAGTAATAAAGGATAAAAGGACTCTAGAATAAAAATGTATACATATATATAATAAGATATGAATTTATTCACTAAAAAAATAAATAAAAGAAGTTTGATATATGCAAATACACGGTCCAAAAGTCTCTACTCTTTACTTCTCCGATTGAATATTACTTTATCTTGTTTAATTATTTTTTTGAAGAATTTATGCACGACGCACACATAGATTACATTTGATATCGTAATATTTATCATGTGCTATTTTATGTATAAAATCTCCCTTAAAAGTCCGGTGAGAATATGATTAGCAGAGTTGATTGTTAAATTTTGAATGAGAAATTCGATTGAGAATGAATTGGAAAAATATTATTAAATTAACACAAAAACGTAATATTTGATTTTCAAACATTACTATCCGATTTGAAAACTAAAAAATGAGGTCCAGGAAAGAATGATCAAATTAAGTTTATCATAATCGATAAGATTAATTATTTATTCTTTACAAAAAATTATTTATATAAAGAACGTTATATATATCTTATATATGCACAATATGATCCAAAAATATCTAATTCATTCTTAAAAAGCATATTGATGGACATAAGAACGGGCCATTATTTAATAAACGAGTATGAAAAAGAGATTTGTTTCAAAATTTTTTAATATAACTAAAATATTCTTATGTAATTAATTTCATATTTGAATGATAAATGGGTCAAAAATAAAATAAAATTTAAAATATATATATGCATAACTACATTATATGGAATAGCATATAAACAATTCACAATAGCAATATATTTTTATCACCATTTTTATCCTAATAATAGTAGTAAAAATAGAAAAAGTAAAGAAAAATGGCTCTTCAATAAACCAATTTTCTAAATAAAAACCATTTGATAGAATTGTTCTAATTAATATAAAATACATTTGGTTAATACTTAAAATGATTACATATAGTTTACATATTAAAATCATGTCAAAATAACTTTAAATGATCAAATTAAGAATTTATACATTTGAAATTTGCCCATTTTTTCTATATATACATAATTACATTATGACTCATTCATAATAGAACACTAACAATTTCAAAGAACTCATGAGATTAATACTTATGCATATTGACATTTGTATATACTAAAATTAATATAAACCCCAGCGGTCGTCCATGGTCGTACAATAGTCCTGCTAAACTTTTGGATGATAAGGGAATGCTCCATAAGTTTCAAACTTTACGATCCGATTTGAAAACTAAAAAATGAGGTCTAGGAAATAATGATCAAATTAAGTTTATCATAAATCGATAAGATTAATTATTTATTCTTTACAAGAAAAATATTTATATAAAGAACGTTATATATATCTTATATATGAACAATATGGTCTAAAAATATTTAATTCATTCTTAAGAAGCATATTGATGGACATAAGAATGGGCCATTATATTAATAAACGAGTATGGAAAAGAGATTGTTTTAAATTTTTTTAATATAACTAAAATATTCTTATGTAATTAATTTCATATTTGAATAATAAATGGGTCAAAAATAAAATAAAATTTAAAATATATATAATGCATAACTACATTATATGGAATCGCATATAAAAATTCACAATAGCAATATATTCTTATCACCACTTTTATCCTAATAATAGTAAAGATAGAAAAAGAAAAGAAAAATGGCTCTTCAATCACCAATTTTCTAAATAAAATCCATTTGATAGAATTGTTCTAATTAATATAAAATACATTTGGTTAATACTTAAAATGATTACATATTAGTTTACATATTAAAATCATGTCAAATAACTTTAAATGATCAAATTAAGAATTTACACATTTGAAATTTGCCAATTTCTTCTATATATACATAATTACATTATGACTCATTCATAATAGAACACTAACAATTTCAAAGAACTCATGAGATTAATACTTATGCATATTGACATTTGTATATACTAAAATTAATATAAACCCCAACGGTCGTCCATGGCCGTACAATAGTCTGCTAAACTTTTGGACGATAAGAGAATGCTACATATTTTATATTTATTTAAAAATCTCAACTAAAGTAACATAACTACTTCTAAAATAAATATAGTTAATAAATATATTTTGAATTATATTTTACTTTTTAAAAAAATGACACACCCACACAAGCCAGCTATACCACAAAATTGAGTGATGAAAGAAAAATACAATAAAATCGATGGCTAACTTTGATGTCTGTTACTATTCTTAATCAAGTTTCTCCCTCATATTTTTAGTGCATCATTTGATCACGTCCTATAATTCGTATTCAACCAATTCTTTAAACAATAGGTTAAATATGACATTAACAATATACAAACTAGGGTTTTTGAAGGATTTATTTATTTATTTAATATACAAACTAGGATTTTTAAATGTCAAATTATTTATTTTATGTAGTTATATTATTAAACAATCCGTAGAATGGATGTTTCCTCATTTTATTTCCTTTCTCTATTTTAATATTTCATGAAATTAGTTAAGCACTTTCCAAAATATGTTTATAAAATCAAGTCATTAATATCAATAGTAGAATGATTATTCGGAAACATTGTTTTTAGAAAAATAATCAATTGAATCTACAATACAATGATAAATTCGGTAATATATTTTCATTACTTTTCTATTGTGCATTAATTACTTTTTATGCGCAACATACATAATTTTTAATTTGCTTACAATTTTCATGTAATTAATATTCACATATGAAAAGAAATCTATGCCAACTAATTATTTTGATTTCATGAAGAATGTAATTAAGGTACGACATATCAATAATTATGATAAAAACGATGATATGATTCCTTTAAATAATAAAAAATTGAAAATATGAAGAAATCATAGATATCCAGGACATCATGAAGAGATAATTGCGTATACACATAGCTTCAACGAGATAAAAGAAAAAGAGAATGCAGAAATCATAAAAATAGATAAATATAGGATTAAATAAAACATTAATTTATAGATAAATTAATTTGTTTGTATTACTATCTAAGTTTAGATTTTGAATAATCTTAATTCTTATATGTATTTATTTAGTATTTCAAATCAAGATATATTTGCTACTTCAAGGATTATAGTTTATTAGTTAATAATTCATTGAACTTAAAAAAGATATTCAAATTGAAGCATATCACTTTATATGGTGATGATATTTATACATAAATGAATTAACGAGATCATATGATTCACATGTGTTTGTTTACTAGTATATATATATATATATATATATATGTACACGACTTCAAATTACAATTCTACATAAAACCCAATTCAGACACCCACAACAAAACACGCCGTCGCGAAGCTCTTATTACTTCCTCTATTAATCTCAAATTTCACGCACAGAAAACCCAACACAGAGAGAAGAATGGTGGGAGAAGAGAAGCGGCATCAGATGATGCAAAATTTATTCGGAGACCAATCGGAAGAAGAAGAAGACGACGAAGACGAAGTTGAATCTGAGCATGAGTCCAATCGTCAACCTGATTATGCATCCGTATGTGTCTGATCTTACTTGTTTTGCTTTAATCTTTTGTTTCCTTACTTATTCAATTCGTTTTATTCGGTATTTGTTGTTACAATTTGAGTGCACTGATAAAGGAAAATCTTAATGTTAGTTCGACAACTTTTTGATTTTCCTCCTTTTTGTTTATCAAAATTATGTGTTCTTATCATTATTTATTCGCGTTTTATCTAACTCACCCATTTAACTAAATTGATTTAACATTATCTTTATGATTACAGAAGAACTTCGTAAATATTTTCAAGTTTTTATCATTTTCATTGGTGTTATTTCAAAATTTTAATTTGGGTACACAAAAAAGAAGCTTTTTACTGTCTCCACGGCAACAGAAGTGCCTCTGTGCTGCTGCTACTCTATGTGTCTGTATGTTTCATATTGTGATGGCTGGATATAATTCTTTGTCATCTTGGGTCTATGTAGCTATTTGGTTAATACTGCTGTAGTTTCCTAATTTTTTTCTTAAAAAAGAATTACAATTTTAAATTGCATTTTTTTAGAAAGGATTTTCTAGTTCGTGCAAATTGGATAAACTTCATATATAGTGGAATCAATACAGAGTCTAGTTCGTGCAAACATGGGTGTGTTTTGTTTTTCTCCCTCTGGAAAATAAGCTTTCGTGGAATCTTAAAGTGATGGTTCCTATCCATAGTCATATTATGTGAAGATTGAGTTCAATTTTAAACTGCTGTCATGTGTAAGATGAAATTGGAGTCAGTAGTTTACAAAAAGCAGCATTGGTAATTACTCATTCTTTTATGGGTTATTAATGCTCTCTAGTTTGTAAATCTTGTATTTAGAGTGTTTGTCAATGGGGACTACCAAAAGCGAAATGAATTAGAAGTTCCAGAATATTGGCATTCTGGTTTTCAAAATACTAGTGTTTATGTGTTCTTTGAGTCAGAAAATATTGAGTTATTCCATGACTAGTGGTTTCTGCAAATGCCAGTATTATCTTTTCATACTATAATTGTTTTCTTTTCAGGATGATGCTGATGGAGGACCAGAACCAGAACCTGAAGGTGAAGGTGAAGTTGAAGGTCGTGGAGAGGCAGATATTGAGAGTGAAGGTGAACCGCAGGATCTTGAACCTATACTTCGAGAGAGCGAGGGCGAGAGAGATAAAAGTTCTCAAGAAGTTGAAATAGGCGATCAAAGGGAAGAAAGTGAAGATAGGTACTCAGACAGTGATGAGAAGGACTATGAACAACGGGTCATAACAAGTAGGAGACGTGATTCTGTTGACAGTGAATCAGAAAGATCTGGGGAAAACCATTATGCTGTTAACGAAGACGACGAAGTGAACCAAGCTCGGAGTCCAAGGTCTGTTTCTCACTTTTCCTTCCTTGTCTCTTTACCAGACCTACTTTTGTTTTCTGAATCTGTTATTGATCTCCCTCTCTCTCTTCCCCTTCGCTCTGCCAAAACCCCTCTTTGTTCCGTTTTCTGGTACAGTTCATGCCCATGCTAGAGTTGAGTTGATAGAACTTCTATCAGCTGCTTTGATATCTATAACTGGGAATTTATAATCATTCTTTTTATCTGTATCCTCTTCTACCTTTTGTTGCTTATGCAGTCTTAGCCAATGATTTACAGGAGAACACTAGGGAGAAAAACACTATAAACCCCTTTGATAAATAACATCTTCTACACCTTTGCTTCTTGTTCGGTCCTGTAATTATCCTGATCTGATGTTTTATGGTTTTGTAGTTTTGTCGCTGCTAACTAAGGATATTCTCAGAGCCTGTCCATTGAAAATTGGCTCTTTTTATTTGTTCAGGGGCCTCCTGGATATAGTTCCTTCCTCCCACTTAATGTTGCTAAATGTTCTTCATTTTAGCACCCCCGTTAAAATGTCCCATCATGTGGGGTTATCTCTTCCTATCTTTTGATCTTTGATCGGGTTTTAGTGCTACTGCCCCTATCTTGATGTGCAATGTGTTTATATCCATGGTTTATATGCATTGAGGTCGAACAAATTTGTGAAGGCTAGTAAAAGTAGGGTATGAATTTTGAATTCCTAGTCAGGTTCTTTTTTCTTTTTTTCTTTGTAGGTAAGTTGTGTGTGTGGGCACTAAACGTATCTTTTTATCATGCTTGTGTGTGTGATTTTTATACATTTGACTGCAAATATCAATATTGTACCCTTTCAGTAAGAGTCTTTTATGAAGTTTGGTACAATTAAACAACTTTGTTATTCTTAAGAGATTATTTGGTTATACTTGGTTCTACTGAAAAGGTTAAGAAGATTGGGAATAATGGTACAGAGGGCGTGGAATGCAGAAAGAGAACCTCGATACTAATGATTGCTTTCGTTTTTCATATACTAAAAAAATGCGATCTTCTGCTTTCATAATGTCTTATCCTATAATTATATTAGTTAAGATGAATAGTGGTAATATGGTACTGATTTTGTGATATGCAGTAGATCACCTGGTAATGAAAAAGATGAGGATCAATTTTTAAACTCAGCTCCTGAGATTCGTGATGTTTTTGGAGACTCTGATGATGAAGAACAAGCAGCATACGAAGCCCAGAATCAGATTCTAGAAGATGAAAATGTTCGTATGAGATGCATTTTAATACAATTTTGTTATTAAAATTGGTACTTTCACTCTTGTGTTTACACATGAAATATGTTGACATGTTTTCAACAACACAGCGATCACCAATGGAAGAAGAGGAAAATTATGAGAAAGAATTGAGGCCGGAGGATATGATACCTGATGAAGATGCACCGTATGACTCAGAAGAAGAGCATATTGAGGCTAGACTAAAGGAAAAACCAGTTGGCCCTCCTCTGGAATTGGAAGTTCCTCTGTACCCTCCTCCAGCCGAACCTGAAAAGGTTTATCTTCAGTCCTTTTTTCCAATTTGAAGTCCTACTCTTAACTTATGTGATTCTTGATGGGAAAGTTACACCAAGTTTATGTCATTAGTAAGTCGAGTAGTAGAAATTAGGTAACAGTAAATCGTTCTGAATTATTTCATGAAACAATACTTTTCTATAAACATTCAATGAAACAATTTTGGAATAAGAATCTAATATTACACAGTCCATCTAAGTGAAATCACTCCTAGTATCTACTAACTGCAGCTCCTATAGGTTCTTGTGTAGTACTTGCTTGAATCTAAAAGTTATGTAAATGTGACGTGAATTACTATGAATCTCAGTCGGAGTTGTTTAGAATTAATGTAGCTTGTACTTTCTCAAATTTCTGATTAAATAACGAACTTACACATGTATAAAATGGTACGATGAAGCAATAAAATGACAAGGATGAACCAGTAACAAGATAGAGATCTTGTTATTCTGGTCCATCTAGTATTTGTGTATATTTTGTGTTATATTAAAAATAAATAACTTGTCTTCTAGGATAGCTCATCCTTGTTTAGGCTGGTACAAGTTTACCAGGAGGCTTAGTTTGTGTGCTCCTGTTCCTCATGCAACTTTAGAGTTGAAATTTAACATGTAGTCATAATGGTGAAATTTTTCTGTTGCAGATGAATATGATCAAAGTTTCTAACATAATGGGTGTAGATCCTAAACCTTTTGATCCTCACACATATGTGGAAGAGGATTCTTATGTAACTGATGAATCTGGATCAAGAAAGAGAATACGGCTGGAGAACAATGTTGCTCGTTGGAGAAAGGTTAAGAATCCTGATGGCACAACGTCTGTAAGTGAATGTGTTAATCCATCTGGAACCCATTTGACATCTGCGCTATCACAGGAACATTGTTCTTTGATGCTTAATTGTTCAAGGCAACTTATTGTCCTAGCATTTTATGAGAAAATTATATTGAGCGGAATAATTTTCCTGTCTTCATTAATCGTAATTTATAGAGTACAATTAGGTCAACTACTTCCTAAAATAAAGGAGAAAAATCTGCTACAGATACAACAGAATAAAATCAAATAAAATCAAATCTTATAATTAAAACTAACTTCCTAAATTATACGTATCTAATCTCAACCGACTAACACTCCCCCTCAAGTTGGTGCAAAGATATCTATCATGCCCAACTTGCTAATGAGTTCTTCAAATTTTTGACGATAAAGTCCTTTTGTAAGAACATCTGCAAGTTGTTCCGTTGTTGGGACAAATGGAATGCAGATTTCTCCTCTCTCTAACTTCTCCTTGATAAAATGACGATCAATTTCCACATGCTTAGTCCGGTCATGCTGGACTGGATTGTGTGCAATGCTGATTGCTGACTTGTTGTCACAAAACAGTTGCATAGGAGCTTCGAACTCAATCTTTAATTCTTCCAGGATGCCTCTCACAACCACATCACCTCGCATAATCCTTGTGCCATAGCTCTGAATTCTGATTCAGCACTGCTTCTTGAGACCACATGTTGTTTCTTTGTCCTCCATGTCACAAGATTTCCCCAAATGAACGTGCAATAGGCTGAGGTAGATCTTCGATCGTCTGAGCTTCCTCCCCAATCAGCGTCAGTGAATACCTCAACTCGTCTGCTCTGATTTTTAGTAAAGAGTAGACCCTTTCCTGGACTACCTTTGAGGTAGTGCAAAATTCTATAAACAGCCTCGAGATGTTTTTCTGAAGGGTTGTGCATAAATTGACTAACCAAGCTCACAGCATAGGCAATGTCAGGCCGAGTGCGAGCTAGGTAAATCAATTTTCCAACAAGTCGTTGGTATCTGTCTTTATTTGCTGGAACCTCTTCTTCTTTTCGGAGCTTGTGATTTGGATCAATCGGAGTAGAACACGACTTGCAGCCAAGTAGACCTGTTTCTTTTAATAGATCCAACACATACTTTCGTTGAGAAATGACAATTCCACGGTCTGACCGAGCTACCTCCATTCCCAAGAAGTACTTGAGATTTCCCAAGTCCTTAATCTCGAATTGTTTAGCCAGAAATCCTTTTAGCTCAGCCAACTCAATCTCGTCGCTGCCTGTCATCACTATATCATCTACATACACAATTAGGATAGCGATTTTACCTTCCTCATTGTGTTTGTAGAACATTGTGTGATCAGAGTGGGCTTGCCGATAGTTTCTCTCCTTCATAGCCTTTGAGAATCTTCCGAACCATGCTCGAGGTGATTGCTTGAGTCCATATAACGCTTTCTTTAGTCTGCACACATCTCCGCTGGGATGTTTGTCAAATCCAGGTGGAAATTGCATAAACACTTCTTCCTCCAAGTCTCCATTCAGGAATGCGTTTTTTACATCAAGTTGTAATAAAGGCCAATCTTGATTTACAGCTAGGGACAATAGGACTCGCACCGTGTTGAGCTTTGCCACCGGTGCAAATGTTTCTTCATAATCCAGCCCATAGGTTTGTGTAAAACCTCGAGCCACGAGTCTGGCTTTGTATCGCTCCACCTGACCATCAGCTTGATATTTGACCGTGAATATCCACTTACAGTTGACAACATGCTTTCCCTTAGGTAGGCGTGTCACCTCCCAAGTGTCATTCTTCTTGAGTGCTCGCATCTCTTCCAAAACAGTTTCTCTCCACCTTGGAATACTTAGTGCTTCCTGTATAGAACTTGGAATCTCATCAGTGGTTATGCGAGTGATAAAGGCTCTAAAGGCTGGGGATAAGTTCATATAGGATACATAGTTCGACAATGGATAAAGAGGATGTTTAGTGCACTCTCGAACACCTTTCCTAATGGCTATCGGGTCCTAAATTGATTTTGTGATGGTTCAACAGTGTCACCCTGTTCACTATGGGCAGGCTCTTCTAAGGGTTCATCAGAAAATATGGGATGAAGGGTTGGAGACATGTTACCTTGACCGGAGCTTGGATCTGATGAAGGCATTGTTTCAAGTGTTGGAGACTCATGTCTCCCCCTTGAGTGAACCCGCAATTCAGAGGTTGAGCCCTCATTAGGACTAGTTTGGGAATCATTATCTGGTGAAATATTTGGTATAGCATTAACATAATCAGGTTCTATATATGTTACGTGCTTTAGTAAAACCTCATTCAATTCCCAAAATTGATCTTCAATATGTGTAATCTCCCCCTGAAGAGAAGTTTTTTCGAAAAAAGGTTTAGAAAAAATGTGACATCATTACTTGTGAAAAGCTTGCCCGAGCTTGGATCAAAGCATTTAAAACCTTTTTGAGTTGGTGAATAACCTAGAAAAATACACTTGATGGCTCTAGGATCAAATTTTCCTCTATTTTTATCATGAACATGAACAAAGGCAACACAACCAAAAACTTTAAGAGGTACATGTGTAAAGCATCGGTTTTCAGGAAAATAATTCTGAAGTGTTTTTATTGGTGTGTTATAGTTCAATACTTTGCTTGGCATTCTATTAATTAGATATGAAGCAGTAAGTATTGCCTCACCCCAAAATCTTGTAGGAACATTCATAGAAAACATCAACGCTCGGGCTACTTCTAGTAGATGTCTATTTTTTCTTTCGGCAATACCATTTTGTTGCGGTGTATCAACACACGAACTATGGTGGATTATGCCTTTTTCATTTAAAAAATCTCCCAAAACCTTATTGAAATATTCTCTTCCATTATCAGTTCTAAGAATTTTAATATGGGTTTGAAATTGAGTTTTAATCATTTTGTAAAAGCTTTTGAACGTACTAGCAACATCTGATTTTTCTTTTAATAAATAAATCCAAGTATTTCTAGTGTGATCATCAATGAAAGTGATAAACCACCTAGTTCCTGAGATATTTTTAACCCTTGAGGGTCCCCACATGTCACTATGTATTAGAGAAAAAGGTTTAGATGGCATGTATTTTAACGCAGGAAAGATAGATCTTTTGTGCTTAGCTAGTTGACAAATTTCACATTGCAAAGAATCCAAATCTTTATTTTTAAACAAGACAGGGAATAAATGTTTTAAATAACCAAAACTAGGATGCCCTAAACGAAAATGCCATAACAATATTTCATCAGATAATGATAGTAAACTAGACGACTGAGGTTGTTGAAGTTGTTTACTCAAGTTGGATTCTATGTAGAAGAGTCCCCCACTTTCCTTAACATTGCCAATCATCTTCCCCGAGCGCCGGTCCTGAAGAAAACACCCAAAAGAATTAAAGGTAAATTGATAGAAAGAACCGAAAACAAGTTTGCTCACAGATAAAAGGCTACATGCGAGATTGGGAACATGTAACACATCATTTAGTGTAATGAGTGGTGAGACAATTACAGAGCCCTTTCCAGCAATTGGCAAGAAAGAGCCATTAGCAATTTTTACCTTTTGGGAACCTGAACAAGGGAAATAGGAACTAAACACATAAGATGATCCTACCATATGGTCGGTTGCCCCGGAATCTATGATACAAGGGTTAGTATCTCTTATTGTGACACTCATGGCTGATATAAATGTACCTTTTTGTGCTAAGGAAGAGGATGGGTTTGTGGAGGATGACTGATGAGTATTCCATAAGTTAAACATTTGTTCTAAGTGTTCTTTGGTGAAGGAGGGCTGTTCGGATGAAACGATTGGAGCTGCAGAAGCTTTGTGGTCACGAGCAGATCGATGTGATGGCTGGAAGTCCTCTGGCTTGCCGTGGAGTTTCCAGCATTTGGCTTTCACATGGCCAGGTTTGTGGCAGTGCTCGCAGATGGGGCGGTCACCTTTCTTTTGAAAGCGAGTCGCCATGGCCGTAGTCTCAACCGGGATGATCACTGATTCACTGTGTCCAGGTCCGAGCATGACCTGGCGACGGCTTTCTTCTCTTCGCACCTCTGCAAAGGCCTCTCGAGAGTTGGGCAGTGGCTCTCGTCCGAGAATTCTTCCTCTGACTTCATCGAGTTCCTTGTTTAGCCCAGCTAAGAAATCAAAAACCCTATCTTTTTCCACCATCTTTTGATAGAATGCTCTATCTGTGGAGCAACTCCACTCATAGTTGCAATATAGATCTAATTCCTGCCAGAGAGTCCTTAGATCAGTGAGTGTGAGTGTAGTATTGAGTAACAGTCTTCTCACCTTGTTTTGCCTTTCTCAGACGGGTCTTTATCTCGAATAATTGGCCAGCGTTGCCAAGATCAGAGTAGGTTTCTTTTACCGCATTCCAGATCTCGCTTGCGGTTGATAGAAATAGGTATGTCCTTCCTAGACTTGTCTCCATAGAATTCACCAACCATGACATAATCATGGAATTTTCTGCCTCCCACGTTGCATAGGTATCGTCAGTTTCTTCAGGCTGTACTACAGAACCTGAGAGATAGCCAAACTTTCCTTTACCTTGGACATAAAGTTTGACTGATTGAGACCACTCCATAAAATTCCCTCCGTTCAGTTTGTGAGAGGTTATGGAGAGGCTGTGATTCAGATTGTGCTCTGAATGAGCAGCAGAGGAACTCGATCCACCAGACCGAGTGGAATTTCCGGTTGAACCGGTACTGATAATACTTGGATCAGCCATAAGAATTGGCTGAACCTATATACGTATTTTATTGTGTTTTGGCTCTGGTACCATATGAGAAAATTATATTGAGCGGAATAATTTTCCTGTCTTCATTAATCGTAATTTATAGAGTACAATTAGGTCTACTACTTCCTAAAATAAAGGAGAAAAATCTGCTACAGATACAACAGAATAAAATCAAATAAAATCAAATCTTATAATTAAAACTAACTTCCTAAATTATACGTATCTAATCTCAACCGACTAACACATTTTTCTTCAAATGATACATTTTTCAATTGTTTATTATTAATGAAGATTATTTTCATGGATAAGTTTTAAAGATTTTATGAATAGCTTTACTGTTTATGTTTGGTAGCATTTATTCATCATAAGTTCTGAATGAACTCTTGCGGCAGTACATAGAAAGAGTATATCATTTCACTTAGCTCATAAACCCCCCTGATTTAGTACTAAAAGTTGAAACTTGGAAATGCTGTTTGTTTGTTGCACTTAACCAATTGTAAAAGCATATTCATTGACTTTAGCATTCAAATGCAGTAATTGATATGCCAATTAAGATCAGAAATCATAATATTGTTTGACATCACGAGAATCAACTAGTTTATATTTGCTCCTATGTTTCGTAAGTACACATAAATTTTTACTCTGACCATCAGATGCGATATGTATGTAATATATTAGTCTTTTATTTGTTTTTTGTATTTTCAATTTGGACAGATTTTAGTTAGCTGTTTAGATAAGGAAAGGATTGATTTGGGTTGATATTCTTATCTTATTAGGATTTTTGCACAAATTACAACACTTGTATTAAATATATTTTTGCCAAGGCATACAAATTCATAATAAATAGAAGAGAATATTTTGAGTAAATTTGTGAGTTTTAACTCTCATCATTCGTTAGAACATTTTTGAACTTATTGGATTTATATCGTGGCGTTCGTTTCTGACTTATCAAATGGTTTTTCATGGCATCTTTATAACTTCGTTCCAAGGGTCGTGTTCATTGACTTCATCGGGTCGAGGTTTTTATACCAAGGTTCATTGATCCGATCGAATTCGGGTTGAGGATATTCATCCATCCATTCTTCGGTGTTGATCTAGGAAAAGTCTGCGTCAAATCGATCAAATTGACTAGTTTCATACAGCTTAATTCCTCTCCGTCTTCAGGTCTCTGATTGTCAAGCTTATAGTTGGTTCTGTTGTGGTCAGCGTACAATCTGGTTTTTATTTTTAAGCATCGGAATTGGTGAAATAATTTTGTCATGTGGTTCGCCGTAATTGGATCACATTGCATTTAGTGAAATTGCCTTGTGTTGGGCACATTATTTTTTCCATTTATGATTGCATAGTAAAATTGACTAGTTTTTGTAGATTGAAAGCAATGCTCGCTTTGTGGAGTGGTCAGATGGCAGCCTACAGTTACTTATTGGAAATGAAGTGCTTGATATATCCAAGCAAGATGCTCAACATGAACAGGCACACCTTTTCCTCAGACATGGAAAGGTAATATTTCCTTGCAGTTGGCGCGCTACCTTCTCTGAATAATAATTTGCAGTAAGTTGGTATTTACGAAAGGCATGCACGTGGAAATATTGATAGGTGCCATGTGTCTGATATCTTTTCTGGATGCATCAATTCCTTTTACATATAGTAGACAGACTTTATTGGTCAGAAGTTCACATTCTGTATTGTCTATACAGGGTATTCTCCAATCTCAGGGGCAAATTTTAACAAAGATGCGGTTTATGCCTTCATCCTTAGCTTCAAATTCTCATCGTTTATTAACTGCTCTCGTCGATTCGCGACACAAAAAGGTGTACAAAGTCAAAAACTGCTTCACTGACATTGATCCTGAGAGGGAGAAGGAACAAAAAGAGAAGGTATATCTTATAGCTATTCAATGTGTCTGGCATAGATCATCGAGTAACTATTCACTTTGGCTCTCTTATATGGTTATTTAGGCTGCTAGTCAGTCAATTAGAGCTAATCAAATTCTTAGCCGGAAGAAGGAAAAGGTCAAAAGTAAATATACACAACCCAACCGCAGAGAGCGTCAACTCTCTCCTGGTTTCTTAGAGGATGCACTTGAGGAGGTTAGATTTTACTTTTCATATGTTCCTTTCCTGCAAATGTATGGAGTAAATCCGCATCCTTTTTCGAGATATCCACTTCTGCTTTGTCATACCTTCGAGTGTTTAATGAAAATATCTACTCCCCTCACACCACCAAAAAACTATTCTCCATTATGAATATAACTTTTATTATCATGTTTAACTACATTAGGAAGATGATGAAGATTATTATGATTCCCGACGTTCTGCTGTCCGCCGTCGATTCGAAGAAGACCTCGAACTGGAAGCTCGAGCCGAAAAGCGCATAATTAATGCAAAGAAGGCATGTCATTGCTACATTACTGCGTCAAGAACCCCCGTCTCTTTACCTTTGGGACTGTTTGAAGAAATGATCATTATGCTTAATCAAAATCATCTGCTGGATTTTTTTTCAGGGGCCAAAGGATATCCCTCGCAAGTCAGGTTTTCCAGCTGCCAAATCATCTCGACGGCCCGTGGATTTCTCTGAGAGCGAGAAGGAGGAGTCCGAGTACGAAACTGAAGGGGAAGAAGATGAAGGTTCTCCACCACGTAGAAGGGATCCACCACGTAGAAGGGATGAGGAAGCAGAGCAAGACTATGCAGAAGAAGATGAAGAACGTGAACAAGGAGAGGAGGAAGAGGCTTATGATGAATCAGAAGAAGAGGCTGAGGTAAGAGTCTTTCTAAATCAGTATCGTGTACTAACTTCTATGAATGGAGGCAACAAGATACAAGATAGGAAATTGCCTCCTTTTCATTTTCTGAGCAACGTATTACTTTTTAAAGAACATTAGCCTTCCTTACTTTGTTCTCTTGTGCAATGTTGCTTGCATGTTGTATATCCTCTAATTCTAAAACTCATCTATTTTAAGAATCTGAGTTTGTCTAGAAATTGGATTTGAAATGCTAAGTGGTTCTTTTTTTCTTAGAACTGGGATTTTAAAGGCAGTTTCATTTCATATTTATTTGAAGCACAAAAATGGAAGGCTGTTGTATGGTAAATGATTAACCCAAGTCACATAGGGCTAGGTGGAGAGTGTGTCAAAATTTAAAATATTTGGGAGCACAAGCAGGCCAAATCACTAGCTAAAAATAAAAGATAAAAAGTAAATATTATTATCTTGTGATGACGATGCATTGTGATACTAGTGATGTCCATATTTGGCCATCGGTAAGGAAGGTTCCTTATTTGGACCTTGAACATGCGCCAAGGAAGATTCTATGTGAAAAAAGGTTACATGAGTGCCTAAGTTCCTAACTAGCAGCTGCTCTAGTGCCCATGCTCTTATCTTTCTTATCGGTAGAAACGGTACACTGAAGAATAATCGGCATAAATTATAAGCTTATATTTATTATGTCTCCCCTCTCAGGTACAGGCTTGGTGTAGTTTTAGGATGTTCTCAATCTACTTTGTTGACGATGAGTGCCCAAGTAAAGAATTGTGGCCATTTTTAAAGTCCAATCTAGTGACTTTTAAACTGCAATTTAAGAATTTAGATAGTGTGTCTCCTATGCCACTTTTAATCTTTTGAAAAACTTGCTGGTCATGGATCTGTTCTGCGCCAATCCAGGTCCAGTTTTGAACCAGGATCGCCTTGGTTCTTGGGCAGTAAATCATTATGTAGAAAAGATGGCATTTTATGGTAATGGACAGTAGTTGGATGGAGAGAGTACCCATTCAATCTAGTTGTGTTTTCGGCTGATGACGTTAAGAAAGAATCGTGGGATATGAATTGTGTCATGGTAGCGTCAAGGGATGGAAGGTCGGACCAGATTGTTAAAAACTAAGTTGAAAAAACAAAAAATAGGAAGAAAGTCTTATAAGAATAATTTAGGTTTTTGCCAACAGACCAAGTTGCCCCAAACCTAAGCTCGATCCTTTCATTGATTCTTTCATTGATTCAAAATTGAATGATTGAGAAACATAACCCTAACACCTATATAAACCTAAAGACTCCTGCGAAAAGAAATAACATGAGCCACTAGAAAACTTAATCAATAAGGAATTAAACTTTTAGGAAACCTAATTAAACTATGACTCAATTGAGCAATTAAATAACAACTTAGATCTGCGTTTTTTCTTTATTCAAAAATATGCATCATATCACGGTAGCTATGGATATGTAATTTCAACGTGTCATCTCATCATCCATGTTACTTCTGCATCAATTGAAAATGCAGGGGTTCATGGTTGCTACTAGTCTTGAACCTTCATCTAGAGGACGTAATTTTCATAGAATTATGTTCTGGAAATGGAAAACAATATATATTTCAAGCAGATATTTGAAACTATTGTTTCATTTACTGTCTTCTGGAATTTCCTTTTTACGACTTGTATTTATATTATTTTCTGATTTGATACAAACAACTGCGTTGATCTGCTCATTATAGTTTTTTTCCATTGCTCATACTTTCTTCAACAAAATTGTGTCAATTTTTAGGAAAAGGAAAAATTGAGGAATTCAATTTTAGCTTAACATTACAACGGGAGGTTGTTGTCAACCTTCCCTTGTCACGACTGTTACCAGTATCTCCTGAATAGGGAAACTTTTTTTAATGCCTGTTTCCTTTCTTGTTGATATGGGTTTGTGAACTTTTCATCTCAAGTTCATGGTAGAATGTTATCTTATTCCTTTTCATTATGCGAAAATGAACTGTATGCTCTTTATTATTTGAGATATTCTCTGAGTATCACTAAACTTGTACAACTAACATGAAGCATCATACATAAAATAAATGTAACGACTAACAAGTTAACTTTTCTTGAATTGGCACTTACCAAGAGCCAGGGCTCTTACGGATAGGTTATAAAATGACTACTATATAAAGTATATAAACCATGGTTGACGAGCCAATATTTTTAGGAGGCAATAAAAAGTAAAATGGCATTCATCTCCTGGAAGGAGTATGAGCAACTGCAAAAATAATGCAATCATGTTATTGATCTTAAACTTTTACTTCTTTGGAGCGGATTAATAATTTAATATCAATGGTTCACTTGATGAATGTCGTATGATATATTTTCACTACTAGGCCTGATGTGTTGGCTAATTTAATTCAATTGTATGCATTATTATTCACCAGGAGCCCAAGCAAAAGGTGAGGGATTCAGGAGGCAGCTTCAAAAGGAAGGAGATTGAATCTGATGAGGAATCTCCTCCTAGGAAAACTACTGCCCACCGGAGAATGAAAATGGTTTATGAGAGCGATGACGAATAAAACGGTATCTTAAGTTGTACGAGAAAGTAAGTTTCGCACCTTTGAAGTACTCTTACAATTTGAAATAGGCTTCAGATTGGTGTGAAAGTATCTTATCTCGTCCTCGTAGTCAGAGTCTCCATATACGTCTGTCAATTAAATTACTACTTTTCTAATTCTACCTGATGCATGTAGATGTATATGCATTTACATGCACACATAGAAGCATGCGCACTCTCACATAATGTCAGCTTATTATTTGTCTGAATTTATGTATATCCATGTATTTTGTACACATCCAAGTAAAACGCAATTAGGAAGGCTTTGCCACATGAGGCATCAAAGATAGTACTTACTAGCTTTGATTTTTATGGTATTCTCATGTGCACAATATAGTCGTATGTATGTCTTTCATGCAAGCAATTTTGGTCGAATATTAAGAATAGCCACGAACCATGTTCCCACACTTTGAATGTTTAGGAGCCTATAATTTTACATTCCATAAGCTTTCCATTTTAAAAAATGTTGTTACATAATGAAATGTGCTATATTCTCAACCTTGATGGTTAATATGTTATTAATATGGATACATTTGCAACATTGTTGACCTCACATTGCCTCGATGTTTCTCCAGTATACCTTCGTGGGATTTCGCAGGACGATCTGTTTCAGTATCTGACATATGTGTTTCAACATTGCATCTATGGGCAAATGGCAAGATCCTCACTCAATGCAAGTTTGCTGTGCAGACAACCCGTTCGTGTATAATTTTTTTTATCTTATCATTATTTAATCCGTTAAGTGTACGCACTAGGTCGTAATAGAATTTTGCTTTGGTAATTTCGTTTTTTTCTTATTTATAGAACAGAAGAGAGGCAATACAGGAAAATTCTGTCTTTTTATATCAGTTTTCATTCATAAATGTCCTGTACTAAGCACATTGATTCATATACTCGCTTTTGCTTCTTATGACGTAAATGCATTATATCAATGAAAGAAATACATTTTTATCGAGTTATTCCCTCCCTAACCAGTTGCATATTTTATGACGAATCATGTTAAGCAAGAAAATTTTATTATTTTTCAATTATCCTGAATAACTATGCAATCAAAATCTTAAGGTTTATTATATAGCCAATGCTATATAAAGGTTTGAGCTCGATTCAAAAGAGCAAACAGACCAAGCATGAGTTAGAAATACGAAAATGAGCTGAGTTCGACCTTAAAAAAAATGGGTTAGATGAGTCTATCTCGAGCTCAAATTTTTTATGATGAGCTCAACTTGTTTATACTTTAATATTTTATCCAGAATTTCATCCATCCAAGCCTTTTAGTTCACAAACATAAAAAATTGAAATTCTCCAAATTTTCTTAAGCCTTTCATTTTCTAATTAAATACTACTCCCTTCAATTTTTTGTCAAGAAATGGCAATTCACCGGATATGGAAAACTCCATACTTCGTCTTGCAGAATAAAGAAATGATATTCTCCAGTTGCATGAGAGAATAGATTAATCATTATTTCATAAAATATAATATACGAATCATCAAAAAACGAAATTTATGAATATATTTTGCATGTATGTTCGTGCAGTGTATTGCTTGGGTGATGCATTAATAATATTATATTGAATCAAAAATTAATTTTTCTTACTATTGTTCACCACTAGAAAAAAGAACTTCGAATTTCTTTATGACTACCATAAAAAGAAATAATAAAAAAAAAAAAATAGTGCGGTTCCGAGTTTGAACCAAAACTGGAACCAAAACCGCTTAGCGTTCAAGTTGGCGCGCAGTTTTGGGTCGGTTTGGGTCCACATATACTTTCCATTCATACTTATAGTGATGCACTTTATTATGTGTAACGCCAAAATAAAGCTCTTAAAACCTGCATGCATGTCTCAATTCACATGTAAACTCATGGTCCTCTCAAATAGCTTCACATTTTTATTCATACAATCACTCAAAAACCACACTCCCAACCCTCTACTAAACACACAAAAACAAAAGATTGAAGTAATCCAAAGAGGAATCAATTAAATATATATAATCTCTTGTATTTATTACATCTGTCTAATATTCTCTTTCTCAACTGTTGTATTTATGATTACAACACAGCCCTCATATATGCCAACTTATTCACATTCATACTGCCATTATACTTGTTAAAAGGTTATACACTAAGACACAACCTTCCTCAAGAAATAAAGGAAATGGCTGGAGAAATGAACAGGAATCAAATCATGGAGACCCTCTTTGGCTACCAATCTGAAGAGGATGAGGTACTCTCAAAACATGAATTTCATCACATGAAATACTTGTTATTTTTCAATTCAATTGTTTGTGTATATGCATTTGTGATTAAAGGGTTATGAATGTTTTTTTTTTTTTTTTTAAATTGAGTTTTTATGAGGACTCTAGTTGTAAACATAGTTCTCTCTCTCTCTAATTTCTTTTGTTGTGTATGAATATAATTAAAATGTTCATAGTATCAAATTATTGGTCTCTTGTTGTACATGAAAGGGTCTAAACGGGTTGAATAGATCTTGATTTTTACTTAAAACATTTGTGTTTAAAACTTTCCAATGCTTGATACAAGTATCTAAGATCAAGCTCAATGCTTAATACAAACAAATTTTTGTAGACTTGTAGAAGAGATTTAACTTAGCCAAAAGTTTGAGCGCTTTGAACAATGTTTTGCATTCAATGCTTAGTTCAAAGTTAAAAAAGCCTTCGATTTTTTGAGGTTTCATTATAACCGGAATAGTTTAAAGCCATTTATGGAAATTTGGTGAAAACATTTATTTTTATATTTTATACTTGGTAATGCAAGTAAGTGATGATAACAAGTAATAAAACAATAAATAAAGATATGGGGTTCGCAAGGTTTGGTGGTGGTGTAATCCGGACTAGGTAATTCTTCTTTTTCATTTGTAGAAAATTCACTATATAAAGTCATGAACCTTCACCCAAACATTTTTTCAATATAGATGAATCTAAACTATAGATTTTTTAAGCTACTTAACTACATAAGCGCTTGCTTCAATCTATTCATTAGTCTACTTCTCCACTCACGATAACCAACTCACTCACACTCATTTTGATGGACTAGCAAGATGAACGTGTGTTGCACGTAAACACCTGATTAACTTTAAATTTAAGGAAAAAAAATAAAATATGTTTCTTTTTTAAAGTAATGAAATTTTAGCTTTTATTTTATACACATTTTACTTCTTTTTCTACTCACTAAAACGTTAATCAAATCATAATATTAATGTTTCTAATGGGACATTAAAAGGTCATATCTTTTGCACTACTTTGACTCTAAACGTGTTTAATAAACGGTTGAAAAGCTAATCCATTTGGCTTTCTATTACCAACGACCATGCACGAATTGAAATTTTCTACTATGACTCGATTAATAGACACTACAAGATTCATTGAATTTGTACTGCATCACCAAATGTTAATAACCATTTTGATGAAGTTTTTAAGTAGGGTAGTTGAGGTATTTCAATGTTTAAAATAATAATATCATTTATTATAAAATAAGTAAATAACCATGATTGTTTGTAATTATTATTATTATTATTAAAAATTAAGTAAGTAAGGACAATATTGTCATTTTCACAGTAGAAAAAACGACAAAAAGTTATATTTAAAAGTATAAAGAGTTTTACAATTTGATGAATAGTAATTAAGTGAATAGACACTTTATATATTTATATATAATAATATCATTTATCATTGAATAAATTAATGTCCGTGATTATTTTTAATAATTATATATACATGTATAATAATAATAATAATATTTATCATAAAATAAGTAAATGGTAATTATTTTTTTGTAACAATTATTATTATTAATTAATAATCATTATTAAAGAGTATAATTGTATCATTATAGAGAAAAATTGAGATATTATATGTCTTAATGGATGATTTATTAGGAAAATGATTGCTACAAAATTAAAGAGTCATACAATTGATGAATAGCAAGTTAAAATACACTTTATATATATACATATATATGTATAATATTATTTATAATAAGTATATAGCCATGATTGTTTTCAATAATAATAATAATTATTATAATTAAATAATAATTAAATAAGATAACAATGTCATTTTACAATAGGAAGAAACAACAAATATTATTCATACTTTTATAGTAGTATAGATTTGAACTTTTACGCAAAAAGGGATTTTTTTTGTTTTTGGTAGAGTTTAAACAACTAGTTTGATATCCTAAGGGAAGGTGAAGTCCTTTTTAACAAGCATTGAAGGTTTGAATGGTAGTCAAAATTTTTCTTTATTAAATGTTGCACTTCAGTAGAGTATTGAGAGCTTTTCAAAATGGTAAAGGTTTAAACAAAAGGTTTGTTGGGATTTTTTGGTTCAGATTTGTTAAGTCTTTTACTTCTACTTTAGGTCAGAAGTGTTATTTATTGGCGAAAGCGAAAAGTGTTCGTTGGACTATCAGTAAGTGAGAGATAGTGCATACCTCTCATTTTGATATCCTATGTGGTTCGTTGACATCATGAACCACATAGGACAAACAACTGCGAAAAGTTAATTTGTAACCTTTCATATTATTGGAAGAACCTAGAAGAATCAAGAAAAGTGTAAAAGAAGATCAATTCAAACTTAATTTGGAGTCTAATAGACATCTTGGAAGTGTTAAATTAATAATTACTGTTGACCGACTTTTAGTATTTGTAGTCTAGAATTATCCACTGCATGCTATAAATAGATGTGTCCTCTTTTGTAGTGTGGCAACAACAAGAAAGCAAGTTAGAAAGAGAAAGAAATCAAGAAATACAAATTGTAAAAGAGTAAGCAGTAGCTACTCTACTTTTACAAGAAAATTCATTTTTATAAAAAAAAACAATTTTCCCCATTCATAGCTTCCGCGCCTAACAACAATATCTATTACGTGAACACGAGTGCTTCTCGGGTTGTTCCTGGGATGAAGAAGAGAGTTTTATATCAGAATATTGGTGAACATAAAGTGAAAATGATAGGTGGGGTGTGATTGGATTAAATGATAGGTAATGATTGCTAGAAAATATAGTAGAACAGAGTGTAAAAATATGCGAATTTGAGGCGTGATTCCACTTTCCTTAAAATGGTAGCTGCCCGCACTATAAACTTGCTAATGGGTTAAATGACAATTCACTTCTAGGATACAACAATCACCCGAAGCCCGGCGAATATCAATTTCGAAGACTTCCCTCACGAACTAAGAAGAAAACTAGAATATGTTATGTAGAGAGGATAAAAATTCGAGATAAAATTGTTCTTGGCTTTCATTGTATTTATAGACATTTCACAACCATTCGAATCATTGCAATGGTTTGATCAATAACTTTTCTCCAAATATTGCAATGTTTGAATCCGAAAACAGATGAGTTTTCACAACTAAAAGTCACAACTTTTCAGAATTAATTATTTAGATTAATTAAAATAATTAATTCAAAAATTAATAAATAATAATTAATTATTTCCACGTGTCCAAGTGCCATGTCTTTGATATTTGAATATATATTTATATATATATATATATGTAATATAAATATTTTAGCTTCTTTCCAATTTTTCCTCAAAGCTTCTATTTAAACTTTATGTTGGATTTCTCCTTAATTATAAAGTATACCAAGCTTGTTTATTCTATCTATGTGGGATAGAAGAATTCCATATTACAAGCTTCCAATAATGATAGGTAATTATACTGTAAAATATGAAAATGAAAGTGAAAATTGAAGTGAATATTTCATGTTTTATATTAAAAATGAGATGAAAATAAAAATACACTTCCAGGAACACAAACATAGGTTATAATTTTATCAATGTTGCAAGCAAAAACAAATGTTTGCTCATAAATAATGCCAAAGTAACATAATTTTGACACTGGAATTTTGTTGCTTTTTGAAATATGATTTTATGAAGCTCCTATGTATAGTTACAATAATTTTGTTCATGTTGTTTTAATTTCTACTAAATCCGAAAAGATGCATTTTGCCCTTGGTTTTCCATTTACTAGCTTTTCACTTAATAGTTAACTTTGACCAATATATTTTTCAGAATGAAATCGATGGGGGATTGAAGGCTGAGAATGAGCCAAAGGGTGCAAGGTCTTTTTCTGAATCTCTTTCTTATATATTTCCATTAGCTTCACAATCTTTTTTTTTTTAATATCTAGTACTTTTCTATATGGATTATTTCTGTATTACATGTGCTGCCTATTGCAAATCAACTTTTTTTCTATGACTTATATACTAATGTAAGTGTTCCTTTTCATTATATTGCATCTTCATTTTTAATCATAATACTTTTTACATATCCATATTTATAATCTATCTATATCTATACTTATAACTATTATAAAAGCATAATGAATCATTTGAAATGACTTACATTCTTAACTTTTATGTTAAGACTAAAATAACCCTACAATGATCAATTATTATAATTATTTAATTAAATAATAATAATTATTATTGAATGTGCATGAACACTAATTATTATTATTGATGTGTATGAACTTAAAATTAATTTCTCACAAGATTGTTCAATGTATATAACTTAATACTAAATACAATTATTCTTGTGATTATGAAGAATGCTTCATTTCAAGAATTTATTTAAGAAGCTCAAATCACAAACTTTTCTTTGGAGTTCCATGTGTTTCCATCATTTTTTGTTTTGTAAATTAGTGGAGCAAATGAAACACTTTAAAAACAATAGCGAGGTTTGTATTGATTTTTGCATAATTTTTATTTATATTATTTCTGCTAATTATTCTTCGGATCCATTTTATATCTCTAGGCTAGCTGTGTACTGTCCTGAACGATTAAGGACCCCAAATAATATATATAATTGTATAATCAATTCCAAAATGGCGAATTAAAAATAATTAGTATTAATGTTTTCTTATTTTTACAAAGTGTCCAAGTGCGTCTTTGGATTTTGGAAAGGTCAATCACGGCAATTGGGAGTGCGTTTTTGGTTAAAGAAAAAAAGTCAAGAAGGACAACAAAAGTCATTCTCTAATCCTTAGATCTATTGTAAGAAAATAGTTTATCAATGTATGTATATGTACTAACATAACCCAGTTTTTTAGCTACATGGTTTTATATTTTAGAAACAATTGATAAGGAACAAAATTTGAAACTTGTGACTCAAATTTCAAGAGAAGAGACAATATAAAAAATTCGCACGGATGATATTTTGCACCTTCTTTATGAAATTCAAGACGCTCAACTGTCTTTTTGCGTATTTGAAAAATGAAAATGGCTTCAATTTGGATATTGCGCCTATCGATTAAATAAGGAAGGGAAATGGCAGTTGCTTTAGCTAAGCAAGGGGCGTCTAAAGGAAAGAAATTAATTTAATAATTTAGTGAACTCATGTTTAATTTTACATTGTTAAATAGTTATTGAAATATTTTGTATAACTAGGAAAGGACACGTGCCATGCACGTGAATCTTTTGAATTTATTGAAATAATTATATAATCTAAATACTTGATGCACCAACGAACTTTTGTTCCAAACTCGTTACACTCTCAATCTATTATGGGTAGTACTCGAACTTAATCATAAAGAATTATGTATGTACAATATGCATAATACTTTCCTTCACTACACATCCCACCTAATGTTCTAGTCATTGTTGTCGAGCATCCACTAAATCCCTAAAATAATTGGATAGGTAGTCATTTTTTAATAACGAAGAAAATCTGCAGCGGTTACACTTGGGGTGCATATTGGTAAACATTGCAAGGAAAGTTATGTAAAAATCTTCAATCTCTTTCATGTCATTTACTCTAGAATTCCATTTATATTTCTACCGAGAGTCAAGGGGAAGCTAAGTTTACTACACACATAAAAGCACAATATCCTATTAATATGAGTATTAAGTATCGAGAAACACAACCATATAAATATTAAAACTATTTATATACTTATTACAAAATAGTACATCTGCATTAAGCTTATTTTTCAGTGGTCGAGTCTACTTCTAAACTCTTTATAAATGTTCTATCAACTTATGTATTTATCTGAATAGCTTGTGCCATCGTTTCTACCTTGAGTTGCGAAGTTCATTAATCCATATTAATTCTTGTTGCAATTGGGAAATAAATGGTTTTATAATGACAATTTTAAATAAAACCCTTAATTTAATCAAACTAAATATAATAAAAACCTTAATTTAATCAAATCAAATAAATAGATAATCCAACACATATATACCAAAAACAAAATCACAAAATTATACGGGACTTATAAATTCAATAAAGAATATTATAATCATGACTTCATCTTATCTTTTTCTATTCTTGTTTTTTAAATTGAAACGTGGCTTCAACATAATAAAAAAAAATTACATATTGGTACAACAACAATATCCGATAAGGTGAATATTTGGGACAAACATAGATACAATCAGGAACTACAAAAGATTGTAAAGACAAAGCTACTTTTGAAAATATAATGTAAAAATCATGTGAGCTATGTCTATTAGTAAATATTTGAAAATTGAACAATTATGATTCACAAGAGTAGTTTAATTCGACATTGAACTCCACAAACTTAATATTATTATTTTTAAGCTCATGCACATTTATTTTATATGATTATTATTATTCTTCCATGAGATGATAATATTAAGTTTTTACTATTGAATTATTTTACTCTAAACATTTAAAAATAGTAAATCATCTCTTATATATCTATACAGTATACACGATCTATTAATAAATAAAAATATTATTGTATACATAGGTTGAACATGTATAAATGGGATCAAGCTTGAAATAATTCAAACTCAAGCAGGTTTAACCCGATGACCGGCCTTTGCCAGAATGCACATTGCACAAACAAGGTAAATTTATTGAGAAAATTGTTTATTTTAAAATTTAATTAAGTAAAACATGATTAAAGAAAAAATTACCCTGAATACCACATTTATTTATATAAGTTTTATTCTACCAAAAAATTAATATAAATTATAAGTACGAGTTAGAGCGTTGGAGTAGGATTTTACCAATGACAACTTTCTATAACATTAATTTAATGAAATAAACATAACACGATGTTAATATTATAAATAAAATAATTAAATTTAAAATAGTATCCCATAATTTTTTATGATCACTATTAGCACATTAAAATAAATTATTTTAATGAGCTCGATTTATTCCCAAATAGTGTACGATGCTAACTATTAATTACACCATACGACATTAAATTAAATCACCTAATTTCTTTAGCAACAAAATGAAGTTAACTATATGTCCTCTAAACGACGACACATCCTTTAATTGTCAAAAAAATATATTCTCATCATATCATTCAATAGTCTCGATCAATGTTGCTTGATATCATTCGATACATGAAAAACTCCTAACCTCAACCTATACAACATTCACGTATTATGATTAGATTTAGAACTTTAACGCCTATTTTTTATTATTCAAATTTCATTATTCTCTTTTGAATGCATGAAATTAGAGGGAAATTTAAATATGAAGCTTAACTTAAGATGCAAGAAATTTGATCAAATGGATGTTGTATAGGTTAAGCCGTTAAGGTTCGTAGTTTTTCAACTATTAAATGTGGGGAAAGATATTTTAAGAAATCCTGATTGATAGAAAAATTACTTATAATCTAAATCATCATTCCACTACTATATTTAGAAATGAATCAGATCACCTGCCACAGTAATTCTCAACAGTGACTTCTTTTCAACAACTTAGTGAATATAAATAACATTGAAATTTGAACTATTAAACCTACCATTACCAAGTAATTTTATATTATGATCCGCATATTATACATATATATTGAACAAATTTGAGAAATATTCACTTCAAGTTCATTTTTGTGTAGCTATCTAATTTAATATTAAGATAACATATATATCGATTATTAAAGAATAATATTAATTTATTGTTATATGTTATTTTAGTTTTAATAAAAAAAATTAAAAAAATATAAATCATTCAAAATGATTCATAGTTTTAGAATAGTTATTATAGATATTAGACAATAATATTAATTTATTGTTATAGGGTTATTTTATAAAACTTTAAGAAATATAACTCATTCCAATTGATTCATACTTTTGAAATAGATATAGATATAAATATAAATTATTAATAAGATTACAATAACAAGTAATATACATTGAACAACCTTATTTATATTTACATTGAAGTTTATGCACCTATTTATTATTTTGATAACATTATTAAATGATTAATAATAGAATATGAAGGGGTTTTGGTCTTTAACTATAAAGTGTAAATCATTTAATTTGGTAAATCATTCACACTTTTAGAATAGATATAGATATAGATATAGATAGTTATGTTGATGGTCTTTGAAGTGTTAATTTTTTTTGTTTAGTAATGAAGTGGTTTCACTTAGAAATATATGTTCCTGCAATTAAATTAAAGGAAAAAGCTTTCCTCACAGTCTGTGAGATTTTTTTGCCTTGCAGGCAATTCGTAGGCACTAATTATGGCATTAAAGATCTGATAACTTGTGCCATGTTTACATAAAATAGTTAAGAAATAATCCCACGTAATTACATATAATTATAATTAGCTCCATATATATTTTAAAATTTAGATGAATTCCAATTAATTATTTTTAATCTACATTTTTTAAAATTTTTGTCTCACGAAAATCTTATATTAATTATACTATGGAAATTCTTATTAATCTCATTTTTAATGTGTGAATATCAATATTGTATTATCAAAAAAAAAAAAATATTCCATCAAATAGATGTTAAAAAGTTCAAATTAAAATTATCCGACTATGTTCTAACAACTATCATTATTAACTCAAGTATTGTGTATGATATAATAATTTAATTATTTTGCACTATAACGATACGATTAGTAAGTGTATAAATTGTGATTATTTTTATTTCAAAATTGAAAAAATGGTATTATATATTATTAATTCAAGAAAGTTAATAAATTCGATACATTGTTAACTTTTGAATTTTTGAAATAGAAGAAAATCTCGAAATCGCACCTTAAATTGGATTGGGTCTCTCTTGAATTATTGTTTATTGTATATATGTTTCTTTCTTTCTTTTTCTTTTGGAATAAGAGATCTTCAAATTATATCTTATTTAAATGTTTTAGTTACAATAATTTTTTACCTAATATGATGTAAAAAAAATTAATTAAATAAGAAAACTTAAGTAGGCTATTATAAATTTTTACCTTTAACTATTTGGTCTGTAAGTGCTAATCTCACAGAAATCTGTGAGATTGGTATGACCCTAAATTAAATATAACTAGAAACTAATTGGAAATTAAAACTATTTTAATATATAGCATACAATATGAACAACTTTAGATCAAATTAAGGTCATTTTATTTTACGTGTAACCAAAGATAGTAGCATGGAGATTTTTTTTAATACTAAATGATTTAAAAGACCTTACAATATATTTTGATATCATTGAGAAAATGGATTTCGTTGTTATCTAATCTTGTATTTTCATGAATATTTTATAATGAGAAATTTATAAATTCTACAAAATAACATAAAATTTAAATAATAAACAAAATATTATTGATATTATTTACTTTTACAATCATTTTCATTTTAATATTCTATCAATTAAAGAGAAAAAGAAAAATATATCAAAACTTATATATTAGACAAGGAGAATAGATAATCAAATATTCAATAAAAAGGAGACACTTAGTTAAAAGATAGTATATGTCAAGGTCAAACAAGAGAATTTATGATTTGTTTCTTGAATTTATATGAAATTTAGGTTTTAAAATGTTTAATAATTAGTTATTAAAATATTTTAATAAAAGTACTTTTTAATTGATGTTTTATCATTTTGTTACTTTTAAATATTTTAAATATTCATGTATCTAATAATGATATTGCAAACACATTTACGGAATTAAATTATTAATTTTAGTAGATGAATATTTTTTGTGTATCTGAAATTAATGAATATGGCTCCAATTTGACTGATGAAGGAAAATGACAAATGTTAAGGTCAATTTATTTTACATATAATCAAAGATAGTGGCATGAAGATTTTTTTATCCTAAACCATTTGAAGACCTTACAATATATTTTGATGCCGTGTACATTGAGAATATGGATTTCGTTGTTATCTAATCTTGTATTTTCATGAATCTTTTATAATGAGAATTTTATAAATTCCTACAAAATAACATAACATTGAAATAATAGACAAAATATTTTAGATAATATTAATATTATTTACTTTTACTATCATTTTCATTTTAATATTTCATCAATTAAAGAGAAAAGGAAAAATATATTAAAAATTATATATTGGATAGGAGAATACATAATCAAATAATCAATAAAAAAGAGAATCTTAGTTAAAAAGATTGCATATGTCAAGGGCAAACAAGAGAATTTATGATGTGTTTCTTGAATTTATATGAAATTTTGGGTTTTAGAATATTTAATAATTAGTTAATAGAATATTTTGATAAAGTTACTTTTTAATTGATGTTTTATCATATTGTTACTTTAAAATATTTTAAATATTCATGTATCTAATTATGATATTGCAAATACAATTCAAGAATTAAATTATTAGTTTTAGTTGATAAATATTTTTTGTGCATCTGAATATGGATTCAATTTGGATATTGCGCCTATTGATTGGCTGAGGAAGGAAAATAGCAAATTCTTTAGCTAAGCAAGGGGAGCCTAAAGGAAAAAAAAAGTAATTGAATAATTTAGTGAAATCAGTGTTTAATTTTACCTTTGTTAAATAGTGATTGTAATATTGTGTATTGTAGTTATGTTGATGGTCTTTATAGTGTTAAAGTTTTTGTTAAGTAATTAAGTGGTTTCCAAAGAAATATATGTTCCAATCAAATTAAATTTAGATGTATGATTATGTTACCTAGAAAATTATGAGAAATGATAACTTTTTTAATATATAGCATAAATATAAACAACTTTAAATCAAATTAAGGTCATTTTATTTTGCGTATAACAAAAGATAGTGGCATGGAGATTTTTTTTAATCCTAAATCATTTGAAAGACCTTACAATATAGTTTGTTATTGTTGAGAAAATGAATTTTGTTGTTATCTAATCTTGTATTTTCATGAATCTTTTATAATGAGAAGTTTATAATTTCTATAAAATAACATAAAATTTAAATAACAGACAAAATATTATAGATAATATTGATATTATTTACTTTTACTATCATTTTCATTTTAATATTCCATCAATTAAAGAGAAAAATATTCTACATACAATTATAATTTTAATAAGGTCACATAATTCAGGTGCAATGCACATGTCATTTACTAGTTATTATAAAAGGGGTACAAATGGTGACGCATCCAAACTTTTCACCTTTTTACACTTATTGAAATAAACTTTTTTTTACATTTTTTTTAAGGAAAACGACAATCTTACAGACGGTAACCTTACAGTCAATTTCCAACCACACATTGTGGCAGCAAGAAACCGGCAACTTAGAATAGGAAGTTGCATGTTGCTTTTTCTTTTCTTTTTTAATTAAGCCACTCATATTATTTATATTTTCTAATTCTACCATATATAATCAACTTCATATATACTATTTGTATTTCTTAATCTCAAATTCTCAATAGATTCATTATTTTTCATCTAAAAAATATATCAAATACTAGGTATATAAATTGCAATTATATTTATTTTATATTTGAAAAATATTATACGGACAAATAATTCATATTTGGTAGATTTATGTAACTAATATCATAATAGAATTGATAAAAAAATATGTAATTTAAAATTAACGAACTACGAAAATCTATCAATTTAAAAAATGTATATATATAATTAATTCAATAAAGTTAATAAATTCAATACCTCGTAAGAAAGAAAACATCAAAAGTGCACCTTAAATTGGATTGTACTTAGAGGTGTTCACGAGTGGGCTAAAAATTTGAGCTCGAGCTCGAGTTTTCTTGATTTATTTATTCACCCTAGATCATATTAGGTAAAATTGTAACATAACTAAAATTGTTATTTTAGGTATTTGTTGATTACTTATTTCAAAAAAAAAAAACTACCTACTAAACAAATAGCACAAGTATGGGTGTTCACGAGTCGAGTCAGCTCGAAAATAGCTCAATACGAGCTTGAGAAAACTCGACCTCGAGCCGAACCTAACGAGTTAAACTTTTCAAACGAGCCAAGCTCGAGCCGAAAAATGTCTGTTCACCAAGCGAGCCGGAATAAAAAAATTAATTTTTAATTAATATATAAAAATAAATATTTATTCATATAGTTATGTATTTATTATTATAATATATTATAATAATAATATTTTTTAATAAAAAAGAACAAAATTTGTTGATTAAAATATTATTTTTTTCCTAAATTTAATAGAAAAGAAAAAATATAATATAAACAGGGCCTAAATTTTTAATAAAAAAGAACAAAATTCAGCAATATTTATAAACTTGAAATGGGCCCTTTCTTTAATTTGTTACCGGCTGTAAAAAGCTAACCTCACAGATTCTGTGAGATTAGCATGGTTATTTTTGTCAAAACTACACCGGTTTTCTTGTACTTTCACTTGTACTTGTACTTTCACTTGTACTATTCAAAATGTCATTTCAACTTAAAAAAGAATAATGAACCAAGAAGGCCGTGAATTATCATTTTTTTCTTTTAGAACGCTCGCATGCATGCATGAACTGGGAGGCAAATATTTAAGTGTTTTTGTCTAATAATTTTTTTTATACCTACAACTATCTTGTTGCCATATTATTCCTTTGTTTATCAAGAAAATCCTATTGTTGTAAATTTAAATAACAGTTTTAAATCTAATTATTCAATTCACATTCATATAACTATTCATTTAAGATGTGCTTACAAAGTTTGGATCTTTTGGCTCCAACTGTAGATTATCCTATAAAGAGAAAACCAAGGATAAAGGAGTATCTTCAGCTGCAGTAATCCATGATATTTTTGGAGACTCTGATGATGATGATGAATCAATGGATTATACAGTTCACAATCAGATCAATGAGAAAAATGTCAGTTTAAGACGTTTAAATTATCGAATATTTATCTATTTGAATATTAGTACATGCATGTAGTATATATATACTAAGTTTATTTACATTTTTACACTTATAGAGGTGTACTAAAGGAAAAGGAAAGTGCTCTAAAGAGTCGCGAGCGGGGAATGTTGTGCCTGACAAAGACGCCCCTCCGATTGTGTTCGAAATTCCTTTGCTTCGTCCTCCGGCTAATGAAAACCAGGTCTTTTTTGATACCATATTTGTATTGAACTTTAGAAACTTTTACATTTTCATGCTATCATTATGTATTTTTTATTCAAATATCTATAATCCATTATAGATTTTAGAATAAAATATATTAGTTTAGATTGTCATATATTTCCGTATCTTTCAGTTACTTAAATTTGCTTTATTTTCTTTATTATAGGTAGATTATAATTTCATTTGATTTACTTGTAATCTCTATAAATAGTCCATTATCAATAATATAATATTTACGGGTTTATATTATTCGACATGGTATCAGAGCCATGACTTCAAGCCTTGGTCTCTCGATCTTTGCTTCCACTGTCTTCAAGTCGCCGAACCCGTCCGGCGCATTTATCTTTTTTCTAATTATATTCCTTTGGCCACCCCTCTCTTGGCCTTCACCACTGCAGTTGGTCACCCTCCGCCATTGCCTATTATTTTTGGCGTTGTCACCGCCGTTGAAATTTCTCCTCCTCTCATCTATGTCGCTGCCACCGCTGTCATCTCTATCTTGGCGTCGCCGACAAAATCTTCTCTCTTAAATCCCACTCATTCTTAAAAAAAAATAAAAAATACCGCCGTTGCAATAATCGCCATGGTGCCACCACTGTCCTCTCCTTCTTTTTCTCATTTTCCCTCTCCTTTCTCTCCGGCATTTCTCCCTCCCTCGCGTCTGTCTCCACTACGGTACCATCTCTGTTGGTCATGTCGCTGACGCGCTCCCTACAGCGCCATCCCTCTCATCTTCTAGATCTTTCAATCCAGTCTCAACGTTCGAGAATCTCCTGTTTTGACTGCGGGGGAGTTTTAGAAAAAAATATATTAGTTTAGATTGTCATATCTTTCCATATCAGTTACTTAAATTTGCTTTATTTCTTTTATTATAGGTAGATTATAATTTTATTTGATTTACTTGTAATCTCTATAAATAGTCCATTATCAATAATATAATATTTACGGGTTTTTATTATTCAACAATAGATTTAACCAAAACCTGTTGCAAACTCAACTTCAATAGATCAATCCTAAATGAGTCAACAAAATTTAAATGTTCAAACATCATGTTTCTTTCATCATCTCACATTCTTCGAAACGTGCAACAATCCTTTCGATGTGTCGTGTTTTAGTTGTCTCTTGAGTTTGTTAATTAACAAGAAGAGTTTTAAGTTTTATCTGATTTCCATTGAATAAATGGAATTGCTTACAACACATGCAATTTGTAATGCTATATTTCATGTTTTTGCAGATGGCAACTATCAAACTATCCAACATCATTGGCATTGATCCTAAGCCCTTTGATCCAAATACATTTGTGAATAAAGACTATCATGTGACTGATGCAACTGGATCGAAAAGGCTTATTCCCTCTACCAACATCATTCGTTGGAGAGAAAAGAAAAATCCTGATGGAACAACTGAGGTAAGTTATAATGTGGAAAAATTTACCAATTTAAACGTACAAAACATTCTAGCCCACTTTGCCTAACCCAAAATGTATTACAACTTTGTGAAATACACTTTGGTTTGGTCGAATCGTGAACATTAAATTAGTTATTCATATATTTTTTTGATTTGATTATATATGCTATCTCATGCAGAAATTAAACATATCTAGTAACAAAATTTATGTATTTCTTTAGGTTGAAAGTAATGCTCGATTCGTGACATGGTCAGATGGGAGCGTACAATTGTTTATCGGAAATGAAGCTTTCGAAGTCTCTGAGCAAGCTGTAGAGGATATTCAATCACATCTTTTCGTTAGGCATGATAAGGTGTACTAATAAACGACATACATGGGATTTCGTTGGTTTCTATTAATCTATACATGCCTATAGTGTTTAATTCGAGTGATTATATATCCAAGATTAATAATTTCTTCTTAGCTTATGAGTTAGCTTTTCATATTGGACCATGTAGGGGATATACGAGTCTCAGGGAAAAATCACGAGACAGATGAAGTTTACCCCTTCATCATTGTCTTCTAATACCCATCGTCGTTTGACTGCTATTATTGATTCAAGGACTAAAAAGGTCAATAAAGTCCGATATTATGAACCCGATGTAGACCCCGAATGGATGATGGAGAAAAACGAAAAGGTCAGTACTTCTTAGAATTTTTCATTATTTTTGATGTCGATTCTAGAGTTATTTTGGACATATTGTTTAGTTGTTTGGTCGATTTTTCAGGAAGAGAGGCAAAAAGCCAAAGCTAATAAACAACTTAACAAGAAGAAGAAGAAAGTATGGACCTAAAGGCCATAAGGAGGAGGATGAACGTTTCGAGGTAGATTAATTAGGGTTTCTGCATACAACAAATTTCTGAATAATTTTGTAGATTAATTAAATCATTTTTGATTTGTGTTATTTATTTTCTTTTATGTTTTATTGTTCTTTCAGATGATGATGAGTCACTTGTTACAATGGTCATATATATCATGGGTTGAATTTAGAACTAGAAAACCACAATATATTAGGGGCACAATTAGCATATTTGACAATTAGCAACCAATAAATCATCGAAATGGGTTGACTTTCGTTCTTGATGTCCATAAGTAAACTTTCTTCCCACAAATGCATTTGTTTTCAATGTTGCGCCTGCACGAGTAGGAGGAAGAAGAAGACGACATTGATATTTGGAAGGAAAATTGTAAATTTGAACGATGAAGAACTCAAATGAGTTAATTCCACCCAAATTTGGCAATAAAAGTGATTAAATTTACATTTTCCTCCATTTTGACCAGTCAATTTCCTTCCAAAATGCTTATAACCAATTGGTTAGGCCCACAAAATGACAGAACTAGTGTACCAGTTATTTTGACAGTTACTCAACTAACGGGAGTATCAAAATTGTTAAAAAAAATACTTATTTGGTACAAAATGTGTTACATGTGTAAACTGTGATATCAAAACTGGATTCGGCATATCCTATAGTATGAATATTGATATTTTTTCAATTTCTTTTGCCATCACAACACTGAAAAGTGTGTGATTAGTTGAGTTAATAAACATATAGAAAATAATTCATCATACTCGCTTTCATCACAATTTTTTCAAGAATTAGGCCAATTCTCGATTTTAATTTTAAAAATAGACATTCCTAAAGCTAATTCAAAAAATAGGTTAATGGCCCTATGGCTAAGGGCCAAATGATTTGGCCCTTAACCATAGAGCCAAATCTGGCCAAATGATTGTGACTGCCAAATCAATCATGATTGTGACAGATTTGGCCCTTAGCTTAAGGGCCAAATCTGTCATGATTGCGACAAATTTGGCCTTTATGCTAAGGGCCAAATGTTTTCTCTAAATATATGTATATTGATACACATTTTTTCCCTCATTACTCCATTTTATCAATTTGACCATACAAAAATTATCTCTCTACCAATCTCTACTATTACAGGTATTTTACTATTTTTCTTATTATTTAATTTAATATTATTTTGTTAAATTTATACAATTAATTTACTTACATGTTGTATAATTTATGCTAATTCATAGTTTAATTTCTACTATAAATTTGAATTTGAAATATGATTATTTGATAGTTGTATAAATTAAATTATGAAGTTTTTTGCAGAAATGTCGAGATCGAACTCTATTGAACTCATTATATATTCTGATGGTTCGATCATTGAAGAATCGAATTGTTTAAGATATAGTAGTGTACGTCATACACTATGTTGAAAATCTCTAGGTCGATCAAATTTGTTTATTTAGTTACAAAATTATACCGTATGATGAAAATTGATCCGAATCAATTCTCGATCAAACTATATATCAAATTCTATTCACATAGTGCAAGGGGTGTGATAGAAAATTTAGTCGAGATTAATGACGATGAAAATTTGGGTTATTTTTTGGATCCTGAGAATGAGTTTGCTACATTGGAGCTTTACATTGATAAACAAATAAGCCAATCTCAGGGTCCTTATTCGCTGCCATTTAGTCAACTCAAAATCAGTTCCCAACATTTGATTCACAACCATTCTTACTCGATTTTTCTGATGTGAATGCAGGTATTTCTTTTATCCTTATCATTCTTATATATATCATGCTTAATCTAAATCATACTTCTTTTGAATGTTTATTTTTATGCACATAGGTCCTTCTGCATAGATATGCACATACGAAGATTTGCTTACTCATTCGTCATGGAATATTCCAATTCCTGATGTACATGCTGGTATTTTCTTTTAGCCAATTGGTTATCATTTTAAAATATACATGTCTATACAATTTTACAATTTAAATTGTACTACTTTTGAATATTTCCTTTTGTGCATGTAGATCGCAGATCTACTGCCACTACCGGATCTACTGCCAATTGGTTGCCTGGTCATGCAAGACAGTCAGATCGACAGGGCCATAAATTGCAGATCTACTGCCACTACCGTTAGTACTAGCCATCCTGAATTAAAAGATAAATGATATTAATATATACTTATTAAGTTAGTCTAAAAGCATACTAATTAAAAATTAAACGTAAGCTTAAATCATAACAATAATATAATTCAAATAAACACTAACACTAACATAACAATAAACACGATACGAGGAATTATTTAACAAGTGCAAAATATCATAACAATTCGTCTAAAAGTATACCAATTAAAAATTAAATATAAACCTAAATCATAACAATAGTATATAATTCAAATAAACACTAACACTAACATAACAATAAACACGATACGAGGAATTATTTAACAAGTCCAAAATATCATAACAATTAGTCTAAAAGCATACTAATTAAAAATTAAACGTAAACCTAAATCATAATAATATAATTCAAATAAATACTAACATAACAATAAACACGATACGATGAATTATTTAACAAGTGCAAAATATCATAATAATTAGTCTAAAAGTATACCAATTAAAAACTAAACGTAAACCTAAATCATAACAATAATATAATTCAAATAATCACTAACACTAACAATAAACACGATACAAAAAATTATTTAACAAGTGCAAAATATCATAACAATTAGTCTAAAAGCATACCAATTAAAAATTAAACGCAAACCTAAATCATAATAATAATAATAATATATAATTCAAATAATTACTAAAATCATAAATAACATAAAATAAAATTACGATAAAATAAATTATGTAGAATGATAAATTAAATTTTACCTAATCGAAAGGAGAATGAAGATATAAATTAATAGACTTGGATTGCCCTATTTGAGAGTGAGTTTAGGGAGGGGGGGGAAAGGAGGAATGTGCCCTTTCCTTAAGGGCCAAGTCCAATATATAGAAAGACTTGGCCCTTAAGGAAAGGGCCGGATGGTTTGGCCCTGGGCCAAATCTGTGCTGCAGAGGGCTGACTGCAGTGCTGCAACGTGGGCGCGTGGGAGGCATTTTCTTGGAGATTTGGCCCTTAGTCATAGGGCCACTAACCTATTTTTTGAATTAGTTTTAGGAATGGTCTATTTTGAAATTAAAATCGAGAATTGGCCTATTTCTTAAAAAAATTCCTTTCATCAGGATAATGAGCAGAACTCATATGAGCCTCAAAACGACCACCTTGATCTGGACGTAGAAAATGAAGTTGTAGCTGTGAAGCGCGCTTTAAATGCAAAGAAGGTACATCATATATATATATATACATATATATATATATATATAGTATGAACCCATGGTTTCTTATGAAAAAATTACATTTTCTACTAAAGTTTTAAAATTTGTAGGGGCCAAAAGTTCCTCAAAAACCAACATCTTCTAGTCTTAAATTTACTCGAAAGACCTCTCACATCTCTGGCGATGGGAAAGTCGAGGTAGAGGGCTCCATGTCACATGTTAAAGATCAACTTTTATGCTTTGGACAGAGAACACCAAAAACTTGTTCTTAATACATATCTATGTGTGGTAAACATTTGAGAATTGTGGCCTTTCTTAGCACCGTTATGAGTAAGCCCTTGGCATTCATCCACATGATGCTAAACTACTTGGATAGTATACCTTTCATCTTTTATTAATATGTACTATTATGGAGTTAATATTTTATTTTTCTCCTATCATTTTATAGGTGTGCTAACCCTTTAGGACATGTAGAATTTTTATTTAAAATGTTAATCATCAAAGTTAAGAACAAACTAGATCAAGGGATAAATTTATTAACGTGAATAAATTGGCTTCCTTTTTCTCGTGGGGCACGATAATAGCTTATCGTATGCATGGCAATGGCCATGCGAATCAGCCGATAGACACCCTTAGATGAAGGCAAATCAAGAAATAGATATCACAATAGGATGAAGTACAAACAGAGTGAAGAGTGAATGAACAAATGGAGGATATGATATATGCCATGCACAAAAGTTGGTGAAGGAGAACACATGAATTGACAATATTGTCTTAAACAACTCAAACCACCAATTTGCCACCTCTATTAGAAACCATTGTTAGTGTGCTAGTGTTAGAGGCAAACCCTCACTTTTCTATCATGAATGGGTTTCCCAAAACAAATTGGGGAAAACATGGGGTTGATAAAGTATTGATGATGGAGAATGCTACTTTTATGATGAGATTTCAAAGTAAGGGATGAACATACTAAACTTGGGGTTTTTCACTTTGACAATAAGCCGTTAATATTGATACCATGGTCGGAGAATATGGGTTACAATAAAGGAAATATGGATTATACTTGTAGGTCTAGACATCAAATATTGGATGTAGTGACTCAACATTGAGCAAGATAGTAAGCTTAGTTGGCACGCCCATTATAGCAAATGAGATGACAATTAATAAAGAAAGAATACAATCCGCTTGAGTTGTAATGGAAGTCAACATAATTTACATGCCATATGGCGTTCATTTTGTACAAGTCCAATATTATTTCAAGTTGTGGAGAGGCAAAGAACTCAAATAAGAAATGAACTGATAGGATTACAAAAATTAATACATCAGGACCTCATGAATGGAAGTTTGTACGATTCTACAAAAAAAGAATGATGTGCTTGAGAAATTCATGCACCATAAATCAAAGGCCACCTGAATCACCTTGGACCAAAACACAAATTCCTTTTGTAAAGTGATTAGAAAATATTTCTCCTAGATGCCTAATGAAAATAAACATACGGGAAGTATATGGATCATGGAGTGTACATCAATGATGAGCTACACACTAGTAATGAATGAGGATAGTAAATGATTCTTTCATGGACAGAGAGGAATCAGACAAGGAGACCCACTGTCCCCTTCTATATGTAGTGGTAATGGAGTACCTTATTAGAAGTCTCAAACTCGTACCTATGCATCACAACTTTAAATATCACCCTTATTACAAAACAACTACTACAAATACAAATATATGCTTTACATATGACCTAATGATCTTCTATAAAGCACACGAAGAATCAGTACAAAACACCACTAACACAGTTAGACTCTTTTCAGACGTGTTTGGCACTCAAGCTAATCAAAACATGTCCAATATTTATGTGAGGGGGTATCACTAAGTACACAACAAGATCTTATCAACATCATTTGTTATAAAGATGGCACATTCCTTGTGAGGTTTTTCAAGGATTTCTTTATCCATTACAAAGTGGACTCAGCTGGATTGTATACATGTGGTGATAAAATGATATATAGAATATTATCATGTGCATCAAGGAGCCAATCTTATGTTGGAAGGATATAACTGATCAATGTTGTCCTATTCTCTATCATACCTACTGACTACTAGACATCAATCTTTACTGCCACATGCGATCATTAAAATGGCAGACAAGAAATGTAGAGACGTTTTATAGGTCTACAAGAAGGGCAAAGTAATAAAATGGTTTCTGATTAAATAGGAACAAGCTTGTCATCCAATAAATAAAGGTGGACTAAATATTAAACATAGAAAAAATCGGAATGTGGCAGTAGGTAAGAAGGTACGGGCCCTAGCCAAGTAGAAATAAACATTGTGGATAAAATGGATTGGCATATTATACTTACCACACACCCTTTGCCGATTATAATTGGGTTTGGAGAAAACTTGACAAAGTAAAGCTAAAGCTGAGAACGGTTATTGCAATGGTAGGTGGTCTCCCATAATAGAGTGTATATTGTCGAAAGGGGATACAACTATAGTTACAATGTACCCATAAACACTTTTGTGATTCAAAAATGCATGGGACAAACTAAACATTCCAAATTATGTGATTGGCTATGCACCAAAAACATTGACTTATATATACTTCGCAAAGTTGTATTGTTGACTAATACTAGTTGTGTAGTGAATGCAAATGGAACTAGTGTGGAGATTGTAAATCATCTATTCTTTGATTGTGAATGCACAAAAAGTATATAGGATATAATGTTACTGCAAGTAACACAATGGTCATGTTCATTCAATAGATGCAAAAAATTGCATCAGTGGAAAACGTTATTTACAAATACAATATGAGCTCAAACACGAAATACATGGAAGCATGGAGGCAACCTATTCTTATGGGCCAAGATTACCTAGTTAGCATTTGGTATAGTTTTTACTTTTCTAGCTGTCATCATACATACATATATATTGTATAGTCCTATTAAGACATTCTAGTAATTTCTAAAAGTATAGGCCGTTAGTTTGTAAACGAACGTTGATTAGTTGGTATATATTCTTACATTTTACCAAAAACAAGACAGATCAAGAATCTTATTGCATCATAAAAGTGTGAAATGGATAAGATAACCTACATGAAGTAATACTAATAACATAAAGATATATTATGGAAGGATTATAACATGAGACCCTATGTTAAGCTAAGCCACGAACCCTAAGACAATATCAACAACCAAGATCTTCCCAAAACATCCTAAAAGCATGTTTTAAATTTGTAATAAGTGAAGAAAGAAAGATCACAAAGAATACGTTGTTAAGTGATTTGGCCTATATCATGAAATAATTGCCAAAAGGTATAGAATTCTTATCCATTATATCATAATGCGATGTACAATGATAATCTATTTATGTATATAAGTTAAACATGTGATGAAATTATGTAGTAAATGACATTAAATCAATTCATAAAAAATATCAAAACATTTTTACAAAACATTTACGATAATAGTTGGGATTGTTATTACAATGATCTTAAATTATGTTTATTTGATTGGTCGTATTCTTAATCCTCCCTTCATTTTGAACATGAAGATCTTGATTAGAGTGTCTACGTTTAGCAATGGATGGAGAGTTTGCTTCGAGGTTTTGACCAATGACACGATTTAATGTATAATTTAGACATGATCGGCTAGATATAGCAATGGATAAAAAACAATGATGAAGCGCTAAATGTAGAATATACGCAACTGAGATCAAAGTTTTATAGAGCCATGATAGAATTAGATAAAAATCATGGTAAAAGTTTACTTAAGATCGTGATGAAATTTTAGTTGACACTGATAAAATCGGTCAAGTAGGGATCATGACAAAAAAATTACTCTTGATGATATTTGCAAATTGCACCACACATCAATGGCACATAACTTCAATATTTTCAGTCTACCCCAATTGATCATATGGTGATGTTCGTTGAAATTAATAGAGCAATGTCAACAACACTCATATGGGGCCAAACTTCAAGAATTTACCATCGGGTGTGCAAAATGATAGTAGGGTCTAACCCAATCAGTGACTCGATTTTTAGATTTACAAATTTTTCTTAAATTAATTGAAATTATCAAATATAATACTCAAAATTTTCATTTGATCATAATTGATTCAAAATCCATTACCAATTGATTTTCATTCCAAATTACAAATGATTCCAAATAAAAAAAAATCACGAAACAATCACAAAATCAACAACATTTAAAGTAATTTGGTGTTATTTTTGTACTTTTTGACCAAATGCGGAATTGAAAATTCGAATGAAGATTATATCGAGGCAGGGGAAACCCTGCTATCCTTAAAGTAATAGGTGTAAAGGTTAATGTAATAAGACGATATTAAAACCACTTCTAATATCAAAATTCAAGAACTTGACTGCTCAAAAACAATCTTGAATAACAAAGAAAGAAAAAAAAAAGAATGTCTTCTATGTTGGTGTAGGAGTACATTTCATAACCTTTATAACAGAATTATTTGCGAATTAAATTGTGATATAATGGTAAATTCGTAACTGACGAGATATTTTATCAAAAATTAAATATGGAGGCGATTACAATTGACAACCATGGGTCAAATTTAAATATAGAAAAATGTTGTCAACGTTTTAATCGATACGAATTTTCTCTGTCAATAATTTCAAACATCGAAAATTAATAAAATTTTCAACATTTGTATTAAATTGGGGACTTCGGTCCAGATTCAATAATTATACATGGGTTTTTAATTCGAATAATATCTGGAACTTGCTCGAACAAATTTTAAATTTTATATCTAATTTGCTCGAACAAATTTTAAATTTTATACTTTAAGTACCCACGGTTCCCTTACCCGAACAAGACTCATACTTTACATGAATAAATATAAATTTTACCACTTAAAAATACCTGTGAATCATAATAAGACCCGAAGTTTATCCTTGGATCCTTTGCACGACCTAGACCCGATCCAAAATGCATTAACCTTGCCGTGTCCAACAACTTTCGAACATGTTGGGTAGGTGAGTGGGTCCGGGTTAGGTACATATAACGTACTTTTCCACAGATATTTTGCGGGTGCGAATATTTTCAGCCCATTTGACAGCCCTACTTGATTATAGGCTTTTCTTTAATCTCTCATTTGACAGCCCTAGTTTGGGCTCATTACATACCTATTGCTTATTAATACCGGCCCAAAACCTACTGGCCTTGTTGAACGGATAGCCCAAAGCCCAAAGGCATGACATTTTATTAACTATATCAATAACATATATTTAATTAGTATAAGTCCAATCATTCCTTTTTTGTAAATTATTAACTACAAAAATTAGCTTACGAACTGAATTGAAATATATAAAGTTTTCATCAAAACGTGAAGTGCAAAACTGCAAATATTATAGAAGAAAAGTAGGTCATTGTTTAATATATCATCCAAATCAGTAAAAATTCTTGCACATATTAGATTTTGATAATAAATAGTGTTAATTAGTCCACAACCATAATTAACTCACTGCCACATATAACATATATCATTGTTTATATGCATGAAACTAAAAAGAAAATAAGATAAAGATGAATAAAAACAAAAAAAGGAAAAGAAAAAAAGTAATAATAAATGAATCTAGTAGTTTCTAGGCCAACCTTGCGAATTCCAGACACCTCTATTCACTCAACAAAAACCCGACCATGGCTTCTCAACGGAAACTCAAATCAAAGCAACAAAGTTGATTTCTCTATTACCAAATTCATCGTCCTTTTTGCGTTCTCTAAACACTTTTTGCTGTAGCGCTCAGCACATACACTCTTTGATCGCATATTATACTTCGTTGATTACTGATTTTCCACTCACCATCAAGGTACGTCTGGTTTTCTTGAGTGGTGATTGAATTCAATTTTTTTTTTTTTGAATAACTGCTTTGAGATTCATTTTTCCCACTTGGAAATCGGAAATGGGTATCGTAGTTTACAGTTTCTCATACATTGTGAATTCTTGATATGTATTGAGCATGTTCTTGTCACAGTTCTTAAACGCCTGTTCTGTTGGAATATTGAAATGTGATCATTTCGGTTCCAAATTTAGAGAGTTCCAACACTTTGTTTTAATTTGAGATGATCAAGTTTTCAGGGATCAAGATACTTGCGCTTAAGTTTCTAATCGCTGCTTTTATCGATCAATTTAATTCTTTTTATTCTTTTAGTTTAATTAAGTAATGTCTAGTCTAGAAACAATAATGTTTTATCTGCTCGTTTTGAGATTTTTCAGTGGAGATGTTTCAAATATTTGACATTTTTCATTCCCTTAATACAGAGTTCGTAGAAATGAATCCAGAAAAGTTCACCCACAAGACAAATGAAACCCTTGCTGGGGCTCATGAACTGGCTATGAATGCAGGCCATGCCCAGTTCACTCCTCTTCATTTTGCTGCTGCTTTAATATCCGATCCCAATGGAATTTTCCGCCAAGCAATTGCCAATGCCGGTAATGGTGATGAAGCAGCAAACTCGGTCGCGAGGGTCATAAACCAAGCAATGAAAAAACTGCCCTCTCAGAGTCCACCCCCTGATGAAATTCCGGCCAGTACATCTCTCATTAAGGTCATTCGTCGAGCACAAGCTTTGCAGAAGTCTCGAGGCGACACCCATTTGGCAGTAGATCAGTTAATCTTAGGACTTCTGGAAGATTCTCAAATCCAGGACCTGTTGAAAGAAGCAGGTGTCACGACAACTAAGGTAAAATCAGAAGTGGAGAAATTGAGGGGCAAAGAAGGAAGAAAAGTGGAGAGTGCTTCTGGAGATTCTTCGTTTCAAGCTTTGAAGACGTATGGGCGTGACCTTGTTGAGCAGGCCGGGAAACTTGACCCTGTTATTGGAAGAGATGAAGAAATTCGTCGTGTTGTGAGAATTCTTTCAAGGAGGACTAAGAACAACCCTGTGCTTATTGGAGAGCCTGGTGTGGGAAAAACTGCTGTAGTTGAAGGACTAGCACAAAGGATTGTTAATGGGGATGTTCCAAGTAATCTAGCTGATGTAAGACTTATAGCCTTGGACATGGGAGCCTTAATAGCTGGGGCGAAATATAGGGGAGAATTTGAAGAGAGGTTGAAAGCTGTTTTGAAGGAAGTTGAAGAAGCAGAAGGGAAAGTGATTCTGTTCATTGATGAGATTCATTTGGTTTTGGGTGCTGGACGAACTGAAGGGTCCATGGATGCTGCTAATCTGTTCAAGCCAATGCTTGCGAGGGGTCAATTGAGGTGTATTGGTGCAACAACGCTTGAGGAGTATAGGAAGTATGTGGAAAAGGATGCTGCGTTTGAGAGACGTTTTCAGCAGGTGTATGTGGCTGAACCGAGTGTTCCTGATACGATTAGTATTTTGAGGGGTTTGAAAGAGAAGTATGAAGGGCATCATGGTGTTAAGATTCAGGATCGAGCCCTTGTTGTTGCTGCTCAACTGTCAGCCCGATACATCACAGGTACGCAGTTCTGTTTTTTTCTGAATTTTTACCATTGGCCTGGTTTATGGTGATTTGAATGTTTGGTACATCTTATATTGATAAGTTTGTAGTATATGTTAATAAGATGTTTTTGGAGCTTCTAGGTTCTCTATTTTGTAAGCTATCCTTAAGAAATAAGTCGGGTTTTCTTACTAATGTTTAATGAGATCATAAGCTCCTTAACAACTTATATTGAGAGATTATAAACATTTTTATAGGATAATTTAGTAAATATTTTATTAGTGCTTATAAGCTTTCGTTTGGAGTATATGTTGTGTTAAGAAGTGTATAAGCTTCAGAAAGCCCATAATAACGTCGTTTATAAGAACCCTATAAGCTCCGCTAAATTCCCTCTAAATGTGTAGAAATGACTGACATGAGAATTTGGTTCTGGTTGCAGGGAGACATCTGCCTGACAAGGCAATTGACCTTGTAGATGAGGCTTGTGCTAACGTGAGAGTCCAGCTTGATAGTCAACCTGAAGAAATTGATAATCTCCAAAGGAAGAGAATTCAGTTGGAAGTGGAGCTTCATGCTCTTGAAAAGGAGAAAGATAAAGCCAGTAAAGCTCGTCTTGTTGAAGTAAGTACTTTTCGGTTTCTTACAATGCATATCGTAATTGTCCTTGTAAGAATTGCTGGTTTTGTTATATACTAACACTAGTATTAATCTTTCAGGTCAAAAAAGACCTCGATGATTTGAGAGATAAACTACAACCACTAACGATGAGATACAAAAAAGAGAAGGAAAGGATTGACGAGCTGAGGAGACTCAAACAAAAAAGAGACGAGCTTTTATACACCTTACAAGAAGCTGAAAGGCGATATGATCTTGCCAGAGCTGCTGACCTGAGATATGGAGCCATTCAAGAAGTTGAATCTGCTATTTCTAAACTCGAATCTGGCGGTAGTGAGAATTCAATGCTTACAGAGACCGTGGGGCCCGATCAGATTGCTGAAGTCGTGAGCCGTTGGACGGGTATACCCGTTACTCGTCTTGGCCAGAACGATAAGGAAAGATTGATTGGTCTTTCTGATAGGCTTCACCAACGGGTCGTGGGTCAGGATCTAGCGGTTATGGCTGTGGCTGAGGCTGTGTTGAGATCGAGGGCTGGATTGGGGAGGCCTCAACAGCCAACGGGCTCGTTCCTTTTCTTGGGTCCCACTGGTGTTGGCAAGACTGAGCTTGCAAAAGCTTTGGCTGAGCAGTTATTTGATGATGACAATTTGATGGTCAGGATTGATATGTCTGAGTATATGGAGCAACACTCTGTTGCACGGTTGATCGGAGCCCCTCCTGGGTAAGTAAAACATCATTGTCGTTCAAAGTTTGATTATTCGGTCATTTGTTACGAGTAAAAATGTGTAATAATATTATATTTTGGGCAGCTATGTGGGGCATGAGGAAGGTGGACAATTGACCGAAGCTGTTAGAAGACGGCCATATAGCGTAATACTTTTCGATGAAGTCGAAAAAGCACATCCAACGGTGTTCAATACTTTGCTGCAAGTTCTAGACGATGGAAGGCTGACCGACGGGCAGGGCCGAACTGTGGATTTCACAAATACGGTCATCATTATGACATCAAATCTTGGAGCTGAATTCCTTTTAAGAGGATTAATGGGCAAGTGTACGATGGAAAGTGCTCGTGAGTTGGTCATGCAAGAGGTAAAAAAACCCGTCTTTAGAATCTTGTGATTTGTATTGTTTATAGCGAAAATGGTACTTAATTTTTCTCGTTTAACAGGTGAGGAAGCATTTCAAGCCTGAGTTGCTCAATAGGCTCGATGAGATTGTGGTATTTGACCCTCTTTCTCACGACCAACTGAGGAAGGTGTGCCGCCTTCAGTTGAAAGACGTTGCAAGCAGATTGGCTGAGAGAGGTATTGCATTGGGTGTTACCGAAGCGGCAATTGATATTATACTAGCGGAGAGTTATGATCCGGTAAGTTACCGAGCAGTGTTCATGTTAGTATTAATTTTTCCAAGTTTACTCGGTTAGAAATTTCGTGATTTTGGTAGCTTTCGGATTAGTTGGGAACAATTAGTTAGAAAAATGTTTGCATAACAAAATTTATCCTCCAGTTTCATGGATAGTTCATCGAGTGTTGTCTTTAGTTAGGGGTGTCAATTTGGGTCCATATATATATTTCAATCCAAATTCAATTAAGTTTTTAATGGGTTGGGTCTTAACATTTTAGAATTTTAGTTACCAACTAGGTTGGCTTTTAATATTATTGGGGTCCAACTGAGTTTTAAATTGGGCGCAGTTGGTTTAAATTAGACCCAATTTGGGTTTAAATTTGGTCCAAATTATTTTACACTTTAAGTTAATAATCTAGATTTTACATTCTACCATAACCCTTTATTCCACTTTGATTCATAATGGGTCTTTATTGGGTTCAGTTATAATACATATTGTTTGACATTGAACCCAATTGAACCAACCCACTATAAGCCCAACCCGAATGGACTCGACCCAAACTCAACTCATTCAACCCAATTGCCACTTCTACCTTTAATTATGTCAACTTTAGGCATGCAAGTGTGGAAAATGCTGAGTGTATGTCTGGAAACTCTCATATATCTTTGTAAAAAAGGTTATATGATGAATTTATCTTCAGTTACCTGACATTGTTGGAAAGAGGAGACCGATATTTGTCATTTTAAGATTATCTCGATATGTCATTTTAAGACTGTCTCGTTTTGGCGGTATCTGAGATGGGGATTTGTGAATACAGGTATATGGTGCAAGGCCAATAAGGAGATGGCTGGAGAAGAGGGTAGTAACTGAATTATCGAAAATGTTGGTGAAAGAGGAAATAGATGAAAATTCGACAGTATACATTGATGCTGATGGAAAAGAATTGTCGTATCGAGTAGAGAAGAATGGAGGACTTGTGAATGCTGCAACTGGAGAGAAGTCTGATATTTTGATTCAGTTGCCCAACGGGAATGGGTCGAGGAGTGATGCTGCTCAAGCTGTGAAGAGGATGAAGATCGAAGAAATCGTTGATGATGATGATGAGATGAACGAATGAGATCGATTTGGGAACGGGTTTCGTTTTGTAATAAGTTTGCAAGTGTAAAATGTTTTTGAGTATGGAATGAGTGATCTTGTGTATAGGGTTTGTTGGAGTTGGTTGAAATAATTACAAGTGTGGAATATTATAAATAATGTGTGATTGTATTATAAGAACTTAAGTGTTGTGTATAATAGTTTTTCGCATCCTGGAATCAATGTTCTAAACTCTATTTTTAAACTATGCATCCTTTCCATAATGATATTAATTATAACATTCATCTTTCTTTTTTTCTTTTTTTTTTCTTTGATCGAAAAAAATTATCAATTGGAACACTTAGTGGTGGAATAAATGAAATCATTGTTTGTGAGATTATTTTTTATAATGCATGGACATGGGATACGGCGCATGATCACGACACAGCCTCGATGCTACTAATAAAATGTGTGTGTATATATATATATCATATACATATATATATTTATTAATTTACTTTAAAATATATATAAATTAGTCTTTTCATTCTAATTTATATATGACTGGTTAGAAAAATAAACTATAAGAATGACTATTGTACATTATAATTTGTATTTGATTTGTAAAATAATATATGTTTGAAAGAAAAATAAACACTTATGTTTTCAAATCACAAGAAATAAGTGAAATAACATCAAGTGTCACAAATAATGCATACATAATAGACATACACTATAATTGCGTTCATTACGATGTTTATATTTTATTTTTTTTCATTTAATTTAAGTAAACAAATTTATTTTTATATTAGACATGACGCCGTAAAGTGTCGATCGAGTGTCGTATCTGACACGACACATTATGATTTCTTGAAGTGTCCGTGCATCAAGTTCCTAAGAAAAAATATCAGCATGATAAACGTTCTTTTATAATTTTCACTCCCAAACCAACCCATGTTGGGTTTGGCCCATAATACAAATGTATGTTGAAACTTCTTGACCAAATATAATCCATAAGAAAATAATGCATTGCTCATTTGATCTATTATGGTTAATATTGGGAACTATTATAATACCTAATCCTCAAAACCTAGAAAAAAGGTAAAAATAATTGTCACATGATAACACTCTTAGGAAGTATGAGAGAATTCAATTTTACCACTTAGAATAGTAGTGTTTTTACTTTGTTAAATTCAAATTAACATAATTTTCAATGGTTATTCGAAATAAATGAAGTTTATTCAATCTCCAAACACTTTTTACAGAGCTTTTATTAGAAGAAATTATTCAAACATTTTTGCATAAACTTATAAACTCTCAAACATATAACAAAATATTTAAAAAGAACTTATAAATTTAACTGAACACCCTCTAAATATATTAGTTTTATAAGTTGTGCCTTATAGATTTATTGTGGGATTATTGAACTCGATAAAGTGAAAAAAAAAACCCACAAACACGCAGATCAAGAAAAAAAATCAAATAAAAGTTGTATAACAATAACATACACAAACCGACATCCACTCACCACTGTCTTCTTCTTTTGTACCATTTTCTCTCCACATTTTCAAATTCACTCTTCTAAAAAGCTCCTCTCTCCAAAGCATATCTTTAATGGCTATTATCTTTATGTTTCTCCTCCTCTTGGCCAATATGCCTGCTCACTCCAGTAAGCTCTATTTCTATATCTATATATCTATATCTATCTGTCATGGAGATTCTAATAATATTTAGTTCATTTATATATAAATAGGTGCAACTTGGTGCGTATGCAAAGATGGAAGTGACGCAGTATTGCAGAAAACACTGGACTATGCATGTGGAAACGGGGCGGATTGTAACCCGACCCATCAAAATGGAGTTTGTTTTAACCCTAACACAGTTAGGGCACATTGCAGCTATGCCGTCAACAGTTACTTTCAGAGAAATCATCAAGCTCCGCTCGCCTGTGTTTTTTCCGGCACTGCTACCATTGTCACTTCTGATCCCAGTTAGTACTTTTTATTTATTTTAATTAATATATTACATATAAATATGAGTTTTTATTTTAATTATGTATTTTAATATTAGATCTGAGTTAATAACTTTTGGGGTAATATTTCATTCATTTTATTAATTTTGTTGTTAATTTTTTGCGTACAGGCATAGCTGGATGTACGTATCCTGCTACAGCAAGGTACCATTGTCTTTAATCCTTTTTGTTTATAAAATGACAAAAATACTAATTCATGGGACATTCTAATTTATATTTATTCTCAAAAAAAAAAAAATTCAATCACAAATCAATAATTACAGTGTTTGTTTAACAATAAATTGGTGTAAATAGAAAAGCTGGAAAAAAATCTTCTGTTTAAAAGAACTCTGAATAGATTCCAACGGTAACCCCTTCTACCGTGTGGTACTATATTATTATATTATATTAAAAAAAAAAAATAGATTTTGGTATTGCTTTATGTACTTTTATTTAATTTTCTATGCTTGTTATTTAATTAGAAAAAAACAATGTTTTTTCTTCTTTCGGTTTTACCATCTTAGTAATAGAGCTCATGGTTCGATGACATGTTCATTGATAATAAATAATTCAATAATCAATGTAATGATATGATTAAAATTATACTAAAACAACCCTTTTCATTGTTTAATGTAAATGTAATCATAGGTTGTTGCAACATTAGTAACAAGAATAGGGGCCCTTTTGTAAGGCACTAAACCCTAAAGTAAAATCTTTTTATTTTTATTTTTTAAACTCGGTAAGTTATAATTTTTTTTTAAAAAAAATTGCAATTGACACTCAAATAGGGAATAATGGGTAGAAATTATTTTTTTTTTGTGTGTGTGTGTGTATATAAGTGATAAAGTTTTCTTGTAGAACATCTTTACTAGAATGAGAATCCCCAAAGCCCTCAAATTCTTCTTAAAGATTATTGCTTTATTGAGCACTCCATTCTCATCCCTACATTCCGGTTACTTTACCTCCAATAATTTGGTAAAATTATCAATTTTTTCTTTAGATTTTGATATATATATATATATATAATGCACATCCACATGAAGTCTATCGATTTTTTCTCTTAGGTGTAGGAACATCTTATCAAATTTTTTTGGTGTGTAAGATTCTTTAACTCATATCGATATATTTTAGGCGAATATTATCGCATTTTAAGTCGAGCACAAGCTAAATATTTGAATTTAATTCAAATTGATCATCAGTTGAGTTTAGATTTAACATATACTCATTTAAATTGAGTAACAATTGTATATATATATATATATTATATGATATATAATATTAGTATGGGATATTAACATGCAAAACAAAATAGTATTTTATTTTTAAGTTGAATACTTATCGATTCTGCCCTAACATAGTAACATTACGACTTTATAGTAATACCAATTTGAGATTAAAAAAAAAAAATTTACACTTTTTGACTACCCTTAAAATATTTGAGGGGTAAATAAAGGAAGTAACTAGAGGTTTTTGTGGGGCCACTTCATCTATGTCCCTTTATTTATAAATTATAAACTTTTTTACTATTTCAGTCGTACGGTCAAAAAAGTTGTGGTTGATATACCAAAAGATTAATTGGACACTGGCTTGTGATTTTGTCCACACATGGACAGCCAAATCAGTCTTCAGTCATTGTCTCCTTGATGTTCGTGCTGTTTTTATATTCAAAACTATTATTATCAAAATAGGACAAAGTTAAATAAATATGCCTGCCGGGCTGGACTAGTATCTAAGTTGGTAAAGAATTTTGACACAAAACCTAGGCCTTGTTTGTTTATGTTTTCAAATTTTCAAGTTTTTAAATTAAAAAATTCAAAATAAATTTAACACACCAAATTTTCATCTTAATTCTTTTTTTTTTTTTTCAACTCTACTTCTCAATCTCCTATATAACTAACTATCATTCATATATACATAATTTCATACATGTACCAATCTAATCATTTATTATAATCACTTTTTCACTTTCTCTTTCATACTTTATAATTTTTTATACATTACTTTTTTATTTTTTAATTCATATAATCATTATATACACCACTAACATAATTGTTCTACACATCAATCATCACTTATCACTATTGATTTGACATGTCTTATTACTTTTAACATATTTTTAAAAACAGAAACAAACACCTACTATTCACACACGAATTCTCATAGTACGCAATTTCCAAGAAAATTTTAAAATTTCATCTCAAAAACATAAACAAACAGAGCCTAGATTTTTGTTAGGTGTTTAATTCGAGCCGAGTCGAGTTGGGTCGACTCGTGTTCGAAAAATTTGAGTTCCAGCCTAGCTTCCAAGCTTGATTTTTCATTGAACTTGAGCTCGAGCCCACTTCTTTTGAAAAAAAGCTCGCAAACAAGACTCACAATTTTTTTTATTTTTTTAATACTATTATCATTTTTATTATTAAATTAATAAATATATATTAAATAATTAATAAAAAATTTGAAAACATCAAATTTCCAAATTTCCCGCCTAAATTTCAAATTTACAAGCTGGCTCGGCTCGAGCTCTCGAGCTTGGGCTTAGGTCAAGCTCGAGCCCAAGCTCCCAAATTCGAGCCCGAACTCAAAAATTGAAGGTCGAGATCGATTCGTTTACATCCTGAATTTTGTTGTGGAGTGCAAATTCTTACCATATACGCGTGCACCAATAGTTGTTCGGACATACTTTGTATTTAATTCACCTTGTACGTATGCGTAAAAAGTTGTTGGAAAATAATAAAATCGCGATTGTGTTACATATGCAAGTCTTCATATAAGTCCCACCATGTGAATACATTCTAACTTTTGTCGATCTTGGGTGCAGCTCGACCTCGACTACTCCGGTGAGTACAACCCCCATGACACCAGGCAGCACCACCACAAGTGGCGGCTCGCCTCTCGTGACAACCCCTTCAACTGGCGGCGGCATCTTAGGAGGGACTAACACCGGCTTAGGCCCGTCTGGAATGAACAATGACATAAGCGACGCCGGAATTCTATACCACCTCTCCTTCTCATCCTTATTCCTAACTATTTCTGCACTTGTTTTCTTGTGGGCTTGATGGACCTCTTTTAAATATGTATTTTTGTGGCTTTTTTTTTGCAGAATGGGGTCTAGATCTAGGACCATATGGTTCAAACTTTTGGGTATGACCCTCTTGTAACAATTATTATGTGGTTAATGTTATTTTAATGCATTTTCAGAATCCAAGTTGTTTAGAATGTATTCGAATTGGATACCCTAATCAAGGAGAGTATTTCTTAGCCAATTTGACCACAAGTATAATCCGCATATTCTCATTCCAATTCCCATAGTTTCATTTCAGACAATTTTTCATCTATTAATGTTCTTGAATCCGACTAAAGGATTTTACTTGTCGAAAAACTCTTCATTTTGTCATATGAACTAGGCACTGTCACGGGCCGAAACTTCGATGTCCGAGGTTTCCCAAATTTTGTGTGGCACTAGTCTAGATTGCCCCGATCCTAGTTAATCAGCCAAGTATAGGGTTGGCAACGGGATGGTTTCGGGTCCGAAATCGGTGGGAACCGGAACCGGAATTGCCAAATATTTTTGGACCCGGAACCAGATCCGAAATGGTTTCCTCTATTATGGAATCGGAACCGTCGGGTCCAACCCGCGGGTACTGGATCCGAACTAGAACCACATATAATTTTTTTTTTGGACTTGTTTTATTTTTTACCTAGCATATTATTCATTTAAATATATGCCCACAAATGGGATTGAAGCTCACACTTCCAGCTTTATAGGGTTTTTATTTTCAATTTTACTAATTTATATTTTTATGTTTTATTATTTTCTTTTGTATATATAATTGCTATTATTCACGTATATATTATATTCTACATTTATTCTTATATATGATATATATTTATTTATATTCTCATTATTCATATAATATGATATATATTTATTTATATGCATATATGTATAATATTGACTTTTACGTTAATTCTTCCGCATGAATATTCAAAAACTCAAAATGATTGAGATAATTGATGGGTAGTGTATAAACTATCTATTGATTCTATTAACAAACTATTTTTATTACAAAATAATAAAGCAAAGACAAATTAATGTAAAAGTTTCTAAATTGGAATTTCATAGGACCTATGATGCACGGATATGGATACGGGGATACGGATACGATACGATACGGATACGAAATACGAAAATTTCTAAAATTGTAGGATACGATACGATGAGGATACGATGATATATTAAAAAAATTGAATTATTTTACAATCCTTTTTAATGAATTTGATAATCAATTGATTGTAATAATTACTAAATATATAAAACTTTAAAAAATAATAATCATAAATATGTGCAATAAAATGATCAAGTAGTTTGATCAATTACTCAAAATAGAAGTACTAACTTTTCAATTTTATTTTACACGATGTATTTTCTATTCAATGTTCATATTCAACATAACAATAAAATATATAAAAAAATTATAAAAATATCCCCAAATATTAAATAATTTACATAAAGAGATTAAGGTGGAAGGAGATAATTCGATCATAATTGCTCAGGGAAAAAAAGGATTTTGATCATAGTTGCACTGAAAAAAAATTGCAATAAATAAATATCAAAAGGTAAAATAAGGGTTTTTCGTTTCTAATTTAAATATCTTTCCAATTCATCATGATTTTTTTTTATTAAATTATGTTTTTAATTTATAGTTTTTAAGGAAAGCCATTACAAAAAAAAAAAAAAAAAATTTGACCAAAAAGTATTAAATAATAATTAAAAAAAACACAGCCGTATCCACAAAGTACCGGATACTCCTATTTTTCGTATCCGATACCGTATCCTAATTTTTTTTTATTTTTTTTTATTTTGGATACTTCAAAAACGTATCCGACACATATCCACCCCGTATCCTACCCGTATCCGTATCCGATACTGCACGGGGCGATTTTTCGGAGTATCCGTGCATCCTAGCATAGGACTTTCCAAGAAGCAAACGCCCTTAATTTTGGGAATAAATTTAAATAAATAAATTGACATGTGAGTTGGTACTTAAAAACATGGAGAGTTTAATGGATCAAAATCAAATCCAATATATTGGTATATATTTTAATTTAATAAAAAATTGACGCACAATTACACTAAAATAGTCGATTTAATATTCATAAAATTTGTGGGGCAGATATGTAATTTCATTTGCAAAGAAATAACCTAATAAATATTTTCAATTGATTTTGATTGGTTGAATGATCTTAATGTTTAATAAAATATCCAACATTAATTTTAATAGAAAGAAATAAAAAATAAAATAAAAACTAAGGCGGTTCCAACCTGGAACCGGAACCGGATCACCTAAGAACCATTTAATTGGACCCAGCACCGGAACCGTTTAGTGGTTGGAGAACCAGAACCCACGGGACGGTTCCGGGTGTTGCCATCCCTATACAAGTACCTGAATTGGCTAATTTTGTATTAGATAAGGCAATAGAGCTTTTTAGAGAAAAGATTTTACAAAATACAAACTTTATTAAGAACTTGGAAGTTGGAACTTGGCGCCGCACGGAGTGTGGGAAATCTCGGAGATCGAAGTTTTAGCCCGTGGCTATATGATGAGGCTTATTTTATGTCTGAATTTTGTCTGTTGTATGAAAAATAGGGGAAAAGAAACAAAATAATTGGAAATTTAGTTGTCAAGTTATACTAATATTGCAACTAATTTGTTGAAACTTGAAATATTCTCATTTCTTGCAAGAAAAAACATGTAAAGATGATAACCTAAATTTTGATCAAGCTATAAATACTCCTGAATAATGATTAAGGATAAATTAGTATACTGCAATAAATTATAAATAATATGTATTAATGTTAGCAACTCATTGTTAATACTGGTTTATATTATATGAGCAGATTAAAATGGCTTCAAACCACAACCCATTGTATGAACCCTATAAATACTCCCTCTAGCTCTTTCGAAAAGAGAGATTTCATATATGGCATTCACATAAATATTATTTAATTAATTTTGCAAACCAAAAATCTACCAATATTGTTACATATAACCTTTTAGAAATATGAATAAACTTACTTTTATTAATGTAACTAGACAGCTTGATTCAATTAAATACAGTTTACAATTTAAGGAGAATTCTAGTTTGTCACGATTCAAATCAAATTTTACATTCCACGTACATTTATTAAGGCTCTCAATGTTAACCTCGGAAAATTCAAATCAAATTTTACATTCCACATACATTTATTAAGATTTTAACCTCAAACTTTATTTTAATCTCACCTCAATGTCTAAAATTAACAAATTGAAAACATTCTGAATACCGAATTATATCCCTGTATAAAAATGCGTAGCGAATCTTTTATCCTACAATAGTGTCACATTATTGTGAGATTGACAAGTGCCGGTTTATTTGAATTATTATCTATAATTTATTTTTTAATGAATATTTGTAAATCTCATAATTATGTGACACTATTATGATATAACATGGTATATATGATATATATGAAAAAGGAATATTATGTAGTAGATCTTCCTATATTTAGATCAAAGAGTGTGACATTTTGCTAGTAATAGAATTTTTCTGTAATATGTTCACAGCAATAACTGTCATTGGTAACGAAAAGTAGATATTTTTCTATTCTTTTCGGAAATAAATGTGGTAGGTGTAGTGTCTTTTAATCTGCTTACCATTAAATGTGCTCGTAGAAGAGCTTTTTCTTTTTTAATAAAACTATTATTACTAATTTATAACAAATAACAATAATCAATAAAGTATATAAATATTCACATCTAGCCGAATAAATTAAAATTTAATTCTTCTAATAGACAAATATGCTAGCAAGTTGTACATTTTACCCACAATAACATAATCCTTATCTTCCTCTATAACAAGGTTATGGTTACTATTCACCAAATAGAATTTTCTCATAATTTTGAATTTTTTTTAATTAGTAATTCGTAATTATTCTTTCATAACTAATTCCCCACTATCTCAATTTTCCCATTATCTCAACTTACCTAAAAAAATAATAATATATATTATATAGATACACCATATCGGAACTCTATATACACTTTTTCTCGGGCTTTTTTGATATAACCCCCCGAGGTATGTAGCTTTGGCAAACAACCCCCCGAGGTTTGAAAATTTGGTAAACAACCATTTTTGGTTAGTTGACCGTTAGTCAACAGTTAAAGACATGGGCGAAATTGTAATTTAATAATTGCAAACAAATATATTAATTTTCAATGTATTTATTTGAAATTATATTGAAAATAAATACATATTAATTTTATTAATTTTATTTATTTGCAAAATTGTAATTTAATAATTCCAAACAAATATATTAAATAAATATATTAATTTTATTAATTTTATTTATTTGCAAAATTGTAATTTAATAATTACAAACAAATATATTAATATTACATTGAAAATAAATACATATTAGTTTAATTAATTTTATTTATTTGCAAAATTGTAATTTAAGAATTCCAAACAAATATATTAATTTTATTTATTTACAAAATTTTAATTTAATAATTCCAAACAAATATATTAATTTTATTAATTCCAAATAAATACATTGAAAATTAATATATTTGTTTGGAATTATTATATTACAATTTTACCCATGACCTTAACTGTTGACTAACGGTCAACTAACCAAAAATGGTTGTTTACCAAAATTTCAAACCTCGGGGGGTTGTTTGCCAAAGCTACATACCTCGGGGGTTATATCAAAAAAGCCCCTTTTTCTCTCACCTTCGATAAATCAGCAACAAAAGATTTCCATATCTATTGGGATTAATTACATGCCCTATTTTGAATTAATTACATATCTTCTACTATATTATAACACAGTTTTTGACCATTTCAACTCAATTCTTTTTTATGATAATTTTGAATTATTTTAATTCTATTAATTTATTGTTGATTAATTTATGCTGATGCTATTAATTTATGGAAATCGTCAATCAAATTTTAAGATTTGATCAATCCATTACTTACCTATTATTATGATTATTTCCATGTATAATACATTTCCTTTTTTATGATTATTACCATAGATAATTATTACCTATTAACTATCAATTAGATTCATTATTCAAGAAAAACAAAAAAGATTTCGGAACTAATTAAAATCCTTATTCAAGGAAAACACAATATTTTCGAAAATAATTAATATTTAAATTGCCAAAACTAATTAAATTTATTATTCAAGGAATACAATATTTTCGGAAATAATTAACATTTAAATAAGAATTCATGTATAATAACATTTCCTTTATTATGATTATTATATTTTCGCAAATAATTAACATTTAAATTCCTAAACTAATTAAATTCATCAGTCAAGAAAAATAATATTTTTGGAAATAATTAACATTTAAATAAGAATACATATATAATGACATTTCCTTTTTATGATTATTATATTTTTGGAAATAATTAACATTTAAATTCCCGGAATTAATTAAATTCATTATTTAAGGAAAAAATATTTTTGGAAATAATTAACATTTAAATAAGAATCCATATATAATACATTTTCTTTATTGTGATCAATTTATTGTTGGTTAATTTATAATGATGCTATTAATTTATGAAAACCGTCAATCAAATTTTAAGATTTGGTCAATCCATTACTTACCTATTATTATTATTATTATGATTATTTTCATGTATAGTACATTTCATTTTTTATGAGTATTACCATAGATAATTATTACCTATTAACTATCAATTAGATTCATTATTCAAGGAAAAAAAATAAGATTTCGGAACTAATTAAAATCCTTATTCAAGGAAAACACAATATTTTCGAAAATAATTAATATTTAAATTCCCAAAACTAATTAAATTTATTATTCAATGAATACAATATTTTCGAAAATAATTAACATTTAAAATAAGAATTCATGTATAATAACATTTCCTTTATTATGATTATTATATTTTCGGAAATAATTAACATTTAAATTTCCGGAATTAATTAAATTGATTATTTAAGGAAAAAAATATTTTTGGAAATAATTAACATTTAAATAAGAATCCATATATAATACATTTTCTTTATTATGATCAATTTATTGTTGGTTAATTTATGATGATGCTATTAATTTATGGAAACCGTCAATCAAATTTTAAGATTTGGTCAATCCATTACTTACCTATTATTATGATTATTTCCATGTATAATACATTTCCTTTTTTTATGATTATTACCATAGATAATTATTACCTATTAACTATCAATTAGATTCATTATTGAAGGAAAAAAATAAGATTTCGGAACTAATTAAAATCTTTATTCAAGGAAAACACAATATTTTCGGAAATAATTAATATTTAAATTCCCAAAACTAATTAAACTTATTATTCAAGGAATACAATATTTTCGGAAATAATTAACATTTAAATAAGAATTCATGTATAATAACATTTCCTTTATTATGATTATTATATTTTCGCAAATAATTAATATTTAAATTCTTGGAATTAATTAAATTCATCAGTCAAGAAAAATAATATTTTCGAAAATAATTAACATTTAAATAAGAATACATATAATGACATTTCCTTTATTATGATTATTATATTTTCGGAAATAATTAATATTTAAATTACCGAAATTAATTAAATTCATTATTTAAGGGAAAAAAAATATTTTTGGAAATAATTAACATTTGAATAAGAATCCATATATAATATATTTTCTTTATTATGATTATTATTTCCATTTCAATGAAAAATAAGATTCCCTTTTATTATGATTATTTCCATAGATAATTATTAACTATCAATTAGATTCATAATTTAAATAATAATATTAATTAAATAATAAGGATTAGACGAACGAGACACCACTTAGCCATTCACGTTTTGGAGGTATGCATTTTCATTACTATCTATTATTTTCTATCTTATTATGTATTACATTATTACTGTTTCATCATTTATGTATATGCATCTTATTTTATAAAACAAGTTTCAGTATTCCATGTTTTCATTCGTTTCAGTATTCCACCTGATCCCTTGAAACAAGGTATGCTCAATATTATTATAAAATATTATAATTACTATTTACCATATAATGTAAATACACTGATCCATTAATTTTGATACTCAATTTCTATTGTTTTATTTGTTCAAAGCTCTGATAATACACCCGAGAACATCTACATAATTATCAAATATGTTTTTTTAGTCTTAATCATATTATAATTTGAGAAAAAACTAGCACTAATCAACTTCTCCATGTTTTCGTTCGTTTCAGTATTGAACTGTTAGACCATTCGTCTCAATCATCTTTATAAAGCAAGGCATGCATAATATTATTATTATAATTAGTATAATTAATATTTACGTAATTAAACTGATCCATTAATTCTTTTATTCAATTTCTATTGTTTTGTTTGTTCAAGGTTTGGATAATTCACCTAAAAACATCTTCATAATCTAGGTACACATTATTCTTATAACTCCTACAATCATAACCTGTTCTATGCACTTTTCATCGAATGAACTAATTATTCTTATAGTTCATATTGTGTGTTTTGGAGATATATTATTAGTTCATATTGTGTGTTTTGGAGATATATTATTAGTTCATACAGTAATATGAACTAAAATATCATACCCAAATAACATATCGTGCGTAGCACGGGGCACACACTAGTAATCAATAAATACATATACATGTACTTATGTTATTGATTAGATGAACTAATCAAATTCCAATGCAAAAAAAATATTCATTTCTCAAGAAAAAGAATTGTATTAAAGAAAAATTAAATACACGCCTTGTACCTTTCCTCTTTTTCACACAGACAGAGATTCATATAAAACTTCTCTCTTTCTCTCTCTACATTTATACATTTGTACATTTCAAGAGTTGAGTTCATATTTTGAGAGTATATATATATATATATATATATATATATATATATAAAATATAAATAATGGATTATCGAGAAATACAGCAAAGCACCGCACGTTCTTGAGTTCAGCTTCTCAGGCCCACCACCCGACATGGTGAGAAAACCAAACCCTACCATCAACTTTTTTTTGGTTTCTTTTATTTTGTGCCGCCATTAAAATATTTACAGTCATATGTTGCAATTTCTGTTTTTTTTTTTTTTTGAGAAAAGAAGTATTCATTTCTTGAATTTATGGAGAAATGTGTATATATATATTTATGTGTTTGCGCGTGTGTGTAATAAACGTCTATTTCAAGGGAATATTTGTCCTTTTTTTTAATAATTTTTTATTATGTAAGAACAAAATGGTGAAATATTTGAGGTATTTGATAAGTCGCAATCTTTGACGACACTTGAATTTTCTTCGATAATTCTTATTTTTTATTTGGTGAATCTATTTAAGAAATTAAGCTATCACAAACAACAATTTTTTTTCAGATAAGAAAAGAAATGGGATCTTGACTTTAATAATTTCAGAATGGCTAGGAAGATATAAACGTTTGAAGGATTTGTAACTAAAAATAAAATAAAATTAGTACTAGTGTGTCAGCTGGATTCTTAAAATGCTATGATAATATGTTTATTAATATTTTTTCAAATTGTGATATTGTTCGAGAAATTTGTGGTTTTTTTTTTGGAAGAAATGAATGTGCTTTTTGGCAATTCTTATGATATATTTACTAATATTTTTTTATAAAACACCTATGTGTTACTTCAAAATAGCTAAAAAAGACCTTGTAAGGCATAATAACCTCCCTGTTATTTAAAATTCTGCATCAAACTCCTTTTTTACATTAAAAAGTGAGCATGTTTACCACCTGGATTAACATGCTTTTTATACAAATTAAAAGGTAAAATAGTGTTATATTACCAAAAAATACACATATTCCCTTCTAGGGGTGGCAAAATGGGTCCGAAACCATGATTCAAACCCAATTAAACTAGTTTGGGTCGGCTTGGTTCTTAAGAAATTATTTTCGGTTCTTAATCGGTTCCAACTTTGTTCCAACTAATTTCAAGTTAGGCCCAAACCGCTTGCTAATAATCTAAATTTTAAATAACAAAATGTAAGGTATTAAGTCGGGTTGGGCTTGGTTCCTTTCGGGTGACTTTGGTTCCGTTTTTGGGTTGAGTTGGTTCCACCTTAGAACCATTTAAAAAACCAACCCAAACCCAACCCGACCCATCCATTTGCCACCTCTATAATCCCTTCTATCTTCTTAACATAGTGTGGATATCACATATACTTTTTAGCAGCACATGGGTGATTAGTCTAACTTTTAACATGTCTTTTTTAGCAATTTCAAACGAACACAAGGGGCCGTTTCATAACAGTATCTAGCCCTTGAAGTATAGTAGTTATAACAAACAAAAAAGGTTGTAATATGTTTTCATTGCCTTTGAGTGAACAAATGGAATACTCATTCTTAAGTGTCTAGAATAAGTTGAAGTTGTTGTAATGAAGAGCGTCATATATGCACAGACACTTTGAAAAATCTCGTCGTTGAGACAAGCAACAGATATTTTTTGTCGGCACTAATGTGGTACGGTCCATAAATTATATGAAAAGGTGACGTGACACTTAATCAACCCGCTCGTACGTGTTTGACACGTTTGAATACTTTTTTCAATGTATTATGTTTTTACGTGTTATTCAAAAAATAAATAAACATACGAGTTCTAAAACTAAATGGAAAATATTGTTATGCGTTTAAGAGCCATCAATACAAATAAATAAGAGTAGAAGTCCTACAACTAATTGCAAAGGTGTTACCTCATTTACTTGTTCTCCTGTTTAGGTTCTTTATTAAAGTAAGCTCCTTTTTTCTTTTCGCAATACAAGAGTCTACATTTACATCAGCCTTCGTTTTATTTGAGACACAATAATGCTCGTATTATATATATATATATATATATATATATATATATATATATATATATATATATATATATATATATATATATATATAATTAATGTCTCACATATCATGTGTAGGCCAAATTCTTTATTGATGACAAACATGCAGATATATGTTTCATAATTAGATGGAACTAAAATTTCCATTCCCATGGTTATGATACCATACTGAATATTAACTCATCGAAAAATTGAAGCTGTTTGGTCGCAATTTTTTGGAGCTTCTGAGATTCTGTAATCAACTCATCGAAATTTCCCAATTCCATGCTATATATAGGATGCATTGCCTACTTTCGTTTTTGCCACCTGCATTCTTATGGTGGACCTGGTTGAAGAATCTATAATATTTGTCTCATATTGTCCTAAACCCATGTTACTAAAGCTGGCCTGTACGGTTAAGTTTGTAATCTGCCAAATTGCTATAGTTGTTAACTATGTTTCCTTATTTTACCATGAAATTTTATATCCTCATTGAAGAACTCAAAACTAGTTCTGAGTACCAAAGAGCCATAGTTGAGGTTGTCTAAATGTGATCATTTGACATATAGGCATAAAAGCTTAAAGTGAATTTGATCTCATTTTCACCAAAATGTTGATATTTTATTGATTAGATTTTCATGCAATGTTAACAAACTGTTCTCTTGATACTTGTTAGTTAGTCAACTTGCTAAAAACGATTGTTGATACTTTTTTCCTGTTCTTTTTTGATAATTAGAATTTTGATACTTATTTTCTTGTCAGTTTCGACTTATAATTAGAAATAAACTTTGCTGTAATGTTATTGAAAAGTAGAATCAACACACAAGCAGATTATTTTATATTATTATGGTGTGTGAGCCTCGTACCATAAGCATTAGCTTAAATGCTGACATTTCCTTTTTACATGATCTCTTCAGTCCAGCTGAAATGTGAAAGAAAAGTAAGATGGTTCCATCTTCTCTATCATGTGCCTTGGGATTTCTTCGAGTTCTTCCTGTCACCATGTTAGTTGCATGGAAAAATATTTGACAAAAATAAATAAAAAAGGAATTTTGAGAGCGCAATAGAAGTTCTATACAATTTTTTTGGTTGCATGAATCTATAGATTTTTTCTGATATTGAAATACAGCCAAGTTCCATGAGATTCCTAATGGTATTTTGTATAATATATAGTCAGTGAACTTCTAACATTTACATTAATGAAGTCAAATGGAAGAGTTTGTGGTTTTAGTTATTTTAAAATGATGGTTGTTACACGCAATATTCCATAATATAAGATCATTATCAGCACCAAGTTTCATCTCTTGGTTCATAAAAGCAAGTTATGGAAGATAATTTTTTTTGTCAGCAATTTCTATTTCTCTTCTGTTTATATTGTTCATATACTTTCTCGTATGTAGTAAAGTTATAGATTAGGATTTATGAAGTAGTTCCATTCAATATTGTCAAAGTTGATTGAGATTGCTCAGTCTGTAATGCTTTTATGATTTATTGATGATGAGTTTGTTTCAGGAGGAGTGCTGCGATATCTGTGGTGATATTGGTGATGCTGATGAACTAATTACTTGCTCTGAATGTAAAATTAACCGTGAGCATACGTAAGAATTAAGATCTCTCTCTCTCTCTCTCTCTCTCTCTCTCTCTCTATATATATATATATATATATATATATATATATATATATATATATATATATATATGGTGCCGAATTGGGGAATAACTGTTTACTTATTGTGAAATTTTAGCACGAACCGGTTTTGACCGAATGCTACTGACCTTACATGGCATGCGGATACACTTGCCTTGAGTCATGTCATTGGTGTATGTATACTCCTAGTAGAATAACCAATCACAAAGCAAGTATTACAACACTTGCTATGTGATTAGATTAGTGTGGCTAAACCTGATCCAAACTCGAAATTTCCTTTCTTATTTTGGTTATCTTTTGTATTTTAGTATTATACAAAGTTTGCTTCTTTTCAGATTTCGGGTTCTGTAATTTATTACACGAAAGTTGTTTGTCGTCCTTGTTTTAGATACTGCACGAGAACCCTCCTTGAGAAGGTCCCTGATTATTGGCGTTGTGAAGAATGTAAATCTAGCTCTAAGCCAAAGCCATTGCCATTGAGTGGAAAATTGTTGAGTGGATCAAGAAAGAGTTGGGAAAAAAAGGTTGAAGCTGGGAAGACTAAATACATGTGTGTTAAAGAAGCTATCAAACTCTCATCAGGAGATAAAAAATCCCAACAACCTAAGAGTAGGCTAAGTATATCAGAAAGAACACTGATGAGAATCAGAACCGAACCCATGAAGTATTCCTCTCAAGGACTTGGAAATATGGAGATCTCCAAAACGCAACCACAACAATCCAAACAATTCACAGGTGATTGCTTTTGAATGATGATGTCCCTTTGGATTTCTTTGAAAATATTATATGACTGTTTAACATAGACGATCATGGACAAATACATTAACAACATTGATTTCAGTGACTAAATAGAAATTACAGGACCCTGAGTATAATGAAATGATATATGATCCACAAAAAAGAATAATGAAAAAAATGCCCTGGCACCATGTATTTGCATTAAATACAATTTTGTTCAAGGTTTTTAGATTCTTATTTTTGAATTGTGTAAGATCCTTTTGAATTATTAGGAAAAGCAAATTAATGCTAGTTATCGTGCTTGATTTTAACCATTGGATTAAGCATTTGGTTGTTAAATAGTTATGCATGAATCAAATGGATTAAAACACGGCCGCTTCAAGAAATATTCTAGAATATGTGAGAAAAGGTACTCTTTCTAAAGAAAATTAAATACTGATTATAGTAATGTCACACCACTTGGTTGTGTATGGACAGGTAGTCAGTTTATATCGTTTATGTGTGTGTGTATATATATGTATGATTGTGTCACCTCTTTCATATTTAGAATCCGATGATTTGGTTGGAAATGTTATAAATGTATATGAAACTTGTATATGGTTTTATCAGAATCGCAAAGATCATTAAGCAGCCTCCAACCTTCTCAAGCCTCTGTAAATGAACATTTGCACAAAGAACAATTGACAGAAATTAAATTGCCTCAAACAAAGGAGAAAATTTCGATGAAAAAGCCAACATCTGATACTCCAACAGTTAACATCTCAGGTAAGTAATAATTCTTTATAATAGGAAATTTTTATCTTGATTAGAATAAAGTCCATATTAGTGAGAGATGTGGAGTTATGATTTGATCAATAAACGGTGTGGTGGTAATTAAGAATAAACTTGTCCAGTAACAGGTACTTAGGGAGATAGATTATTGCAAGACTTGGAAAATATAGTCTTTTCTTTTTTCATTTCGGTTGATGCTATTGCCGTACTCTATTGTAAGTTCAAAAATTGAAATAGATGCATTAGTATCATCCACTAGTCATAAAAATACGGATCATTTATGAGAAACGAAGAAATAGAAGATGCACATTGACATGATAAATTTGGTTATGATTGGTAATAGAATCTTCTTATGACTTTGATGATGTTTAGTTCTCAATGGAAAATTTGTCTGTAGGTGGTAATAAATGCACTACTACGGAGATGGGGGCTTGTAATACGGAGAATGTGAATAACAACTTTTTGCCTCATTCCGGTGCTTTGTGGATGTAAGTTTACTCGATTTTTCACAATTTATTCGATTTTTCTGCCAATTTACTCATGGTCTGCATTATTTAGTCTTATACTACAGAAATAAAATACCGGTGCTTAATGATTTTTACATTCGTTTTCCAGAGGAAATTTTATCGTCCAAGATGATCTTACACATCAGAAACTGAATTATCAAATTCAAGCTCTTCCTCCTTCCCAAGTTCGTACAAAGGTCTATCAATTCTCGAAGCAAATGCCTAAAGTACTTCACTTTCAGTTAGTACCACTTAAAAAAATTTGGATCAATTTATTTCGGGATTATTTTCCGGATAGAAGAGATATTGGACTGTATTTCGTTCCTAATGACAGTGTAAGGTACGTCGCTGATTTATGTTCATGGGCTTTTGCAAAAATTCATGTTCTATAATTTTTTTTTTCTTTGGCATTATAGATCAGAGGATTATTTCTCCTTGCTGGAATCGATTAGTATGAAGAACTTTGCATTGAGAAAACAGATCGATGATGTTGAGCTTTTGGTATTTACATCCAAACTTCTGTCTGTCGATTGTCAATGTGAGTTCTTGTGTTCTAAATCTTATATTAAATTATTTGTTTCGAAATGAAATATATTTATCCGCTGCTGATAATTTGATGCTATTATAATTCTATTTCTCTTAGGATGGCAAGATTAGTTGATGCAACTTTAGCTATTTCTGATATTATGTTAATACCAAGTTAAAATTGGTTGCAATACTTGGAATCTTTAGTTAAGCCATTATCGATTTGCTTGGAAACTAACGGGATTCAAACAAGTTTTACATAATGTTAACTAATGTAATAGAGCCTTCTTCATGGTTGCATCACAAACATGTAATATATGGCTCTATAAATGGAAATAGTGTTGATCCACAATTCAAATGCTCTGTAAATGTAAGTGAATTCTTTTATCGATGGAGATTTTATGAAAAACTGAAGAACATGAGCATTATGGGCTAATGTTTTATGCAGATCTGGGAGGAAAGTATTTCCTTTGGGGAGTATTTCATCGTGTGAGACGAGACTTGGACCAGGGGATGATTCGAGACATGGAAATCGACATGATTGGTGGCGTTGATGTTGGCAGAATAGATGTTCCTGTTAGAAGGGAACCTCTTAGAGAGAAATGTGTAAGCTTTAAGGGTAAATCGAAAGCAGACAATTTGGGTTTCAAGAAGAATTACTGAAGTTGAAATGTGAATATATGTTGTAATTGACTTAGTTGGATTTTAGTCATGGGAAAATACAGAGCTTAGAGGTAGATATTAGATTGTTGTTGAGGTTTGCCATATTAATTGATGTTGTAAATCTGTTCTTGGCCTTAGTTCTGGTTTTATGCTTTTTCCTTCTTGTTTTTTGCTGCCAATATGATTTTTCTATTGGAAATCCCCTAGTTAAACTAGTCAAGCATAGGAATGATATGTATTTTTTTACTTTTCTCATACAAAAATTGAAAACACACTTTTCTATAATATTCTTAGAAAAAATGAATTGAAAATATATCACTAGACCCAATTATTTGTAGTTTTCTGCCATAACTACCCATTATTTTCATTTTTTTTCTTTCCCTATCAAATCGCAAGCATACTCTTTGACGGGGAAATTGCATCAACTTTTTTTAAGTTGTGAATATTTAGCATCCACATCTTTAATTTTGAAATAATGGTATCAACATCCCTCTTCTAATTTTTTACTAATTTTAGTAGTGAAAAGATAAAAAAAATCTTCCACTTTTAATAAAAAAGATTAAATAATTGTGTCACTAAATTACATGATAATAAAAGGCAAAAATAAGAAAGCATCTTAAAAGTTCAGTTCTTCAAACATATGGTTTTAATATTTGGAAACTTAAAATTAGTTAAAAATATTTTAAATTCGAATCATTATGTACCAAATAGATATTAGTTAAAGGTAGTAAAAAAAGTATCTAAATCACCTAATATTTACAATCATGGAATATGTTAGCATTTTGATTATGCAATTTTAATTTGTGATATTATTTTTATTTTTAGTAAAATCTTGGATATAAAAGTATTTTGTTTTTTTGCTTATTGTATATAGTGTAAGTTCATATTGATGTTTAGAGATTTGTAGTGAATATGGATATTCCTTATTTTTCAATTAAAACCATCTTCAAGGAAAAAAAAAAGAACAAATATATTTATTATTTTTAAGATTTGACTTTTTATTTAATTACACAATTTTTCTCATGAGAAGAAAAACATAGTGTATACTAGTGCATGAGAGGTGCATTTACTTTTTCAACTATTTTTCAATAAGTATTAATACACTATTTCTACACGTCAATAGAAGTTTTTGAATTTTATTATGAATAAGCATATTTAAATTATATAAAGATTTTAATATTTAGCAAAGTACTTATTGTATTTTATAAATGAGAAAATTAAACTTGTACATGTTTATGAAAAATATATTAACATACGTAAGCAATAAGATGTATATTTTAAAAATTGAAACTAATTATTAAGGAAAATAATATGTTTAGAAGTTATGAGTTATATGTAGCACCCCGACCCCAGCTTAATAGGAGTCGGGTTGCCACCGTAACTTTGAGCATGAGAAATATATTTTGCTAAGAAATATATAATATTTCGTAAATAACTTCAGCGGAAGTCTTCATTATAAAACACGAGTATTTTTTCTTCTTCTTAACTTTAAAATCTAACCATGCAAAACTAACTCATGTTATACCCACATTTGCAAATTAAAACCTTGTTATAATAAACACATGAAAATCTTTACTTAAACGAAAATAGTAGTTCTCAAAATATTAAGCATCATCTGGTTTAAATTCATTTACATATATTAAAACATAACATATATACATGCTTCTAGAGGAAAGTCCATACAACTGGCTACTCATTTGCTTCGTCGTAAGTTGGACATGAAAAAGATTAAATTTAGCAACGTAAGATTTGAGAAATCTTAGTGGATAACGGTTACTTGCATTTGCGTTGAAGAGATTAACCAATACGTCGAAAGCATCATCCAAGGTCCGGAGACCTGGCCTAACTCCAAGGTTCGAAGACCTGGTCTACTCCAAGGTTCGTCAACCTGGCCTAACTCCAAGGTCCGAAGACCTGATCTACTCCAAGGTTCGTCAACCTGGCCTAACTCCAAGGTCCGCAGACCTGGTCTACACCAAGATTCGTCAACCCCGGTACTTTACTCCAAAGTTCGTCAACCTGGTACTTTATCATGTCGTTTCATCTCATCCAACATAAGAGTTATTCTAATCAATGTAACTGAAAATAAACGTTACCCAGTTGACGTTTCACTTAGATGCGGGGATGGCTCCTGAAGTGTCCGGTCGTCTCGTACTGCACTCGACCGTTCATCAACATTTAGATTTTAAAACACATTCAAAACATGTATATACATATATATTATACTTCAATATCTTCATAAGTCATCATCATGGATATGTCTAAAAAATGCTTAATAACACTTTTAATCATAACAACACAAATTGATTTTAAACTAGCTAGCAACTTATGGCTTAAAAACACTCTTCATTGTAACAATTTTTATAAATCATGTATCCATCGAAAATTCATGAAATTGATCATGCATTTACTGAAAATTCCTTATTTAATTATGCTAAAACAGTGGATTTAATTTCAAACCACAAAATCTTTAATAAAAGTATTTATCATGACCAACAATTCATTCGAAAATGCGCTAAAATAGGTCGATCTTTTTAAAAATTTACTATAAATCGTACAGTTACTGAAATATTCTAAATTTTATGATTTAAACTTCTAAGATCATTTATATAAACATAGTAAAACAGTTTTGAAAGATTCAAGTCGATCGAGTTTATAAACTTTTTCTTCTAGAGTTAAAAATCACAAGAAACCCATTCAAAACAGCACTATCTTTGAAAATTCACTATAGTTCGTGTATTACTCCAAGAATTACCAAATTTTAATCATATACTTCTAACATCATATAGAACAACATAGTAAAATAGTTTTCTAAAATTCTAAGTATAAAAATTTATAAAAATCGGCAAAATGGACTGAAATTTCTAAAATTTTTCACAAATTGCTCAAACTCACATATTTCCTCAATAAAAATGTACTTTCGAGTTTTACAACAAATCATCCATAATAAAACCACTTTAACATCATATTGTTACACATGCAACAAGTTTAGATATGATAATCAAACATGCAAAGTCAATTTCAACATTCAATCCCACAATCAACACTCAAAATAACATATTTTTGAGGATCTATCACATTTAACAAAATATCTAACAAATTTCATCACACTTGTAGGAAATCACTCTTAAATCATACATGCAATGATTTTGGGTAAGAGAATTAAACATGCAAAGCCTATTTCTACATCTTTTTGCACCATCAACACCTAAAATGACATTTATTCGAAAATCAACCACACAAAATATGCTATTCAACAAAAACTCTTCGGCTATGTTTGTTTATGTTTTTGAAATTCAATTTCAAGATTTCAAATCACAAAATCTTAAATCTACTTAACACACCAAATTTTCATCTCAATTTCCTTTTTTCAACTCTACTTTTTCAATCTCCAATACTAACTACCTATCAATCAACACATCAATCATTTTACACATCCATCAATTACAATTAATATATACATTATTTTACACACTCATATATATTTATTTATTTAAATAATCATTACAAAAACAACTAATTCAATCATTAAACATCAACCAATTATCATTGATTTGACACATTACAATTTTCAACCTAATTCTAAAAACATAAACAAACATCTACCATTTTTACACGAATTTCACTTTTTGGAGATTCATCTTTAGATCATACATCCAATGGATTTAAGCAAGAGGATCATACATGCAATACTTGTTTCAACATCTATTGTCACCCATAACTTCAAATAATTTTGACGATCAACCACATAAATCAACATATGCAACAAAATTCATCACATAAGACATCTCTCTTTAGATCATACATGCAATTAATTTTTAGCAACTTAATCATGATTTTAAAGAAGAAAATGATGAAGATTAGTAAAAAGGAAAAAAAAACTACCTCTTGAAAGTAAAATGAAATCCTACTTTCTACTTGGAAAAGAGGATTTTTTTTTTTTGAAGGAAAAGTGAAGCCTTGAGAGAGTAGGGGTGTTAGAGATGAGTGAGAGAGAGTAGGAGTGTTAGAGAGAAGGGAGAGAGTTGTAGAGATGAGAGAGAGAGAGAGAGAGTTAATGTGTAAAAGAGATAGGTTTGGTAATAATAAAAATATAGGCTCATACTTAAATAAAATGATTTGCCAAGATGAATCATAGTAAGAAAGAATAAGGTGTTGACACCTAATATCATGCAATGGGTGGAGGCTTCTAAGTTAGACACTTGTCATTCCCCAAATAAAATAAACATATCTCTCTCTCTTTATATATATATATATATGTATGTTAATAATTGTTAATTATATATATATATGTAATATATATATATATGTTTAATTATTACAATTATATATTACACATGCAACTTATTCATTTTTTTGTTCATAATTACATAATCATGTCGAGTGCATCACGATCGAACTCGGTTTCTTTGGGTAGCTATCCTGCAAGACTTTTCAAACTTGAGAAAACATTAGCTCGTTATTTTCGATTAAACGAAAAGCTCGTCTAAAACATTGAAGGAATAAGCAATAATAAAATATAAATAAAAATTGTATTTATATGCCAAAAATATGTTATGCATGATTTTTAAAAATGGGGTGTTACATTATATTCTCTAAAAATTTCAATTATGCACTACTCATTATTTATTTCATTCTTTTTATGTCTTATTTTGACAATTTTTCGTTTAAATAGATTTTAAGTGAAAAGTGAAGGATATTCTAGTTTTCTATAAGTAAAAATAATGAAAAAAGTATCAAAAGGGAGCTCTTTGCTAATATTAGATGTAGATGCCAAATGCCCGACATTTAGGAGAGGTTGATGCAATTATCCATGCCTTTGACTATGCCAATTTAAAATATTTTTGTGTGAGCTTATTTAGATATTGACATAGATTTTTTTAATTTTTAATTTAAACTATTATAAAGAAAGATCATAAAGAAAGATTTGGCAAAATCTTATTACAAATGAAAAGGGTAATGTCTTCTTTTGTCTATAAACTTTTTTATTTAATCATTTTACTCATTTTAATTTAATCGTGTTGATTGAATCCCTCAATTCAATTCAGGAATTACTATGTGAATAATACGTGTAGTTCAAAGATAATTAATCAAACATAATATTAGTTAGCTGGACGAAATGCAACAAAAATTGAAAAGCGCAAAATACCAAAAAATATTTTTTTGATATTTATTAAAACAACCAAGTTATTGAAAGAATAAAGCAAGAGTAAATTTATTAAATTATTTCTAAAATTTATTCTTTTTATATTATAACTACCAAATCTTTTTATTTACTTAATTTATAATTAATTTAAAGATTGTGTAATTAATATAATTATCTTTTAATAAAATTTGTGATTAATTATTTATATTCTAATCATGAGTGGATTAAGTATTACATAAATTTTATTAGATGGGTCTAAATGATTATCTATACTATTATAAAAAGAAAGACATTTTTGTCTCACAAATGGAAGTTATTTTTGCCATTTTTACGCATTTGTCCTTCTGATTTTTTTATAGATTGAAAATGTAACTGTAATTTTGAGGGTAAAATAGGGATTTCATCATAAATTAGGTAGTTGTCATACCATTTTTTGTTTGTCCAAATATACCCTTGAGACTAATATACACAAGTGGTTAGAAATAGGGTTAAATTTGTCATTTGCATATGAAATTTAAAACTCACATACTTCACCACCATCCCACTATCCCAAATCCACATTTCTCTCAATTCCCCATTTCTCTTTCCAAAAAATTATAATATTTCTATAAAATTAATATTATGTATATTTTTTAATTATATTTAAGAATAGTCATGCACGCGAGTACCGCGTGCAGAGTTGCTAGTATTATTTTAAATCGAAAGTATGTTCGCGTTTCGATATGCAAAGGGTAGTCGAGTGGCAATTTATGTACCCAGCCCAAAAAATTCTTTTAAGACCTATATCCGGCCCGACCCACACATCTCTAGACCCGTAGCCGACCCGTACCCAAATATTTTAAGTGTTCGGGTCTGGGTCGTGTATACGGGTAGTCTGCGCGAAAAAGACCCATGAAATACCCGAAATTACCTAGAATAACCCGTTACAAGCTCTGGGTAAAAACTAAAATCCTTTCTCCTTCTCCTAAAACCCTCGCTTTTTAACCTATTACCCCAAGCAAACATGCTTCAATTTTTAATCCAAGAAGCCTAAACATCTCCAACAAAAAACTAAAGCAAAATCTCATCAAAAGCAAGAAGAACCAGGTAATTTGTCCACTGCTTGTAATTTTAGTTTCTAATATTGTTGCGAATTCATGATTTTTATATCAAATATAAATGCATAATTCAAATCCTACTATTTGTCCATCTGGGTTTTCGTTGTTTATTGCACATTCACTATAAAAATGTTGAATTTTGGCAAGATTCTTGATGGAGGCCATACGCGTATGGGTTGGTGTCCCTTGTAGGCCATATTCCCTTGTAAATCTTGTATCTATATTTTTAGATGAAACTAAGAAATTATTATCATATTACAGAATGAATAATGTGGTAGAAAACTCGTAGTATACTTAGTGACTTAAATTTTGAAAAAATAAAACTCATGTTTTTCTTGATTCTTGCAAACTCAAGCATGAACTGGAAATCATTTAAACGAGCTTGATCATGTGAAATGTGAATGTTTAAGAAGGTCGTCTGAATTTAAAATTGCTCCAAAAATGTTGTGGCCTTAGGATCTACTTATAGATAGAACTTCTTTATTATCTATTTCTATTCATACACTCCATTGTGGTATTGAATGCTTTTGTGTTCCAGTTTAGTTTTTGGAATTTTAATGTGAAACTGATTCAACTCTCATTTCTATTTCTCTTCTTTTTCCTAGCTGGAGTATATGCTTCTTCCGGTGATCCCAAAGTTTGCTACGACTTACATTTCCTATTCGAAGCTCTTGTCACAGCTCTCCAAAACTAAGTTCATAAACCAAGGACTACAGGTCCATGCCCACCTAATCAAACTCCAATTATCGCAGGAATCGAAACACCGTAACCATTTGATAAATTTCTATTCTAAGTGTAAAATATTTTCCCATGCACGCAAGCTGATTGAGGAAAGTCCAGAACCTGACTTGGTTTCTTGGTCCTCTTTGATATCTGGGTATGCCCAAAATGGTCTTGGAGAAGAGGCACTTTTGGCTTTTCGTGAAATGCATGTATTGGGTGTTAAGTGTAACGAGTTCTCCTGCCCCAGCGTGCTCAAGGCATGTGCGAGTACAAAAAATTTTATGCTTGGTAAACAAGTTCATGGGATTGTAGTGGTAAGTGGGCTTGAATCGGATGTATTTGTTGCAAACACTTTGGTGGTTATGTATGCAAAATGTGGTAATTTGGTAGATTCAAGGAGGTTATTTGAGGATATCCCAGAAAGGAATGTTGTTTCTTGGAATGCATTATTCTCTTGTTATACACAGAATGGTTCTTTTGGTGTAGCAATAGGATTATTTCAGGAAATGGTTGTTAGTGGAATTAGTCCTGATGAGTTTAGTTTGTCAACTATATTGAATTCTGCAACAGGGCTAGGAGATATTGGTATAGGGAAGAAGATTCATGGCTATTTAATAAAGCTTGGTTATGAGTATGATCCATTCTCATTGAATGCACTACTTGACATGTATGCAAAAGCAGGAGATCTTAGATATGCAATAACTGTTTTTGATAATATTCTGAAACCTGATATTGTTTCTTGGAATGCTCTCATTGCTGGTTATGTATTTCATGAATATCATGAAAGGGCCTTGGAATATTTGAATCAGATGAAGAGGTCTGGGTTATTACCAAATATGTTCACCTTATCAAGCGCACTTAAAGCTTGTGCATCGTTAGGTGTTCGAGAATTGGGCAAACAGCTTCATGCAAATTTGATTAAAATGGAGATAACGAAGGATCCCTTTGTGGGTGTTGGCCTCGTTGACATGTACTGCAAGTGTAATTTAATGAATGATGCAGTAGTAGTTTATAATCTGATGCCAGTAAAGGATTTAGTGGCAACAAATGCGATGATTTCTGGATACTCACAGAATGGGGAGGAAATAGAAGCTCTAGACCTATTTGTTGAGATGTATAAGCAAAATATGGAATTTGACCTGGCAACTTTATTAGCGGTCCTTAATGCAGTTGCGGGTTTGCAGGCTATTATTACCTGCAGGCAAATTCATGTGCTTATAGTGAAGTTAGGCTACCAATCAGATAATTTTGTTTCAAACAGTCTTGTTGATTCATATGGAAAGTGTAGCCACGTGGATGATGCCGTTAGGGCATTTGAAGAATGCACAGATATAGATTTACCATCTTATACGTCAATAATGACAACTTATGCTCAATGTGGACAAGGGGAAGAAGCTATGAAGCTATACTTGAGGCTACTAGACATGGATCATAAGCCAGATTCCTTTATTTGCAGTTCACTTCTTAATGCTTGTGCAAATTTATCAGCTTATGAACAAGGGAAGCAAATCCATGTTCATGTGTTGAAATTAGGGTATATGTCGGATGTTTTTGCTGGGAATTCTCTTGTCAACATGTATGCGAAATGTGGAAGTATAGATGACGCCGGTCGTGCTTTCTCTGAGGTTACAGAGAGAAGTATTGTCTCGTGGTCGGCAATGATCGGGGGACTTGCACAACATGGCCATGGTAAGGAAGCCCTTAATTTATTCGATAACATGTTGAAAGATGGTTTTACCCCCAATCATGTGACATTAGTTAGTGTTCTTTCTGCGTGTAATCATGCTGGTCTAGTTGATGAAGCTCAAATGTATTTCGAGGCAATGAGAGAGCGATTTGGGATAGAACCAACACAAGAGCACTATGCATGCATGATTGATGTCCTTGGCCGTGTTGGGAAATTGGACAAAGCGTTGGAACTTGTAAATAATATGCCATTTGAAGCTAATGCGACCATTTGGGGTGCACTTCTTGGCGCTGCCAAAATTCACAAGAATGTAGAGCTAGGCCAAAGAGCTGCCAATATACTTTACACTCTTGAACCAGAAAAATCCGGAACCCACGTTCTTCTTGCAAATATTTATGCCTCTGTGGGATTATGGGAAAATGTCGCAAAAGTGCGAAGATTAATGAAAGACAGCAAAGTGAAGAAAGAACCAGGGATGAGCTGGATGGAGGTAAAAAGCAAAATATACACGTTCATAGTTGGAGATAGAAGCCATTCTAGAAGTGAAGAGATATATGCTAAACTTGAGGAGCTTGAACAATTAATGGGCCAAGCTGGATATGTTCCTATGTTAGAAATTGACCTTCATGATGTTGAAAAGAAAGAAAAGGAACTTCTTCTTTTACATCATAGTGAAAAACTTGCAGTGGCTTTTGGGTTGATTGCCACTCCACCGGGTGCTACTATTAGGGTGAAAAAGAACCTTCGAATCTGTTTGGACTGCCATACGGCATTCAAGTATATTTGTAAGATTGTGTCGAGGGAAATCATTATTAGAGATATCAATCGGTTTCACCATTTTAGAGATGGGTCTTGTTCTTGTGGAGATTTTTGGTGATATGATTTTGGGGATTATTTTCCAGATAGAAGAGATATTGGACTGTATTTCATTCCTAGTGATTGAGTAAGGTGCGCCGCTGATTTATGTTCATGGGCTTTTGCAAAAATTTCCTCTCTCCAACTTGGCAATGCAGCTTCTAATTTTTCTCTTTGGCATTACAGATCAGAGGATTATTTCTCCTTGCTGGAATTGATTAGTGTGAAGAACTTTGCATTGAGAAAACAGATCGATGATGTTGAGCTTTTGGTATTTACATCCAAACAGATCAATGTGAGTTCTTGTGTCTAAATCTTATATTAAATTATTTATTTCAAAATGAAATATATTTGTCCGCTGCTCATAATTTGATGCTATCATAAAAATAATCTTTTACTTTTTTAAGAATTTATTTAAACTTTATTTATAATTTTGAGAGATTTTTGTAAAGAAAATTGTTAAAACATATTTTTTACAATGAAATATATGTTTTGAAGCAGGGGATCCAACCAATTGGGCCTAAACAGTACCTGCCCTTTTAATAAATCAGTCCTTAACCTAAACCATTTTCCCGTCAAACACCTCAAACAGAAACCCAAAAGGTATCTTTTCACCTGCGTTTTTCCACTTAATTTTCAAGCTTTAATATGTTCAATCGGTTTCATCTTTTTCATTGGCTGGTGGTGTAGTTATTGAAAAACTACCCTTGCAGATGCAGTGATTTGAGTTTGACTTTAAGAGACTTGTATTTCCTACTCCAGATGAATCTGAACTCAGAGAACGAGTAAATGGTATGCTTTGGCTAGACACTGCCAGATTTTATGTTAATTTCTGTATCTTCATTTAAATCTTGGGAGGATATGAGGTTAGAATACACCCCTTCGGAATCCTTTCGTAGTTCGAAGTGTGTGCCTGAAAGAATGAAAATATAACAACTAATTGGTTCCATTTTGGTTTGATGAAACACCATAATGAAATTGTAAGAATAAGTTATTCTAGGAAAGTATAATTCCTGAGATGTTTAGGAAATTCATTTTTAGGATACAGAGCATTTGAATTTAACTGAGCAAACCAATTGAATTAATTGTCAAAAACACAAAATCAATGAGCATTGAATATACCTTTTTCAACTATTTTTTGAGATTTGGTGGTCCAGGAAAACTTGTTAAATATCAGACCTCAGGTAGTTTATTAAGAAAAACATTTGCATTTGCTAATTCTGCAGCTGCTCTGATCTCTTCGAGAGTTGCACCATCTTTACGTGTCAACAAAATCAAAGAAGAATTATCAAAATCATGCATAGGTACATTTGCTGGGGGTATTGAGTTTGATAATAATTTATCTTTGACTGTGTCAACTTAATACCTCAGCGTTACAAAAATGATTTTGAGGAAATAAATTTTAAATATGGATAATAGACAACATATACAAACAACACTAAAACCATGATGTTCATTTTGCAAGAAAAACTTTTTGGGTTTTCAATCAAAAGGTCATTTACATAGGTTAAATTATTTAGTTATAGAAAGGGTAATAAAAGAATTTTGTGTGTGATATTTATTAAGATTGCATCTATATCAGGACATAAATTTGCGTTTGTTGTAATAATCTTCTGATAATCTGATTTATCTGTTCCATTTGGGCATCTGTCTCTTGTACACTTTTCGAATTTTCTTGTTTTTTTGTGAACTCATTACTGTCTTATGCTCCTGAAATCAGGTATATTTGATTTTGTTTTTTCTTTTGGCAAGTACTGGTGTTGATTTTAAACCCTAGACGTCTCTTTATTTTTGTTTTGGATTTTGATACATTGTTTGTATTGATGCCACGTATCATATATGATAGAATATTATGGTAGAAAATCAAGTTGTATAAGCGTGCTCGAAGCCTTGAACCCAATATCAAGTAGCTTAAAATGAGAAAAACCAATCTTTTTCTGGGTTTTTCCCAGCTCGTGCAGGAACTGGAGATTTATTTAGATTAGCTCGATTATGTGAAATTTAAGAAGCTTGACTGAATTTGAATTTGCTTTAGAAATGTTTTTGCATTGCGATTCTGATAGTTAAAAGACTCTTTATTATCTTTTCCATTGATGCATTCAGTTAAGGTGTTTGGGAATAGCTTTGGTGAATATGAGCAGCATTTGTCAATTATCAAGAGTTTTCATGTCGAAAATTCGAGGAAGCATATTATAGCTGGAAGAAGGTATACTGCAGAATTCGGTGTTAGTACTTTTTCTAACTATTATTTTCGAGCCTTTCATGGTTCGAGTTGGCATTTTTTTTAACCCTGTAGATGGGGGTGAGTTACCTATGATAAAATATGATTGAAATTTGAGGTTAAGTAATTGAATCTGTCATAATTATTTAGTTTGTGTATTTGGACAATTGAGATTATGGTATAGTATTGGAAAGATTGGTACACATTTGCTGCTATAACTCTGTCTATTTACTTGATTCAAATAGTAAACACCATTATAGTACACTTGCCTTAATCATGTACAGTAAAATTTCTATAAATTAATACTCTATACATTAATAAACTCTCTAAAATAATAAAATCTTCCGGTCCCGACTTAGGCCTTTGTAAAAAAACATTAAATTCGATGAGATAATAAGATAATAATTTTTTAGAAAATCTATTTATAAATATTATGTCCATTAAAACTCTAAATTAATAATTCTTAAATATTACAATTATAAATATTATGGTAATTTGTTAAAATATAAATCTATTATTACTTGATCATTATTGAGTGCATGTGGGGTGATCTCTCTTATACTTACATATTGCTTGACACATTTGATCATTCATGGATGATTTTGCGATGCCTTTTAGATGAGAAGACATGGTTGGGTGTTATGAATTATTTTATTTCCATATTGAGATTTATATAGTATATGTTTCATTCATTATGCATGAATATATAGATTTAATTGGCTATAATAGTTATTTAAGTGCAACGAATTAATGTAAACATGTATATTTGAGTAATTCCAATGAATTTATACATGCGTCCATGAATATAATAATTAATTGTATACAATGAACTGATATTATACATGAATATATTTAATTAGTTACAAAGAATTGGTTGATGCATGAATATAATCAATGAAACATATATGAATTCATTTATTTTCAATACATATGTATTAAATTTGCTGAATTTAAAAAGTCTCACTTTTAATTAATAAAATATTAATTTAGCAAAATATTAATCTCTCTCTAAATTAATAAAATTTCATGGTTCCAAGATTGTTGTTGATTACGAGTAATTAATCAATTTTAAGCTCCAATGGATGTGTCTTGAAGTCCTTCATGAGCCAGTATGCAATTATTGGTGATATCTAATTACGATAAAAAAATATTGAAAAATATATGCACACGTATTTTTTATCATTATTCTTTTATCAAATAAAAGTGATATTCAATTCTTTCCAAACAATCTCAAAACTACATTAGTGTAACCACTACATTGCACATTTGTCAAAGTCAAAATCCTTCAAAATGCTTATTTTATGCAAGTGACCTCAAGAAAGTATCTTTTAATGAGTGTTTTGACATTTGCAGATGAATTTAACGGAAATCAAAATTATGAGTCGAAGATAATAGTTGCATATTACAAACGGTCAAGTATATGATTAAAAATAAAAACAATATAATTTATTTAGTAAATATAAAATTTACTACTTCCCTTTAAAATTAATTAATTATAAAATGTGCACCCACATTGCATCATATTAATATCTACTGATGATAGTTACAATTTGTCTAATTTATAATTTTCAATAGAAGTCCCAAAGTTTAATCACTTGTAACCAATATTTGGATTGTAAAAGTTGTAAGTAATAGTCTTATACAAGCTTGGATTGAAGCATAGATATTATATCATTTTAGTGTAGAAGGCTTCAAGAATGGTACGTAAAGATGAAAGTGCATATAAATTCATCGGAAAGAAGGAAAATAATATACGATAATGCAAAATACTAACCTTAGTATCCCTCATTTTTTGTTCCTAGGTATTAAGCATTAAACTTAGTGTGTGTGTGTATATATATATCTATTGAATTATGTTAATATATGAAACAATTTGTTTCTTCAATTTTTTTCTTCTTCAAAGTTATAAGTCACTTCAACTTTTAAAGAAATAGTGAATGACAATGACTTTATTTTATGTTTGACAAGTTAATGGAATGAAATATTGATATAAAGCTTTCAAGGCTTTTTTGTTGAAAACAATGATTTTATAAACAAAAAAATATTCAATACTTATACTTCTCAATTCCACATCATTACGAGCTTCTATAATTTGATCCTAATTTTTCAACTTCTTCTCATCCTTATTATTATTATTATTATTATTATTATTATTATTATTATTATTATTATTATTATTATTATTATTATTATTATTATTATTAGTATTATTATTATTATTATTATTAATATCTAATTACTATTAAATCTGAAATTTAACTTTTAAAGCATTTAAATATAATTCTATATTTTTAAAAGGTACTAATAATAAAATAATATTTTGACAGAGTAATAATCTATTCTATATTCTATTAGAAAATTACTTCTCGTTGATTGCTACAATATTTTAGAAGATATTAAATTTCTTCAATATATATTATTAAAATTTATACTACATATTATTCATATGTGAAAATTATTAGTCGTTTTTATATCATTTTATATCATGATTTATACCCCATATACGTTTATAGGTTTGTTGCATGATTGTAGGGTAAAATCATTAACTTCGAGAAAATGACGAAAAAACGTATGAAATGAGATACATGGGCGCTGTTTGAAAATACGATCATATCTTGGGCTACAAACCTCCAATGTTAATGAGCATTATATGGTTAGAAAGCTAAGACAATTATCTAAAAGTCTTATGAAGAGGACAAGATCCGGTTCAAACGTTTGAAGACTCAAAAGTTATAAATACGCTTTGTTCCGAACCAAATGGCGCAGTCCTGGTACAACGATCATAACTTGAGTTATAGAGCTTGGATTAGGTCCAAATTGGTTGGGTTGTAAATCTAAGACATAGACCTACAACTTTGTACAAGACTCCGAAACCAAATTCGAACGGGAAGACGCGCTTAAGCGCTCAGCGCTTGAGCGCTCCGGACAGAGAGTAGCGCTTGAGCGCGCCGCGTTTTAGCGCTTCAGACCCGTTTATGATTTATTTTCGGCCTTTCTTTCTTTCTGGGGGTATAAATACTCCCTCCAAACATTGTAATAGGGTCGAACTTTATTTCTTGGAGATTGATTGTAAGGATTAGAGATTCAAGAACGAGATTCGACAATTGATTGTAAACAGGATCTTTGACAACGGGTTTTATCGAGTTTATCTTTCTATTCTCTTTTAATTCTCGTCGATCTATCATGTTTACTTTGATTTTCGTTGATTGTGCTCTTGCATCTATGGAGTAGTCTATTTTATTCTGGAATTGGGAATAGCCCGATAATATGTTATCAGCCTGAATTATATTATCGTTTACGTTACATCGCATATGCTTATGATTTGAATTCTTGATTATTAATGCTTGTGAATTTGCTGGCCACATATTTGCATGTTCATAGATATTAGGTGAAAATTCTGAAAGGTGACATCTAAATCGGAACCCTAAAATTCAAGCCTAGGATCCTAAATCACGAAAGTAGTTTTAGGTCTTTTGAGGAATCGATACATATCATAGAGATTAATGAACTCGAGCTTAGTCTAATCATCACGACAGTAGTTGATTAATTAACTTGGGTAAATTGTTATAATTCGACATAAGATAATAAGTATAATTGGATAGTGTCCTTCATAAGTAGTGATCGTAACTGAATTGATTGTATGATTTAATTGATAACGTATGTCGTGGTGAAACCTGATTCTGGAATTACTAATCTAATATAATCAAAACCAGTTTTATACGTTCTGTTCCGTCTTCTTTACTTTCTATCTCATAACTTCGTTAGGCTTAGATTACTGATAATTGATAGGCTAGTGCTTGATTGTTCGGTCCTCGTGGGAACGATATCTTTTGTACTACACCGAAGTCGTGCGCTTGCGGTTTAGGCACATCAAGTTTTTGGCGCCGTTGCCGGGGACTTGAATAGTCAATATTAGTTTTTATCATATTTTAGTGAGACTAAGCCATTTTTATTTTTATTTTTGTTTTTAATTTTCGTTTTTTGTTTTAATTTCAGGATTTCGATTTCTCTTGTATGCGAAGTAAGATCAATTTCAAACTTGATCCAGAAATCGAGAAAACTTTCTGTACTAGGAGAAAACTACAAAGACTGAAACAAGTTCAACTGAAACAAGTAACAATGGCTGAAGTTAATGCAGACGCTAACGCGAATGCAAATGTGAATGTGAATGCGAGGTCTCTGAAGGATTTTGCAGCACCGAATGCGCAGACCCTTCACTCGAGCATCAACAGACCTACTGTAGACGCGAATAACTTTGAGCTCAAGCCATCCCTCCTGCAAATGGTTCAGCAGAATCAATTTGGGGGTGGATCTACTGAAGAGCCGAATCTCCACTTGTCAATGTTCTTAGAGTATTATGACACTCTAAAGATGAACGGGGTTTCTCAGGATGCCATCAGGCTGAGGTTATTCCCGTTCTCACTGAGAGACAAGGCGAGAGCTTGGCTACACTCGCTACCATCGGGTTCCATCAGAACATGGGATCAGCTCATGCAATGCTTCCTAGCGAGGTACTTTTCCCCGAGCAAGACTACACATCTGAGAAACCAAATCACGACTTATGCTCAACGAGAGGGTGAATCATTATATGAGGCTTGGGAACGATTCAAGGATCTTCTCCGACTGTGCCCACACCATGGGCTGGAGAAGTGGCTTATAGTCCATACGTTCTACAATGGGCTGGTTTACAACACGAGGATGTCAGTTGATGCAGCAGCTGGAGGGGCTCTGATGAATAAGAGCGTTGACGAAGCATATGACTTAATTGAAGACATGGCACTGAACTACTACCAGTGGTCAAGTGAAAGATCGACTCCACAGAAGACACCAGGTAAGTACGATCTTGATGCTATTACTTTACTTTCTGCACAAGTAGAAGCCATGTCTAAGAAATTGGATTCCATGAACATGCATGTTAATTCTGTCACTACCCCACCCCCTATGTGCGAAATATGTGGTATGGTTGGTCATGTTGCATTAGAGTGTTAACTAGCTAGTGTACCTAAAGATCCCTTTATGGAACAAGCCAACTTTGTGAATAACTTCAACCAAAAGAACGACCCATTTTCAAACACTTTTAATCCTGGTTGGAGGAATCACCCAAATTTTTCGTATAACCCAAGCCAAAACGCAGCTCCACATCCTAACTTTAGGCAGCCACCTGGATTCCAACAGAAGCCTTACAATCCTGTTCCACCACAGAAATCGAACTTAGAATCCCTTCTTGAGAGTTTTGTAGTTGCCCACACTAAACAAAACGAGGTAGTAAATGATGCAATTAAGCAACTAGCAACTAAGGTCGATTCTTTAGCAACTCATAATAAAATGCTAGAAACTCAAATTGCACAACAGGCTAGCAACTCGAATAGGACTTTCGGTTCTTTTTCTGGACAACCTGAGACAAATCCGAAGGAACATTGTAATGCGATTACTTTAAGGAGTGGAACCGATTATGAAGGTCCAAAAATGCCTACTAGGATTAGTGAAACTGAGTCAACTGAGAAGGTCGAAAAGGAAAAATCGTCTCATCCCGACAACTCTATTGACAAAACAACTGATAAAAGCGAAAAAGAACCAGTCTATGTACCTCCACCACCGTATGAGCCACCAGTACCTTTCCCTCAAAGATTAGCTAAGGCAAAATTAGATAAACAGTTTGGAAAATTTTTAGAAGTTTTGAAAAAACTTTACATTAATATTCCATTCACTGATGCACTTGCACAAATGCCTTCGTATGCTAAATTTTTGAAGGAAGTTATTTCTAACAAACGAAAGCTAGAGGAATATGAAACTATCGCTTTAACTGAGGAGTGTAGCGCTGTAATTCAAAATAAATTACCTCCAAAACTTAAAGATCCCGGTAGTTTTTCAATTCCTTGCGTAATTGGTAATATGAGTTTTAACAATGCTTTATGTGATCTTGGAGCTAGTGTTAGTCTCATGCCATTGTCTATGGCGAAGAAGTTAGAGATGAATTATTTAAAGCCTACGACATTAATTTTGCAATTAGCTGATCGTTCTGTTAAGTATCCGATAGGTGTGTTAGAGGATGTACCTATCAAGGTTGGTAAGTTCTTTATTCCTACAGATTTTGCTGTTCTCAATATGGATGAGGATTCTCAAATCCCCATTATTCTTGGTAGACCATTCCTAGCTACAGCAGGAGCTATTATTGATGTTAAAAATGGAATGCTTTCCTTGAATATTGGGGATGAGAGAGTTGAATTTAAACTATATAAATCTGTTGCTAACTGCTCTACCGAGAACTCTTGTTACAGGATTGACGAGGCTATAACTACGGACAAGCTTGCTAGGCACCACTATAAGGATCCATTAGAAGCACGACTATTGAGTGGTGGCTCGATTGAGGAGGAAGATGAAGTTGTCGATGATATTGCTCGACTGTTTGAGGGAAATCCATCGTTGACATCAAACATTACTAGAGAGGAGAGGAAGTTTCGACGTCGTGAACCAGATAAGTTCAAATTTGATGCGCATGAGAGTGCAAGGATTGAAAAGGAAAGTATTAAAGCTCTGCACGACAAAAAGATCCCTCGGCAAAAACTCAAGAAGGGGCTATTTAGTTCTTCTATTCGACAAGCACCTGAGTTTTCTTTACCTAAAAATCGAGATTCTAAAATCGATTGGAGAGTTGCGAAGTCATCGGGTCCAATTCAGGATCTACAAAATTGAGTTAACATGGTAAAGTCAAGCTAATGACTATAAGCAAGCGCTTCTTGGGAGGCAACCCAAGTGTTTTCCTTCAATGTTTTCAGAACTGGACCGGACCGGCCGGTTCAACCGGTTTAACCGCGAACCGGCCTCGATCCCGGTCCGGTTGTAGAGTTCATCCGGTTGGTCAGTGACCCAATCCGAACCGGCAGTGACCCGGTCGAACCGGGCTAAACCGTCCGGTTAAACCGGTATCTTGCCAACCGGTTTTTTCCTCTTTACCAAAAATATATGTGTAGTTGTTAAGAATTGAACCCTATTCCTCCTCCATCTCATTTAACTTAATAAGCCTACCACTGCACCAAAGGAATTTTTTATTCATGATTACAACATTATATGTTATATTAACTTTCTAAACATTAGTTTTTGCAAAAATATTAAAATTTTATTTTATTTAAATTATATTCTTTTTTTTATAAAATTTAAAATTATATTCATTTGTATATAAAGTTAAAAATAAAATACTCTTTTTTGGATTATACGCCTCATGAAATTATTGAGTTTAAAATAATAAATATGTTATATGTACATTGTGATGAACATATATTTAATATTTTTATATATTTTTTCATTACACTATTTCGTTTAATTAATTAACTCAAATGAATTCTTTTAAAAATAAGTTCTAATTAATTTTATTTGTAAATTATATATATATATTATCTGTGTATATGTATAATAATATGTATATGTATAATCCGGGTTGACCGGTTTTTTTATACCGGTCCGACTGGTCGAACCAGTGACCCAGTGACCCAGTAAATTGTCCGGTTCGATCACCGGTCCGGTTTTAAAAACATTGTTTTCCTTTTTTTGTTTTCGTTTTTGTTTTTGTTCTTTTTCTTTATGTTTTTTTTTTCTTTAACACACGAAAAAAAAAAATCTTTGCATGCTTTGTTTTTGTTTTGTCATAGAAGGTACACGAGTAGCTTACATTGGATGATAAAGATGATGCAACACCTTTACTTGGAACGAAAATTCTCTTTTGGTATTCGGGCATGTTTTTCAACATCCCGTTAGGTTAAATTTTCCTTTCCCACTACTTATGTGTGATAACATTGAGGACAATGTTAGAGTTTAAATTTGGGGGTGGAATTTGACTTAGCATATTTATATATCATATGAGTTTGTTTCGCTTAAGTTTGGGGGAGTATGAGCTATTCATATGGCATGCATTTTATTTTATTTTTTTATTTTTTTTTATTTTATGAGTTTTAGCTTGTCAATTTGTACAATTTGCCAGAATTAACTTAAGATAGATGGCATGACTTCAATATATAATCTGAACTAATGAAACAAGCATATCTCGATTTTTGCTCATGTCGACCTAAGATTAAGATTTGCTTCTTTAGATATTTACACACAATCTATGGGAGAGGAGTTGAGTGGATGTTGCATCTTGAGACACGTAAGGAGTAATTCCCAAAGATATTAACTAAAATTTTTATAAGGTATAGAGTTACATAGTCACACTTCATAATGAATGCTTAAAATTTGAAAATATTGATGTGTTGGATTATTATGACAATGTGAAGCTAACTCAAATAAAGACCTAGCTTGTTTCGTGGCCTTTGACACTCGAGTGATTAAGTCCAAAAGGAGTGTCTCAACACTCAACGCCCTAAAGCTATCTAGATTCGGAGTCGTTGACCCAAAACTCGTTACATGGGTGTCATAGAAAGCCTAAGGGAACAAGCATTGCACATGGTCTAATGAGCTAAACAGAAATCCACACGTACTGTGTAGAAAGTCAAAAATTCTTAAAAGCTTTAGTTTTGAAGTGTGTATTTTCGCCTATTAAACTTAGTGCCTTTGAATTTGAAAGTTAATAAAAATGGGGATTATATCCAAAATTTGGTAAGGATGCCACTCGACTATAATGCCTATGATTGACTGCACCACTTTGGAAGTTAATTCGACTCTTAGTGTTAGTATGTGGCAAAATTGAGAGATATGTACATACTTTTGAGCTTAATTGTTAATGATGTTATGCCATTAGTCTTTTGTTAATTTTTATAAGTTGTATTATCTGGACATAGCTCAAATTTCATAGATTTTGTGGGTACATCTTCTGAAAACCCTCACGAGACTATAACTCGTCCTTTTTGGGGAACAAAAAGGTTTAAAGGCTTGTTGCACATGCTAAGTGCAATCGTGAACTCTACGAAAATGAGTTTATCTTTAGTTTTTATTTTTTGTTTTCTTTGCTTTACCGTTTGTTCGAGGACGAACAAAAGTAAGTTTGGGGGGGTTGATAAACCTCAATTATACGTGTTTTCTAGCCTAAGATTAGTCGTTTTTATATCATTTTATATCATGATTTATACCCCATATACGTTTATAGGTTTGTTACATGATTGTAGGGTAAAATCATTAACTTCGAGAAAATGACGAAAAAACGTATGAAATGAGATACATGGGCGCTGTTTGAAAATACGATCATATCTTGGGCTACAAACCTCCAATGTTAATGAGCCTTATATGGTTAGAAAGCTAAGACAATTATCTAAAAGTCTTATGAAGAGGACAAGATTCGGTTCAAACGTTTGAAGACTCAAAAGTTATAAATACGCTTTGTTCCGAACGAAATGGCGCAGTCCTGGTACAACGATCATAACTTGAGTTATAGAGCTTGGATTAGGTCCAAATTGGTTGGGTTTTAAAGCTAAGACATAGACCTACAACTTTGTAGAAGACTACGAAACCAAATTCGAACGGGAAGACGCGCATGAGCGCTCAGCGCTTGAGCGCTCCGGACAGAGAGTAGCGCTTGAGCGCGCCGCGTTTTAGCGCTTCAGACCCGTTTATGATTTATTTTCGGCCTTTCTTTCTTTCTGGGGGTATAAATACTCCCTCCAAACATTGTAATAGGGTCGAACTTTATTTCTTGGAGATTGATTGTAAGGATTAGAGATTCAAGAACGAGATTCGACAATTGATTGTAAACAGGATCTTTGACAACGGGTTTTATCGAGTTTATCTTTCTATTCTCTTTTAATTCTCGTCGATCTATCATGTTTACTTTGATTTTCGTTGATTGTGCTCTTGCATCTATGGAGTAGTCTATTTTATTCTGGAATTGGGAATAGCCCGATAATATGTTATCAGCCTGAATTATATTATCGTTTACGTTACATCGCATATGCTTATGATTTGAATTCTTGATTATTAATGCTTGTGAATTTGCTGGCCACATATTTGCATGTTCATAGATATTAGGTGAAAATTCTGAAAGGTGACATCTAAATCGGAACCCTAGAATTCAAGCCTAGGATTCTAAATCACGAAAGTAGTTTTAGGTCTTTTGAGAAATCGATACATTATAATAGAGATTAATGAACTCGAGCTTAGTCTATTCATCACGACAGTAGTTGATTAATTAACTTGGGTAAATTGTTATACTTCGACATAAGATAATAAGTATAATTGGATAGTGTCCTTCATAAGTAGTGATCGTAACTGAATTGATTGTATGATTTAATTGATAACGTATGTCGTGGTGAAACCTGATTCTGGAATTACTAATCCAATATAATCAAAACCAGTTTTATACGTTCTGTTCCGTCTTCTTTACTTTCTATCTCATAACTTCGTTAGGCTTAGATTACTGATAATTGATAGGCTAGTGCTTGATTGTTCGGTCCTCGTGGGAACGATATCTTTTGTACTACACCGAAGCCGTGCGCTTGCGGTTTAGGCACATCACCCTCATTTTTTGTTCCTAGGTATTAAGTATTAAACTTAGTGTGTGTGTGTATATATATATCTATTGAATTATGTTAATATATGAAACAATTTGTTTCTTCAATTTTTTTCTTCTTCAAAGTTATAAGTCACTTCAACTTTTAAAGAAATAGTGAATGACAATGACTTTATTTTATATTTGACAAGTTAATGGAATGAAATATTGATATAAAGCTTTCAAGGCTTTTTTGTTGAAAACAATGATTTTATAAACAAAAAAATATTCAATACTTATACTTCTCAATTCCACATCATTACGAGCTTCTATAATTTGATCCTAATTTTTCAACTTCTTCTCATCCTTATTATTATTATTATTATTATTATTATTATTATTATTATTATTATTATTATTATTATTATTATTATTATTATTATTATTATTATTATTATTATTATTATTATTATTATTATTATTATTATTATTATTATTATTATTATTATTATTATTATTATTATTATTATTATTATTATTATTATTATTATTATTATTATTATTATTATTATTAATATCTAATTACTATTAAATCTGAAATTTAACTTTTAAAGCATTTAAATATAATTCTATATTTTTAAAAGGTACTAATAATAAAATAATATTTTGACAGAGTAATAATCTATTCTATATTCTATTAGAAAATTACTTCTCGTTGATTGCTACAATATTTTAGAAGATATTAAATTTCTTCAATATATATTATTAAAATTTATACTACATATTATTCATATGTGAACATTATTATTTTGAAAAAACAATAATCTATCTCAAATTATTTAATTAAAAAATGGCTTTTCGACCATTGCTACATTATTTTTAGAAAGTATTAATTTTTGTTCAGTATATATATTTTAAATCTTTATATTATATATTATTCGTATGAGAAAATTGTTAACGGTCTAAAGCCATTTGTTTCAATTTCTCTAACTTCTAATAAAATTTTAGTGATCTTGATAATTTTTGTGAATTAACTTTATTAATAAATTATTAATTAATAAAATATAACTACTAAATGCCAACTCATTCCCCTAATAAGTGAAATATAACTCAAAATACAATATTTTCATAATAATTGGAATAATATATAATTAGATAATTCCTGAAGAGTTTCAACTTAAAGTCAAAGGTATAAAAAATGCATGTTAGTATAACAAATGAAAGTTACTATGAATTTTATGCTATTTGGTTATATCTTAGCTCTTTTGAGTTTTTAACGATATTCATTTTTAATAATACTTTTAATAAATTTTAGTCAAAGATATATTTACTTCAAAATATGTAATCAAATGTATATTTACTTTAAAATATTTCTTTCGGCTGTAAAAAGCACTTCTATATAAAATGCTCTAAAAGATAAAAAAATTATTTTAATAATACTTTTAATAATTACTTTTTTTATAAAATTTGAAAAAATTGAAACTTTCCTATCCCCAATTCTTTTTCATTATTGTCAATAAGTGTCACCTCTCATATTTTAGAAAATTACTTTAAAACCTCTTGTTTTTTTTCCTAATATAACAACATTAAAAATACTTAAGATTAATAATTAAAATTCGTATTATAAAATTTACCAAATTGAAAAGTTTAAAACAATATGGTTTCTATTCGATCTAAATCAAAGATAATTTAGTCCAAAAAGTAATCTCAACTTTTGTTATAAACAAAAAGATTATAAAATAAATATTTGAGATCAAAAAAATACTTCCATTTGTTTTTTTAGTAAAAAATATATTTTAGGGAAGTTTTACTAGTCTTTTAAAATTGAATATGAGAAAATTGGTAATTTAAAATTTTTAGATAAAAACTCTTAAATTTGGTTAATCAAAAAAGGCTTCAGAGTAACATGTAAAGCTTTTATATAGGGAACTAATTACAAACTATCTAAGTTAATATTGACTAAATATGTGAAAATTAATTGAACATAAAATTAAAATGTTAACTATATTATTTCATCAAATAAATAAATAAATTACAATATTTGAATATATGAATTGTTTATAAATTTTATATTACTTCAAAATTAGATTCAAATATTTCTAAGAATTTCACTGTATAAAATAAGTTTCCACGTGCAAATGCACGTGCTTTTTATTAGTAATAATAAATGCCCCATACACTCTCCAACTCCTCACTTGGCATGTCACACATATACCTGAAAATCTTGTTGAATCCAAATGGATTTATATAGTGAATTTTTCGATTCGATGGTTCGATTTTGGTGAAATCTTTAGTTCGATAGTTAAACCAGCTATGATTCACACAAGTCTCTTGGTCGGTATCTCTCGACAATAGGGTATTCATCGACTTGATGTGAAGAATACTTTTCTTCATAGTGATTTCAATGAGACAACGCATATGGCTCAATCCTGGGGTTCGTCCATCCTTAGTATTCCTTCTCGTGTTTACAAACTATAGAAAATATTTTATGATCTAAAACAGACTATCTGTGTCCGGTTACAAAAGTTCGATTCCTATCTATTGTGTTTGGATTTAACCAATTATCAACAACAATTTTATTTCATAAAATTACATAATTTGACTAGAAAAATTCATTTTCTTTGAAATAAAATCTAACACAATCTTAAAAATGCCACACAATTATTATCATATAAATTGATTAAGCCAAATGCATTATAACCAAAATAAATAAAATTTATTTCTCAAATTAAATAACCCACCCTCACAAAAACACACTATTTACCATTTAATTGCTCACAAATAATTTACTTAAAATTACATCCCAAAATAAAACCATCCATACGCTGAAGTTATTCATTTTCCCAAATCCCAAAGCAAAAAAAAAAAAAAAAAAACAAAAACAAAAAAGAAAAGGAATAAAGAAGGAAAAGAGAAAACGAAAAAGAAAAAGAAAATCAATTGATAAAATATTTTATTCCCCAACATTTCTGTATTTTCCTGATTTCCTCTATTCTCCAAACTCTTTTATTAGCCTTCAAAAATCCAAATTTGAAATCACTTTCTTTCTGTTTGCTTTTTGTTTGGGTGAAATCACTTTCACCATCCCACCAAAGCACGCACTGGAAGAAAAAGAAAAACAAAGAAAAAACAATGGAGTCGAATGGTGGGATGGGAAGTTCATTGAGCAGCAGTAGCAATAATAACACTGTTGATCCAAAACGACGGCGTGTGGGTTTGATATATGATGAGAGAATGTGTAAACACCACACCCCTGTTTATGAGAATCATCCAGAAAAGCCCGATCGTATTCGTGTCATATGGGACGAGCTTAATTCTTCTGGGATTGCAAAAAGGTCCTTTCTTTTTAACCCGAAACCTTATTGTTCGTGTATGATCAAGTGTTTAAACTCAATTTGGTAAATGGGTTTTACGCGTGTTTGTATGATTCCTGTGTGTGGGGGTGTTCTTGTGGTTTCTTTAGTTGTTATTTTTTATTTACATCTTTTTATTTTTCATTTATTGGAGTTGAATTCTGTGATTAGTTGTGGTACTTCATTTAATTGCTTCTTCAAATTCTTCAAAACTGTATAGAGTTGCATAATGAGAAAATTAAGGGTTTTGTGGTGCAATTGGATTTGTTTAGTTTTGGGGATAAATTTGGTATATTTTAGTGGATATTGGGCTGTTGGGATAGTATTTGTCTCGTGTGATTATTTCCTTGTTCTCCATTGACAGAAAATTATATGCTTAATTTACATTTCCACATAAAATTTACCAAATTGGTTGGATCTTTTCATGGTTGTTTGTATCACAAACATTCCACACCAACTTGATGCTCAAAACGTATGCTATTTCTATTACAAGCAAGGAGAAGTTTTTCATAATCTAATTACTTTCGAATAAGTGAATGTGATTTGTCTCCTTACAATCAGAATTATGGAGTGTGGTTATTATGGTGGGGAGTTGGGGTGGTTTTTCTATACAAAACACCTTCATTTTCTTCTTTTCAAATCAATGGGTAGGGTCAGCCCATGAGGGCGACCCATGACCCGAAATGATGGATGTAGTGATTGATAGGTGGTGTATCGGGGAATGAAAAAGTAAAGATTGAAATAAAATTGTGTTTGATTGAAAGTGGTTGCTGGTGGTGATTTTCCAAAGATTCGTGACTCTGAAAACGGAAGATGGTCTTCAAATTGTGAATAAACAAAGACGAAGTATTTGGAATGTAAATGTGCTAAAAGAGCAATGCTTTACATTAATATCTAAAAATCAATGTAAACAACCTTTCCTTTTCTATACTTCAATAAATTTGTAAAGTTGTATTTTCTGTGACATGATTGTAGTGAGTGTCGTGCAATTATTATCTTTGCTTCCAAAAAACTGGAAACGTATTAATGTTTCCATTTGCAGATGTGTAATTATGAATGCCAAGGAATCAGAGGATAATCATTTAGCTTTGGTTCACACTAAAAATCACATCGACTTGATCAAGAATATTAGCTCCCCAAACTTCCAATCAAGGAGAAAGAGGATTGCTGCAAAGTATAACTCTATATATTTTAATGATGGTTCATCAGAAGCTGCTTATCTTGCTGCTGGCTCTGTCATAAAGGTATGACTCTTAAGAGTCTTAACATTGATGCTAAAATGGATCCTAGTTTGTTTTATTGTAAATTGATGTAGTGCAAATTCGCTGAATCTGGCAGTGTCTACTAATCTGGTCATAACTCTTTGTAGACAATTCAGATTCATGCACGGTTTGCAGCATTAGACAGCCAACTTAATTACCTTCTCATCCATATGTTGTTCATGGTCAGAGACGGAGTAGATCAAAAGTTAAAACCTTTCAAAGTTACGGGCAGAACACAAAGAATCTAAAAAGAAGTTTAAAAGTTTGTATTTATTTAGTCTTCTATATTCAATGAATAAGTAATCAGTCTAGCCTATAAATACCCCATAATATGTAGTGGAAAATCAGATTATAAGATTGAATATTTTTATTAATCAAGAGTGAGAATAAATATCTCATTTTCTTGCTATTCCTACTTGGAAGTCGAATTTAGTCTTCTCTTTTGTTTCATTTCCGTTCCTTTGTTTTTCCACCCTCATCATAAATTTAGCCAACATGTCTAGTAAGTGCAAGTCATCTATTTTAAAGGTCATTTCAAATTTAATATTGTCAAATCCTATATTATAATGACATTTTTGTTCTGAAATGTTCAGGACTCTCAAACAATATTTGTTATTCATATAACATGGATAGGGTATCTTTATTTGTAGGCCGACTTATGATAAGGATCCTTGATATTTCTTCATTATACACTCTGTCTCATCATTGTTTTGTGCAACATTTGTCAATTTTTGATATCTTTTAATATAGGCTGCAGAGAAAGTTGCTAAAGGTGAAGTGGATTCTGCATTTGCTATTGTCAGGCCTCCAGGGCATCATGCAGAAGAAACTGAACCAATGGGATTTTGCCTATTCAACAATGTCGCTGTAGCTACAAGTTTTTTATTGAATGAAAGAGTAAGAGCTCGGTTAAGTTCAGAATAATTTTAATCATGAATTTTAATGGATTCAATGCTATATTTAAACTCATGTTTGTCACTATGTTTCATTCCGTAGAGCGATTTGGGGATCAAAAGAATTCTGATTGTTGATTGGGATGTACATCATGGAAATGGTACTCAAAAGATGTTCTACGATGATTCTCGAGTACTTTTCTTCTCGGTGCATAGGTACATGAAATTTTTAAGTTCAAGTTTTTTGATTGTTTCAAAATATGCATTTACGTGGAAATGGCACATGGACAATTGTGGACACGGCATGCTTAGCACATGTTTTATAATTAAGTATGTCACTATTTTGCACAAACTGGTAACATGATGATTGACTGCAAATAAAAGTTCAGAGATAAGAGACAGAAAATCATGTTTAGAGTTTTCTGGTTCTGTTATTGAAGGGCCTAAATATATCATATAATTCAACAAAGCACACTACAGAATCTTAAAGTAGACATGGACAACACAATTTTGCTTTTCTCTTTCACCAGTTAATGTAACTTTTTTCTTTTAATATTATGCTTTACTGAATTTGAAGCCATTTGTGTTGAAGTTCAGATTTTGATATTCGATGCATCTTAAAGCATCCTAATTCAATTAATTGTTTCAAACATTTTTGTTAGGGGACAAAGAGCCTAGTCTGAACCAAATTAAAAGAAAGTCTCTTAGTTACATTAATGTGAACATTGAATGTTAATATTTGCCTCAATATCATTTCTTGCTATATTAATTGGATCTTAACTTTTTTTCTCAATTAGGCATGATGAAAACTACTATCCAGGTGGTGATGATGGCTCATATTTCATGACTGGAGAAGGACAAGGTGCTGGGTATAATATTAATGTTCCTTGGGAAAATAGCAGCTGTGGAGATGCTGATTATCTTGCAGTTTGGGATCACATATTAATTCCTGTTGCTAAGGAATTTAATCCCGATATGATAATTATCTCTGCTGGATTTGATGCGGGTTAGCTGAGATTTCCTAATTTTATGACATGCTTCATGCACCTTTCATTTCTTTATTCTATTTTTAAACACAGGGTAATGGCCTTAAAAATTTATTTCACAAAGATTCATTAAAATCACCACATTACTTGTTATATTAAAGAATAGTTGGAGGTTGCTAATGATATTTAAAAACACATCCCAGGAAAGAAAGATTTTAAGACAGTCATCGCATAAAAGAATTACGGAAAAACCAAAATTTACTGTTCTATGTGTGTCGTTTTAGTGAAGATGGAACTATGGCTTATTATATGAACACCATGTTAGAGCATTGAGAGTGTTGTGCATTGCTAAAGCTGATGCTTTCATCCCATTATCAGCATGTGGAACTTTCATTAATATTAGCAAATTTAAAAACGAAATACTTCCAAGTATAACTTAAAGACTTGTAGTTTATTTTTTGCTTTAGAATAATGAGTCTTGCACAAAAAATACCTTCGAAGAATTTTTCTTCTTTTAAAGAGCTACTTTAATAGCTTCAAATTTTTAAAAATACTAGTTAGTTTTGTTGCTATAAAAGTTAGATGAGCACCAAGGTGAAAATTTCATGTCTTTAAGTGCTATTTGTTTTTATTTTTTAAATAATACTTGCAAGTAACAGAGTTATGTTAATTGTCGACACCTACTGCCGTATTGAGGATAAGAATGAATAATCCTTTTTACCCGATTAGAGTTCCTTTTAACTACTGCTCGAACATATAGTAGTACATAGGCGTTGCAGTTGAAGTTGTACGCTTTTCAATTTTAAGTTCTTTCCCTGTTTAAACTGTTCTAATTTATAATGCATTGTTGTATGTTCTATAAAATAATTTACGACATTAGTTCTTGTGATATTGATTTGAACAGCCGAAGGGGATCCTCTTGGTGGCTGTTGTGTTAGTCCATATGGCTACTCAGTCATGCTTGACAAGGTTAGCTCTATAATTAATTGCATTTCTGAGTAGTCATTGTTCAATATAAACATCTAATTATATGCCCTCACAATAGATTTTGTACATATGTGTTTGTGTATTTAATTCATGTGTTTGTGTATTTAATTCTAATATTGGAAAGACCTATTTGCGTTTCGTGATGCTTTGTTCAGTTGATGGAGTTTGCGGGAGGAAAAATTCTTATGGCACTTGAAGGGGGATACAATCTTCGGGCATTAAGAAATTCAGCAAAGGCATGTCTCAAAGTGTTACTACAAGACAAGCCCATTATTGGGTCTTTGAAGGCTTATCCGTTTGAATCTACCTGGCGTGTGATAATTAAGGTAAGCGTTCTAATATATGGAGTTTTTCTTATTTCCGCATAAAGTTTTCAACTATATATCCGTGAATTTAGCGATAATAGAATACTAATTTTTCATCATGTACTATTACTTATAATATATTTTTCTTACTTCCTTTCTAAGTAATGTTTCTACCATGTTTTCTCTTTAGGTGCGTCAAGAATTGAGCGTATATTGGCCAGTACTTGCTCCTAAATTACCGGACGAGATAATCAGTAAGGCAAGGGCTCTATCGGAGGTATTAATTTCTTATCATTTAGTATTTTATAATATTTGACTTCTATTCAGTGTCTTTTAATTCTATACTTTGTTTGGTTCATGATGGGTAATTTTGTTGGGGGACATTATTGTTATTTTCCAGAGGTTGTTTGCTAAATTTAGCTTTCTAAACTACTATAAGGATTTATAAAACCAAAGTGTCCAATGGAGCAAGAAATTGTCATTGAACTCAAAACATTGGAACCATTATTGTCACCAAAGATGAATTTATAGGATATCACCAAATGCATTCAGAAGAGACGGCCGAAAAAGTGTTAATTTCGTTGGATTCTTGAGAATGTAAAAGACAGCATCAAGGTTTTTTGCTTCAGCAACTAATCATCCTCAGTCTATGCTCGTGGCTATATCATATTACCAGAGACACTTATTCTGATGTCACAACCTTAACTTGCTATTCTGAAAACTACTACTTTTTTTTTTCATGTAAATCCGATGTTTCATCTTTTCAACTCAGATCTTTTGCTTTGCTGGAAGAGTGTGAATCTCGTTTGAACATATGCAGACTTTTTAGCATGACAAGAATAGGAAGATAACTGTTTTGCATTATTTTTCTGTGATTTTTCTTGGTGGTTCAGAATATTTGCTTCCCTGGAAGTTTTATAGAATGATTTATCTTTAGGAAGTTGGATTTAACAATTATAAGGAGAACTAACAGCTTGACTTGCCTTGTTTGTTGACTAGTATCTTCCATTTTTCCGTCAGTGTTATATTTTCCTTTATCACTAGCAATCCCTTTACGCGTAGCCCTAGGCTTTGCAAAAGGCATCGTCATAGATCTCATATTAAGTATATCTCCACTTCCAAGAATTTTAAAAAATTAGCTAAAGACAAGTTAAATAATTGTGTTTTGGTTGAAATATCTATGAAAGTAAGTGATATGATTAAGTTAGAAAGCAAATTTAACGTCTATTATGACTTCCCAAATTTCTGCCTCAGTCTCTAACAACTTTGTGATCCATCATATGCCACTGCCATATTCCACATCTTCTTTGTCAATGGGATAACCAAATTTCTCACTGTACCTTCACGATATTTGCCAAATGCTGTTAATGTTCATGTTCCATCATGAAATATTTCCTTGTCTTTTCTTAATTAAAGGACAAAGTGATATAGACCAATAACCTATTTCAGTTCATTTGGAGTTACTTGCTTGATTTTTTTTCTTCTGTGCGATAAGTACTCTATACTCGCGAAGTAACTAGTATGATAAGTCAGTCTTTTTCATTGCTATTACCAAGCCAATGAGTAATATAAACATAAAAAGGGAAAAAAAATAAAAAAAATTCTTTCATTACGGTATCAATGTGATCCGTTATTACAATTAATCTTTAAAAATCCATTTATCACCTGAATGTTAGACAGAAGGGATTAATATCATTTTATGACCAATCATGAACATGCTTAAACTCCGTCACTAACTTGATTTATCATTAGAAATGGCATGAATGATGAAACATGGTTGTCATTAGCAGTATGTAACTCTTCATCTATACTAATTGTTGAGATCTTAGAGAAACTAACTTGGTGCGACATCTTTTGGTCATTTTAAGTGTTTTTACTAAATTGACCTCAAAAGTAGTTTTGTTAGGTTTAAACGTTTTTCTTCTGTTGTCATGAGGACATAATTGTAAAACCAACCACCAACATAAACTATGTGCATAAACACGCTTTCCATTTTCCTCAGTTCTTTGGATAAAATGGTCATAGCATGAAGTTTTCATTTCTTGTTATGAATCTTCATTTACCATGGAAATGAGTGATTAACTTTTGGGGTCTTGGATTCCGGAGCCAAGCCAAACTATAATTAGCAATTTTAAATGAGTTCTCATAGGCTTTTCTCGACGAGCATTTTTATTTTATTTTATTTAAAAAATATTTTATATTTTTTCTTTCTTTGCACACTCAAGAGTATCATCATTAAAAGTGATGCTAAATTGCTACCACTATTACGTTCCATAAATATCCTGCTCAGCATAAATCCATCATCAACTAGATACTTCGTATCTTGGAAAGAATATGTTCTTATTTGTGTTTAGAAACTTTTTTTTTTTCGTGAGATAATAAATCCATAGGCACCTTCCTCAAAAGACATAGGCACAAAAACAAGGATACCTTGTAATATGTATAAATCTTTGTCTTTATATATCCGAAAAATTGACCGTCCAATGTGAATAGCCCTTTCAAAACATCTTAGAATGATGTTATCAGCCTCTCCAAATCGTTGGAAGACCAACTAAAATATCACAATTGCTAGCGTTTTTCATAAAACAAAAGAATCCAAGGACATTATTCTTTGACCATAGAGTTTCTATAATCATAAATTGGATAAGTTCCATGAAGAACCTTACATAGACCTTGTGAATGCACAAGGGATCCATGCTTTATAAGATCTCGACCTTTTTGTCAAAAGACAGTTGGTTCATTTATTCTTGCCCATATTCGCGTCGACAGTGAAAGATTATTTAAGTTACCACTATTTTGTATGTCATAGCGGTCTCCCAAAGGGTCTAGTTATCCTTTTCCATATAAAATACACATATGTAAATTATAACTTATGTGGTTTGCCCTTTAGCTGAGACAAGATTATTGAAACCGTATGGAGTAATGATCTTAATGTATACTTCCTAATAAACTTGGGTTTTCAATTACCGATAAACCAATTCTCACACATTACACAATTGGGAAGAGATTAAGTCACAGCTGATAAAGATAAATAAATACATGGATGACAGCCAATTACATTATGTAAACCGTTACTTTTTCAAACTTGTAAAAAAACACGAGAAGGAAAAGTGAAGTTTGGAGTCTTGTTATATTAGATCATTCTTTTTTCAAGAACGAAAATTAATCATTTCAAACCGTATCCAATTAACTAGAGACAGGAATTTTGTGCATGCGTTTCAGTTGGCTTTGCTCCAAAAGTGTGTAGTAGGAAAATATGCATCTACATGGCTGGATAGTGTAATACAACTAATGTACAATCGTTTCCCTCATGCAGACTTTTGTTTTGACTGGGACTATAATAGAAATTCATTTGAGGATATTTATTTCTTTTGACGTATATATTTCGTCATATCCTACCCCACCTTTTGACAGAAATAAACTCGGTCTAAAACAAAATGGGGCTTATTGATTCTGTTTTACTTCTTTTCCTTTTAATTTATAACCAAACTAACAGATATTTTCTAATAGTTCCTTCACTTATGCTTCCCTTTGTCTCTAATCTCGCTTTTAACCTCAACCGCAGTTAGAAAATACAAGAACTAACACAGAATTAAGTAATACTTACATGTGGATTTTTTCTTTCTTTTGTATGACATTGTTTTGGTTCATCCTTCCAATTGTATGGTTCTCTATCCAATATTAGCATCTCATCGCGTAATTTTCTAATTAATTCTCGAATGTAGATCTCAAGCTCTGATTCTGATGGTGAGCATGAGAATGATTCTGTTACTATATCAGAAGAAATCCAGACTATTGGTGATATAATACAGCCTTTCGAGAACCTGAAGGTCAATGAAGATGGTCAAGGTAATGCATTAATTTTTTCTAAAAAGCAGAAACATGAATCTGCTTAGGGTGTGTTTGGATTGAGGGATTTGGATTTGAGGTGAGGGATTCGGAGGAAGGATTTCAAATGACTCCAAAATGGAGTAATTTGAAATCCACGTGGAGAAAAGAGCTCAAAATGAATGGCAAGGGATTTGAAATCCATCATAACATGCATCCATCCAAACGAACTTAAATGGATTTGACGATGAATTTAAAATCCATTGTTCTCAAATCCTTCCATCCAAACGCACCCTTATTGAATTAATTTGGCTGAATAAAGCAATTATGAAATGTAGGTCAAGGAGCTATTTCAGCTTCACTTTCATGGCGGTCTGAGCTTTCCAAAATTGACATTTGGTACGCAACTTATGGATCAAATATGAAAATGTCAAGGTTTCTTTGCTATATTGAAGGCGGACAGGTATAGTAGCTTTCCCTGCTCTTAACGGATAAAATTCTTATTTAAAAAAAAAATATATATATATATAATAATAATCTATTCTTGAAATGACTTTCAGACAGAAGGAATGAAAAGGCCATGTGTGGGTTCAATGGACAAAAGCAAGCCCAAAGAAATTATCTGGAAAACTTTCCCTCATCGTTTATTTTTTGGCCGTGAAAGCACAATCACATGGGGTCCTGGTGGTGTTGCTTTTCTTCATCCCAAAAGTGATGTTAAGGAGAAAAGTCACATGTGCCTGTACAAAATTACGTATGTGATTTCTTTCTTATTCCTTTGAACATTACATTTGTTGTGAAAGTCATTTGGTAGTAATTTGTTCAACTCTTTCATGATATACTGATTTCTCTGTGTGACAAATTTAACACGTCAATTTCTTTTATGCTATGTCCCAATATGAGACTCCGTTTCCTAAAATAAAAATTCTTTTTCCAAATAATGTAACAACGCGCTTCCCTGTCGACTAAAATAATAATGCGGGACCACTAACTCTCAACCATAGTTATTAATCGTGAATGACACAGCGTGGCGACAAGGGTCTCATGACATGGCGCGACACACGCTTTTTCGAAGTAAAAATTTATAAAACTCAAGTAATTATATATATGCTAGCTTTTTAACAATAAATGAACTCATGTCAAGTATTTTAACACAACAATAAAGAAACAATCTAATTTTAGGGATAATACTCTAATTATCTGAATCTGAATTTGCTAACTCAATTTTGACAGCTTGAGATTAGTCCTTTTTGTAAAAATTTGGAGACCAATTCAAAGGTTAGGGTTTTTTCAGTTTGGTGGCCAATTTTCAAGGTGTAAAGGTTGGGTACCCCAATTTATCTATTTTACTAGTTGACCATCAACTTTTATCCAAGAAAGCCTTTTAAATTTGAACTTTGAGATGATGTGCCATTTCGCGTCTTCAAGGCGCATGCCATGGTGAGAATGGCGCTAATTGTATGCGCCATATCGAAGATCGGTAACTGCCGATAATTTTGTGCAGATTGAGTAATTCTTATACCATCATTGAGTTATACTGCTTAAGATAGAAGTTTATATCTGGATGAAATACTGTATTCCCATATGGAATTTCTGCCAGCTTCAAGAAAGTACGAGATCTTAAATTTTCTTGTTTTTTTTGGCCTTGTTCGTTTCAGGCTCGAGCAATTTAACGATGTGCTGCACCAGGAAAATGTTTCAAGCTATGACTTGAATCATCCCTTATTTGATTCGATTGCGTTACAGACCATACAAACTGAGGAGTGCATGTCAGTGGAGTTTGTCAAGGTATGTGGTCCAAGACTTTTCTGCTGTTTGTTCGTGTTAGTTTCGACAAAATTGAGCAATATATCGCACTATGTGTATAATATAAATTTGATACATTATTCACATAGAATCTAACATATTTATTAATGATAGTTGAATTTATAATGATCTGATGGATATTTAGTGGTTGGAACTCTTATGTTTTGCATTTGGTCGTGTGATTTTAACGGTCAATGACTCGTGTGCAATGTACTTGTATAAGTTAGGGATGATGATATGTGAAATTATTGTGCAGTATATGTTACCATTTCATTGGTAAATATGTGTTACTTTTTTATCTGATTTTGATTTTTTCCCTGCATCATAATTATTGGGAAAGCTTAATGTTTTAAGGTAAGAACTTAATAATTATTTTTAAACATTAATTAATTGGAGAGTTTGTTTAATTGGTGAGTAAACTTACTACTACTGTTTGACAATAAAACTCTCCTCCAAAAACACATCTATGCTTGTTCATTTTAACCACAACCGAAATATCCATTTTCAATGAAATAATTCTTGACATAATATGCTACGTATTAATTCAGTGATTGGATCGTGTTTCAATCATGTGGGATCAAACTTTGGTAATAATTATTTTCGTTTTTCTCTTTTACGCAGAGAGGATGGTACCATAACGTCGTATACATGGGAAAAGAGAACGGTATTCCAATTCTCACAATGACGTAGGTTCATTAATACCTTTATTACCCTCATCTTTTTTTATATTGTCCCGTTTTATCCTTAGTTAAAAACTCGTGTTCATATTTACATCTTGCCGCTATATATATATATATATTCAGGTGCAGCCTTTCTGATGTCGAAAGCTTCGTATCTGGTAAATTCACAATCAATCCTCCATGCAAAGAGTATGCTAATACTTTGATTAAAGGGCTTGTAGAAGGAAAGCAACTCTCGCAAGAGGAAGCCGAGGCTTACATACATGAATCATCTACCAAACCTATATGATTTTCGGGTAATATTTTGTGAATTTCTTTAGTATCGATTATCTTCTAATTTTAGATAATTATTGAAAATTTCTTCAGTAGATGGGGTTTGATGGCTGTTGATTTTTGCTAAACTAAATCTTCTTTTGCTGATGCTGATTTCACAGCAAGTTAGTTGTGTATAAATTATCTATTGCTGTGTAGATGATATTACTTTTGACTTTTATGTGATTATTATTTGGAATTTGGAGTCTTGGAAGAATAGTAACTTGCAACTTTTGAGGTTCTTTTTTTTTTCTTTTAAATAAAAACTTGAATTTTAAAAAAACATAAAAATTTCTGAAATTCACTAACAAAATTATAATGCTTCAATCATGGTCGAACATGTGATGTCATAATTATGAAATGAATAATTGTTAATATATTAAAATTAATAATGATAATATTTTCTTTCTGAGCTTGTGTTGCTGCTTGCATTGTGAGGGAGAAAGAACTTGGCCAAACCAGAACTGTTTCAGAGGGCTCGATCACGGGCTAAATGGTTTCGATTTGACCCATTATATGGCTCGATTAGTCGGGGTTTGTTTTTTTTAAAACCTCGATTCGAATAATACATATGAATAAGAGAAAGTATTATGCACACATGCTCATAGATATGTTCATAAATTTTGAATTGTTAAGCAAAATGTAGCCATCTTTTAAAGTTCAATAGAAAATCATATTTTAAAATTATTACTCAGATGGGACAAAAAATAGTGAGGACAATTTTGTTGTCTTTGATATATTAAGGGTAGTTACTTAGGATAAATCGAAGATACATTTATGACAAGTAATGTGACATCGCTTGAGCCATCAAAATGAACAGTTGGATGGTATGAAATAACTATGAATAAATTGGTCATGCAAACATGATCCAACAACATAATAATAGGATTATGTTGTTGGTTATAGTCAATCTAGTTTGTCTTTAAAGTTTGAAATAATTATGAAAAATATATAAATTTCTTTAATTGCACTAGCTAGCAATCTTATGTTTCACCCTTCGTGGAATAGATAAATAATAAATAGAGAATGTAAGAGAACGAGTATTGGGTATTACGATATCTTCAATCTTTTCTTTTTCCCTTTTAATTGAGAAAATTAAATTACTAATTTTAATTCATTTAATAATTAATTTGTAATGCAAAAGCCAGTACCGACTATGTCTGAGAATGGTTGGATATTAGATAATGTCCTTGGTCACGAGTTCGATTTCTCTTTATAGAATATCTATTTGGACTTCTCTTTTGTGAGTCACAATATATAAGTTGTTTTTAACTCTTTTATGTGGTTTGTAGACTAAATTATACAAGAACAAAATGATTAATCTAAAATTAACGACAATGGATTTTCTATTTTTCATGATAATAATAGATCACCTCCGTAGAAGTAATAAAGATAGTTGAACCACAAAATCATTCATCCAATGTAATTTCTAAATGAAAGCACTAAGCAAAAGTATGGATTTGTTATTGTAAATTTTTGATATTATAGAATGTAAAATAATTTTTAAAAATATGGGAATCCTTCTCCCAGAAAAAGGAATTATAGTCCCTTAGGCCTCAAAGGATTGCCACCTTTATTCCCCAAAAAAAAAAAAATCAGAGTAAAAAAATTACGAAAATCCATTGTTTGGCATGTCGTTAAAAATTTCTTACGAAAAAATCTCTCAAAATTACAAATAATTTGAAAAATATTTTGCAACAAATGAGTAAAATTGAATTTTACTATTCAAGATTTGACAGTTAAAACAATCAATTAAAAGTGTTTTTCCGACTATTTTTTAAAATCGAAAATTAAACTAATTACATATTCTAATGCAAAATAATGCAACACTTAAAATAAGATCCATTGTGATTATTTTTTTACGTTTAAATCAACGAGTTTAATACTTTGATTAAATACGTTTAATTAAAATTATATTTAAATATCTATCCAAACAAATTTCTCACAATAAAATACATATCACATCAACCATAATCATTATCTATTTTTCTCTAAAATATCTCATCCAATCTCATTTTTTAAATCACATTTGTTATCCTTCAAATAATATTTTCTCATTTTTATTATGAAAATAAATTCTCAGAAACAGACATGCCAATCAATCGGGGCCTTATTTATTGAGGTGTTCTCATATTAAGGTAATCTTAAATCAACAAAAATAATTATTTATTTAGGTATTTCGTTTTAGTTATTATTAATGGAGAAATAGTTTAATATTTTTAATTTATTTGGAATATTTTTATTGTCAACATCAATAGTGACTTACATTTTATTTAATATTTATTTATTAATAAAATTGAAAAATTATTATGTGATTTTTGTATAGCACCTTTGAAATTATATGATTAATGTATTTTATTTATTAAGAGTTATGTGTTTCTCACTTAAAATAATTATCAATGCATTGTTATATGAAAAATCTATTTATGTGTTGTAGATATTGAAATTTTGCAACCAATCAAATCATGCCACGTGGAAATATTGACCAATCAAAAGTCGTCTACGACAAATGATATTTATCTATTTAAGTTAATTTATGGATAATTATCAAATCAAGTTGATTTTTGGATAATATCTAGAAGATCTATCTAGATCTTCTATCAACCAATCAAATGGCTCCAAAATTATGATAATTATTTATTAAATTAAATGGATAATTATCAAGGGATTCCAAATTATCCATAACTTTTCCATCCTACACCTATAAATAGGGTCCTTTAGAGCTCATAATGAACACACAAAGAAGTTCAATCAAAAAGCTAGAGAAGACGAAGAAGCTCTCCAAATTTTCTCTACGAAGGTTCTTCGAATATATAAAAGAAGATTCAAGGCGTTCTAGGCGATATTCAAGGCGTTCTTGAAGATATTCATCAAATTATAGCGTTTGATTCGTAATTACGGTGCTAAACCTACGAATTAACGTTATAGAAATTCAAATCAAATTCAAGGAAGATCAAAGTCATAAAGTCAACCTTGAAGATTTCAAATTCCATATCAAATTCAACGTTTGATCCGAGATTAAGCTGCTAAGCCCTCGAATTAACGTTATAAACATTCAAATCAACGTTGGAAAAGATCAAAGAAGCAAAGTCAACTCCAATATTCAAGTCAACATATTTTGAAGGAAGAATCAGAGGATTAGAATAGAGATTTGTACCCCATATTTCATTTTGATTTATATAAATTTTATTTGTCACAATTTTTTGTGTTTCTTGATTTTCAGAATTACAAATTTGTTGTGTACAAATTTTTGGCACGCCCAGTGGGACCATCTCTACATCTCATCTCTTCACTTCAACAAGTTCAAATGGATGCTCAAGTCAAAGCTATGAAGATAGTGGAATCCAAGATGATCATCTCAAATCCTTCAAACTCCACGAGTGAAGTCATTGGCGTCACCACAAGAAGTATGTCCATGAAGCTACAAACATTTTCAAAGGTGGTTCCCCTACTTGAGCATGTTGAGGATGACGCATTCCGCTTTGGTGATGAAATCAATCATGATGAAGAGAAGTATTCATCCCCACAACGTTCTACATCAAGTGACTCAAACATCGTATGTGTCATGATGACAAATGTTACCACTCCTGAGGAGCAAATTGCAAACTTGACAAAAGCTGTTGAAGGATTAACGAAGCACGTTCAAGAGCAAGCCACTCTAATTGCAAAGTTGATGAAGAAAGCAGACGACGTGGATGCCATGCACGAAATTGAAAAACAAGTTGAGGCGCAAGATGAAGCTGAGGCATCAAAGAATCAACATCTAGTTGAGAAGGAAAAATCCATTGTCGAGGAGCTTCAAGTTTCAAGCGATGGGACGATTCCAGCTGCTCGACTTAAGGAGTTTATCATGAGTACTATCCAAGACAATCACGATGGGAGATCCAAGATGCATTTAACTTATGTCAAGCCATATACTCGAAGAATTGATAATTTGAAGATGCCAACTGGTTACCAACCCCCAAAATTCCAGCAATTTGATGGCAAAGGCAATCCAAAGCAACATGTGGCTCACTTCGTTGAAACATGTAATGATGCTGGAACTTATGGCGACCAACTAGTCAAGCAATTCGTTAGATCACTGAAAGGCAATGCATTTAACTGGTACATTGATCTTGGTGCTGACTCAATCAACAATTGGGGGCAATTGGAGCAAGAATTCCTCAATCGCTTCTATAGCACTCGTCGCACAATCAGCATGCTTGAACTCACCAATTCCCGTCAATTGAAGGATGAACCAGTCATCGACTACATTAATCGTTGGAGAAATTTAAGTCTTAACTGCAAAGAAAGATTGTCTGAGTCCTCTACTATTAGAATGTGTATTCAAGGGATGCATTGGGGCCTACGATATATCCTTCAAGGAATTCAACCAACAACATTTGAAGAGTTGGCCACTCGAGCACATGATATGGAGTTGAGTATGACCGAAAGTGGAGTTGACAAGTCGTATATCCAAGAGCCTTGTAGACAAGAGATCAACAAAGGGGGCAAGCCATTCACAAATGCTTCTGATGATGAGCCCATATCTGATAGTGATGAACAAGTGGAAGAAAGTGACGTTCAAGATCGTCATCCAAACTTTGACTAAAGACGCTAAATCAACGCTCCTCGATAAGAGCATAAACTGTCATCAACGCTCCTTGATAAGAGCATAAACTATCATCAACGCTCCTTGATAAGAGCATAAACTATCAACAACGCTCCTTGATAAGAGCATAAACTATCAACAAGTCTCCTTGATAAGAGCATAAACTTTCAATAAATTGAAGACCCAAATGAAGCACTCCTTGACACGAGTATAAAAGGTCTGCATGTCAAATCAAATCAAATGAAGCACTCCTTGACACGAGTATAAAAGGTCTACATTGTCAAATGAAATCAAATGAAGCCCTCCTTGACATGAGTATAAAAGGTCTACATGTCAAATCAAATCAAAAGAAGTTCTCCTTGACACGAGCATAAAAGGTCTAGAAGTCAAATCAAATCAAATGAAGAACTCCTTGACACGAGTATAAAAGGTTTAGAAGTCAAATCAAATCAAATGAAGTCCTCCTTGACACGAGCATAAAAGGTCTACAAGTCAACAAATCAAATGAAGTTCTCCTTGACACGAGCATAAAAGGTCTACAAATCAAATCAAATCAAATGAAGTTCTCATTGACACGAGCATAAAAGGTCTACAAGTTAAATCAAATCAAATGAAGTTCTCCTTGACACGAGCATAAAAGGTCTACAAGTCAAATCAAATCAAATGAAGTCCTCCTTGACACGAGCATAAAAGGTCTACAAGTCAACAAATCAAATGAAGTTCTCCTTGACACGAGCATAAAAGGTCTACAAATCAAATCAAATCAAATGAAGTTCTCATTGACACGAGCATAAAAGGTCTACAAGTTAAATCAAATCAAATGAAGTTCTCCTTGACACGAGCATAAAAGGTCTACAAGTCAAATCAAATCAAATGAAGTCCTCCTTGACACGAGCATAAAAGGTCTACAAGTCAAATCAAATTAAATGAAGCCCTCCTTGACACGAGCATAAAAGGTCTACAAGTCAAATCAAATCAAATGAAATTCTCCTTGACACGAGTATAAAATGTCTACAAGTCCAACCAAATCATGTACTCCAAGCCTTGAAGAGTATAAACTAAATATGGCATCTCTATGAGAAAAAAAAAATTTGAACTACGTTATGACTTGATCCCTTTTTCTTAGGGTACGTAGGCAACTTAAATATATCTAAGTTCAGTCATAAATTCAAATTAAATCATATTCTCTCGATGGAGTGACGTCACTCATTCAAAAGAATTTTGAAAGAAAGATCCCACCGTGACATGGGGGGCATGTTAACCTCGTTGTGACACAAACAACTTGCGGTGGAAGCCAACAAAGTATTTTCAAGAAGACACCAAACTGTGCAAAAGACTTTCATGGTATCAAAGCTCAAATGGAGGCTATTCTTAAGGCATGATTTTTATGTTGAGACGTTGCGACTCATCCACTACGAAGTATGCTTTGAAATAACCAAACTTCCGTGAACGAGTCTCAAGGGGGCATTTGTAGATATTGAAATTTTGCAACCAATCAAATCATGCCACGTGGAAATATTGACCAATCAAAAGTCGTCTACGACAAATGATATTTATCTATTTAAGTTAATTTATGGATAATTATCAAATCAAGTTGATTTTTGGATAATATCTAGAAGATCTATCTAGATCTTCTATCAACCAATCAAATGGCTCCAAAATTATGATAATTATTTATTAAATTAAATGGATAATTATCAAGGGATTCCAAATTATCCATAACTTTTCCATCCTACACCTATAAATAGGGTCCTTTAGAGCTCATAATGAACACACAAAGAAGTTCAATCAAAAAGCTAGAGAAGACGAAGAAGCTCTCCAAATTTTCTCTACGAAGGTTCTTCGAATATATAAAAGAAGATTCAAGGCGTTCTAGGCGATATTCAAGGCGTTCTTGAAGATATTCATCAAATTATAGCGTTTGATTCGTAATTACGGTGCTAAACCTACGAATTAACGTTATAGAAATTCAAATCAAATTCAAGGAAGATCAAAGTCATAAAGTCAACCTTGAAGATTTCAAATTCCATATCAAATTTAACGTTTGATCCGAGATTAAGCTGCTAAGCCCTCGAATTAACGTTATAAACATTCAAGTCAACGTTGGAAAAGATCAAAGAAGCAAAGTCAACTCCAATATTCAAGTCAACATATTTTGAAGGAAGAATCAGAGGATTAGAATAGAGATTTGTACCCCATATTTCATTTTGATTTATATAAATTTTATTTGTCACAATTTTTTGTGTTTCTTGATTTTCAGAATTACAAATTTGTTGTGTACATGTGTCTATTTTTTTAAAAGTCAAATAATATGTAAATAAAAAAAATAAGCATGTTTCGATTTAATTATAATTTTTTCAAAAGAGGATAAAGCAATTGAACCAAATTGATATCTTATTTATTTTTATTATTTAACCAAATTAATATATATATATATATGTATATACACATGTGTGTATATATATATATAATATCAAATATTCTACTATGATTGAAAATTTATAATTAGAATATACAAATATTATTAAAAATAAAGGTATTTAAGTCAAAATCTTTAAATTTGGATTACATTCCTCATTATATGAGTTTGAACCAAATAGAAAAAGGGAATAAAATCTATTTCCATACCCAATTCTTTTTATAAAATACCAAATTAAATCAAATTTCTAATTATTAAAATTCTAATTCTCATTTTAGATTTCATTCTCTATCAAACAAACAGAAATCTTCACTTCATTTTGTCAAAGTCAACTTTACACTAAAAAATGATTTAGATCAAGATTGCTTTTCAAAATCATTGTTAAACAAAGAAATGATAGAGATTCTAATGGTGGCTCGGAATTCAAGTCCTTAATTTCCTTTGACTGTATAATTACAAGTCCCTATGAAGTCAATGAAGTTTAAGTCCTTTGCCGCAAATATATGATCATATTACCATTACTTGTTTATTGAGTGAACAAATATGGACTAATAAGATATTCTATACATGTCCCAGAATATATATATGGTACTTTACATTAAAAACCACAAACACTTTCTCGACATCCGACAGTGTTACTACTACAGAAGTTGTAATAAATTCTGAACATTGAATTACATACTAGCCCATCCCACAATCAAGTTCGACATATAGACAAATTTCCACAATCTTCGTCACGCCCCGACTTAGCTAATAACAATACTAGCCCATCCCACTACCCTTTCTCACCATTTAACCAACCCAAAACATACAAATCCCAAATTTTCCAGAATAATTATGTTGAGTATAAATGATATCATAAAGCAATAATAATTTTTTAAAAAAAAACCTCAGCTAATAAATAACAAGAAACTTACTAGCCCGACATCTACGCCCTCCTCGCCTTTTCTTCACATTTCCCCAATCCTGCAAAACACTCCGAGTGGCGGGCTGTTTCCAAATGGCGCTCGTTGATTTCCTAACACCATCTAATTTGGAATTTTTTCTTACTTTTGCACTACCCCGTCTCGACCTACTCGAACAAGTACCTGTTTTTCCACATTTTTTAACACTTTTCTGGAGTTTGATAACCTCATTCTCGGTTGAAGATACTATTTCAGCAAACCATGTTAGAGGGTTATTACAAAAGTTCCCAAGTTGCTCTTTTGCAGAATCGAAAATCATAATTAAAGTGTTTGCAGCAATTCTATCAAGTTCAGACAACATAGGTGTAATGTCCCTAGATTTTCCTCTAGGAGGAGATGCCTCCTTGTTCTCTGGGCTAACGGGAGCCTTCAATTCTGTCTCTGTTGTACATTTCGTTTCCAAGTTTGTACTTGGATGTGGTGGAAAAGGCTCGTCAATAACTGTACCAGTGTTCAAGTCAATGTAACTTTTGTTTTTCAACATTTTTTCATCAATCCCATTTGAACACTTCAGTGGCTTTTCATTCTCCGAAGAGAGAATAATCCCACTATCACAATCTAGCTTTTCACTTAAAGGATGCAATTTTTCTTCTTGATTCCCATCTGTAGCATCGTTATCTATATTCTGGAGATTTTCGACATTAGTTGCTGTATCTGATAAACAACTGTGAGGCATAGAATTCAAATCAATATCAATGGATGAGATTGCATCATCTAAGGATTCAACCTGCACAGGTTCATTCAAGTCGATCAGAAACTTTGTTTTGCAGCTACTTGTGTTAGAACTCAACAAATCTCCACTTGTTTTAACAAAACCAAATTTTGAATCATTTGCAGGTTGAATTTCTGATGTTGTTCGAGGGCAATATGTGACTTCAGGAGTTTCAGCAGCATTTCCTTCTTCAAGATTACTAACTCTCTTATCATGTCCTCTAGAAGGTTCTAGAACGTACTCCGAACTTTGCACAGACAGCTTACTGTCTGAACGATCTCCAATTAGCCAGCTGGCAGTATGTGAAGCTCGGGAAATGTGGGGCCGCGCTTGAGACGAACAAAGATTCGATTTTGATGTTTGCAATTGTGAACTCTGCGTAAAGATATCTCCCACGCTAATTTCATTCATTAAAACCCTTTGTCTTGTGTATAATCTATGCAGTTCCTGGACCTGGAGAGCAACATAAAGTAAGTAAACAATTAACTGTCATTAAGAAATGCTCAAACTAGAACATTTCTTTTACAAAGAAATGAGGAATCATAATACTAGTTGGAGAACTTATGAAATTTAATCATGAAAAATTACACAAAAGATAGTAATTTAAAGAGAAAAAAGGGGATTTACCGCAAATATCAAGCAGTTCAAGGATATATATACCTGATATCTAAATGTGGCCTCGTGATTTTGTATTATCCGCCTCATTACATCCTTTTCATAACCTAAATACTGTTCCATTGTATATCGTGGCACAGAAACGTTGCACCGTCGTTCAAGATCCCTCTCATTGGAATGTACAGGTATGTAACTAGTACACTGCATTGTTGCTCCTCGATCCCTAAATACAAGGATGGAATTAGGATTAAGATAACATTTTCGGTATGCTTTTCAACCATTTTCGAGTTTAAGACAAATGGAATTATGCTGTCTGAGATGCGGGATCATCCAAATTCGTCGAAGATTCTTGTAATTATGAAGAAATGAAACAGCATGTTTTTCAATAGAATAACAAAATGCTACTCCATTTCTCAAACTCAGAGTGTATCTAACTTTATTTGGGTATAATGGTAATAATAAATGATACTTTCCAGATAAGAAGAATAATTCTGGAAGCACAAGAACAAACAACTAATCAGATTCCTTATCATGAAGCTATCTTTAAAGTTTAAACCCAACCAACCGCCCCACCCAAAATAAAATTTGAAAAATAATAATAACAATAATAATAATAATAATAAAATTCCTAATGTTGACGTTAAGCCAAAAAATACCCATCCCAGATCAAATTGTGGGATATCCACAAAGTAAGAAAAGAAAAATAAAAAGGGAAAAAACATAGGGAATAGAAATACAATTACAACCCAGAACAATTATGGAACTTGTTAATATTTTTCATAAGTACAACAAAAATGCATAAACATCAATAAAGTTTCTCATCAAAATGCATGGATCAAATCTAAAAACCATGAAACCCACCAACCAATTTCAGGAAATCAAAACAAGTTAAATGAAGATTCTGAAACATAGAACTTAAGAAAACTAAAATTTCATTAGTTAATGCACAGTGTTAACAGATGGAAAAAAAATCCAAAATTCTTACCTGAAGTCTGAAAAAAAGAAAATCTTTCTCAAATCCACAGCTTCATTCAACAGCCTAACTTAAGTTTTGCATTCCAGTGAAACCCCACTTCATCAAAAAGGGAAAATATCATAGAAAAGAAGGAAAACTAGTGAAAATTAAAGGAAATGACCTCGAAGACTTTGGGAAAGGCCACAGTTTAAATAAAACTGTAGGGTTTTTTTGGTTACAGTGGAAAAGAAAAAGGAAGAGATTAAATTTGTCAACAAGCAAAGGCCAAAGAGGAAAGAGAAAAAGAAATGGTGTGTTGTGTTGCTTGAATGAGAATTAAATTGGATCTCTGATGGGGCCCAGCCAACCCACAAAGGGACACACTTTACGAAGAAGGTGGAAATAGATAGAGTATCTTAGATTGGATGAGACATGGTCCAAAACTTTGAAAATATTTGTAATAAAATATATATTGCCATTCACTAAAATATATACATATAAACATTTTATTTGGTGGATATTTCTCGAATGTTTAATCCAAGAATTATAAAATTTGTCTTAAGGGTTATTGGGGTGATTGCAGTTGAATTATCTTTTTTGGGTTTAATTTTCATGTAAATAATAAAAGGAATCATCTTAAGAGATGTTTTTGAGAATGTGTTTTGAACATTTCAAATGTTTTATCAAACTTTAATTTATGTTATTCTACTGATTTTGGTACCATTAATTAGCAGTGGAGAAAGTTAATGAGTATTGTGTTTATTTGTGAAAAACAGGCATGCTTGATACTTTGTCCAAAAAGGTTGAATCCCCAACCCCAAAGGCCCCCCATGCCCCGGCCCGACAGAGCTATGGGAGGAATAAATCATGGTAACTCAGCCAATCAACAGGAGCTAGACCAGTGCCCACTGCGCACAAGGAGCCCCCCTCACTTGAGAGGTTGCTCCCACACTGCCGCTGGTGGGACTCAATCCTTGGTTATTGTCCAAACTTCACTCTTCTGTGATCAACTGAGCTGCCCATGCGGGCAGGCATGCCTGATACTTTAATAGGATAAGATGGAGTTTTTATTTATATTAAAATAGATTGGATCAACTGAATCCATTGATTTAATCAAGAACATGTCAGCTATATGTTGATCAGTTTAATTATTGGTCTACTTTGATAGATCTCATGATTCTTGCAAATTATTAAATTTTTAATGATAAAATGTAAATTTAATTTACGTTAGTTTAAATACTAATCTCATATTAAATAAATAAGTTAATTAACACAAGACCAAATAAATACTTGTAAATTTAAGGTTATCTATAAATAATTTTTTTCTTTTGGATCTTTTCCAAGTAATTTTAGTAGTCATTTTATCTTACTATGAACTATTTCAAGTAAAAGTTGTTTTTTTTTAATTATTTCAAACAGAATCCTCAAACAATTTAGAAAAAATCCGTTTCCTCACAAAAAAAAAAAAAAAAACTGTGTGAAGTGTAAGATTTCCACTAAGCTTTTTTATAAGCGTGCAATAATATCAGCTTTACTTGTAATAAAGTACATTGCATCCCACAAATGGCTCACCCAACTAACATTATTACAATGTAAAAACTACTTTTTCTATATCAAAATCATGACCAAAGCTTATAACTTAAGAATAACTAATTGTACATAAGCAAAAACCAAACACATCACAGATTAACCAACCAGAAATCAAGTTTTTTTATCGGGTTTCTGCAATCTCAAACACCCGAGCAGTACCATCAATCGAAACGGATACAAGAAATTGTGCGTTGGAAGATATAGCAATAGATTGAATGGCAGCCAAATGACCACTAAATACTTTCACACAATCTCCAGAAAGACTGTCCCATACTCGTACTTTCCCGTCAACACAGCCTGTGGCTATGTATCTTGAACCGGCCAGCCATACCAAACATGTAACCCCCTCCTGCCAAACAATGGTTATTGAGTATATTCACAACATCAAGTATTCAAAACTAGAAATTTATGCTTTTCTACATATATGAGATGGTCACAATTTGGCTAATACGTATTACTTGCATATTTGGCCGTGTAGCACTAAAAGATGAACAAGGTTTGATAAATACATGATCTTGAGATCGACTATTAAAAGGTTGTTGCTTGGGTTAATTAACATATCAACCATAACTTAGAACAACTTTTTTGTGTCCACTTTACTTGAGCTTAGTCGAAATTAGGGGTGGCAAAATGGTTCCGGAACCGTGGTTCCAACCCAATTAAACTAGTTTGGGTTGGGTTGGGTTGGGTTGGTTCCTAAGAAATTATTTTTGGTTCCTAATTGATTCCAAGTTGGGTCCAACTAATTTCAAGTTAGGCCCAAACCGCTTGCCAATAATCTAAATTATAAAGAACAAAATGTAAGGTATTGAGTCGGGTTGGGCTTGGTTCCCTTTCGGGTTGACTTCGGTTCTGTTTTGGGTTGAGTTGGTTCCACCTCAAAACCATTTAAAAACCCAACCCATTTAAGAACCGAACCGTTGGAATCAACCCAAACCCAACCCATTTAAGAACCGAACCGTTTGAATCAACCCAAACCCAACCCAACCCGACCCACCCGATTGCCACCTCTAGTCGAAATACATGTGCATAAGGATCAAGCTACTCGAACTCGACTCAATCGGTTCAACAGAATCAAGTTTGGGTTTGGATCCAACTACAATCAAACTAGAATAAACTCAAACAGACTCTGAAACTTGGTAATAATTCAAACAAGTCTAACAACTTGTCGGCTCGACTCGAATCGTATACAAGCCTGGGCCAATTCCGGTGATTTTTGTTCAATTGGGAGCTGTCAGCAGGTGCAAGGATGGTTACTTATAACTTCATATAGGAGGCCATAAATCCACATCAAGATGAATCACATACATTACAATAACAACTATAGGCTTGTAAAAGAAATTTGTGACCTTTTCACATTTTGATATAGTAAATGTTTGATAGAAAAGACATGATAATTGTGTATTGTAATTAGGCCATAGATAGTGCATACTAAAAGAATCAGGAGGTGGAAGCAAATAAAACTTGGTTAACTATCTACATACGAAAGTATTTATTTACCCTTTTGATCTAAAGTCCCATCCAACACAAATCAATCCAACAACCATTGTTGTCCAAGGACCAAGCATATAATCCATGAAGTGCCACTGCATTTTTGACGTAATTCTCCAAATAGAATATATAATGACTAAACTTTTAATTCTCTTTTTTTTTCTCTTCTTATATTATATAAACCTCTAAGAAACAACTGTATCACCTTATTATCTGACCAATCTCACCTATGCATAAGCCCCAAACAAAACCCTGTAAATGAGAATTAAGTCCAACAATTTTCTTTAAGTCTTCCAGTTTACCACTTTATCTTCTCAGGTGGTCCAAAAGTACCAAGGACAATTACTAAATACTACATGAAAGACCATCAAACTAACCCACAACCATAAAGGATTGAAAGAAATGAGAAAAGAGGGACCAAGAAAAGAAAGGCAATGACTTTCAAACTTAATGCTTCTTTACTTATTTTTCGGTAACCAGATCTTAATACCTCCCTTATATTTGAAGGGCCTCCCCCAGGGCAAATGTGCTATAGGAGTCAATTTGACAAGGATAAGATTATGCATGGACATAGAAGTTTGTATCTTAAATTTTGTATTGGGAATGGGGATTATAGATATTAATTGAGAATTTTAAATCAGGTTGTATTTTAAAAAATTGTTAGTTTTGATGTTATATTTGTTGGAACTTGATGTATAAAATGATTGAGTTTAGTTATGAAATAAAGACGATTATAAAAACATGTGAATTATTTAAAATTATTATACTATAATTATTTAGAAATATCAAATAAAAGATAAAGTAAGAGAGACAATCAATTTGATGGATAAAATGATTAATGGCGAGATATAATGTGAAATATGTGATACGAAAAAGGTGTAATTATTGGCATTTGTACGGGAAAATGTGTAGTAGGTGTGAGTTTTCATCTTTTGAATCTCTAAAAAATGAAAATGCAACTAATAAATATGCCCAAACACAACCTAATATTTTCCCACCATAAGAAAAAAGAAAAGGTAAAGACAAACCTCATGTTCACATGTGCATCGAGCTTGTGAATGCTGATCCCAGATAATAAGCTTCTTGTCCATGCTCCCAGTAGCAGCTTTCCAATTTTCCCTTCTAGAGCTGCAAGCAAATTTTACCAAACAAAGGTTTTTAAAAAACAAGAATATAAAGGGAAACTACTTAACTAAAGAATATGCATAGAAAAGAATATGCATACCTTCCGTCAAAAGCCGCACACTCAACAGAATCGGAGTGTCCATTTAAAGAAGTAACAACCTGTGAGTCAAGACATTACAAGATCAAATTGCCTAAATTTATGAAAAACGAGGTGCCTTTCAGGTGTCAGCAATATAAATGAACCACGACAAGTAATATTACAAAATGAAAACTAAAAAATAAAATAAGGCAACAGCACCTTTCCATTTAATATATTAATAACATGAACAGAACCATCACTTGACCCAGTAAGCGCGAGAGAAGAGTCGGAGTTGATTGTCAAGCACGTTAGTCCTTCAGTATGATAAGGGTGACCTTTGCAATAAACACATAATTCATCAGTAATGCCAATAACATACTGTAGGAAAAGAAACCAATCCGGAGGACGTTAATAATAAACAATGAAGACTGTAGTCAAATTGATGTGCAACATTGTATAAGCTGGATGATAACAGAGGCAATAGTAACTGCTATTCATAAGTTGAAGACATGGAAACTTCAAATTGGAAGAGAGAAAGATGTCTAGTTGGACAGATGATTGGAAGAAGCTAAACTGAACATTAAGTTTGGAAACATGGTGTTAAAGATGTCCAATAGTTGTTAAAGTTAACTTCATCATAAATTAGTGCACCCCCTGATAGAATAACCATAGAATACTCATAGGGCAGAGTTATGAATCTTCTATTAGATGTAGGGGTGCTGCATACCAGAAACGACAACTTAGACACTTGGAAACTTGGTTTTTAATTGTAGATACAACTGTACCAGGTCAAATATAAATACATTGTTGTATTACCTTCTATTTTGTGGCTCTTATATGCTGACCTTTACTTGTGTCATAACAGATTAACAGCAACAGTCGAGGATTTTGAGACAGATCAGAAACTAGCTGCACAACCTGGTAGTTGCTTGTGTTTTATTTCTTAGCTGGTATTAGGACAACGAAACAGGCTAATATTGCTCTACAGCTAGCGACCATCGTTTTCATTAAATTCATTGCTTATGCTATTTTATGGATACATTTTTAGTACGTTCCAAGAACATTAAAACAGTGGTGCCTAAACAAAAATGTGGAGAATATGGAGAGGGTCTACAGTGGTGCAGCTGCCTAGAGTGGCACTTTAATTGATTAAAGGTCTTGAGGACCCAATGATTTTGCAACTTGGATTTAATATTACAGGAAGTGGTCTAAGCGTCAAAGAATGCTGATCCATTAGGACCCTACCAATTACATAGTCAACATTTCACAACACTGCTGCTGCAGAGGCTCTCAACACGATCCTATGATGTTTGGAAGTCAATGAGATGCAATCTGAATAACTCAGCCAACCATAGAGGTATCATCATATCACTTCTTTGTTCTATTTCACATTTTCCAAGAAAGACAAATAGTTTCCACAAAAGAGAACATTCGTTCCATGATGCGGCTATAGGAGTGAATTAAGCTATTGCCTAGAAAGTTGCCTTTTGTAAGCAGTGTTGTATAATTCACGGAAAACTCTTAAATAGGACTCCGTGGCATTTAATATCCAGATATTGAAAACACTGTAGCCTGACATATAGTCTACCCATGTATATAAAACATAAATAAAATTGGGGGTAGAAACAGCTAAGGCTGGTCCAAAATATTAATTGCACAATATTCATATGTCAACTGTATAACAGAAACGATATTATCATAGCGTTATCCTGTAGTTGCATTTGTCTTTACTACTTCTCATTCAATATATTGATAGATACAAGGCCAAACTAGCTTATGTCAAGAGCTCTCTTATGGCTCTTTGGACGTTTAACTCACAAAATAGCAAAGACCAACGGTGAACTCAACAAATAGCAAAGATCAAGGGTGAATTAGAGTTTGAATTCTGCTCTTACTTTTAAAAAGAAATGGAATACAGTAACAAGTTTTTATCATATATTTTGCACAAGCAAAAACCGCTTAGACAGAGACGTGTGGTATTGCTTTTCGGTTGATGAATATAATCTTTGTGCAAGAAACACCTTGGAACCTGTAACAGTATCTTCACAATACACTACAGGCAGAACCACGTTTCCAGGCTTTTGGAATATTCAAGTATTCAAAAAGAAAATAATTTATTTTCATGACTACTACAAGGATGTCATGGTCTCAGTCACGCTAAAGCAAAATGACTTGACAATCATGCAACAGAGATCATGCAAAGGGATCAGACAGTAAAATCAAGGTGGAATCAGAATAAAAATTACTACCAGAAAAGTTTACAAAAGAAAAACTCAGAAACATACCTCTAACAACATGGGTGTTCTCTCCAGTTTTAGGATTCCAAATTCTCATAGTTGCGTCATCAGAACCAGTACAAATTGTTCTACCTTCAGAAGTAAAGAGTCAGAGACAGGTCATAATTTTCTAGAAATGTAATTATCACCAAAAGAAAGACCATCATATTTTCCTTATGATCAAAAAGTTAAGTACCATCAGGGGTGAAATCTCCGCAGGTTACACTACTCGCATGACCTGTGAATACATTCAAACAAGCAGCCCTGTCTGCATTCCACATCCAAACAGATGAATCCTCTGAACCAGCCAAGACCAAGTGTCCTTTTGGATGCCACGTCACCCACTGTACAATTCACTAATTAATGGGCATAAGACACCATGTAACTTTACAAACATCACTTCTCAAAATTTACCTCAATGCCCTCTGTTGGGCCTTCAAGCGTGCATCTTAAGTTTCCATTAGCTGTGTCCCATATTTTAACAACTCCATCCAAGCTTCCAGATGCAAGCAGTTGTCCATCAGTACTGAAAGATAAACTAGATACAGAATCCTGGTGACCTGCATGGGAATAAATTTGTAGAGATGAGAAGTGAATGAAATGATCTCTAAGATTTGCCAAGTGGTTAGGAAACATGCAAGTCAAAAGTGAAATTTAATGAATTGGTACTTCTTCATGATGTCCTTATGTTATTTGATAGATTATTATTGCTTATCTACATCTCTGATAGTTTTGTATGCTTGAAACTTCCATTATTGTTTTTGTTACTGGTTCATTGTTGTTACTGGTTCATATGTCAATAACCATACTATGGTTATATATATCAGCACACAGTAAAAATAATTTCTGCAGCTTTTGAGAAACACCCATTTCTCCATATTAAAGTTTATTTTGCAATGCCTAACGCACTGCATGGATTATGCGTGTACATTGTTCTTCCTCTTTCAAATAATTTATCAAGACCATGCTATTTTTAACGTAAATTAGTCAGAAATTTATAAACGATTCTTTTGTCATGACTTTCATGTTCTCACATTCTTACTTTCGGAGGTTCAAATTATCAAAAGATGTGGAAGCTTGGAAGAATTCAGATATCGGCAACAATACACACTTTGAAGTGATTGTATGTATCAAGAACTTGATCAAAATCACAAGTTTTCTTCTTGCATTTCAGAATCAATGAACCAGAGGCCACATACCTTGTAACTCAAGAGTCCCATCACCTTGATTAATATTCCATAAAAATCCTTTATCATCTCCACCTCCAGTTGCTACTAATGTGCCATCCGTTGGACTACATGCAGCAGCGTATAATTCACCTGGATGCCAAGAAGCAAGTAGTAAGCCACATTCCAGAATTATAATGCAGTAATTGCAGTACACTACTAACATTCAATATGACAAAGTTAAGCATACACTGCCGCACCAAAATCTAGACATAAAATTTACATCTTCTGGTATCTAAAAAGTGTTATAGCATTAGAAGTCAGGAAAGACATTTCATTTCACCTTTATAAGATTTTAAACTAGATAATAAACCATTACGTGTTATATTAGTCAGAATAAACTATTATATGTCATATTAGTCAGAACAAACTATTAATTAGTTTGAGAATGAACAAGAATGAACTCTGATCATAAGATCCCCTCAAATGAATAATGTTAAATCTAGACATGAAACTGTCTTTCTTCATATTTTCATCAGATCCCCCTAACTCTGTAATCCACATGATTGAATGATAAAAGTCCAAAAATTCATTAATCCAACATCATGAGTATTTCTCATAGCAGCAATATGAACCCACTTTAAGCAGGAAGCAACTGAAAATCATCTCATCAAATGATATTGCATGCCCAAGCACTCATTTACAACATTTTACTCAGCCCTCAAATCATAGATGAGCTTCAAATAAATCAACCATTGCACTCTGATTAATATTTCTAAATGTTCTAGATCACAGTCCATCAGGAGAACTAAGGCCATATCGTTGTCCTACTATGACTTTAATAATTCTCTATCATAGAGACTATAATAGAGCTCCAAACAATCAATCTTGACTCGAGATAAATGACTCGGAATCATCAAGAGTGATAAAATGAATTCAAACAAACACATTATAACTCAGTGAAACAATGTAACATTCAAAATTTGGATGCAATTTAAAACAAAAATAATGACGGAGTAAAAATCTTACTGTCATCTGGATTTCATACTCTCTTAGTTCCATAACAAATAATTGACAAATGTCATCTTTTTTTATTTTCTCCTTCCTCCGTCAATTCACTATACACATTTCAACTGATTGACTAGGATTGTTATACCAAGTTGCAACTATTTTTATAACTGATAGAGCACAGGGTATATTTATTACCCAAAAAAAGAGCCAAGGTAAACTGTAAACTATTATAACAAGCAGCAAAAACAACATAGCGTTGAAACACAATGAACGTGGAGTACCTGCATGACCAGTAAATATATGTATTGAATCATCTTCGCCATCTGCAACAACCAAATACTAACAAAGTAAGATAAAAGACATACATTTTAAATTAGTTCAGTCATAGCCAAGTTATGGTAAGAATCAATTGGATTCACACCAAGTGGAGAACAGAGACATTCATATGTTCAAGATATCAACTTGCTTCAGAAAAATTTGTAAAATACATAAGTTATCATAACACCACAAAAAATGCAAATTAGCCAAATATCAATAAGCCAGGACTACTAATCCATGCACATTAGATGTAACTCAAAAATCAGTTAGTCGAGACCATAAATCCATAGTTCCACATATCAAATCAATATTTATACTTACAACCAATATTGCAAAGGTTTCAAGGTGCACCACAGGTAGGGAGTAGGAAAATGCCTTAGGGTATAAGGGGCATAAGGTTTGTGAGGAATAACACCCGATTCTCATTGGGAATATGTGGTGGTTTTCCCCTTAGCTCCATCAAGACCTTTTCAAGCAAGGGCAAGCGTCTACATGACCATCAAATTTCCCAACGAGTGTATCTCCCGAACCCCATCCTCCCAAAAAAATAAATTAAACACACACACGAATTCCACCCGAATAGATGTATAAAACAAAATTTATTCAAGTAAAACTGTGTTCCACCATCATTTAAGGTAAAAAATAGTTCATTTGTACAAAATAGAATTATGAGAAGGCCCATGTAAATATTACAGAGTTATTTAAATTCTTTCCGCACATTCTTTCGAGTTTTCTTGTCCTTTTCGAAAAATATAAACATATTATTATGAGCTCCGAATTCATTATTCCATAGTCACTCAAATATATTTTGTCACAGTTTTTCTTTTTGTAAATTAAGTTTATTATTCTACTTACATAATATAAAATTATCAAATTTCAAGGAGCGTATCACCACCCTGAGAAACTCAAAAGACCTCGCATGGAGCGTTTTAAGATCACTGGTTAGACCAACCAATCTTCACGAAACATTTCATCATGTGTCCTTTTGAATTTGAAACGACGAAGTTTCCAGCTGTTAGACGTATGTTTCAGATATAAATTCCAGTTGAAGTCAAGCAAAAGTCAATTGTTGTATTAAGTGAATTGGCCATATGGAAGAGGTTTTGACATAAGTGCCTATAACCCCGTTCAGAAAATTAGAGTCATCTTACCAAAAATAACCATAGTTGGATCCTTATAATACGTGATGGCACTTCAAGTTCTTGGATTAACAGATTACAGTTGTAATCATATGCAGGAGAGTTCTAGATCTATCACGCTTTCATTTTTCTATTTTTATACATTTGACTAATAAAGATCAGTAGCAATGGCGGTGTTTACTATTCATATTTGGTATAAATTGCATTACATAAAATGTGAGTTACAAAAATTATCACCTAGTATCATGGTAAAACAAATTTCGTAATGGTAAACACACCTAAAAGTCCTTCTCCATCAGAACCTCCTTCCTCATCTGCATCTGGGAGTTCTGAAACCATGATCAGGTTAATCAAAACATGAAAATTTGGAAACACACTCAATCATGTCAACAACTACTACAGAAAAGATGCAGACTTTAAGTATAAGGTGCATCACAAATATAATCCAAAAAGATTCATGCATGGAGTCCATCACCAATTTTAGGAAATACATAATCTTCATATAAGTTTTTAACATGATTACCAATTACTAGCAGCTAATTTCTATAAAAATAATTTAACATAACAAGGGTTCATAACACTTAATTTACTGAGAGGAATTGGAAGACACATAAAAAGAAACTAAAGGGAAATAACTCTTACGATCCATGAATCAGAAAGTAATATTTTTTTACTATCTAATACCTTCTTCATCAACATCATACTCATTAACGATATCATCTTCATCCAGAAAAACCTCTTCACCATGATCTTCTCCATCATTCTGAGGCATGGTGTTTTTTCAGCAACTACAAAATAAATTCCATCTCACATAAATGATACAATAATAAAAAAAACTCAAGCAATATATCAGTCCCGAGTTTCAATTACATGATCGTATTCGTAATTAATTTTACGACTATAGATACTCAAAACACAAGCACATAGCTAAATCTAATAAGGTTGATCATCACAGTAACAAAAGATAATATTCAGTTGCATAATAGTAGTCAATTCTCTTCTCTTGTAAATCTTCGATCACATTATCTCAATTCGGAGCAAAGATTATAACAATAAAAATTAGCCAAAAAAAGTACTGCCAAAACACAAAAATTATTTCAAACACAAAACTACTACTAATTAACTAAATGAGTATTTTTACAATTAATATCGCACTTAATTTACTTTAAAGGACCGGGGCACGGTGGCGCGGTGACGGTGCTGCACAAGGTGGCCGGGTATGGCCGTGGACAATGGTGGCTAGGGTTTTAACTCCAGGGTCTAAAATCTGGAATGCATTTCTTTTCCCTTCTATTTTTATTATTTTAATAACACGTGGAGTATTTTTTATATTTATCAATTTTGTTTTAGTAATAACTAATAATTATCTTATTATTTTTTTATTAAATCTTGACCTTCTAGATTAACAATGTTTATTTTAAAATTACTAAAAACTTCTTAAAATATATTTTATATCAAGACGATTCAAATTTGTATTTTTCATTTGAAAAAAACACAGTCAAGATCAACAAGTTGTGAATTGAACTATTCATACAACTTAAGTAAAAAATTGATTAATTGATTTTTAATTGTCAAAATCTTTTTGTTTTGGACTTTTCAGATTAATAAAGTCTACAATTTGTATTTTAGTTTTTAGTATTTGTATACAGTTTATTTTTTATTTAACATAATAATTATCTAAAGAAAATCCTTTTTCAATGTCTAAAAAAGTTTGAAAATTAAAAAGTCAAAAACTAAGTCAGAATTGATATCAATAATTAATATGAGATAAATAAATAAATTTATATGCAAAAGTACAAACTGATTTATTCTTATACTAAAAATGTTGGCAATTCAGTTCTTCAATTTATTAACCATTTTTATGAGTGAAAAGTTGGTGAAATAATATTTTTGGATTGAAAAAAATACTATTATGGACATTTTAAGTATAAAAATTAATTTCAAAAAATTTATATATATTTTTTCTTTACTAGGTTTTATTATATATTTAAAACAAAATAAACACTTGGGACGTGATTGGTATGAATAAATGGAATTGAGTGGGAATAAATGGAATTGAGTGGGAATGGAATGATGTAAGGAATGGAATGAAGATGAGAAATGAATGATAATAATTTCATAAATCCTATGATTAGTACACTCAAGCAATGTTTTAAAACCCAGCCCGGCCCGCCCAGTTCAACCGGTTTGACCCGGAACCGGCCCTTAAAACGAACCGGTCAGACCCACAAAACCGTTTTTAGCTCAAAACCGGTCAATTTGGTCAAGAACCGTTCGACCCACCGGTCGAACCGGTGACCCGGTAAAACTGGTCCCGGGTCAATCGAACCGTTCGGTTTTTATAAATACCAAAATTCAAGCTTAAAACTTAATTTTTTCGCAAAAAATCACCAACCTTCTATTATTTTGCTCATCCAACATGATTCAAAGAAAATTTCTCAAGAAAATCTTTCATTCGAACAAATCAAATCAAAATATATTATTTGTAAAACTCTAGTCTTTTTCGTTTTAGTTTTTGTTGGTTTGTAAATTATTAAAGCTTTTAAGTTTTTTTCTTTAAAATTGTTGGTTTATTACAATGATGTAGCAATTATGTCATTTGTGATGTATTCCATGAATTCGAAAATTATATCACTTAAACATAATTTTGCTTATTTATTTAAAAAACTCTCAACTTTTTTCATGATTTTGATATAAATATATGAACTACAAATGATTTTGAAAATAGGAAATATCAAATTTTTATATTTTAAAATTTTATAATAAATATTAGTATTTTATTTAATATTTATTGTGTAATTATGACATCACTGGTTCGACCGGTATTGACCCAACGGTTGAACCAGTGACCCGTAACCCGGTCAATTTTCCGGTTCGATGGCCGGGTTGGGTTTCAAAACATTGCACTCAAGGAATGAGAAAAGAATGGAATTACTATTTATTTATTTATTTGTTCCCGTCAAGCAACTAGTGATCCAAAATGAATTTGAGAAATGTGATTTTTTATTTTTGTCTTATGTATATTCGTATATTTGTGTTATTTATTAAAATTGAATACAAATTTGTATCCAATCTAGTTCTTCAAATTTAAATAATGTGAGATTTTAAACCTTTCATTTAAAGCAAAATAACAAGTGACACGACGAAAAAAGTGGAGAAAGAAATGAAAGACGAAAAAAATATAGTTCATACATGATAATAGAAAAAGTTATATATGTATTGCTGTCTATACAATAATCCACGTTTTCTATTACTTTTTTATTGATGAACTAGTTTAAGGATGAATATTATTTGTTAAAAAGCAATATTATTCCATTCCCGACATTAAAAACATATCAATCATAGGAATGTTATTGAACTCAGGAATGTTCATTCCATTCTCACTTCATTCCGGTATACCAGTCACGTTCTTGAGCTTTTGGAAGCATACAAATGAATTTTGAGCTTGTGAAACACAATTCAAGTTATTATCGAGCTAGCTCAGGATTACGAGCAAAATCGACCCGTCACTCTTCCTAGTTTTTAGTATGCATTCCTTTTTTTTTCACAGTTACATCATTTATTAAATCAACAATAAATTAACAGGACTAGAATCAACAATTATTATTAGCAATTCCATTTCACAAATTAAAACTATAAATTTAGAAGGCTAATCATAGAATATTTAATTCTATATTTTTATCATTCTATGGTGTTTTCTCTTCTCTTTTGTATAAAATTGAATGTCTTTAGCATTTGGCACAATTAATTCATAATTTGATATACTAGTCAGTTATTTAACTCTTGAAAATTAAAAAAAAATTCTATAACACTTGTCAAACATCTAATACATGAAATAGAAGATATAATACGGTTTTTGAATAGAAAATCTGATTCCCATTTAGATATAGGACCGCCCCTATTGTATTTTATATATATTGACAATATATGTTGTGAAAGATAAATTTAGTTGAAAAGATTACGTAACTTTCTTGTTTGAATATAGAATATGCTAATTTTTATTGTTTAATGTCGACTTTTTATTTTCATTGTCTAATAGATATTTACGAAATATACCATAATTTATTTTCATAGTCTAAAAGACACAAATACAATCCAAATTCACGAACAAAATTTGGTCAAATTTCTCTAACAATGTGTGTTTAATTACACAAAGAATCATGACAAGAAAACCTATACATTGCTACAAAAGTATTTGTATAAAAGAAGAAACTCTTGACAAAATAATCACACACTATTGAGAAACCTTGAATAACATAGCTAAAACCTCCTTCATATTAGGCCTAAAATGGGGTTTCTCTGCTGTGCACCATATCCCTATCCTAAGCAGTTCACTCATTTTCTCGGCTCCATCGACTAAACCCGATACCATTAGAGCCACGGGTATGGTTCCTCCGTTATACCCGACCCGCCCGTCTCCCATAACCCGTTTCGCCCACTCCACCAAGCACTCTTCCCCACCGTCCACGGCCCGTCTACCCGTTGCTAACTCCATTGCTAACACCCCATAGCTATACACGTCCCCTTTCGTAGTGGCTTGCCACGTCTGCCCATATTCTGGCGCCACGTACCCAACCGTCCCCGCCACCATGGTGCTGACGTGGCTATCCCCCGCATCCACCACCCGGGCTAGCCCAAAATCCGTCACACGAGCCTTACCGTTCTTGTCGAGAAGCACGTTACTAGCCTTCACGTCTCTATGCACTATACTCGGGTAACACTCGTGGTGAAGATAGACTAGCGCACGTGCAACATCGACCGCCACCTCGATACGTCTCCGCCAGTTCAGACTTATACGGTCCGTTATAAGATCCTCGAGGGTCCCGCCTTCCATATACTCGTAGACGAGAAGCTTCTCGGATCCGTTAAGGCACCACCCGTAGAGTCTAACGAGGTTTGGGTGGGGCCAACCGAACCCGTTCCCACTTAGTACTTCCATTTCCGCTCGAAATTCTCGTTCGCCCTCTATACCTTCGGTTTGAAGTTTTTTTACCGCTACTTTCCTCCCGTCGGGTAAAACTCCTCGGTAAACCGTTCCCGACCCGCCCCGACCGATGATTCTATCGTCCGAGAAGCTTCTTGTGGCCTTCAATATGTCGGAATGTGTGAAGGCCGTTTTGTCTAGACGTATAACCTTTATCGTGTTCGATAGCCACGGTGAAGACCCACCCGAGCTTGACCCGAGTTCGAGAGTGCGATCCTTCGAGTCCTCCAAAAGGAGCCGTGGACCATTGACCGGACTTTTCACGAGGATGCATACTATGATTACCATGAGCCCACAAACTAGAAAAGCTAGTACTAAAGCCAAAATCATTAGAAATACACCTATGCCTCTAGCCCTCTTACCCGTCGAGTTATTGTTGGTTCGCGGTGTATCATTCGTTGCATTATTGATGAAAGAGGGTACTCGTAAAAGTGGGTTCCCAATGAACGACCATTTGTCGAACGTCGCCAATTGACCGGTCGTTGGTACATCTCCAGTTATGTACCGATTGTATGATATGTTGAACTTGCTCAAATCACTCAAGTTGTTCAAGCTATTGGGAAACTCGCCCGAGAAGTTATTATACGACAAATCGAGATTCTGCAAGCACTTGAGGTCGCTAATCCGGGTCGGGATTCGACCCGAAAACCCGTTTTGCGTAACGTTGAGAACCACCAAAGGCATACTTCCAATCTCTGAAGGAAGCCTACCACTAAACTGATTGAAGCCCAAATGCAACAAACTGAAATTCAACATCGTGCCAATTTCGATAGGCACATCACCCGATAATCGATTGCCACTGAGTTGCATATAGCCCGATATAGTCATAGTTCTAATATTAGAACCCGGTAAACAAACCGAAAATATGCCATAACCTTTCAAAATCCTATCCCAAAGGCTTCTACACTTCTTCCTTGTTAAGAGTTTATACACAAAGCTAAAGGGAGGATAATCTGCTGGTATCCACCTCTTCATAGCCAAACACTCCCCCGAGCCAGCTGGCATCCTATCGTTTTGCCTATTCAGCATAAAAGTAGGCGTCACATTCGTTCCAATATTCGTCAGATGTGACGGTATTGCCCCTGAAAGCTGATTATTCGCGAGATTAAGCCATAACAAGCTGCTACAGTTTCCTAATTCTCGCGGGATTTCGCCCGAGAGTGAATTGTTAGCAAGCATTAACCATAAAAGGGATCTCAAATTTCCGAAGCTTGACGGGATCGAGCCCGTTAAGCTATTGAACGAAAGATCGAGCGCTTGAAGCCCCGTGAGATTACCATACTCCGGCGGTATACTGCCGGAGAAACGGTTATAAGCGAGAACTAAAAACTTTAAGCTTGCCATTTGAGAAACTTTGACCGGCAATGGACCCGAGAAATTGTTGTAACTTAAATCCAAACGAATAATATTTGGAAGCTCGAGAACTCTCGATGAATAAATCCCTCCAGTGTATGAGTTATTATGCAACAAAAGAAATCTCACTTGTGTGAAATTTCCAAAAATCTCTTGTATATCTCCTCCAAAGTTGTTCCTACTTAGATCAAGAAACATCAAGTTTTGTAGGTTTAGTAAAGTTTGTGGAATATCTCTTGAAAAGTTATTGCTCCCCAAATAAAGGGCTTCAAGATTAGATAGTGATCCTATCTCTTTAGGAATTGGCCCTGTAAACTTATTCCCCCATAATGTTAACACCTCCAAATTTCTGCAAAACGAAATTTCTGTTGGAAATTCGCCGGAAAATTGATTGTCGGATAAATCCAACACCCTTAAGCTGCAATTTTGAGTGAAAATTGATGTGGGCACTATGCCGGAAAAGTTGTTTTCAGACAGTGAAAACTCTACTATTCTATCAAATCCAGGCCATATATCTCCGTTCAACCTATTCGCGCTAAGATCAAGATACTTCAGATTATTACAGTTTTCAAAGATTCTCCCCACATCACCTGTTAGATTGTTGTTAGAAAAGTTGCCCACAATCAAATTGTTGCAATTTTCGGGCACAGCTAATTGGATATCGACTTCGATTCTGTTAAGGGACAGATCAAGAACCTCCAAATTGCTAAGTCCAGTCAAGTTGAGCTCACCGTATATGATGTTATGTGATAAGTTCAAGAACTTGAGGTTCTGGCAATAGCCTAAATCGTCTGGCACGAACTCTCCGATTGTGTTTGCGGATAGATCGAGATGAGATAGCTCTGTTAGAGCTGAGAAATTTTCGAAGATATTTCCAGCTATGTTGCAGTTAGAAAGATCGATTTTTGTAACACGATTTGTTATGTTGTTGCAAGAAATTCCAGGCCAATTGCAGGGTGATAAGTCATTTGAGTTCCATTGTGTGTATCTTCTTTGATTAACTATAACTGGATTTTGACTCTCAAGAAATGATCTTAAATCAAGTAATACTTGTTTGTCTGTATCTAATGACTGTCCAAACACAAGCTTTCCTGTGAAAAATATACATGAATGAATATCAGTAAATGCAACTCAAATTAATATGATCATTTTCAAAAATCCCACATCAAATAAACAATCAAATATGCAGAATTTTGCACAAAAACACATTATAAGAATATGGGAATTAAAAATTGAAGGGAAAAAAGCTTCTGAATATAGTAAGACATTTTCAGACAAGACAACATGAATTTCAGTAAATTCAATTCAACTTCAAACGAATCATCCTCTGAAAATCCCACATCAAATAAACAATCACATATGCAGAATCTTGCACAAAAACACATTATATAAAAAAAAATTGATGGTAACAAAAAGATGAAGAAAAAATAGCTTCTGATTATAGTAAGACATTTTCAGACAAGACAACATGAATTTCAGTAAATTCAGTTGAACTTCAAAAGAACCATCCTCTGAAAATCCCAACTCATATAAACAATCAAATATGCAAAATATTGCACTGAAACACATTGGAAACTCAAAATAAACACAAAGGAGCTTCTAATTACAGCTTAATTACCTGTAATAAGTATCAAGAAGGTGATTAATGATACACGAAGCATAAAATGATCGGCTTCGTCTTCGGACATGATTGGATATTCTTGTACCTTTGTTGTCTTTCTTCGATTTTCGGGTTTTTGTCAGAATGGTTGTTGGGATTTCATGTTTTTCGTGAAAATTAAATGCCAAAAGAAAATGTGAAGTTTCAAAGGGAAGAATGGATTTTTTTTAAGGGTAGTCAAAGGTATGAAAAGTTTAATGAGTTGAATATTACAAGGCCTGCAGGTGTAGAACACCTAACTTGGAACATATGCACATATAATATAATAAATATTATATAGTGTTTTAAATGAATTATGTGGAAAATGTGATTAAATTTAAGCTGGTCATTAGAATAAGATGAAAATTCGTAGTTTAAGACTTTTTAGTGATTGTTTTTTTTCGAATACTAAATGTTGATTTGATTGGATGGGATTTTAACCGAGTGAATTTTGTATTTTCACTTGTCACGTAATTATGAAATTGACAAGTATGTATTTTAAAAGTAAATTGCAAATAATAATATTATATTATCGTAATACTTTATTATGAGATAGAAATCGTTCTGAGATTTTATTTGTTTAAATAATAAGTTTTGGATTTGAATTTTTGTGTATAAGAAGTATATTTTTTAGAGCAAACTAAAAATATAAATCCTGAGCTTTTAAAATTGGGATATTTTAAAATAAAATGAGAAGAAAAAATGATTTATTTTCATGAATTAGAAATTGGTGTGTGTGTGGTGAAAATGAAAGAGGAATAAGAGGGTTTTATTATAGCTTGAGACTTTGAAGTTTGAACAAAAGGGCACAAAACGAAAGCCGCCATAGTTGACCATCTATTTTCCCATGTTCTTACCGGCTAAATTTGAATCAAACTTAAATAAGTCTTTGAGATGTTTCCATTCTTTCCTTTATTTTTTTTAATATTATATATATATATATATCTTCTTTTGAGTTATAAGGTTATCATTTTTGGATGGATGTGTTTTTACATTAAATGATAAATGTTATAATATTATGTACCTATCTCATATAATATGATGTATCATGTACAGTTCAATATATTTTATAAAAAAATAAATATAAAATTTACACTTAAACTATTGAATTCAGTTGGACATAAAATCTTTCTTATTGAATTCAATCTAACATAAAATCAAGAGAAAGTATTAATTGCGCTTTAGTTCAATATATTCTGTAAAAGAGATGGACATAAATTTTATACTAAAGGTAAAATTCTAATATTGTTCTAATTTATATAATTGTTAGAACTTTTTAAGTTGTCTTTTTCAAAATTGTTGGTTTTATTGTATTATATTGTAGCAACTATGTTATTCGAAATGTAAATTTTTAATTTTTTTTCATGAATTTGAAAACTATACACTATTATGCCTAGTGTGTCCAAATTTTTTCTCCATTTAAACTTTTTCCATCATTTTGCATAAATTATATAGTAGAAGTAATTTTAAAATATAAAAAAAATACTTACTTCTGTAGTTTTATACTTTATAACATTTTATTACGTAATTATGATGCCACTAGTTCGATGGGACACGATAATTGAATTGATAACATGTAACTTGGTGAATTTTTCGATTTGATAACCGAGTAAAGTTTCAAAACATTGCTACAAAGTAAACATAAGGTCAAATTTCATTGATAGTCCCTCAATTCTATTGTTTATCTCAATTTAGTCCCTTTTTTTTACAATTTCACTCAATTAATCCATCAACTTCCATTTTCATCCCAACAAGTCCATTCACCAAAATTTTTACTCAAAAGTCAAAACTAACCTAAGAGCCTATAATTTTTTAGCTAGGAAAGAACTAACGTTAAAATTGTAAAGCTAAGACAAAACACAAACATACAAACAAATTCCTCCATGGACCACAGTAGAGTAGATGCATGAGAAATATAAACTATATAATAATAAATATATAATAAATATATAATATATATTATATATAAGCTCTTTAATGATAGAAAAAACAAAATTAATTTCAATCACATCATTATCACAAGACGTTCCTCTAAAACGGTTTGCGGGAAATATCCAAGAAAAATATGTAGAAAAATGCAATAATATTATAATATACTCAGCTGACTAAGAAATAAAAGAATATTATTAGAAAGTAAAAAAGGCCAATGACGTGTAAATTGTAAGATCCACGAAAAGTAGCCTAAATAAATAGTAATTTTCTGCCCATAAGATTTGAAACTTGTAAAAAATAAAACTTTTTTTTTATTTTTTTATTTTTGATGTTTTAATTTTACAAGAAAAAGCAAGTATGTATAAATATTTACTTGTGTTTGACCTCACTAAAATTTGCAAGTACTCAATTTTAATAAAAAAATAAAATTCAAATATAATTTTTCAAGTTCAATAAATAATTATAATGTGCTTACAAGGTTTAAAAACAATTTGTTTGGCTTCAATTCATTCATTTACAACGATAACAATAATAAAATAAAATAGAAGATGTTGGGTGGAATATTATTGTCTAATTATCTAGATTTTGTTTACTTAAATTGAATTTACTAATAAAAAAAATCATCAATAATTCTTAAATATATGTTAGTGGTAAAACAATTCCTCTGATATTCTTTGAAAATATAATAAATGATGATTCGCAAGATCTTGTATTTATTGTTATATTTCTTCCAAAATTAATTGTAATCAGAATATGTTTGTGAGACCATTTAATGCAGCAATTAGAAATCAACCTTCTTCCAAACAATGCATTTAATTGTCTATTGACTTAATCCTTGAATTGAATATACATACACAAATTTATTGGAAAATTTTAGCAAACACGTAATAAAATTGTTGTGATTGTCTACCAAAATCTCTGCGTCAATTTGCAAGCTTAATTATAAGGCTTGATTTGAGGATTTATATATTTTATAAAATTTCAAAAAATTTATCCGAGTATTAACATGCTGTTTTTAGGCATTTTGGACCTTTTTTTTTTGTATTTTTTCGACATCCCCAATAATTTATAAAGATGAATTAATAAAGGTTGCACATATATATATGTATTAGGATAGACTTTATAGTTTTTGACTTGTAAGCACAAAATTTTAGTTTGTTAAAATATTCCTCTAATTAAACATATATATTTCTACAATTTACTGACTTTAATCATAGTTTAAATTTTTTTAGTTTAATTTATAAATAATGTGGAAGTATTGTTACTTTATACTTTATAGAATTCTTATTGCTATGTAGTTCGATTAGGAAGTAGAAACATCGATAGTTTGTAAATTCTATTAGAATCAAAACGAATACATGATCCATGTTATCTTGACAGATAGCACACAAGACTTCCCGGCAATTTAATTATTTGATCATCATACTGAAAATCATAATTTTGAAATGAGTAATGTTATATACCACCGTTTTCATACCACCGATTTTTCACCTTCCCTTGATTTAGAAAGTGTGAATATATTAAATTCAATTGAATTAATTAAATCTAAATGAGTATTTACTAATAATAGAAGGAGTGAAAAATCGGTGGTATGAAAACGGTGGTATATATCATTACTCTTTTGAAATCATGATTGTTATCTCGAATCTTAAATACTCTCACAACTTTCATTTCTGAATGTTATTTCAACTTTTATTTATGAACATTATTTTGACAAAAACAAATTCAGTTACATTTTTATGACTGTCTTTAATCTTTTATGTTAAGTTCGAGTATTTAAATATTTTTTCGTAAATCAATTTTTGATTAAGTTCACCATTTAAAAAAAAAAATTATATGTATATTTTTAACACATCACACACATTCTCTATGTCTTACTCATTCATTTGAATAGTAAATGATTTTAAACAATATTCGAGACTCGTCACGTATATCTCTTGAGTCGTTTCAAATAATAATTATGTATATTGATTTGAATAATATTATTTGTTAACGACCCTGATTTGAATAGTTTTGTCAAACTAAGAAAAGTTTGATAATATTGCAAGATATGTAGTAACTTGCATTATGCATAAAGAAATTACTAAGAAAATGTGTTCAAACTTCCTTCTTTGAAATTATCTAGAAATTCTATCATCTATAGCCCCACTACATTCAATCTCCTTTTTAAAACATAATTATTTAGGAGGTTATACTAATTAAGAGAAAGTCAAAAAAGGGAAAAACAAAACAATTACTTATGATGATTAATTTAATATTCATTTATAAGTATCATATGAAATATTGTATGATTTGTCGAGCATTTTTTGTTGAAGTAACTTAATATACTTAATTGCAATATTTAATTTATTATTTATTGTTAATCGTATTTCGTTTTACATGACTGCAATTTCATATAAAAGCGTTATTTGTACAAATAAAATAAAAGATTTTCAATATAATTTCAATTATCTGAAAGTGTTATAACTTTGTTTTCAATATATACGATGAAAGATTACTTGCATGTTTTTTCATCGATCTAATGCATACTTTGTAAAAACTGGGAAAAAACACCTCAAGTAGTGCTAAACAAAAAAATTAGTGGGTAGAGTCTAGGTATTTTTTATGTAAATTATGGAATAGGTAATACAAATATGATTTTGCATTGAATTTGACATTTTAGTAATTTGTAAGAGTTTGAGAATCTCTTCTCCCTAATTAGTAATTCAAGAGATATAGTTCAATGACTATATTACGATGCCAAAGTCGATGTAACTGTTAAATAATAGTTTCGACTTTTTGCAAAATTACAAAATCATTATTTATATGAAAAAAAGACTTATAAAATATTATTTTTTAAATCATCATAATTTGTAAAGCGTTGTAAAATTATTCCTAACTAACACTGGGTTTCTTATTTAATGTGATGAGTTGATTTGCTAAACAAAAAGTGTTAAAAGAAATCATTAAATTGATAACATATTATTCAAATAGAAAAGAAAAGAATAAGAAACGTAACATGGATTGATTTTACATAACGATCAACCTTTTAATAATTTATAAAATATATTTGCCCGCATGGGCAGCTTAGTTGGTCACTGAGGTGAAGTTTGGAACAAGTGACCAATGATCGAGTCCCGTCAGCGGCAGTGTGGGAGCAGCCTCTCAAAGTGTTAGTTGAGTTACATGATTTACATCCTCAGATATGCTCTGTCGGGCCGGAGCATGGGGACCCTTTAGAGTTGAGATTCAAACTTTTAGAATAAATTTATAAAATATATTTTCTTAATTATTGAAAACTTATTACATCATGATTATTTTGAAAACTCCGTGTACCAAAATAGAAAAAAAGAAGAGAACGTGTTATTACTATTACCCCTTTTTGTTTGATGTGAAAAAGTTGGCATTTGCTTATGCGTGAGGAAAGGATAATCAATCACTTTCTAGAAGGCAACTGGAGAATGTCAGTCTTTATAAAATTGTCTTGTATGAGAATTGCTTTGAAGTTTAAAGTTTGAAAATATTAGGATTGAAATTCAATTTTTTTTAGAGAAATTTCAACTAAAGCAATTCTCGTGTGTAATTTTGGACTATTAAGACATCAAAATAATAATTATTTATTTATTAATGTATGAAACTCAGATAGTAGACTAGTATGTATACACGAGTTACATATTTGTATTGGACTTATTTGGAACATGTAAAGGATTTTCCGTAAGGGGAACAAATTGTCAGTCTAGTGTTGGCTCAATAGGGTATATCTCAATTCATAATGAATGTTTGTTCGAATGATATGAACAAACCTAGTGTTGTTTGAAAGGAACATGACTGAGACTATTCGAATTAACTTTCATTTTCTCTTGAGTTTTTTCATCAACCAATTTGATGGTTTCTTTTAGGGCTCCTCAAAAGGAGCTAGAGCTAGGAGTGTCTATGGGCGGGAATGACTCATATCCAAACTAAACCCATAAAATACCCACACAAGAAATATTTTATTCAGACCCCATCGCATACCCATTGAGTCCAAAAAAGTTAGACCTGACGGGCCGGGTACATTACAGGTCGGGTCCGCGTCGGGTAAATGTCGGTGGGTAAACTTCGGGTATTGTTTGGGTATAGATCTGAGGGTATTTTCAACTGGTGAATTTCGGGTATTTTTTGGGTAAAATAGCCGCGGATAAAAGTTTTACCCGAACCCAATCCAGACCTGAACTACCTAGTTTCATCGGGTCCGAATCTCAAACCCTATGGATCAAGTCGAGTCGGGGACGTTTTCTATTGAACTGGTTCGAATTTGAACAAGCCCCGGTTATTGACGAGACCCTAGCCCTGTCCCCCACCCCAACCCTTTCTTTTTATATAGAATATATATAATTTCTTCATATGCCGTTGCCAAGCGACCTCTCTATTATTCTAATATTTATATATATATTAAATATTTAATTTGGTCGGTCCCATGACCTATGATGCACGGACACGACACGACACAGACATGAAATATAGTATTTTAAAAATATTAGGATACAACACAACCTCGATACTGCTAATAAAATACATATATATATATATATTCATTAATTTACGTTAAAATATATAAATTAGTCTTTTCATTGTAATTTAAATATGATTGGTTAGAGAAATAAACTATAAGAATGACTATTGTACATTATAAATTTGTATTTGATTTGTAAACTATATATGTTTGAAAGAAAAATAAATACTTCGATTCACAAAACATAAGTGAAATAAATCAAGTGTCACAAATAATGCATACATAGTAGACATACCCTCTAATTGCGTCTACTACGATGTTCATATTTTATTTTTTTTTATTTTTTTTAAGCATACAAATTTATTTTCATATTGGACACGGTGTGATCGAGTGTCGTGTCCGAGTAGGTGTTCAACACGACACATTGTGATTTTTTGAAGTGTCCGTACATCATATGTCCCATCACATTGCATATTTTCAAAAAATAAATGGACTAGGTTGACCTGTTTACTCATATGGGTTGGGCCGACCTGGACCAAGTTTAAGATCGACCTTTAAGGCCCAAGTGCCATGACAGCGTTAGGCCTGGTGTTGACAATGACACCTTTGCATTGATCTAATATGTCCACTCGTACTTTATCTTAAGGATTTGGGATACTCGTAATCATCAAATTTTCGATAATTCCATAGCTCATTTTGATTATTATTTTCTTAATTTAGTGTTTCATGGTGCTCTTATTTCAAAGTGTCATTTTATGTTTAGATTATCAAAATACATAAGTAAATTATAAATAATTTATAGAAAAATTACTAAAAACTCCATAAATAAACATTTATATCTATAAAAACTCATGATAATAATCTTCAGTCCAAAAGCATATTCAACCAAATCTTCATTAAAAAAATTCATCATATGGTATTTATATATCTGTTAGCTTCTAAACTAAATATTAGTAAATTATATTTTTGCATCAAAATATTAATCATTTGGAACTTATGTATTTTATTATTAATAATATTTTAATTTTATTTTTTAAATTTTTTTTACCTTCATAAAAATAAAAATACTAGTTGTTTCTAAATCATTACCAGCTTACAATTAAGAATGAATTATATTTATATTTTAGGAATATCTAATATTTAAAATTAAATATGCATTTTATACAATTTATTATTTAAAAAATATGAAACAAAAATATTTCGATAAACACGGAGCCTGTAGCTCATTTCTTAAATAAAGAAATGAAAGGTAATTTATAGAGAAAACCTCATAACCAATATTATTAATATTGATGATGAGATGTTTGTATAGAGTTATAAAATTTGGTTACGAAGTAAAACCTAATTAAATTAGAAAAATATAAATACAAAGAATCGTAAATATACTTAAACTTGGAAACATAGTGAAATCTAAACTTAAACAAGGTAAACAACCAAATATAATAAATACAAATATGGAATAATATCTTTCAGAGAATGAAAAGTTTTTAAATTGGGTCTTTGGGATTAAAAATTATATTAGTGGGTTTTTTGAATTTATGAACTTATTTTTATAAGGTTTTAACTATTTTTCCTAAATTATATAAAACATGTAATATGTAGCTTATCTCGGTATAACACATATTTAAAATCTTTTAAAGCCTGAAATATGTGACCTCTTTGTTGCTCAGACACAATCAATTGTCTTTTAATTAAAACGTAAGAAAGAAACATTAAATATTACAAAAGACAAATTTAGTAGAATAAAGTTATATATAATAGCTATATTAAAAGTATAAATATAGTACAAAAATAACAACTTTTATTTAATTAGATAAAAATAAAATAATAAGGGAAATAATTTATGGATAATCGAACGGCTAAGGGAATGTACCTTATAGTGAAGTCAAAGGATTGACCATAAAATCAAGTGTCTACGGGGTGATCCAACGGTCAGGAAATCGAAATGTGACAAACATAATTAGTGAAATACCTAATGAGATTTAAACAATCAATTAAAGCAAAATCAAGATTTCTACATAAAGCCAATATGACCAAAAATATAGTAGATAAATTGTTGCTAGAGAAGGTAATTAATTAACTTCCACCTTATTCATTAATCTTTTTACAAATATAATAATAACGGTAAGATTTCTCCTTAGACTGTATTTTATGGGTTTAATTCAACTATATAAATGGCGTCAGTTCTTGGTTTATTTTGTCCTACAAACATTTTTCAAGTACAAGATATATCATATATATTAATAATATATAGCACAAATTCAGTAAAAAAATAAGAATAATATTTAGATTAATATAGTTAGATATATATGGATTTAAGGTGGGTTACGTCTATTTGGGTTTTATTTTGGTGCATTAATGACGTTCATGGCAAGTACTCCAAAGTTTTCAAAGTGACAGATTATGGTGCCATTGCAAATGGAAAAACAGATAGCAGCAAGGTAATAATTACAAATGTATATATTAGTACTTAAGTACACAAGAAAGATCACGTGTTTTGCACGTGATTTTTTTGAAGTAAATAATTATGAAAATTATGTTGATTATCAAATATCATCATAATACATCCTTAATTTGATTTACACATGAGAACCTTCAATTGTTTTTGAAAGATATAAGTATATTTTCTAGCATTTTCATGCATAAAACCATAAATAGATACATATACATTTCATAGTGTGTAAAATACAATATTAACGTTTCATATGTACATTTGGAAGAAATCAAAATATATTTTTTATTATGAAAAGGCAACACATAAATATAATTAAATACATAGTATATCCTATTCTCATTCAATATACTTATTTAATTTAACGTGAAATAAATTTTTTATTTATTAATTATCCTAAAAATTTGGTATAAGCAAATCTTTTTCTTCATTAATTGTGGGGTTTGATGATGTAGGCTTTCTTGAATGCGTGGAGTAAAGCATGTAAAACTAATGGAGGGCTAATTGATGTCCCAAAGGGCACCTTCTTTGTGAAAGGTGTAAGCTTCAAAGGACCATGCAATGGGAAAACATATTTTAGAAACAAAGGAACCCTAAAAGCATCTTCTTATACTCCAATTCATGAAGATTTTTGGATCTCATTTTCTAATATAGATGGATTAACACTTTTCGGAAATGGTATTTTCGATGGAAATGGACAATCGGTTTGGTCTCACTATCAAAAATGTCGTCAATCTTCAAATTGCAACCCGCATCGCCCCATGGTAAATATTCTTAATTAAAATTTATTTTCTCAGTAAATAAATATGCGCAAATTCACTTTTGATCAATGGCGGAGATAGGAACCAAAAAGATTAATATCTATATTTTATTAAATTTTTATTCAATTATTATATAATTTTATATCTATCTCCCACTCACTTTCAATTTTTTTTCAGTTTCTGGTTCTGTCACTGCTTTTGATATGTCGAGATTGAGTAATAATTTCAACATTATTTTTGTGAAACAGTCGATAAAATTCAGTAATATGAGAGATTCAATAATCAGAGGCATACGTTCGATTAAAAGCAAAATGTTCCATCTCCATATTTACGGGTGCAACAAAATGGTCGTGAAGAACGTGCATATATGGGCTCCGGAGAATAGCCCTAACACCGATGGCATCCACATTAGTAACTCCGACAACATCAAAATCGTCAATTCACATATAGCCACCGGAGATGACTGCATATCTATTGGCGATGGAACCACAAATATCGATATCTCCAGAATTAGTTGTGGGCCCGGCCACGGGATTAGCATCGGGAGTTTAGGGAAATACTATGGAGAAAAGGATGTTAGAGGAATCAATGTAAGAAATTGCACTTTTACCAACACAAGTAATGGTTTAAGGATCAAAACATGGGCAAGTCCCTTAGTAACAACAACAGTGTCTAATGTTACGTTTGCGAATATTCGTGTTAAAAACGTCGAAAATCCAATCATCATTGATCAATTCTATTGCCCCAACTCTTATTGCAGCCAAAAGGTACGTACATTAATTCTTTGTCAAGTTTACAATAATCAAACTATATATTGTAATGATATAACTTTGTCGATGTGATCAATGTGTACAGGGTCAATCGACGGTTCAGATTAAAGGTGTGAAGTTCATAAACATAAACGGTAGCTCAGCATCAAAAGTTGGTGTGCATGTCCAATGCAGTAAAACTAGGCCATGCCAAAATATACAATTTTCGGGGCTCGATTTGACTCTCGAGGGAACAACACGACCTACTGTTGCGTCTTGCGCTAATGCTAACCATAAATTTCTTGGAGGTCATCAAGTTCCTTCAAGGTGTTCTAAAAATATACCAGCTAATTGATTTTGGAATCTGGTGATTTTGTTGAAATTGATAAGTTGAATGTAGTAGATATATAGGTACTTTTGTTTAGTTTATGTTGCCTAGTTATTGATCAGTTGATGGAAATAGAAATGAGTACACATCTGTAACTAGCAACACATTGGTTCCTCATAAGAGATGATGGAAATTGTTTTTGGTTATTGCAAGTATTTTTATTTTTTGCCCTAATTTTTTTCTAGAGACTATTAGATTTACGATTCAACAATAAACAGATTTACCCAATACTCAGACATGAGATTTATGCCTTTAAAATTTTGTTTGAGCTCGATTCATTGAACATGTTAAATAAGTCAAAACATAATTTGTTCGGCAAGCTTTGGAATCAGACTCGAAATTAACTTTAATTAGTAAAAATTTAGGTACTGACAAATGTATATTTTGGTCGATTCTCTATCATTTAAATGTGATTAAAACTTAATTTTCTTGTCTAGAAAATTTATACACTACAGTAGAAACTCGATAAATTAATACTCGATTATTTAATAAGTTCTCTAAGATAATATTGTTGGCCTGTCCCGACTCGGGGATAGGGGACTAAATTAATAATTCGCTAAAATTATAAAATATAAATTAATAATTTATTATATACTACATATGACACGAATGATTTGTAATTCATTATATACTACATATGACACGAATGATTTATGAAGATTTCTTGAAAAATGACTCAATTGTTTTTTGTTTTTCATTTAAATCAACTTCATCTTGAATCTCGTCTCTAATTTTCCTTATTATTGTAAGAACTTTTGGTGTTGTTTTCTCATAGCTCAACAAAAAAATATTCTATGTGTTAGCATATATCTTGATGTTGTATTTATATAGAAAATATTTTTTAATGTTCATAAAGTGATACATATTGAACAAAAGAAGCATAATAAGGTAATAAGTTGGGAGATTGAAAGGTTCTTTCAAATTGGGCCCTTATTCATTTGATATGCGTACATGCATTGTACAATAATTAACTGGAAGTTTGAAAGGTGTTTGTAAATTGTGTATTTCATTATAAATTAATCAAATATTAATTAATATATAAATTGATAAAATATTAATTAATATATAAATTAATAATTAATAATTTATCGATTAATTAATAACTCTTTTAATTAATAAATCTTGGTAGTCCCATAGAGTATTAATTTATAGAGTTTCTACTGTACTATAAAAGTATGAATTTTGAAAGTGTTTCTTTCAATTGTGTTAAGACCATAATACCCTCAACACAATATATATCATACTAAATCATCATATCTTACTAATTAAGATAATTATTACTCCATACTCAAGAGCCACCAACTTCTAATCAATGTGTCTATATCTAATTTTTCATTAATTTTTTAATAATATTTTAATTTTGTTTTTAAATTTTTTTTAACCTTCATATAAATAAAAAAATAGTTGTTTCTAAATCATTACCAGCTTACAATTAAAAATGAATAAAAAAATTAATGTTTTAAGAATCTAATATTTAAAATTAAATATGCATTTTATACAATTTATTAATTTAAAAAGTATGAAACAAAAATATTTCGAACTATTTTATGATATGATTTTCTCTCTTGAAAATCGTATTCAATCTCCGTTCATCCGAAGTTGGAGAATGAAATAAAAAAACACTTTCTCAAGAGGAATGCATCAAGAAAACTGCGGACCAAGGCGATTTCCGACAAGTCTTTCCTTCCCTCTTCACGAGGATATTTTATGCGCTTTCTCTTTCTACCCCTCTTATCTCATAGTGGTGAAATGTTCCTCTTCCAACTCGTCCCAGAATGGCAAAAAATAAAAAAGAAAAGAAAAGGAGAAATTTGTAAACATGGAGCCGGTAGGCTGTAGCTCATTTCTTAAATAAAGAAATGAAAGGTAATTTATACAGAAATCTCATAACTAATATTATTAATATTGATGAGGAGATCAGGAGATGTTTATATAGAGTTACAAAATTTGGTTATCAAACCAAACTTAATTAAATTAGAAAAATATAAATATACCTAAACTTGGAAACATAATGAAATCTAAACTTAAACAAGGTAAACAACCAAATATAGATAAATACAAATATGGAATAATATCTTTCAGAGAATGAAAAGTTTTTAAATTGAGTCTTTGGGATTTAAAAATGTATTCGTGCGTTTTTTGAATTTATGAACTTATTTTATAAGATTTTAACTATTTTTTGTCTAAATTATATAAAACATGTAATATGTAGTTCATCTCGGTAGAACACATATTTAGAATCTTTTAAAACCCGACATATGTGACCACTTTGCTGCTCAGACACAATCAATTGTCTTTTAATTAAAACGTAAGAAAGAAACATTAAATATTACAAAAGACAAATTTAGTAGAATAAAGTTATATATAAAAGCTATAGTAAATATATAATATAGTATAAAAATAACAACATTTATTTAGATATAAACAACCTTATTCCTATATATATCTTATGAAGATAATTTCGAACTTAATTAGATAAAAATAAAATAATAAGGAAATTAATTTATGGATAATCGACGGCCAAGGGAATGTACCTTATAGTGAGGTCAAAGGATTGACCATAAAATCAAGTGTATACGAGGTGATCCAACGGTCAGGAAATCGAAATATGACAAAAATAATTACTGAAATACCAAATGAGATTTAAATAACCAATTGAAGCTAAAAATGAAGATTTCTACATAAAGCCAATAGGACCAAAAATATAGTAAAAAATTGTAGCTAGAGAAGGTAATTAATTAACTTCCACCTTATTCATTAATCTTTTTACAAATATAATAATAACGGTAAGATTCTCCTTAGACTGTATTTTATGGGTTTAAATCAACTATATAAATGGGGTCACTTCTTGGTTTATTTCGTCCTACAAACATTTTTCAAGTGCAATATATATATCTACATTATATATAGCACAAATTCAGTAAAAAATAAGAATAATATTTAGATTTATATAGTTATATATATATATATATATATATATATATATATATGGATTTAAGGTGGGTTATGTCTATTTGGGTTTTATTTTGGTGCATTAATGACGTTCATGGCAAGTACTCCAAGATTTTCAAAGTGACAGATTATGGTGCCATTGCAAATGGAAAAACAGATAGCAGACAGGTAATTAAAATTTTGTAAATTATACAAGAAAAAATCACGTATTTGCACATGATTTTTTTAATGAAGAGTTAATATAATTGAAGTAATAATCATGAAAATTATGTTGATTATCAAATATCATCATAATGCATCCTTAATTTGATTTACTTATGTGTACGATCAATTTTTCTAGAAAGATATAAGTATATTTTCTTGCATATTCATGCATAAAATCCTCAATAGTTATAGCTTTTCTAATTTTACACTAACATCATCTCTTTTTTTATATCTGTATTAATATATATGTACACTTAATAGTGTATAAAATATAATATCAAGTATAAACATTTCATATGTAAATTTGGAATAAATCAAAATATATTTTTTATTATGAAAAGACGACACATATCAAACATCATAATCACATAGAAAACACTTGTTTATGAGGTTGTTCAAATTAAATTCATACTATATCCTATTCTCATTCAATTTACCTTTTCAATTTAACGTGAAGAAAATATTTATATTTATTAATTATCCTAAGAATTTGGTATAAGTAATTCTTTTTCTTCATTAATTGTGTGGTTTGATGATGTAGGCTTTCTTAAAAGCATGGAGTAAAGCATGTAAAACTAATGGAGGGCTGATTGCAGTCCCAAAGGGAACTTTCTTTGTGAAAGGTGTAAGCTTCAAAGGGCCATGCAATGGGAAAACATATTTTAGAAACAAAGGAACCCTAAGAGCATCTTCTTATACTCCATTTCATCAAGATTTTTGGATCTCATTTTCTAATATAGATGGATTAACACTTTTTGGAAATGGTATTTTCGATGGAAATGGACGATCGGTTTGGTCTCACTATCAAAAATGTCGTCAATCTTCAAATTGCAACCCTCCTCGCCCCATGGTAAATACTCTTAAATTTTATTATATTCGCCATGCCTTAATATAAATATGCGCGAATTCACTTTTTGATCAGTGGCGAAGACATGGTGGTGCCCATCCAAAAAAAATTTATTAAATTTTTATTCAACCATTATATAATTTTATAACTGTCGCCCACCCATTTTTAATTTTCTTTCAGTTTCTGGTTCCATCACTGCTTTTGATATGTCGAGATTGAGCAATAATTTTAACATTATTTTTGTGAAACAGTCGATAAAGTTCAGTAACATGAGAGATTCAATAGTCAGAGGCATTCGTTCAGTGAATAGCAAAATGTTCCATCTCCATATTTACGGGTGCAACAAAATGGTCGTAAAAGACGTGCATATATGGGCTCCCGAGAATAGCCCTAACACCGATGGGATCCACATTAGTAACTCCGACAACATCAAAATCGTCAATTCACATATAGCCACCGGAGATGACTGCATATCTATTGGTGATGGAACTACAAATATCGATATCTCGAGAATTCGTTGTGGGCCCGGCCACGGGATTAGCATCGGGAGTTTAGGGAAATACTATGGAGAAAAGGATGTTAGAGGAATCATTGTAAGAAATTGCACTTTTACCAACACAAGTAATGGTTTAAGGATCAAAACATGGGCAAGTCCCTTAGTAAAAACAACAGTGTCTAATATTACATTTGCAAATATTCGTGTTAAAAACGTCGAAAATCCAATCATCATCGATCAGTTCTATTGCCCCAACTCTTATTGCAGCCAAAAGGTACGTACATTAATTCTTTGTCAAGTTTCCATATAATCAAACTATATTGTAATGATATAACTTTGTCGATGTGATCAATGTGTATAGGGTCAATCGACGGTTCAGATTAAAGGTGTGAAGTTCATAAACATAAAGGGTAGCTCAGCATCAAAAGTTGGTGTGCATGTTCAATGCAGCAAAACTAGGCCATGCCAAAATATACAATTTTCGGGGCTCGATTTGACTCTCGAGGGAACAACACGACCTACTGTTGCGTCTTGCGCTAACGATAACCATAAATTTCTTGGAGGTCATCAAGTTCCTTCAAGGTGTTCTAAAATTATACCAGCTAATTGATTTTGGAATCTGGTGTTGAAATTGATCTAGTTGATTGTAGTAGATATGTAGGTACTTTTGTTTAATTTATATTGAAAGTGTAATTTTTATTTATTACATTGAGTTATCTTGATTAATATACATGAAAAATAAAAAAAATCATGTTGCAAGTAATATGAGAAATAACTAATATATAATGATGAACCCTTTTTCTTTTGATTTTATAGTTGTTACCGTTATATTTGTATTTTTAATTGATAGGAGATTCTTTTATATAAAATATTAACTGTATTTTAGATAAATATTATTCTACTAACTTAGGTGATTTAATTTTATAAATATATTTGGTAATATATACGGACTGTTTGAATTCGTTGCAAAATTATAATTGGTTGAATGATCATCAAAGTATATTCCCATTTAGGTCCGATTCGGATCCCTCCGTTGTTTCCTTTTCCTTCCGCACCTTTTCCTCGAAATGAGAAAGAAGATGGTACACTTGAATTGTATTATTTAAGTGCTTATTGCTATCAAAAAATCCTTGTTCCAAACTTGGTACACTTGAATTGTATTATTTAAGTGCTTATTGCTTTCAAAAAATCTTATTTCTACAATTGGTGGGTCACCGGGTTATTCAAATATGTCGTGTTTTCCATGGTTTTCCCATGTTACAACTTCCGTACCAATTCGATCGGTTAAACATTCCATTAGGGAGCCTGTTCTTGACTCTTCTGTGTGGTATTCATTCTCGTTCGGCTCTTGGAATCACATCCAGCAGTGGTTGAAATAGGAAGAAATGTTCTATATAATTAATTACAATTGTTAAATCAAGTTGATCACCATCGTACATTGAGGAAGTGGAGTTGCATAATTAGAAGATAAAAATTCATTTGTTGTAAGATTGCTAAATTTTAATCAAATATTATCACTTAGTTCGTAAAATTTTTATCAACTATTGGTATACTTGTATAAATTTTGAAATAAAATATTGATTTTTAAAAATGAATAAAGATAGTTGTTTATTTTCTTTCACACTGGTTTCGACTTTTTCTCATTTTTGTAAGTTTTCTCCTACTTTTCCGAAATATTTCTAATATTTAACAACCGAAATTTATGTTAGAAACGAAACTTTCGACGGAATATAATAAAAACATTGAATTAGAAGTATCTTACTATGCATGGATAATAAGAAATTTAAACATTATAAAAAAGAACAATGTGAAATCGCTCAATTATTACAAAATTACAAGGAGACTCAAGAGGAAAACTCACATGGAAGCAAGACTCCAAGCACAATTAACTGAAATCTACCGCTCAGAAACAAATTGCAGATTGGTATATATATATAAATATAGATTTATTATGTAAAATGAAAAACGTAGTTGATCAAAAATTAAAGAAGTAGGTAGCCATGTCCTCTTAAAACTAATGCTTACGAACTCTGATCTCATGAAAAGGAAAAGCAGACGTTGCATCGGAACTTGAGTTGTCGTCCATGAATTCTGGTTTTGCAAAAAAAAATAATACTAATGAATAGGATGGGTAGCTTTAAACATAATTTACAATAGTAAATTTAGTTTTACAATGTACTGTATGTAAAATATTTTGTAAAATCTTAATTAATTGAAGAGTTACATTAAAAATAAATTATTTACTTATTTAAAAATATACTATCAACTTTTTATTTATTCTACATATATTATGCACTCATAAACTATTTAAATAACGAAGTTTAAAATTACATTATGAAAAATTCTTGAAATAATAAAAAGAATGTCCATTAACCATTAAGATTACATAAGATGTTTTAATATGCTATGAAATATTTGTGGTGTTCATCTTAATTTTTTTAAGTTCAAAATTCTTTCAAATATAAACTAATGAAAATAATTTAATTGGGTATCAATATATTATTAATTTTATGGCTTATTACAAAACAACTCTTTATTAGTTTAAAATTATAAAATACAAATATATTTAAAAAAAATAGAAAAAATAAACCTTATATTTCATTAATTTCTTATTGAAATCTAGTAAACATTAAACAAATTCTTTTGAAGAGGAGTTTTCACGCAGAGTTTAACGAAATAAGAGTTTTAGTTTACCTATTTTTTATCAGAAGGGGGTAGATTAGTAATTTTGAACTATGTTTTGGAATAAACGTTTATGGTACGGGAAGTTGCTATACGTGTTTAGCGACTTTGAGTTGAGGTAAAGATTATATAAATAGACTGCTTTCCACACAAATCACTATTCTTGGTCCCAGTACAATTGAAGCTCGATTAATTCATTCCGAAAATCCCCAAAAGGTAACTCGTATAAACCCTAATTTTGAATGTGTTCTTCACACATGGAGCTTTGACCAGTGTTTATGTATGTTGTTAGGTTTCAATTTATTTCTGTAGCGTTTTATGGTAAGAAAACAAAGGAAATTTGCCTAGTTATAATGCAGAATAGAATTTTTTTTATCGTCAATTTTTGGGCAGGCAGTTTGATTTTGTTAATATTCGAAGTGCCTTTAATATGATTCTGTGATTCTGACATTATCGTATATTTGTTGTGGTAGGATAATGAATTTTGATGATTAATGTTAAGTGTTAACTCTCTATAATTGCTTATGATTTTACATATATTTACTGCTTCGTAATAACTAGTCAAATTAAAATCCGAGGTCCCCATACCGGTGTTGAATCTGGAACTGGATTGGGGAAATAATATGCATCCATGTGTATACTTTCTGTAAGTATTGACTTTCCTTGCCTTGTTGCTGATATTGTCCCTTCCGACAAATTTTCAACTATTGCATGCTTTGATGAAAAATATAACTCCATCCCAAGGAAGGAATGTTTCAGTCGAGGCAAAAAATCAATAAAAATTAGAGGTCCTTCAAAGCATATTGATTCTTTTTAAAAACAAAGAATATTGATCTTAATGAAGAATGAAGGTTATTTGGTGAAGGGAATCTACTTGATTTACCTTTTTTTCTTTTGGTCACTTTCGTCATACAACAAGGTATTAGTGTCCAGCTTCCCAGCACCTCCCCAGTCACGTACTGTTAGATTTTGGTTGAGATATTAATTATTAGGTTAATTTTTGGCGTGGCTGAAAGAGCATTTTTCAAATCACTTACCAAAGAGTTTCCTCGTATGAACTATAAAGTAATGGTTATTTGCATATATAGTATATTGCTTAATATCTGTGGTTGCTTGCCCATTCTGTGAATAAAATATCACAATGTGATAAAAGAATCAATTAAAATTACAAAAGATCCTAGAATTCCAATTAAGAATTCGCTAGGACCTTTAGGAACAGCCTTTCTAATCGTGAATGTTCTGAGAACTAGCTTTGTGATTTTTTTAATGTAGATCCTGACTCAAAGTGGTGGTGTTTGCAAAAAGAACGGTGAAAGATTTGAAGCTTCCTCCTGGCATGTTTTAGTGCCATTCATGGTTTAAGTGCCATTTTGTTATGATTTTTAATGATTTGTAATTCGTAGTCTTATATTTTATACTATCATTTCACCATTTATTATTAAGTGCATCAATTATACTTTTCAAATCTTTGTAGCTATTTTATTGGAAGCATTTTTCAGGTGAATTAAAGAGTACATTAGGTGGGCATACGGAACAATGCCTCAGAACTGCTGGAACAATTTAATGTACAGGTGCTGTATAAATCGAGTTATACTGCAACCTTATTCCGAAGTCAAGTTCAAAATATTAAGTAGTTGATTTAAATTTTATATTTAACTGATAAACAGATAGTGTGTTGGATATCGATTGTTGAAAGAATTATTTATTCTTAACATGTTGGTGGGATAATAATATTCATTTTTATGAAATTGGAAATACTCAACCAGTGAAAAACATTTATTGGTCATGAGGGTCCAGTTCAATATGTCAAATCGAACATTTACTGTCTTGTCTAATGAACAAGACGCGAGCACCTGTGGGGTCCATTTGACAGATTGAATTGGACCCTCCCTCGTGTCTTGTTCATTAGATAATACAGTAAATGTTCGATTTGACAGATTGAATTGGACCCTCATGACCAATAAATGTCTTCATTGGTTGAGTATACTTATCCCACGAACATGTTATGAATGAATCATTGTTTCGTCAATCGACATCTGACACAGTATCTGTTAATCAGTTAAGTTTAAAATTTTAAATCAATTGCTTAGGGCCTGTTTGGATGACTGTTTTTAAAGTGTGTTTTTGTTTTTGAAAAACAAAAATATGAAAAAGGCGTTTGGTTGGGCTTGTTCTCACTTTCTGTTTTTGAAAAACAAAACTCCAAAATCTACTATTTTGCAAAACAGGTTTTACCTGTTTTTAAGTTTTACAAAACACTTTTACACTCCAAACTAAAAAAACACATCACTAAAACCCTCATTGAAAAAAAATATCTTTTCTCTCTTCTCATTTCACTCCTCCTCGCATCAAAACACTCCCCTTGCAAAGTGTTCCCGATATATATATTTTTTTTTCAGAATAGTCAACCAAACAGGATTTCAACATTATTTATACTGCAAAATTGTTTTGATAAAACTGTTCTACAAAACTATTTTGCAAAACATCAAAAACAAAAACAATCCAAACAGACCCTTAATATTTTGAACAGACTTCATAATAAGGTTTCAACGTAGCACAATTTATACAGCACCTAAAAGACCATTATATTGTTCCAACAGTTTTGAGGCATAGCATCAATAATTCCAGTGAGAAATGGATTCTATGTCCAACTAAGGTACTCAGTAATTCACCCGTAAAATGTTTCTCATAAAATAGCTATAAAGATTTGAAAAGTATAATTTAGACACTTAATAATAAATGGTAAATGATAGTATAAAATATAAGAGTATTATTACAAAATCATTGAAAATGATAACAAATGGTACTCAAGTCATAGGCAAGGTTACAAAATATCATGTGGCCTCCAACGGTATTAGTTTCATAATGGAAATGTGGAATGTACAACACTACTGAGTTTAGATAAAAGTTGATGCACGTGACTCATAATGAATTTATTGAATAGAGGAAAAGTTCAACAGCTTACCATGAAAGTTCCAAAATTCTGACTAGTCCACATGTTGCAAGCAGGTCCCGAGCTTCTGAAATACATTGTTTTTTAAAGGAATTTATTTGTTCAGAAATGGACAGTTTCAGAGAATATAGATAAAGCAACATTCAATCGCCGCCATGGCTAGTACATTGCGAGCTGCTTTTTCACAAGTGCAAGAAAGATCACGCGACCTTGATATTCTTCAAATCTTCAAAACTGTAGTATGTAATATGTTCCCGCCATAATATGAAAGTCGGTGAGGTATTTATAGTAGTTGAGAAGGACAAGAGAGAGTAAGGAGGAAGGTAATAACGAATGCCAGCTCACAAATAGGTGCCAATTTAACCTTACATTCATAATCAATGTAATAATACTTTCATTCACTTTATTTCATTTTTTTTAAACTACAGTATATTCTCTGGGTTGCTTCTGTCCATTCAGGCCTTTATTAGTAATAATAATGTGGTTTTCTTTTCATTCATATTAGTTTTTATTTTATAAAAGTAGATTTATGTAGATAATGTGGCCTATGCGTTGTGATGAATTGGAAGAAAGATAATAACCTAGTTAGTTGTATTCATATTATTTTGATATTATAGGATCTATTAATATATTTCCTTTATAAGGGATTGGATGTATAATATTTTGCAAAAGCTTTTTTGATTGAAGAGTTATATTTAAAAACAAATTATCTACTTATTTAAAAACAAACTATCAATTTTTATTCATTCTAAACTCGAGCATAGCGTGAGACCAAAAAATATGTGTTATTGTCATGTATATTTTTCTCATTGTACGTGGACCAAATATTGATATAAATGTATTGGCAATTAGTATTTATATTGATATCCTAATTTTTTTTGAAAAAATTGTCAAGTTATGTCCATAGAATTGTTAAGTTCTATGTCCATATCTACAATCACTACAGATATATCCCATTTTTGATGAGTTCTTTACGTAATTTTTTTTAAAAATATTATGACGACTGAAAATGATTAGTTGAGATTATTATATAATATAAAGAATTGTAGTATAATAAACTTCACTTTATAAATGAAAGCATATATTTCGGAGATTATAAGTAATTTTAACTTATTAATTCAGTTTTTTATCACTAAAATATTAGCACCCAACTCATTGAAAACTTATTTTGATTTGGGTTCAAATATATGTATGAACCCGAATTGTCACGCTTAGTTACATCATCTAAAATTTAATGACTAAGTCCGTTGGTCGATCATTTTTTATGAATTTATACGTGAATACAAATCACACACAAATTATAATCAATTTGCGATATTTATACCAGTATCAGCTATCTCTCATGCACAAAATTTCTCCAAAAAGTTTAGTTAAATGTTGACTAAAGTATTTGAACTTCAAATTTTAAGAGTAAGGTTAAATATTAGACATTTCGAAAGTTATACAACTATAGGTGAAAAACTCATAATGAATAAGTACAAATTAACTTAGATTAATTTACCGGACAAAAAGTGCAATTTATAAATAAACTGTGAAAAATTATGAAACTGCAACTTAGATTAATTTATGGGACAAGAAAATAAATAGTACAATATAACATTTCTCTTATAGAAATACTAGCAACCTGTGCACGCGGTACTCGCGCGCATTAGCAAAATCACAAATGAATCACGTATTTTTTTATAAGTTCATAAAACAAATATAACATAAAAACAATTAGTTTAGGAAATTTCCGAAATCCATTTAATTGTTGATAGCAGTACAAAATTGCTCCAACACTTAATGTTCTGCACAGCAATGACGCTCCAATCGTTGTATGTCCAACCCCTTCAAATTAAATTTCATCTCTTCTTAACTCTCTAATTTATCCTTCATCCAAAGAAATTGACCTATACTGCACCCAAAATCACAAATGAAGTTTTAGAGTATCAATAATTGGTGCGTCACCCAACAAATTAATTATACAGACAAAAACAACATTTAAATAGAAACATATTTCATCCTCCTCATGTCTCTCTCTCTTTCTCTTGATTATTATATCCCATTTTGAAAATTCTCACTTTTCCACCCCCAACTGGAAATCAAGAGTGAAAATTCCACCATCTAAGACAAAGAAAATACATCGAAAAAAAAAATTTGGTGAGAAATTTCATTAGCGTCTTCATGATAGTTGGTCTATACTTTCATCTCACCAAGGGTCCTGGAAAGGAATAAAACAACAGCAAGAGTCATCAACTCGAGATATGGAAAATAATTATTTTACTCAATTTTAATAAACACGAATCATTATGAAGCATGCCCTTCGATTTACCTTGGTATAGCTTCTGGGTTCGATAAATATTCGAAGAAGATGAAGAAAATTTATGTGCAAATAAATGTGATATACAAAAAATGCAAAACATTGTTTAATTTATAGGCTGTCAGTTTCAGTTTCCATTTCTAATAAATGGATAAGGACTCCTATAAAACGTGGGTGAAACGTGGTGAACAGTTGAGCAGTTGAATTCAGTGGAATTCATTTCACTGTACGGTCCCTCTTCTCATTTAGCCATCCAACTTTGTGTAGGAAGGGCATTTCCGGTAAAATAAAATTTGGTATGAGAACTGTCAAAAAAATGTGTGTATTTCCTATTTTAACCTTTTACTTTTCATTGTGCATATTTAAATTCGAAATTTGTTGGGGCAATTTGTGTAAAAATGTCAAAAAAAAATTGTCATTTTAGACACAAAATAGGCTTTCTTTTTACAATAGTATAGATACAATAATTTAGTTGTAATACTTAATTCTTCATCGTAAAATGTGCAACTTTCTTTAAAATTATGATTTTCTAATATTCTCACTTAAATGGGCGTAATCATTCCTCATGGTTGAATCTCATTTCTTATAATCCTACCAAATATGACGAGTGACAAATCATGTACCAAATAGTATAATTTTTTAAATATACAATTGAGGATCCACCATCAAATTCAAATCTTAAAAGATATATGTTTAGTCAATAATAATTTTTGTAACTCCAATATCATCTCCGTTGATTATTTCCTAAACCATAAAGATATCTAAATCTCGGGTTTAAACTATTATCATGGATCTGTTAGTTATAAATTATAAAGACTTTATATTAATTTTTCCTTAAAAATAGAAACAGAATAACCTATATTAATAATTCCACCAAACGTTTTTTGTTTATTTGATAATTTCTGATCTTGAATTCTGGGGTGGCTAATCCAAAAACCTACTTCAAACGTCGTTAATCCGATTCGTATAGGTAAAAGTTTTCATTGCGATGCCAAACTGTTCGACGATTAAACTCACAGCATTATTATGAGAAGATATTGTGTATGCTTTTAACTGTGTAAACCCTGATTATGGCTGAAATGGAAATCGATGAAATGGGTTCTGAAAATAAATTGGAAATTGTTAGAGATGAAAAGGGTTCTGAAAATAATGGGGTGAAATCTGTGAAAAGAAGACCTTTTGTGACTGAGATTAAGTATGACGATATTCCAGAATGGATTTTAACGGAAGTGCTCATTACGATGCCATTGAAGCTCGTGTTTAGGTCTAAACTTGTTTCGAAGCATTGGCTCTCGGTAATCTCACACCCTTCTTTTGCGTTAACGTATACTTTGCGTGCCTCATCATTGCAACCATGGACTTTTATTTACGGCACTATGTATGTCGAGGGTTCTCAAGGTTGGGATTTTTCTAGGCATCAATTGTTAGGTGATTTATATTCTAGGCATATCATACGGCCAAGTTTGCACGTTCCAAGTTTGCACGTTCTTCGCTGCACGTCAGCTCAAAACCCAGACGAGAAAAGTTACAAGATTCTTGGAGTAAGCAACGGGCTAGTGTTATATGGTCCGTGTAGTAAGGGAGATTGGGTCGATTCTATAGCGAGTTATAGCATATGCAATCCTATCACTAAGCAATGGATCACCCTTCCTCCTCATGGCCGTCGCTTAAAGATTGTTAGTAACGGTTTTGTCACTCGAGTTGAAAATGGCATCCTCACAAGCTACAGAGTGGTACGTTTCGACATGTTTTTTAGGAAGAGTAATGCAGTTACATTTGAAGTATTTGTATCTGAGATTGGTGAATGGAAGGAGTTTGATGTGTATATTGACCAAGAAATTCGATTTGTATGGCAAGGGAGCCATATTTCTCTTAATGAAATTTCGCACTGGATTACACGAAAACATGGAATAATGGCGTATGACCCTTACCATAGCCCTCACAACTCGCGCATTATTGCATTACCCGATGATGTTCCCTCGAGTACCTGTGATACAACACATATCGATGTGTTTCAAGGACAGTTGAGATACTTCAAAATAACCGATACTTTTGGGGGTATTTATTACTCACATGGATTCGCTAGTATTAGTGTTTGGGTTCTAAACGATTATAATACTGGAGATTGGTCTCTGCAACATAGTATCGACTCTTCAGACATCCTATATGATAGTATTTTACAGCGCGGACAATTGTCTTTAAAACCATTATCATTCCATCCATTTGATGGGGACATAGTGTATTTTGGATATGAAAGTATTTTAGTCTCTTACAACCTCAAAACCCGGAGAATGGAAGCTCATCTAAGTCCGATAATCGACAAAAGTATCTGGCCATGTTGGTCTTCGACCTTTTTGTTTGTGGTTCCACCATGGCCTGTTAATATCCCACGGCCCTTTTCTCGTATGATGGAGGACTAATAAATTTATTCGATTATTTTCAAGGTTTTGCGTTCTGGTACATTATGAATTATGCTGTAATACATTTTGCTACGAAAAAAAGGCGATTCAATGTACTTAGCATATTGGATTTTTTGTGTTAGTTAAATTGCTGCAGTAGTTATAATTTTTGCTCTTGGTATGATCTTTTTTCTCAGTGCATTTGTGAATTACACGTATATTCAAATCAAATCCCTGTTTTTTGAAGCTCGTTTTTTAGCTAAATATTAAGTCAATAGGGAAATGGATTAGCATATTTGGATGTATTTCTTTCTGAAATTGGTGTGTGAAAAGATTTTATTGTGTATATTGACAAAGTATAGCTCGATTTATACAACATCTTAATGTGCATTAAATTTCCAGCAGTTCTGAGGCATTAGCAAAATATAGTTTCCATATTTTGAAGTAATAACTTTCGAATGCTCTCTCCAGATTAAGATGGCGCAGAAACCAGCTAGCGTTTGAAGGTAAAAATGTGAACGGATAATGCACAAACGGATAAATTATGCTATGTATGAGACATCAAGAGTAAATTGTTGAATGTCAAACCATTAAGATTTCTTTCTTAATCCTTAATTTCCAACAAGTTTAGAATATCAAATTTTTGGACAAAGAAACAAAATATGTAATTGAGTATTAAGATATATAAAAAAGAGATCTCAAATTCCAATCTAGTCCAGCCACATATGTTGAGGTGTTCCAAAGTTCGCATCAGAGAGAGTCCATAAGTAGCACAACCATGGACGACGACTCAAGTTCTGATGCAACATCTAGTCCTCGTTTTCATGAGATCTAGACACATTAGTTTTGGAAATACATACTCATGATGTTTGGTTACTTCTTTAATTTTTGATCAATTTCTTTTTTTCATACGCCACATAATAAATATGTATATATATACAAGGTTCAAAGTTTCGTTTCTAACATAAGTTTCGGATTGTTAAACATTAGAAACATTTCGAAAAAGTAGGAGAAAACTTGCAAATACGAGAAAAAGACGAAAACAATGTGAAAGAAAGTAATCAACTATCTTTATTCCTTTTTGAAAATGAATATTTTGTTTCAAAATTTATACAAGTATACCAATAGTTGATAAAAATTTCACGAACTAAGTGATAATATTGGATTCAAATTTAGCGCACTTACAACAAATGAATTTTTATCTTCTATTTATTCAACTTCCCTTCTTCAATGTATGATGGTGATCAACTTGATTTAACAATTGTAATTAATTGTCTAGAACATTTCTATATAATATTTACAGAGACTATTCTAAACAACTTTTGAAAATTTTCTAAACATATTTATTCAGTTTTAAAAATCAATATTTTGTTTCAAAAGTTATACAAGTATACCAATAGTTGATAAAAATTTCAATAACTGACTAAGTGATGATATTGGATTCAAATTTAGCGCTTTACAACATATAATCGACAAAGTTCAAGCAACTTAACCTCTAAAATACAAAATTGTAAAAGTGTTAAGATATTTATTTTTAAATTATTAAAAGAAAAAATTGTGCATATACGTATATATTATGTTGTTTGCTAAAATAATCATTTAATAACCCATATATCGTTATAAGAAAAATTATAATATCTTAACCTTTTGTCTTTTCTTACGTGCGTATTTGAATATAAATAAAATTGCCTATGATTTCGTTGCTCAATTATCTCGAACTTATTTGATTATATTTTTGACTTAATTAGTAAATTGTTAGATTTATAACTCTTTTATGTTTTTCTCTTTTTTTATTTTTTTATTTAAATTTTATTCACTATTATACTCTATCCCGAAAAGAATTAAGAAACTTTCAGTGTTTCGTGGAAACCATGGAAACACTTAATGTTTCGATGGAAAGAACGGAAACATTACGAGTTTCCTTGGAAACATTGTAATTTTGAAACAACTTCATAATTTTTTTCTTTTCGCTTAGTTGAAAAATGGAAACTTTTCGAAATTTTCGATAAAAAGGAAGGAAAATTAGAACCATGATTTCAGATATACAAAAAGAAGAAAGAAAATTGTGTAATAGATTTCAGGAATTGCATTGATTATTAGAAGCATAAGCTTCTTTAATCATTTGTGGTCGTGCAAAATCAAGAATTGATATTTAGTATAACAAATAGACGTGCAAATTTATTTTAAGAAATGTTAAATAGCTTAAATGCTTGGATAGTAATAAAAGTATTGAATTAGAAGGAGCTCAATATGCATGGATAATAAGAAAATAATTCATTATAAAAAAAGAATAATGTGAAATTCGCTCAATTATTACAAACAAATTCTTTTGAAGAGGAGAGTTTAACGAAATAAGAGTTTTATTTTGCCTATTTTTTTATCAGAAGGGGGTAGATTAGTAATTTTCAAATGTTTTGAAATAAACGTTTATGGTACGGGAAGTTGCTATTTGTGTTTAGCGACTTTGAGTTTATATAAATAGACTGCTTTCCACACAAATCACTATTCTTGGTCCCAGTACAATTGAAGCTCAATTCGATTAATTCATTCCGAAAATCCCCAAAAGGTAACTCGTATAAACCCTAATTTTGAATGTGTTCACACATGGAGCTTTGACCAGTGTTTATGTATGTTGTTAGGTTTCAATTTATCTTTTTAGCGTTTTATGGTAAGAAAACAAAGGAAATTTGCCTAGTTATTTTTGGGTGCGCAGTTTGATTTTGTTAATGTTCGAAGTGCCTTTAATATGATTCTGATATTATCGTATATTTTTTGTAGTAGGATAATGAATTTTGATGATTAATGTCAAGTGTTAACACTTAACACTCTATAATTGCTTATGATTTATCATATATTTACTGCTTCGTAATATTACTCAACTTAAAATCCGAGGTCCCCATACCGGTGTTGAATCTGAAACTGGATTGGGGAATTAATATTATTCAGTACCATGGTACTTTCATGTAGAAAGAAAAGTTATAGATCATCAGCAGAAATTCAAGTGACAACAGCCTGAAAGAAGAAGCATTCAAGTATTGTATATCAACTATTTCAGAATTTCATGTTAATCACTCATTTCATCATTTATTTTAGATCTATCCTGATTAGCACAAGAATTGTGATGAATGGCATTCATCTGCTCTTCTTTACAGTACCGTATTTGACTAGCTACATATTTAGCTGCTTTTACCTACATTATACCATGATTGATTCAAATGCCAATTATTGCAGACACAGTTAACTGATTTTCGATCATATGAAGGGCAAGATATGTACACTGGCGAGGAAGTTGTTCTAATCAAGGTTTGATATAGTGAACTTAATTGCCATTCCAGTCATGTCCTGTTCTCTTTCTATTCGTATTCTTTTGTATTGGCTCACATCCATTCTACATACTCTTTTGTTTGCTTAGCTAAAAAGAATGTGTGTGGTTGTGACTTTTTAGCACTTTATTGTCCCAGCTTGATCTCCGAGTTAATCACTCTCTTATTAAGGACCATTTTTTTTATGGGTAAGTATCAATCCTTTGTTCTTAAGCGCTTTATGACTACTGTAAATTTCTCTGTGAGCAATGTCTTTCTTTTTATATATGCTGCTTCAACTGCTAATAATAATGTAAATGCAAATATTTCAGGATTTGAACAACTTTCAGAGCGATCCTGAGGAATTTGCTAGAACTTTCTGCAAAGACATGGGCATCGAAGACCCTGAAGTTGGAGTGAGCATTTGTAGTTTACCATTATTTTGAACTGAGTTCAAAGAATAGCTTAAAATGGGAGCTCATATGTTTGTTAATTTCACTTGCATTTGGTATTGTTACTTAAAGATTGAAGTAGGCTGCAATAAATTGTTGGATCAGTAATTGGATATACATGATGCAGATTCAATCTTTAAGTAACAATACCAAATGCAAGTGAAATTAACAAACATATGAGCTCCCATTTTAAGCTATTCTTTGAACTCAGTTCAAAATAATGGTAAAATACAAATGCTTACTCCAACTTCAGGATCTTCGATGCCCATGTCTTTGCGAAAAGTTTTAGCAAATTCCTCGGGATCGCTCTCAAAGTTGTTCAAATCCTGAAATATTTGCATTTACATTATTATTAGCAGTTGAAGCAGCACATATAAAAAGAAAGACATTGCTCACAGAGGAATTTACAGTACTCAGAAAGCACTTAAGAACAAAGGATTGATACTTACCCATAAAAAATGGTCTTTAATAAGAGTGTGAGCAAGCAATCCCATATATTAAGCAACATACTATATATGCAAATAACCATTCCTTTCTAGTTCATACGAGGAAACTCTTTGGTAAGTGATATGAAAACTGCTCTCTAATCCATGCAAAAATCAACCTAATCATTAATATCTCAACCAAAATATAACAGTAAGTTACTGGGGAGCTGGACACTTAATACCTTGCTGTATGACAAAAGTGACCAAAAGGAAAATCAAGTACATTCCCTTTGCCAAGTAACCTTCATTCTTCATTAAGATTAATATCAATATTCTTTGGTTTTTTAAATCAATATGCTCTGAAGGACCTTTAATTTTTATTTATTTTTTGCCTCGACTGAACGTTCCTTCCTTGGGATGGAATTTATATTTTTCATCAAAGCATACAATAGTTGAAAATTTGTCGAAAGGGACAACATCATCAACAAGGCAAGGAAAGTCAATACTGACGGAAAGAATACACATGGATGCATATTATTGCTCGCATAAAATCTAAAAAAATTACCGGAAGGATTCCAGATGAAAGCATCTCTAAATCTCTGCCCATCAATTTCAATATCCAGACGTATGGGAACTAGGTTGTCTGCAGTGGGTCTGCGAATTGGAATACAAGTATCCAAAGTCAAATTATATGCAAATAATAACAAATGCCAACTTTACTAAATATCAGAGAGACATTCATTTACATGCGGAACTTGACTGGGTTTTTCGATGTGCCCCATTGAGAGTGTGACTTCATGCTTCTTCTTCTTTCAGGCTGTGCTGATGATCTATAACTTTTCTTTCTACATGAAAGTAACATGGTAGACTGGTACTGAATAATATATCAAAATAAATTTCCCCAATCCAGTTTCAGATTCAACACCGGTATGGGGACCTCGGATTTTAAGTTGACTAGTTATTACGAAGCAGTAAATATATATATGATAAATCATAAGCAATTATAGAGTGTTAATTGTTAACACTTGACATTAATCATCAAAATTCATTATCCTACTACAACAAATATATGATAACGTCAGAATCACAGAATCATATTAAAGACATTTAGAATAGTAACAAACTTAAACTGCGCACCCAAAAATCGCCAATAAAAAAAAAATTCTTTTCTGCATTATAATTAGGCAAATTTCGTTTGTTTTCTTACCACAAAACGCTAAAAAGATAAATTGAAACCTAACAACATACATAAACACTGGTCAAAGCTCCGTGTGCGAAGAAACATTCAAAATCAGGGTTTATACGAGTTACCTTTTGGGGATTTTCGGAATGAACTGAGCTTCAATTGTACTGGGAGCAAAGAAGAGCGATAAGCGATTTATGGGGATAACACCCTATTATATACTCTTTATCTCAACTCCCTTAGTTGTTGTTTCTTGTAAACATCCATGGACTCATCCTGTGGAAGGTAAGGCCATGTTTGAATATGTTTTCTTGAATTTACTTTTACCACTTTACACTGTATTTCATCAATACTTACCTATTCCAACTATTCTTTCTATTATATTTCTTACTTTACTATTCTTTCTACCATATATAATCAGTAACAAAATATCGGATTCAATCACTTATACATGTGTCATACATCATTAATGATATATTTCATTAGTTCCAACCATTTTCTAAAAACGTAATCAAACACGATTAGTTCGAATCCTCTTACTACACCTTTCTGAATAAATTTTCTAAAAACAAATTCGAAAACATCGCTTCAATATTTATCTTGAGATATAAAATAAAGGCTAATTATGTGGATACTCCATTTACTATAGAGATAAATACAAAAAGCTACCTATAAAATCAGGGCCGCATCAAGATAATTATGTTAAATAATAAGGGTTAGTTTCTCTATTTTTGCTATAGGCAAGCGAATAAATTTTACGTATAAATAGACCGGATGATCGAATAAGATCGTCTACTCCAATATGGTATTCCATCTTCTACTCCATGCAATGGATGATTGACATGTGTAATATGCATTAAATATGAATTAATCCTCGTTTGTCTTGTATTTACTTAATCAAAAATTAAAAACAAACAAATAAGGAAACACAATTAACTAATTTTGGTTCTACAAAAAATAAAATTCTATTAATATTTCGACAGACGTAGCAGAACAATGACATATATATATATAACATATATATATATATATATATATATATATATCTTTACAGGGCTGATGAGTAATCCATTGTTACTAATGGAAATATTTTGAGTTCAATTTTATGTGTTATTTCTATGAGGACACAATGATAAATGTTGTCGACTAATAGTTGATAATTAGATTACAGATCCAAATTAATAATCATCATATCGTTATACTAATTGGATGCCATATTTAGTATGATATTATCTCATTTAATGGTGACCAAATTGAGATTATCATATGTTGCGGGTGCTAAAGATAACAGCTAAAAGAACTTAAAACATAAGCATAATTCAGCTTGATCCACCAATTAATTCCATTATTGCTTGATGATTGATTACTTTTTCAGTACCTTTCTTCCATTTTTGAGATATTCTACATCCTTGGAGGGAAACCTTTAATTTCAATTAACGCAGCCAAGTGCATGGTATATAGACAAGTTTGACGAACAACTGTATATAATAAAGAAGAAAATATCGTTATACTCAAACTTCTAAAAGAAACTAAATTATTAAACATTCAAAACCTATACAATAATTAAAATAAATAAATAAATACCTACTAAATAAATTATAAGTTATTACCTCATAAAATAATTAGACTATATTTTTATAATGTACAAATATATATATATATACATACAAATTTGACCTATCTTATTTCATAATTTTTTCATAAAATATTTAGGTCAAAATTTGCCAATTTACAAATCAGAATAAAATTCTCCATGGCCAATCATTGAGTCGGGAAAAATCTTTCATGGTCCGGGACCAATAGCCACACAATAACATGTGTGGGGGTGTTTTTCCACCCCAACCCCGTGTGGAACCCACCACCCACGTGCTATTGTGTGGTGGGAACTGGACCGGGACCAATAGTCCCGATCCAGGAAAGAATTGCCCATTGAGTCGTCACAGGACGTGGATGCTCGTATTAATTAGGATTTTGAGAGCAAAGTTTTCCAGCTTGTATTTTCTTTCTTTTTAATGGTTAAAATGTACATTGTGTCTTATAAAACTCTAAAATATTTAGTTGATATTTATAGGTATTTTCATTATAGAGTCATAACTGAACTAGACATCCTATTTTATTTAGATAACTTAAAAAAATATTTTTATAATTTTTTTACTCTTTTATCACTAAAAATAAATTACATACAACCATATTACATAAATCTTTAAAACATACTTATACTTTTACAATAAAAATAAATAAGCACCGCCTACTCCCAATATTTTTGTTGGCAAACACTTTTCTCTAGTGTAAAATAAATAGTTTCTCTATTATTATGATAAATATTTATTGGAGTACTAATTTATAAATGGAGATAATATTGGACCCTTTTTGAATAAACAGAAAGAAATCATGGGTAATCTAACGGTCAAGGGAGCTTGCAGTATTGGATGGTCAAAAAGTTGACCACACAATCAAAGAGTCGTACTTACTATAGGTCAAAGGATTGACCATAAAATCAACTGTCAGGAAATCGAAATATGATCCACATAATTAGTGAATTACATACAGAATGACTTACCAAAAGAATAGATCCGAATTGATGCAAAATCAAGATTTATACAAAATTAATAATCTCATTATTTGATTTCAAGAATTTTTTATGTAATTTCAATACCTGGTTTTCTGCTTTAATGAATTTAAATTGATGGCTAAATATGACTTTTAAAATTTACATAATACAACTAGTTAAATCCCTCAAAGTTTGAATAAATTTATTAATTTAACTTATTATTGCTAAACAAAATTAAGCGTTGATTGAGGAGATTATTTAATTTGTAGTCAAGTATTCATTTAATTAACATAATCCAGATTTAGATCCTTGCCGAAAGGGACTCAAATTGCACTTGATTTTGGATACTCAATTTACAATTCTAGCTAGCTCCATTATATAAATGGCGTTACTTGTTCATTTTGTCCTGCCAACTTTTTCATGTTCAAGATATATATATATATATATATATATATATATGTATCACAAATTTAATAAAAAAATAACTATATCATATAATAAATATTATATATAATTTCATAAATATGGATTTAAGGTGGGTTATATCTGTTTGGGTTTGTCTTGTTTTAGTTTGGTTCATTAATGACGTTCATGGCAAGTACTCCAAGATTTTCAAAGTGACAGATTATGGTGCCGTTCCAGATGGTGAAACCGATAGCAGCCAGGTAATTACTAATGTTTAATTAAATGGTGAATAGTGTATAAATCTATATTAATTGGAAGATTTTAAATTCATATATATACTCGAAAATTTTGTTCAAAATTGGTTTGACTATAAGCCTAAATGTGATTCAAAGTGCTATTAATCAATCATCAATACTTTTAGTGTTCTATGAAATATATTTAAATTTGACTAAACGAATATAAATAAATCAAATTTTCCGTGCAAAAAGACTTATTTTTTATATATCGAAAGTATTTTAACAAGAAGGTGAGAATTAGTAATCCAAATGGCCCAAATTGTGTACGCTGAATCAACACACAGATCTATATAATTTTTAATTCTACATAATCTGTATGCTTTTAACGGTTAACTACCTCATTCTAAAATATATGTTTTTACTCAGGTCTGGTTTATTTTTAGTGGCCTTTATTTTTTTTTTAATTGATGTTTTCGCGGGTAAAATATGGAGTAAGCATCGAATATTTGTATTATTATTATTATGTCAGAATCGTCGAGATTGAGTCGTTTGTTTTATAATTCGACCTTTTAAGTCATTACTTTTGATTTTGAAATATTATTTACGAAGAGTTTTGGATTTACATGTGTGATCGAGTAATTTTACGGGCTGAGTCATTGAATTTTTCATCGTGACCGTTTGATGATGTAGGCTTTCTTGAATGCATGGAGTAATGCATGTGAAGCTAATGGAGGGCTAATTGCAGTCCCAAAGGGAACTTTCTTTGTGAAACAAGCAAACTTTGAAGGGCCATGCAATGGGAAAACCTATTTTAGAAACAAAGGAACCCTAATTGCTTCTTCTCATACTTCACATGATGAAGACGATTGGATCTTATTTTATAGAGTAAATGGATTAACACTCTTTGGAAATGGCACTTTTGATGGAAATGGACCATCAGCTTGGTCTCACAATACATGCCATAGCTCTTCAAATTGCAACCCTCTCCCCTTGGTAAGTTACTATTTGGAAAAAAATCCTAACTTTTGTCCAGTAAGATATGACGGTTCTAGTTTTAATCCCATATTTTATGAGATTTTAGAAGACCTCCCAATATTTTACACTAGTTGTCATACTAATCCTTTTTTATAATAATGTTAGTCCCATACTTTGTTTTTATTCTTATAAATTGCATTTTGGTCCTTCAACTAAATCAGCTGTATTAAACAACTCCTTAAATAAATATTATTTGTCTCTTACCCCCTGAAAGTAATTTACAAAATTAAAAAGAAGAACAAAAGGTCCCTCATCCTCCTCAATTATTTTTTATTTTCTTCTAATTATTCTGGGTAAGTGACAATGATATTTGTTATTTGATACATTTTGTATAGTTTAAAGGGCAAAATGCAATTTTAAATGACAAAAATAAAATGTGGGACTAACTTCAATTAAAAAAAGGACTATTGTTGCAACTTTATCAGATTATTGGCGCTGTTTTCAAAATTTCGTAAAGCATTGGAATAAATTAGAATCGTGATATCTTGTGGGACTAACTTTGCAATTTTCCATTCCTATTTGATTCAATCTTTAAGAACTTTATCACTTGTATCTCATAAAACCCTTATTTTGTTACAGTCGATAAAATTCGAACAAGTGAGAAATTCACTTGTAAAGGGTATACACTCGGTGAATAGCAAGATGTTTCATCTCGTTATAGACGGGTGCAACAATATAACCGTCAAAAATGTTCATATATCGGCTCCTGAAAATAGTCCAAACACAGACGGGATTCACATTGGAAACTCCAAACACGTCAAGATTATAAATTCACATATAGCCACAGGAGATGACTGCATATCGATTGGGGCTGGAAACACAAACATAAATATCGCTCGTGTTTGGTGTGGGCCCGGCCACGGGATCAGCATTGGAAGCTTAGGTAAAAACATAGGAGAGAAGGATGTTAGAAGAATCTCTGTAAGGAATTGTACTTTTACCAACACGACTAATGGTTTAAGGATCAAAACATGGGCCAAAATCACCGTACCAATCGTCGTGTCTAATATTACGTTCGAGGATATTCGTGTTAACAATGTCAAAAACCCTATTATCATTGATCAATTCTATTGCCCACACTCCTTTTGCAGCCAACAGGTACATATATACATATATACAAATAAGTCTTTACAGTATTTTTGCTATGATTTTCTTTCTCGTTTCTATAAACGAATTAACGAGTTTCATCATGTGATTAACGTATAGGAAGAATCGGTGGTCCAGATTAAAGGTGTGAAGTTCATAAATGTAAAGGGTAGCTCAGCATCAGAACTTGCAGTGAATGTTCGATGCAGCAAAATTAGGCCATGTAAAAATATACTGTTTTCCGGGCTTGACCTGAATCTGACCGGAACAACACAACCTGCCGGTGTATCTTTCTCTAATGCTCATCATCAATTTTTGGGACTTAATCCAATTCTGAGCTAGTGATTTTGGCATTTGAGCTTTTATTTTTTTTGAAATTTAGATTGGCTAGTTACTAAGGGCCAAAACCAGTCAACCCTTTGTAAAATTCATAAGTAGCAAAAAAGTATTTCACAAGGGCAATTTATATTTCAATTATACAAAGAATAAAATAATTTGGCTCCAATTTTTCATAAAAGAACAAAATATATTGAAGTGGATTGCCAATTCATAATAGATAAATTTATGATTGCCAATTCTTGCAAAGGCTTTGAACAAGAATGAGTTTAATTATTTTCTTTGCAATTAGTTTGATATTCTTATTTTCTTTACAGACAACACATCAATCCGCAACACGAGCAACTCAAATGGCTCGATATAAAAAATAATCTTGTAAGTTGTAATGTGATATCTTATTAGTCAATCGAACTTGACCAAGTACATAGTTACTACATACGTAGAGTTGATCATCGAGTCGAGCCTAACGAAACAAGCTGGTCTACATATTTAAAAAAAGACTCACAAGATTCATCTTATGAACAATCAATTTTTATTCATTTCTTTATATGCAATATTTTAAATATTATATATATATTAAATTTATTGATTATTTATCACGAGTATATTCAATATTAATATATATACAAATAAAAATAAATTATATTTAATCTTTTAGAGAAATTTAGAACTCCACCACGGCGTGTATGTTAATTAGTTTCCTATTCTATTTCTCTATTTCTTCCCTCTTAATTTCCTAGTTAGATTGATTAATATCTATTCATCATTATCTCTTTAATTACATATTATGAAATTTAATGACCTGATTTATGAATTTGTTATATATTTAAACCCCCAATTCAGTAACTAAAATATCATTAGGATAATTTGTTCGGCCCACCCCTATCTAATTCCCTCTCTATATTTTTCCCTTTTCCCAGTACCATAAATTCAAAATTTTCTTTTCCATATTCTCATACAATATATATATATATATATATGTATATATATTCGGAATTCAATAAAGAAGCAGATCGATTTATTGTCATCGGAAAACACCAGCAGCGGTAACAGCAACACCAGTATTATTGCTCCGTTTTTCGCAAGAAAGTACGTGTACAGTATAATACTGGTGCTTCTGTTGCTGCTCTTGGTGTTTTTTGGAATAGCCCGCCTACAGAGATATTCATGAATTATGATTTTAATATCATAATTATGATTTTAATACTACATTTACGTAAGGTTTTGTGATTTTTTTGTCCTGATCTTGTTTTCTTTAATTTTTATATATTATCGTAATTAATTATAATGCATGTTAAAGATTATATGTATGTTCATGTTCGAGAAAAGTATAAGGAAAGTAATCCCCGCCCGAAGAGATTTGTCTAAGCCATTTCTTGATTTCTGTATGCATGCAGTTGATGAATTCTGCAGTTTTCTGTAACAAAGAGAAAACCCTACTTTATTAATTATTAATTACTGTTGATGTCTTTTAAAATGGTGAAAATTCTTTTATTTGAATTCTGAATTACAGTTATTATCTTGATTTTTTCAGAAAATATTATATATTTCTAGAACATCTTGATTTTACCCATTGAATTTTTATTTTATTTCCATTGTTCCTTTTAATTGTACACTCACAAGAGATTTTTATAGTTTTTTTTTTCATTTTCTTGGTATACATACATGCAAGTAGAGTTATTTTCAAGTCCAAAAATATGAGTGTTTTGAATTAGATATGTATTGTTACTTAGATTTTGACATAATTTTAGTAAGAATTATTATTTAGTTACAGTCCTAATTAATGTAGGCCTATAGAGTCGTATTTGGTTTAGATTATGATAAGAGAGCCCTATTAATTTGTTAATTACTGGAGAAAATTTGTAATTACTTCTGTCTTATTTCTTCTTTTTCGTAACAAAGCATGTTGAAGTTCATACGCTCATGTTTGTAACTTATGAGAAATTCAATACTTCAAATGAGGAAAAATTGCAAATTTAGTCCTACATGATATTGCGATTCAGTTTTAGTACAAGGTTTTATGAAAATATTGAAAACAGTCACAATAATTTGATAAAGTTACAATAATAGTCCTTTTTTTAATCAATATTCGTCCTATACTTTATTATTATTATTTAAAATTCTATTTTTCCCCTTAAACTATATAAAATGTATACAAAACGCCCTTGAACAAATATTATACCACTCACCCCCTCAAAAAGATTAGAAACAAATAAAAAAATTGTTGAGAAAAATGATGATTGGCCCAATTATGAATGTCCAGCAAAACATATATGTTCTTCTTTTTAATTTTCAAGTTATTTTTCAGGGGGTAAGAGATAAATTATATTTATTTAAGGGGTTGTTTAATACATCTTGTTTAATTAAAGGGGAAAATATAATTTAAAATAATAAAAAATAAAGTATGCGACTAACATTATTATAAAAAAATGATGAATATATTGCAACTTGTGTGAAATATTGAGACGACGTTTTCTAAAATTTCATAAAATATACGACTAACACTAAAATCACGATATCTTATGGGATTAAAATTAATTCTCGCTGCAAAAGGCTTCTTTGAGGTCCTTCTAGACTTCTATGTCGGCCGAAAGCTTATGTATTTTGTGAGTTTTTCAAAGAATGTTAGTATTTATAATTTAAAAAAAAAAACACATATATTGCACACATACAAGTGTAACTTATTCTCGAGTTTTATATTATGTCCTCTACCACATAGTGTTTTAGACCATTATTATACGATAATTGCTACAAGCATGGGTTATAGCTCGTTAGGGCGTTTATTATTTTAGTAGCATACTAAAGACTTCTTTTTTGTCTCTCTTAATTTAGATGTTATTGATAGAATTTAACAATAATTGTTTTGTTTATTTAATTGGAGGTTAAGTTACTTTCATTTGTATACCATATTTTTTGACTATTTTTTATTTTGTCATTATTTTATATATATCAGCTCATACTCCGTGTATCATTGTAAAAAAATCATACTAAATTAGTTATGAAAAAATGTCAAATATAATATTTATGTATTTAATTAATAGCTATAATATTGATATACCAAAAATATGGTATCTAAGCCCAAAAATAAAATATTATTAACATAAGAGGCCCAAAAACTAGCCCTCAGTATAACATTATTATTCACCTCATTTTAATGCATCTCACGGGCTCTCTAATCTCAATTCTCAAATTTTCTAAGCTAGTCTAATATTCAATAATTTCTTAGCTACGGACTCGAAGTAAAACCCCAATATACACCATAAGAGTCTCAAGTAAGACCCTTCGACACTTAGAGTTTTTGTTAAGACCGTACAACCATATTAATCTCTAGTAAGAATCTACTATCCGAATAGCATCACCCTATAAATCTAACGATCTTAGGTAAGGTTATATAACTATAAGAATCTTCAGTAACCTTAAGAGTCTTCGGTGTACTAAGACCCAAAAAATCTCAAGTAAGACCCTACCCACGACCCTTAGACTCTTCACTCTATACTAGGGGTGTGCACGGATCGACTAACCGATCGAGCCGAATCGAAACTGACTAATTCGATTCAAACCAAACCGAACCGAATCGAAACCGACTAATTCAGTTCAAATCGAACCCAACCGAAAATATTTCGATTCGGTTTCGGTTAGCATTGTTCAAAATAATCGGTTTTCAGTTACGGTTCGATTTTGGCAATCGGTTAGTCTAACCGAACCGAAAACCGAACAAATTGACCATAATAAAAATTGTGTTTTAACATGGGGGTCATCATGCAATATTTTGTAACTTCTCAACCCTAGTTTCTTATCCCTTGAACAACCCACTTAATTTCAATTTTCAAGTCACGATTGAGTGGACTTCCGCACTCTTTCTACACTCTTTTTGGTATCTAATCGTGTGATTAGTGAATCTCCTATGCTATCTTGGGAATGATTTGACTGGAAATCTTTGGCCAAAGTAAGTCAATAAGAAGGTGTGTGATCCTTGCTTAGTTGACATAAGTCGTTATTTGCCAATTGACATAGTCATATGATTAAATTAGTAGGATTTCGACTGGTAACCAAATCCTAGATTTAATCGGGAGATCTGACAGAAGGATGAGACACATGCTACGATCGTGATCAGGAATTGTCTGTTATAATCATTAGAATATAGGGGTTGAGTCGACGTTGCTAGACATCGAACTCAATCTGTGAGAGTCATGAATTAATTGGTGGTTAATTCATGACCAATATTAATCATTTGGCATAACGATTAATTGAGGTAATAATTGGCTAATTATTACCGAGCCATTTGGGAAATGGTCTCACTGCTAGCTTTCGAATGAACATAAGGGGTCACACACTAACTTGAATAAGTTTCTCGGTTGTATGTACGAGATGGCCAATTTCGAATTGGGCTTAGATGAATTCATATTGGATATTGATTCATGATGAAATTAATTAATTAATTAATTAAGCCTTGAATTAATTAATTGGACTTTTTAATTGATCAGGGATTGATTAATTAACGGGCTAGGCCCAAGGGATTTATTAAATTAAAGCCCAATAAATAAATCTTGAGAGTTAATTAATTTAATTAGTCTTGGAGATTAATATAATTAATTAATGGGTTGAAATAAAATTGTTGGAAGAAAATTTAATCAGGAAAGTAATTTTGGATTTTGGTGGGGATTTAATTCTTAATATAATCCTAAATATAAGGAATTAGTTCCTAATATAGTGGGATTTGATATGTATTAACATATGGAAGAGTAGAGACATACATGTAGTAGGATTCTAGTTGAAAGAATCCACTTTTTTGGGGAACCTAATTTTCGAGCCCTTATATGATGAATATCGGTTCTTCATCTCTTCCAAGTTGAAAGACACTATGAGAAAAATATATGTCCCAAAATCATTAGGTTTTTTCCTAAGTTTGTAACTCTCATATTCTTCAAGTTCGAAAAATGATATATTTCATCACACTATATACGATCCTATACGTAGTCGTAATTACGAATCGCTAGCCCGATTGTTATTAGCGAGGGAAGCGTTCAGGGTGTGGATACAACTCTTAGAGGCACGACGATTGGAGTGCTTAAAAACCTTTGATGATCACGTGTTATTCGTATTCGTCATCAAGGAGAAATCAAGAAGGTTGATGTTATGTTTCAAGCACTCAATCAAGCAAAAAACCAAATACGCAGCAGAAATAAGATAAGAATTAGAAGAAATTAGGTCTAGAGAGATAGATTCAGAAATACCTTCATTCATAATGATCCAAATACAATGTATTGATAATTTATATGAAATCGAAAAGAGAAATCGAAATCGTTCGTGCATTCCCTTCGTAACAGAATTGTTCCCGTAGCTACGCATTCCCTGATTTATCGGACTTCACCTCAGCGCGCCACTTGTCACTAGTCCCCTCTATTTCATTAAACTCAACAGTCTCCATCCTACGGTCCAGATTCAAAACACCCCCAACGGTCATAACCATGACATTACCCCCTTCATTTTCTGATCCTTGACCGCAAGGATCAAACTCCGGAAACTTGGAATGTATGTAAGTATAATCCTCCCAAGTAGCTTGATCAGCAACAGAATAAGCCCAATGCACTAAAACTTGAGAAATGCTCCTGCGATTCCTCGAAACCACCCGTTTATCCAAGATTTCCAAAGGGTAAACCTTGTACTGCCCATCACCATCAGTATCTGGCAGCACTGAACTAGCCACATGTTTCTGTCCTATCCTTTTCTTCAGTAGAGAAACATGAAATATAGGGTGAATGTCACTTTGGGGAGGTAATTCAGCCTATAAGCAACTGAACCAATCCTTTCCAACACCTTGTAAGGCCCATAGTATTTAGGAGCTAGCTTCAAACACCTCCTTAGAGCCAAGGAGTTCTGTCTATATGGATGTAATTTCAGATAGACCTGATCACCCACTGAAAAACTCATTTCAACCCTTTGTCTATCTGCATAGTACTTCATTTTCTGCTGTGCTTGTAAAAAAATTTCCCTCAACAGCCTTAGTAATTGGACCCTACTATCCAATTAATCTCCAGCCTCAGTATATACAGGAAAATTCTGAGTCTTTATCCCAAAATGAGGAGGTGAATATCCATAAAGTGCCTGAAATGGAGTTAATTTCAGGTTGTGGTGGTAATTGGTATTGTACCAGAATTCTGCAAAAGACAACCATTTGTTCCACTTCTTAGGAGATTGGTGGCACATACATCTAAGATAGGATTCCACACATTGATTTACTCTTTCAGTTTGGCCATCAGTTTGTGGATGATAGGCAGTGGACATGTCTTGTGATACACCAAGCAGCCTAAACATTTCTCTCCAGAATTTACTTGTGAAAATCTTGTCCCTGACACTCACAATACTGACTGGCAAGCCATGTAACTTATGTATGTGGTCCAAGAAGACCCTAGCCACAGTCTCAGCAGAATATGGATGAGCCAAAGATATAAAGTGTCCATATTTAGTGAGCCTGTCTATCACCACCAAAATGCTTGTCTTCCCTTCTGAATTGGGCAGCTTCTCTATAAAATCCATGGTTATATGGGACCATGCTTGATCTGGTATCTGTAAGGGTTGCAATAAACCAGGATAGGGCAAGTTCTCATGTTTACTCCTCTGACACACATCACACTCTTTAACCCAAGTTGCCACATCAGTCTGCATTATTTGCCACACAAACAGCAGCTTAGCCCTCTGTAAAGTGCCTGAAACTCCAGAGTGTCCACCTACAGCAGAGTCATGCACAGATTTGATAATCCTTTCCTTCAATGCTGTGTCATTTCCCACACATATTCTCCCTCCCAACCTTAGAATTCCAGAGTCCAATGAGTATTCAGGAAAAACAGTAGCATCAACCATCTTGGCTTGTATGATACTCTGCAGTTCCTGATCACTAGCATAGTTGTGCTGAATTTCTTGCATCCAAGAAGGTACAGTAGTGGTTATAGCAGCACATCCACCCTCATTATATGCCCTCCTTGACAATGCATTTGTTGCCCTGTTCTCAACCCCCTTCTTGTATTGTACCTCATAGTCCAACCCCATCAATTTAGCCACCCATTTCTGCTGTAGCAGAGATTCCACCCTTTGATCCAAAATATGCTTCAAGCTCTTTTGATCAGTTCTGATTACAAAGTGATGCCCCTGAAGATAATGCCTCCACTTAGTTACAGCCATTAAGACAGCCAAGAACTCCTTCTCATAGACTGACAGTGCCTGATTTTTAACCCCAAGGGCCTTACTCAAATAGGCCAATGCCCTCCCCTTCTGCATCAAAACAACACCAACCCCCTTGTCTGAAGTATCAGTCTCTACTATGAAAGGCTCAGAAAAATCAAGAAGCCCCAAAATTGGTGCAGCAGTCATGGCTGTCTTCAGTGCATTGAAGGCCTGAGTTGCATCTTCAGTCCACTTGAAACCATTCTTTTTCAGCAATGTTGTCAATGGTCTACTTATCACTCCATAGCCCTGAATAAACTTCCTATAATAGCCAATGAGCCCAAGAAATCCCCTCAAAGATTTAACATTAGTTGGTACAGGCCATTGAACCATAGCTTCAATCTTGGATGGATCAGTGGCTACCCCCTTCTTAGAAATGATATGCCCCAAATATTCCACCTCTAACTCTCCAAAATTATATTTGATCATCTTTGCATATAATTGATTCTCTCTCAACACCCTTAATACAACTTCCAAATGCCTCAAATGTGAATCCCAATCTGGACTATATATCAATATATCATCAAAAAACACCAATATGAACTTTCTCAAATATGGCTCAAACACACTATTCATGAGGGATTGAAAGGTGGCAGGGGCATTGCACAACCCAAATGGCATCACCAAGAATTCATAATGGCCTTGGTGAGTGACAAAGCTGGTCTTATGCACATCCTCCTCCTTCATTTTAATTTTGAAGTACCCACTCCTTAAGTCAATCTTTGAGAAATACAGGGAGCCATTCAACTCATCCAATAGCTCATCTATAATAGGTATAGGAAAATTGTGCTTAATGGTCAATTGATTCAAATACCTATAATCCACACACATCCTCCAAGTGCCATCTTTCTTTTTTACCAACAATATAGGGGAAGCAAATGAACTCTGACTAGTTCTAATGATTCCAGAAGCCAACATGCTTTTAATAATAGCTTCAATTTCATTCTTTTGAACATAAGGATACCTGTATGGAGCCTGCTTCTTAGGGAGGGACTCAGGTTTGAGTATGATCTGGTGCTCTATACTCCTTGTAGGGGGAAGTCCTTCAGGTTTCCTGAAAATATCCTCATATTGCAGTAATAGATTTTGCATTCTGTCCTCCTGAACCTCCTGCACCACCCCTTCTGCACAGATAGAAAATAAACTCCCACATAAGCCATAACTCCTTCTCCTTATAATTTTCTGCATAGACTTTGCAGAGATTATTTTTAACTCAGCAGTGTCACATATGGCCTGCATAATCAGCTTCTTTTCCCCAGTAGTAATAGTAATTCTCATAGCTTCATAATCAAACTCAATAGGATTATGAAGCCTGAGCCAATCCACACCTAACACCATATCACAGCCACCAAGTTTGATCACTCTCATGGGATATTGGAACTTGTGCCCCTGTATTTTCCACTCCAAGTCTAGACAGACCCTCCTGCTCACCATTTTATTCCCATCAGCCACACTAATCATCATAGGAGTTGTGTATTCCATGCTACACCCCAACCTATGCACTGTGGACTCATCAATGAAACAATTAGTACTACCACTGTCCACCAATATTTGCAACTCTTGCCCATAGGCTACCCCCTTACCTTCAAGGCCTGCATGTTGGAGCTCCCTGAAAGAGCATGAATGGACAATGTCATGTCCTCTGCAATAATCTCCCCCTCTCCTAACTCCCCATTTTCCATCTCTTCATTGTAAGCCAATTCCTCTTCTTCACTCATTATCAAGTATAGCTGCCTCTGTTTGCACCTATGGCCTGGCACAAAAGTCTCATCACAATTGTAACACAGATTCTTGTCTCTCCTAGCCTTCATTTCAGCTGCTGTGAGTAATTTCCTGGTGGGAACATGGATTTCAGTATTGGTTGTAAAGGTAGGTTTCTGATTTGGTTGTAGGTTTTTTGGTGTTTGGTTGTATGTATTGATGGTTTTAAAAGGTGGTTTAGGTGGTGGATGGATTTTGTTGGCTGCACTAGCTCTCTTCACAATTGCATCTACCAAGACTTCATGTTGTCTAGCCAAGGCCACAGCATGCTGGAAGGATTGAGGTTTCAGTGATAGTACACCCCCTCTAATGTCATCTCTTAGCCCACTCACATAACTGGCAGTGAAATACTCCTCTGGAAATTCTTTGTTGAACATAATCATGTGAGTTTTTAAATCCTCAAACCTCTCAGTGTATTGACAAACACTGCCCTCCTGGTATAGCTTATTAAAGTCTCATATCATCACTTCCGGGCTAATATCATCAAATCTAGTGAGGACTGCTACTACAAACTCTTCCCACTCCATACCTCCTTATCCCCCATATATCCTTGATACCATAACTCAGCTTTGCCTTCCAAGTGAATAGATGCCAAAGGAACCTTGTGTTCAGCTGCTATAGTGGATAAGATTTGGAAATAGCGATTACATCTTCTGATCCATGCTCTCGGGTTTTCACCATTGAATTTGGGAAATTCCAATCTGGGAACAGAGTGTGATCCCATAAAAGGTCCTGTGGAATCCATACCTCCCCCATTACTCCTGTGATTGCCAATGCTTGAGGATGATCCCCTCTCCATATTTCCCACACTTGGAGGCTCACCCAATACTGATTTTCCCCTATTCATGAGTTGCATTTGGTTAACTACACTCTGTAGTTGCTGTTGCATGGCTGAAATTGATGTTTGCAGCCCGGCCTGGTTCTGTGTTATTTCTTCCCAACGATTCTGGTTTTGGGCTCGTTCTTCCACCAACATCATTTCAGTTCGCTTATAAGCTTCTACCAACTCCTTGTTTCTTGTGCCTTCAGCCATTGCTCCGAGGAACGATGGCTCTGATACCAAATGTTATGTTTCAAGCACTCAATCAAGCCAAAAACCAAATACGCAGCAGAAATAAGATAAGAATTAGAAGAAATTAGGGCTAGAGAGATAGATTCAGAAATAACTTCATTCATAATGATCCAAATACAATGTATTGATAATTTATATGAAATCGAAAACAGAAATCGAAATCGTTCGTGCATTCCCTTCGTAACAGAATTGTTCCCGCAGCTACGCATTCCCTGATTTATCGGACTTCACCTCAGCGCGCCACTTGTCATTGGTCCCCTCTATTTCATTAAACTCAACAAAGTCGCATTTCACTTTCTTCCGCGCTTTCTTCTTAATTTGAACGGCTCTGATTAATTCATCTGCAGTCTCCATCCTACGGTCCAGATTCAAAACACCCCCAACGGTCATAACCATGACAGTTGATTAAATTACGATATTTTATCAAGAACGGTATGTTTACGCTTTTATTTTAATTGTGCATAAATGTTAGGCGTTTAATTGGGTGTAGGCAATCCCAACAGTGAACACAACCCTCTATATATATATATTCCCAATTCAATATAGAAGCAGATCAGAATATGTTTATTGTCATCGGAAAAAACCAGCAGCGGTAACAAGAACAACAGTATTATTTGCTTCGTTTTCGCAAGAAAGTACGTGTACAGTATAATACTGTTGTTGCTGTTCTTGATGTTTTTTAGAATAGCCCTAGATCTTGATGAATAATGCTGGTTCAGTCTTTAATATGGTGAACATTGTTTTACTTTCTTTAAACTTTATAATATCATAAGTACTATATATATATATCTTGATTATTCCAATTGAATCAATATTATAATTGCATGTTTTTATTACTACATTTACGTAAGGGTTTTTTATTCTTCTGTTAAAGATTATATATATGTTCATGTTAAGGAAATTAATCCCAGAAGAGATTTGTCTAAGCCACTTTCCACATGCATGTATTGCAGGCCAAAGTTGATTAATTCTGCAGTTTTCAATTACAAAGAGAAAATCATAGTTTATTAATTACTGTTGATGTCCTTTAAAATGGTGAAAATTCTTTTATTAGAATTCTGAATTACAGTTATAATCTTGATTTTTTTCGGAAAATATTTATCTATAGCCCTTTTATATTTCTAGAACATCTTGATTGTACCCACTGAATTAATTCATATTTTATTTCCATTCTTTCTTTTAATATGTGTGTTTTGAATTAGATATGTATTGTTATTTGGTTTTTGACATATTTTAGTAATCTTTTTAGAATTATTACTTAGTTAGAGTCCTATTTAATGTATATAGACCCGTATTACGGGAGGATTTGTTTCTTGTGCCTTATTTCGTCTTTTCCGTTACAATGCATGATAAAGTTTATACACTCATATTTGTAAATTATGGTCTTCTTGATTTCTATGTCGACCGAAAACTTATGTAATTTGTGAGTTTTTCTAAGAATTGTAGTATTTAAATGAAACAAGTTACACATATATCACATACAAGTGTAAGTTATTCTCGAGTTTTATTTTATGTCCTACCAATTACATAGTCTTTTAGGCCATTTTTATACAATAAATATATTTTTTTTTATAAAAATATTGCTACACTCATGTCATTGATTTTGTTGGAGATAGTGTTTTTCATCAATATTCACCTATATAAAAACCACTCACCTCAATAAAAATATATGATATTAAAGAAATCATAATCAATTAAATGAGTCATAATCCTATTTACAAGCATGAGTTATACCTCGTTAGGTCGTTGATTATTTTAGTGGCATTTTTTAGAATTTAACAATAATTCGTTTTTTTTAGTTAATTGCAGGTTAAGTTACTTTCATTTGCATACCATATTTTTTGACTTTTTTTATTTTGTCATTATTTAATACCAACGATCATGCTCCCTATATGATGTAAAAACTCTTGGCCCAGATAACTGAAGTCCAGGCCCAATTCACAATGGCCCATTTCATCTACACAAGTTCTAATGAACAAAAAGTCAATCAACAACATATTTCTAATTAATTCTTCTATTAGACGGATACATATTTGTTATGTACTTTGATTTTGATTTAATATTGGAATTAGTGTAACTCGTGTTACATATAAAAAGTCATTGATATATTATTTTATGAAAATTGCAGTGGTATCAATTTTCTCATAAATCATATAAGATATTAGTTATATTGAATTTTCATGTGATGAACTTGTATAAGAGTTTATATTATTAACATAGCATTATATTGTAAAAGATCTAGAAGACTCGAACAACCCTTTGGTCTATAAACCAAATAAAAACAATTGAAGAATCTTATAAACGGACATAAGAGTCCTACTGGCCAACTGTGGACAAAATGAAGACAACTGAAGAATTTAATAAGGCCATAAACAGACATAAGAGCACTACTGGCCAAGCATAGGCAAAATAAAGACAACAAAAGAATTTTGTGTGATGCTAAATGGATGTAATACTACTGGCCATGTTAGATTGTTATTTAGGGTCATGTCAAATCCATTGTTGATACATAATTAGCTATTTAATATTTAATTATTATATTTTAACTCATTAATTTGAGTCCTTGTTTAATTAGGTTTATTAAGAGTTCTAGTTGTTTAGTTTCTTAGGAGTTTTACTTTATTTATTATATTATTTCCATCAAGAGTCTTTCACTATTTATAATTGTTAGGATTAATGTTTTTATTATTATTATTTAATGAAGAAGTTTTTAGTAAAATTTTAGTTTTACTGCAGTGTTGTCTTCTACTCGAATTGAAGACGTATCAATTTGGTGCTTTCATGCAGGTCATGTCTCCCAAACCTACACAAACATCGAATTCCAACCCATCAGAGGATTCAATTGCCGCCATGACAGAATTGTTCAATAGATTCCAGACCCAGACTACACATCAAATTACTCAAAAGATGGAAGAAGAAAAAAAAGAGAGACAACCCAATGTATAAAATTGTTGACCACTACCATGATAGATTTACAAAATCAAATATCATCCATTCAACAAACATCTGCTTCTCAAGAATCAAACCGAGAAAATCGATTTTTTCAACAAACAATACCAACAAATAATCCTCACATATATGCAGCCACTCTCCCAAACCAATTACCCACAAATCCTACATATCTCTCTCAACCTAATGACACGCATTAGTACAATATCATACAACCGCCTAAATTAAATCTTTCATCCTTTGATTAAAAGACTCGATTGGTTGTTCCAAGCAGAGCAATATTTTTTGCTCTACCAGGTCCCCACTGAACAACGAATTGGAATGGTTGTTTTCTATATGCAAAGGCAAGCTTTGAGTTGGTACAAGTGGATGTATAACAATCGACAATTGTCGACATGGAAGGCGTTCACACGACCCCTAAAGACTCGTTTTGAGCCTATCAACCCATCATCACGAAGCTTTGATTCAACCAATATCGCCAACCCAATTGCTTGTGAAATTGAGTTAGGCCTCAAAATTTCTAATTCTTGTTGAATTTTCAACTTTAATCCAGAGAATAAAGCAATTTAGAATAGCTTCCGGTGGTAACCCGACTACACAATTGCAAATATTTTCGAACGTAGCCTGATAGTCATTGATCGTTTTGCCTTAACTTAAACAAGGATGATTGATGGTTCTCATAAGTCGAGGGCCCAAAACGAGTCTCTAGGGCTCGCGCGAACGCCTCCCATGTTTACAATTGTCGATTGTTATACATCCACTTGTACTAACCTAAAGCTTGCGCTTGCATATAGAAAGCAACCATTCCAATACGTTTATCAGTGGGGACCTGGTAGAGCAAAAAATATTGCTCTGCTTGGAACAACCAATCGAGTGGATTACTTACATCAAAGGATGGAAGATCTAATTTAGGTGGTTGTATGATATTGTACTAATGCGTGTCATTAGGTTGAGAGAGATACGTAGGACTTGTGCGTAATTGGTTTGGGGGAGTGGCTGCATATATGTGAGGATTATTTGTTGGTGTTGTTTGTTGAAAAAAAAAAGATTTTCTGGGTTTGATTCTTGAGAAGCAGATGTTTGTTGAATTGATGATAATTGATTTTGTAAATCTATCATGGTAGTGGTCAACATTGGGTTGTCTCTTTTTTTTTTCTTCCTCCATCTTTTGAGTAATCTGATTTATCTCTTATTTCAAGTAGGTGTTGTTTTTTAGTGATGCGGATGTATTGTTTTCAATATATTTAAAATCATTAGATCGATTGAGAAATTCTTACCACTTTCAATTCGATGAATATCTCATAGAGCTTAAAAAAAAAACACAATGATTTTAAATGATTAAATTAGGGGGTTATCATGATTTATGCTACCCTTTTCTTTACATTCCAATAAGTGGGTAACTCATAAAATGGCACCCCATAAGAGCAAAAGGAAAAAAAATGTTGATTTTGTGAGCAAAAAGATGCTCTAATCTATGCTCAATGCTCATGAGTAAACTACCCTACTAAATGGCATCACCAACCAATGAACCAAATACATTTTTATTATCAAACAATTATTTATGTACATTTGATCCCTTTTATGAGTGAAGTTGTTGGACATTACAATGATGGATGGGCAGTTTTAGCCACTCCACTAGACTAGACTTACCTTTGACCTTTCTATATATATCATGTAAACTACCATTTTCAATTATAATTAGTAGAAAAAAGGTCATTCAAGACTTTAATAATATGATATAGAATTTTATATATATATATATATAAGAATTTATCATATTAGACGACTTATGAGATTTATTATATATGAATATTTTGAATCCCAACATGGGTCTAATCCAATTAATTCTGAAATTTTGGGGTATGGATTTCATAATAGAAACTATAATATATTTTTGACACTTGGAATAGGGATTTATTGTTTATATTTTAATTACTTGTCAGGCTAATTATTGAGAGGCTTCAATAATTCCATGCTACCAAAACCAAACTACTTTTAGTTAATGTCTTATCTTAACTAAGGATGTTCTCAGTTTATACATTTATCTTTTTTTTTTTCTAATTATACATTTTCTCCTATAACTCCCCTCACCAAATTGAATTCGTAAAATAAAAAACGTGTTTATCACGTGTGACCTAAATGTGTTTACTCATAAAGTGTATTATATATTTATCAACTTACATAATTAAATATAATTTTCGAAACGATAAATAGGTAATCTCTTATTGGACTAAAAATGAAAATTTGCTCTTATATTTATAAACCCCCTTCTCTTATTTTTGTGAAAATGCAAAAACTCCCATAAAAGAATTACTTAAATCATCCCATATTTTTTAAGTAACTTTATTATGCTTATACCTTTCTAAATGTTCAATCTGGCATTTAATTTAGGGTGAAATACATTTTTACCATCCTAAATCATTGTATTTTGTCGCTTTCACACCCCTAAACGACAAAAGTATCAAATTTAGTCGTCATTTTAACTTCATAAAGTGCTAGACACTACTAATTTATTGGGTGATTAAATTTAGTAAAATCGTAAAAAAATAAATATAAAAGTATCATTTCATAATTATTATTTTTTATACACGTCGCCATAATTGGAGAATTTAAGACTGTGATATCATTAGCATTAATTATGATGAGAAATTAGACGTGGGGAGCAGTAATCATTAATTAAAGTTAGCAAGATTTGTTTTTGTCCTTTAATATATAATGAAAAAATTAAGTCAGATGAAACCATATAATCACATGATATTATTTTCACCAAGGTTCGTCCAAAAATATAGGCTATGTTTGGTTTTGTTTTGATTAAGTATTCTGGTGAGAATTGTTGGTGAGATATTTTTTGGGACACGTGCAAATTTGGTGAGATAGTGTTTGGTTTTATATTGATTTGTTAATTTTTGGGTGGATTTTTTGGTGAGATAGTGTTTGTTTTTGTTTCCATAAGGAACATAAATTACTGTAGCAGTCAAATCACGTAAGCTTTTGTCTGTTAGTAATTATTAGTGATTAAAAAGTATAATATAATATTAAAATTGTAATGATTGTTATATATGTATGTAATAAAAGGTGTTATATATGTATGTATAAAAAAGAGTGGGCCATTAAAGTGTATTAAATTTCAAAATTGAAATACAAATTTTGGACCAAAAAATTAGAGATTTTTTAGGGGCAAAATGGTGAAAGCCAAATACAAGTTGGTCAAAAATTTGGCCAAAACTGATTCAAAATAAAACCAAACATAGCCATAACTTTTTTTGGTCTCATCAGCAAACTAAAAAAATAAATATATTTATTATTGGACCAAATGTTATAAAATTAATTATGACCCGCTCATAATGCAACTACATAAAATGATAAATGATAATGCAACTGCAGATGATTTTATTTTTTCTCAACTTATTTAATACGAATTGCTAAATGTGATTTTACCAAATAATAATTCTGTGTTTCTATTTGTTATATGATAATTTGGTGCGCCTAATTGATCACCTGACAAATTGCATTGCACTCATTTTGTAGTTTGATTAGTAAATTTGACATATACATTCATCACAAACTCTAATTTATTCCACGCCTTATTAAATTAAGTTCGATCAAATTTTATTCCATTCATGTAGCAATTTATCGGTGCTATATCATAAATATTAGGAGTTTTGATGAAATCGTGATTATCAATTTTTAGTTAAAAATAAACTATTTCTAAGTACAAGTACAATTTGTGCTTGCAATTTAATCTTAAGTGATAGTAATATACAATATTCTCCAAATTGGTACATTGTATTTCATATAAATTCTGGTATTTTTGTAATTAAGTCAAAAGTATTTTGAAGATATTTATCATTAATTATATTTCAATTATTATAAATTATTCTCACTAGAATTTGGACCCAAAAAATTGTCTAATTGAATGGGATTTTTTATATTTTAGTGGTAATTTTACCTGTTTTTTTAAAATTAAGCTTATTCTTTTATATAATCTTTTTGACATTTTTTTCACTTTCTATTAGTATATATTTACACTTTAGAAATACTACCATTGCTCACTTGATTAGACAAGACAAGGACAATTAAAGGAATTATTGGTGAAGTAACCAAACACAACCACTGGAATTTAATGACAATCTACAAATATATTTATATTTGCCTCTGAAATATAATAAAATCTATAAATAAATAAATGATCATTTAAGCATAGTTAGGTTTCAACTTGTAATTGACACATTACCCTCATCAATTTATAAGTGGGCCCATTGTAGTTTAATATACAATAAATTATTGCATTTGAATTTTCTGTAATAAAAAAATTAATTGCTGGTAGCTTTGTAGTGTTTAAAGTTTTTCTTTATTAAAAAAAAAAAAAACAAAAAAAAAAATTTTATATCAGTTTTTGGAAGATTCATCGCCATTTGCTTCGACCTTAGTTAGTGTTCATATTACTATGTTCGAGAATGGAGGTTAGTAATTGCGTTACATATTTATGATTAAAAAAGATTAAATTAAATAATTAGCTAGTTGGAAAATGGAAAAGACTAGATCACATAGTAACAAAAAAACAAATAATGAAGCATCTTATTTTAAAAAGTTTCTAAAGATACATCTGGAAAATTTCATAACTTTAATTAATAAAACCTACCCCGGTTTAATAATGAGTTCTTATATGATCCCAAAAACTATTCATTTAACTATCTCCTAATTAAAATGTGATTTATGGGAAAGGATATAATTTATTTTAGGAGTTTTGAGTTATGTTTTAAAAAAATTTAACTGTGGATGCCTCATTTGTTTTTCATTATTATGTCATTCGATCCTTTAACTCCCTTAAAATGAAAATTGACTATTTTATATTAAAAATAACGACATTTTAGTAGAAAATAATGAATTTAAAAAAAAAAAAAAAAACAAAGAGATCCTTACTAAAAATTTAAAGATAAAAAATGTGAATGTCAAATATTGATAATTTAAAGAAGATCAATGGCTTGGTAAATAGATCCCACCATTTATTTTCCTTTTTTCGACATACTTTAGTTACTAATGTGATAGTGATAGTGATATATATATATATATATAGATAATCATTTCCTAGAGGACATTAATAAAAGATTTGCAATCATTGCAATTATGCAAGAAATAGTGTTAATCCATTCCTCACTACCAAAGCTAATCACATTTAATAATTGTCGACTTCATTAATCAATTAGTAGGACCTATTAAATAAAGTTAATTTGATTGATGCTTGTTCCTAGTTACATATAAGTCTCTCTTGTCCAAAAAATATATATTAATCTCGTATAAAAATAACTAGTTAACTTACAACATTAATTTATTTTGAGATGGGTCGTTTTTATCATCCACTACTTATACAAAAACCATCGACGAAATCTAAGTCTTTCATTACCTTTTATTTATATGGAATGAAATAAAATAATATATTCTAGAGAATAATTTGGCACATCTTCGATTCCCTGGATTTTTAAACCACAAAACGCTCGATTTCCACTTTAATTTTTAAATTGTCATCGAGTATATGTGTTTTTGGGTTACTTGAACAATATTAGGTTTATATAATTAATCATGTCTTTAGTTAAAAAAATATAATAGCTCGATATTTTTACAGAAAAATTGCATTGACATTAATTGGTGTTCACATACCTCACATTAAAAATATTAGCATGAACCTCCTTCTTTTTACTTTTCTCATTATTTTAATTTCGTAAGGACTAAAATATATTCAGCTTTTAATCGTAAAAGTTAATTATCACGTATAATGTATTTCAAATGAAAATATCAAAAGATTATAAAATGACATAATAAAAAAATTGTTTTTTTTTCCAGATATTACTCTACTCTTTAAAACAATATATTGATTAATAATAAATTTTCTTTGTGATATACAAATCTAATTGCTTAATATATCAATGTAACTCAAACATTTTTTATGAACCAAATAATTTTTTTATTAAAAAACGAAAATCAAAAGTATGAAAATAAGAACCGAAAAAATCTTTATATACCTATTTTTATTAATTTGAATAGGTTTCCTCCTAATAAAATTCAATCACTTCCTTAAAAAATAATGCTACAATAGTAGTATATTCAATTTAAAATAAAAATATTACAAAAAACTGAAAAAGTAAATATCTTCTAATATATCACCATGGTTTTGTTCTTAAATAGATATAAAATTATTTTAAATGGTAATATTTTAAAATACAACAATTATTTATTACTATCTCACAAACACAATGATATAATTTATTAAGAGTAAATTAAAAAATAGCACAAATAATGTTCTTTCTTTTTTGAAAAATAAATAACAACCACACATCACCATAAATTTTTCATTATAATTGTCAATTTATACTAAATAGAATATAAAAAATATAAAAGAAAACTTAATCTTTTCATAATAGAAGATTGTCATAAAAATAATAAAATACTGTAACAAAATAAACATAATCAAAATAATAGCATAATTTTTCATGTAATCACCATGGCTGTATTAGGAGAGTTAACATTAATATTTAAGTAATTTTTTTGTAGTAAAAAGACTCAAAAATAAAACTTTATTCTTATTATTTGAAAGAGAAAAAAAATTAATTTTATTTTTTATTATGTCATTTAATAATGTTTTTGATAATTTTTCATCATCAAGTACATTATAAGTGCTAATTAACTTTTAAAATTAAAGATGATGGATGTTTTAGTCCTTATAAAATTAATATAATTAAAAAAAGTGAAAGAGTGGAGGTTCATGAAAATATTTTTAAAGTAAATAACGTGGATGTCAAATGGTCATAATTAATTTTCCCATATTTTTACATATCTTTCTTTTGTCCCTTTAATTGGAAAAAAAAACTTTATTTCTTTTAATTGAAAAAAATGGAAGTACTGTAATTTATCACCACTTATATTAATAGATAGAGTAGTAGTGGAAATTAATGAAGTTTTTTGACTTTGTAGTGATGGCACAAGGGAATGGCAAAATGGAAATAATATAAAGTAGACATACATTATTATTGTTAATGGGAAAATAGACCCTACAATTATCATAATTTTGGGGTTGCACTTGATGGTATCAAGCTGCCTATAAATCTACTTTAATAGAATCAAGCTTTTTCGTAGTTCAAGAATATTATACTCCTCAATTTCGGGGGTTTGGAGAGTATTTTTTAAGTCTAAATTTTAGAGTGTAAACCAGATTATGATTAGTTTAGCTGATTAAGATGGTATTTATAACTTGGTGGGTCATGAGTTTGTCTTACTAGGCCATGGGCCCGAGTCCCATTGTGCGGCCCACCATCACATTGAATTACGGTAATACCCTATTCATAATTGGGGACCCATCATAAATAAAAAAAATGAGATAAAGTTAAATAAATATTAAATAATACTAAATGATATGATACTATCTAAACTAATAAATATATTATTCAAGATATTTATTTAAGACCAATTTCATCAAAATCCACTGATCACACGTCAATTGAATTTAATCATTGGTCTCTATCAAAATTCAAATCCTATTTGAAGCAGAAAAAAATCTATATTTCTATTTTATAAAATAGATGCCGGTTCATCCCTTTCAACCCTTTTGCAAAACTATTATATGTTTAAAATTGATATATATATACATTAAAGTTTAGTGTCGACTATAGTTTATATACAAACTTATAAAAATATACATATATCCATGACCAATTGACCATAGTTGAATCATTCATTGAAATAAAAAAATTGGGCAACTAGTTAAAATATGGAAACTTTATAGTGGGATTTGAAATATTTACACTAATTTTTGTCTCAATATAATAAACAAAATCTAATACACATTACTCAATTAGTCAACACAAACCTAACCAACCATGTCTCTGTTCCCCCTCAAAAATCTACTCTCCATTATTGGTCTCTCTGCCCCCCCCACCCCCCCAACCCCCACCTCACCCACCCCCCAAATTCTCGTTCTCTGTCACTATATACGCCACATACAAAGCTCCCCACAAATGGGGTTTGAAGTTTGAACGCTTTTGAAGCCAAAAGAAAAAGGAAAGAAATTCCAAAAGCACAGAATTTGTATATAAAAGTCAAAAATACAGTCGAAGAGTTTATTGTCAGTCTGCGCACTCTGTTTCTTGGTTTTACACTGTGTAGATTCCAAATGCTAGTTTTGTTTATTAGATTGGGAACAAAGATTATATATTAAAAAAAAGCAATAGGAAAAAGTGTGTATATGTACTGTATTGTATGTATGAGAGGCGAAAGAAAAAGGCAGCCCACAGTCAATTCATGTCGTTTTATGTCACTCCGTTGATTTCGCTTAAATTCTTGGTGTGATTGTGATTAATTTTTAAACCCTTTCCGCAATTGCCGCACACTAAAGAAAAAGATTTGCTTTACCTTGAGAGACAACATATATATTGTGACCTGATCTGATCGGATCTGATTTGGGGGTTTCAAATGGTGGTGAGTTAGTGGCGGGATTTGGGTGGCACGCGCTGATGGGTTGCGTGACGTCGAAGCAGACGGTGTCGGTGACACCCGCGGCGCTAGATCACTCCGGCGGGTTCAATGGCGGGTCGGGAAGGAGCAGAGTTGAGAGCTGCAGCGGAGGGAACGGCGGTGGTTTGGTGGCGGAGCTGGAGATGAAGATGAAGAAGGTGAAGAAGAGAGGTGGGACTGAGTCAGGGAGCGAGTTGGGTGAGTCGGGTCGGACGAGTGAGTCTGTGAGTTTTAGGCTTGGGAATTTGCATAAGTATGTGGAGGGGGAGCAGGTGGCGGCGGGCTGGCCGGCGTGGCTGAGCGCGGTGGCCGGTGAAGCTATTCAGGGATGGGTACCTCGTAAAGCTGACTCTTTTGAGAAACTCGAAAAGGTTAGGCCTTGTTCGAGCTAAAATCCTGAAAATTTTCTGAAGTAACACACAATATAAATTATTCTTTGATTTTAGGATTTTATAATATTGTTGGATATTTATAAAAATTTTAGAATCATCAACTAAATCAATGATTAGTTGATGTATGATGTGTTAAATGACTTCAAAATTAGAAAGATAAAACTATTAGTTGGACTATATAATTATTGATTGTGTAGATAAGTAGAAGATTGAAAATGTGGAATTGAAAAAAAAATGATGTTGAACATAGTTTTAGTTAAATTTCTTAGGATTTTGTGATTCAGAATAGTGAAAACATGGTTAGAAAACAGAAACAAACAAGACCTTAATTTTGATTTTTACTGGCATGTTAATTATTAGAGTATCATTATTGTTAGTGTGTCTAATTGTGGTTAGACAGTTAAATTTGTTGCTTATTTTAGTAGTATTGAGACTAATTGTACTTTTGTAATGGTTTTGTGTTTGTCCTGTCTTGAAATTTGTTGGAAAAATTGAATGACTAAATTATGACTTTGGTCATTATTTATCCTTCTCACCACATAATTGTTTTGTTGTAATTAAAACTTAATTATTCAGTTCATTCTGTGATTCTCATTCTTTCAGAAGCAATTTCCAAATTGGAAAAATTCTTATGACTTAGTTATAATTATGATTTAATCAAGAACTATAACTAAGTCAAGCTATTTTAATAATCATACAATTTTGTTATTTTTTACAAATTCCTTTTTGGATTTTCTGCTGATAAAGAATGTTATTTAAACAGATTGGCCAGGGTACATATAGTACTGTATTTCGAGCACGAGACCTAGAAACGGGTAAGATAGTTGCTTTGAAGAAGGTTCGTTTCGACAATTTCGAGCCCGAAAGTGTTCGTTTTATGGCTCGTGAGATAATGATTCTTCGTCGACTTGAACATCCAAATATTATAAAATTGGAAGGATTAGTTACATCTCGATCCTCATGCAACATATACCTCGTTTTCGAATACATGGAGCATGATATTTCTGGACTATTATCTTCCCCAGATATTACTTTCACCGAACCACAGGTTTTTCGATGCAACTTATAAGATATAAAATTATATGTATATATATATATATATTTAAATTTGTCGTATATTATAATATATAAGTGACTATTTTGGTCGATTTTACAGGTGAAATGCTATGCGAAGCAATTGTTATCGGGGCTCGAGCATTGTCATTCTCGGGGCGTAATGCATCGGGATATTAAAGGTGCAAATCTGTTAGTAGATAATGAAGGGGTCCTAAAGGTGGCTGATTTTGGATTAGCAAACTTGTGTGCTTATGGGCTGAGGCAACCGTTAACGAGTCGAGTAGTGACTTTGTGGTATCGTCCGCCTGAGCTCTTATTGGGGTCCACGGATTATGGGGCGTCGGTTGATCTTTGGAGCGTTGGATGCTTAATTGCTGAGCTACTTATTGGTAAACCTATTCTTCAAGGAAGGACCGAGGTAAAACCGCCATCCTCATGTATTATTTTCCGTTAGGGGTGGCAAACGGGCGGTTCGGGTTGGGTTTGGGTTGGGGTTGGGGTTGGTTCCGATGGGTTGGTTCTTAAATGGGCTGGGTTCTTAAATGGTTTTGTAGAACCAAATTCAACTCGATAGGAAACCAAAGTTAACCCGAAAGGGAACCAAGCCCAACCCAACTCATTACCTTGCATTTTGTTCTTTATAATTTAGATTGTTTGGCAAGCTATTTGGGCCTAACTTGAAATTAGTTGGGACCCATCTAGAAACCACGATGGAACCAATTAGGAACCAATAAAATTTCTTAGGAACCAACCCTACCCAAACTAATTTAATTGGGTTGGAACTATAGTTCCGGACCCATTTTGCTACCCCTAGTTTCCATTATTAATGTATTAATTTTAGGGGTGTAAATGAGTTGAGTCGAGCCGAATGCATAGGTGTTCAAGCTTGTTTGAATTACAATCGAGCTTTGAAAATTATGTTTGAGTTTGGTTTGATTGTTCATCGAGCCGAGCTTTAATTGAGCCCGAGTAGTTTGAATATTTTGGACATGTTTTTGTTATTTTTTGTTAATCGAGCCGAGCTCGACCTGATCCATGCATAATATCATGAAAAATGGATACAAATTTTTGACTGCGAGCTTCAAAATCTATCGAACACAAAAAGTTGTTCAAGCTTGGTTTGGTAAATTACCGAACCAAGCTTTTAATGATTGAGCTCGAGTCGAGTATCGAGTAGCTTTGGTTCAGTTTCCAACCCTAATTAGTTTCCATTCTGATGATAATATATTACAATCAAATCAAGAGCATCGACATATTTTAAACGTGTATAGCCTAAACATGAAGTAAGATATAGCCCAAATCTTATAATTTTCTAAGACAACGATTTGGTTCTAAAATATCATATGGTCAACGATTTACGATGTTTAATTTTATTAACATACGTTCTAAGACTAGCCCACTTGGATCATGATAATATGTTCGTTAACAGGTTGAACAATTGCACAAGATATTCAAACTTTGTGGATCACCACCCGAAGATTACTGGAAAAAATCGAAACTTCCTCATGCAACATTGTTTAAACCACAACATCCTTACAAGAGCACTCTTAGGGACACCTTTAAGGATCTACCGGAATCTGCTGTCATGCTGATCGAAACTCTCCTATCCGTCGAGCCTCACAAGAGAGGCACTGCCACATCAGCCCTAACATCAGAGGTATTCGATTATAAAATATTTTCATTTTTTCTACTTATTAAATACGAGGTTTCTGATATTTTGTTCTTTGTGCACAATCATTAGTATTTCAAGACGAAGCCATATGCTTGTGATCCGTTAAGCTTGCCGAAATACCCTCCTAGTAAAGAGATTGATATTAAACAGCATGAAGAGGCCAGCAGGTAATGAATTACATATTTGTTTGAATTGGGAGTTGATTTTTCATTGAAAATGAACCGTAAACTGATGTATTCTTGTATTTTCAGAAGAAAAACTGGTGGACGATCTCGTGGGCCTGAAAATACTCGAAAGCCAACTAGAAAACAGAGTGGAATTAATAAATTAGCACCAGATGAGGTAAATCTCTCTCTCTAATTGATATTTTCTTGATATATTACGAATTAATCATGAATTTTCATTTTTTTTATGTAAACGAGACTTCGTAATAAAAAAATGAAAACTATCCCAAGTAATTCCTAAATCCCTGTAAATATGTATGAATTTTATGTTGAATTATGGAGCCTGAAGGATTGTAAACAGGGCCACAGCTTTAGCCGATCCAACTTTTTAAGGGGTATTTTAGTCTTTACGTAATCATTTTCTTTTTAGGGTTACGTATCGTGTATTATAAATAGCCCTGATATCATTGTAACTAAAAACTTACAAAAATATATAGTGAATATCCTAGCTTGGTAGTGCCACATTATCTGATGAACTAGGTCAACAATTCTTGTTCTTTTATTGTTGTTTTTTTCGAGTGATTATTTTCATCATTGGCATTATATTCCTAACATTTTAGCCGGGTTTATTTTTGAATCCACAGAACTTCCCCATTCAAAAGCAAGCTGAGTCGAAAAGCAACACAAATTTTGTTAGTAATCGCAAAGAAAATAAAATTTTGGACCCCGAGCCACCTAAGCCATCGATTCTCGTACCCAAAGAGACATCCCATGTGAAGTACGCATCACAAGGCGACGACATTTTTTCAGGGCCTTTACAAGTATCGGGATCGAGTGGTTTCGCGTGGGCTAAAAGAAGGATGAACGATTCATCGTTAAGATCGAGAAGTAGGTCTAGTTCGAGAAGTTTAATTATCGAAGCTTCTAATGCTCTGCATTTGAGAAATTCGAGACGGGAAGAAAATGGTGGTGAAGGTGTAGATGAACAGTTGGCCAATATCAAAGGCCGTGATGCATATGAAACCATCAAACGCTCGATGATCAAGCAATGGAGCCAATTGGAGCGACCCGATTCGTTTGATGCTTCGGATGAATATCATTCTCAGGAATTGTCGATGGCACTTTATCGTAAAGAGGAAGCTGCTGCTAAAAGAAACAACTTGGTAATAATATTGAAACTGGGATTTAAATTTATATTAATTTCGTCATAATCATACAGCGTTTAGATATTGATCAAAGTGGGATTTGGAACAGGTTTATAATGATCAGGAGGAGAAGGTTGAATTTTCAGGGCCCTTGCTGTCTCAATCACACAGAATCGACGAACTGTTGGAGAAACACGAGCGTCAGATTCGCCAAGCAGTTCGAAGATCATGGTTCCAAAGAGGTAAGATATTCAGACAAGTTGACTAAACTGAAATAATCACTCAAAGTAAATTACGAAGTAAATTAATGTTTGAAATAATCACTTCATCAAGTAAATTATGAAAAACAACCAGAGGTTGAGAAACTAAGGCCTTGTTTGTTTATGTTTTCAAAACCCATTTTCAACTTTTTAAATCACAATTCAAAATGAACTTAACACCAAATTTTCATCCAAATTCTACATTTTTCAACTCTACTTTCCAATCTCCTATCTACTAACTATCAATCATATATACAACTTTTCACACATTTACCAATCAAAACAGTCATTATTTTACTTTCTGTTTCATACTTTACACTTTTTTTTTATCTATATTTCTTTATTTTTAAGTTTCTTAATCATTATATAAACCACTAACACAATTATTATTACATCATCGATCAACCTATCACTATTGGTTTTACTTGTCTTACAACTTTTAACCTATTTTTAAAAACATAAACAAGCACATGCCATTTTCACATAAATTTTCATAGTACAAACAAACAGATTACAATTTCTGCATATAAATCTTCAATAAATACTCTTCAAACCAAACATTTTTTTTGACAAAAATTGTATTTTGAAGCCGAAATATGTTGTAATTTGTATTCACGGATCGTTACTTACTAGTATATCATGTTTTATCAACAGCCAAGAGAAATGGGAAGTGAATGCATTCTTGTTCGGAGAGACTAGGCAACAAGGGAAATGAAAGTTAGCTTAATGAATTTGCCGTTGTCGTTATGTCAACTAACAATGAGGCTGTGAAATCATCAGAGTCAATGTCTTCGTTTTATGAGTGAGATAAGATCATACTGGATCCTCTCTTACATGTGTTTGGTATGTCAGGCAAGACGAACAACTGCTAAAATCTATTCTCTTTCATAAATTTATTATTTACAATCAGATTATATCTACGTCTCTTTGATTTACCGTTGAAAATCATATTTTTTTTGTTAAACCATTCTGCTGATGTACAGAAATTTGTGATAGTTTCACACAATGTCATGTAAATGTTCCATTATCGTGTTTTTGCTTATACTTTATTTTGATGGTTCTGATAGATTAGTTAAAAAAAGTGTTTCGTAGATACGAAAAATATTGATGTATGTATTAGTTTGTAGATTAAACCTATATATGCATGGTTGTTCAGTTGTCGGGACTAGGGGTGTAAACGAGCCGAGCATAGTGATTTTTCCAAGCTCGAGCTTGAGCTCGAGCCTCAATATTCGAGCTTGAGCTCGGGCTTGAGCTCGTCGAGCTTTAATTTTTAGAGCTCGGGCTCGAGCTCGTGAGGTTGAGTTCGAGCTCGACCCTAGCCTATTTTTTTTAATTTAATATGTATTTATTAATTATTTAATATATATTTATTAATATAATAATAAAAATAATATTATATTTAAAAATCGAAAAGGCTCGCGAGCTTTTCTCAGAGACAAGTGGGCTCGAGCTCAATTAAGAGTTCGTGTTCGTGAAGCTCGGCTTGAGCTCTAAAAACTCGAGCTTGAGCTGAGCTCATTTGACATGAGCCGAGCCGGCTCGCGATTTACACCCCTAGTCAGAACTGATGTGAGACACAACCATTGATTAATGACCACAGCCTGGTCCTACTTAGACCATCTCCAACCCAGCAATATTATAGTGCTGGGGGAGATGAAATGGCGCTGGGTTGTCTCCATCCTAGCGCCATTTGCTGCGCCATTTCTGGTGCAGCAGATTAGGATTCTTTATTTTGGTCCTTTTCTTTTCTATTGTTTTCGATTTAGTCCCCTTATTAAGTTTATAAAATTTAATTTTGTTTTCAATTTAACATAGAAATTTTTTATATAGTTATAATTATATCTTATTAGTTATATTTTAATATTTATACATTTATTTCAGTTTATGATTAAATTATAAATAAAAAACTTTACCATAACTTCTGTAAGTTTTTAATATAGTTTACCATAACCCTAAGTTTTTAATATAGTTGTTAATTAAATAACATATATAGTTATTAATCTTTGAAATATCGAAACGTAATTAATTTTAAATATGTCATAATAAAATATTTTTATCTTTGTGAATTTTATTAATCAATTATATTTTATCGGATGAAAATGCATAATAAGTAAAAGTTTTGAGCTTTATTTGTGATAGATTGTAAGATGATAAAAAAGATGCAAAAAACGAATATTCTAAAATATTCTTTTTTTGTGCAGTGGAGAGTGAATAGTGTTATGAGTCGAACTTTAGAGTTAATTTATTGTAATTGCACCAATTTACTGCAAAATCACTATTTTGGTTAGAAGATGGCTTTATGTTTTTATTTTTTTTAACATATTTTTTCCTGTGGTAAGGCCCCTAGATTAAAAAATTTAAGAAATATTGAGATGAATCGCCCGTTAGCCCATTATGGTATGGGCCCGTTCACCAGGCCCAGAAGTTCGTGTATTGTTATAGGTCGACTTGACAAGCTCGGTTTTGAGCAAATCACCCCCACCCCCTCTCACCATCAACAAAAATATTGAGTTCGTTTTTGCCCGATTTGTCATTTTCGTAGGGCCATTTAGATACTTTTATTTCATATCTTAAAATTTGTAAAGAGATTTGTTTCCTTTCAAATTAATAAAATTTTAGAAAAAATTCATCTTTACACATTTTTCCTCCAAACATGGTGTCCTATGTGTCAAATAAATATCCCACGCAAGCAATACCAAATGGCCACATATCCGAAATTGGCTGAAAAATAAAATAAAAAATCCTTAAATTGAAGTTCTCTTGTAACGAAATTTAAAAGTTCAAGCAAAATTTATCTTCAATTTCGAATTTTTATTAACTACGGTCCCATTTGTCTAGTTCATAAAAAGGACCATTTTTTGCCACATTCTTATGATTGCAATTTCTCATTGGAAATTTCCTATTAAGTGATGGAATTTTGGTAGTGATAAGTGAGTAGGTAAGGGTCTGTTTGGATGACTGTTTTTAAAGTGTGTTTTTGTTTTTGCAAAACAAAAATTTGAAAAATGCGTTTGGTTGGGCTTGTTCTCACTTTATGTTTTTGAAGAATAAAACTCCAAAATCTGCTATTTTGCAAAACAGGTTTTACCTGTTTTTAAGTTTTTCAGAACACTTTTTCACTCCAAACTAGAAAAACACGACACTTAACCCCTCATTAAAAAATAATATATTTTCTCTATCCTCATTTCACTCCTCATTTCATCAAAACACATAGAGAGAGAGAAAAGAAGAGAAGAGAAGCAAAATTTTCCAGAATAGTCAACCAAACATGATTTCAACACTATTTGTACTGCAAAATTGTTTTGATAAAACTGTTATACAAAACTATTTTGCAAAACATCAAAAACAAAAACAATCCAAACAGACCCTAATATTCTCTTTTTTTAATTGTGTGTTCTATTTATTTCCTAGAGATAGGTATATATGGTAGACATTTTTCCACTCTCAAACTTTTCCTTTTTTGTTCTATTTCTTGTAAACATGCTTTTCCACTCCACCTTCCAAGATTTATGTAACAATTTCATATAAGTTGGATAAAGTGAAAAGCAAATACTACCATAAAAACAAAGAAAGAGGAGCATTAAGGAAAGTGAGAATACACTCATATTGCCAAAAGCATTAATGTTAGTATTATTCTTTTTGATGTTAACAAGAATGGGAAATTTGTATTTTTTGTATATTAACGTGGCTTAAACGTTATTTTGATGTATTAATATAAGGGATGGAAATTTGGATTCAGTATTATGGAGTATTTTGGGAAGAAAAGTATAAAAATCGTTATAAAAATTGATTGATTTTGACTGTAATTGTGGATTTTTTGGCTTCTTTTGACCAAAAATGAGAAATTAATTTATTTAGACTAAAAAAATCCCCAATTTTAGGAATGAAATTGCTCTATATTAACTGTTCACCTCTTCTTAATTTAGAAATATGAATATAATAAATCTATCAATTGAAAATTCCATAGGAGCATATATATCACCATCAATTCAAGAGTTAAAAACTCTTTTATTCTGATGAGTCTTTATAATTTTGTAAAACTGGAAATCAGAAAAGTAATTATTTACAAAAAAAAAAAAACTTTATTTTCATAAGAAAACAAGCAAAGATATATTATATTACATTCATTCATATACATCCACAAATTCTCCTCTATCAACAGTATAAAAAAATTACAATTTTCAACTTTATTGTGCCTGAAAAAATGTATATAGCAAATAGGCATTATTTTTAATCACTGACAATAAGAAAAGAAAAAAAAAATCTATCTTCTAAGGCCTTAACTTTTGCAAAAGATTTCCCATCTCTTGTTCATCTTTGCACCTTTTCAAGAACAAACAACCAACAATTGTATCAAGAACAACCAATATAGCATACAAATAAGCAATCAAAATTCCCTCAAAAACCATCGATAAATCGGTAGCCATGGCTCGATTATAAGCTCTCACAACGCGATATTGAAACAAAGCCTCGACTGCAGCCAAGGCTAAGTTCATCATCACTGCTAAAGATAATGCAGTTCCATTTCTACCCCTTACCAAAAGACAAGCTTTGAGAATCGAAATAAACCCGCCCCGTTTTTCAGTACCCGATATTATCGACGATAAGTTGCAAACGACATAGGCATTGGCAAGAACAATGGAATACATTACAACTCCTATTGCTGATACAAAGAGTATGAATTTTGGTGAAGAAAGGTTTAAAACATCGATAAAACCGAATAGTATTACTATGACGCCATAGGTAGTGGCGTTTGCAGACAATATGAGCAATGAGTTGCAAAGTTGTGTGACGAAAAGTGGATTGAAAATCGCGATCCAAAACGAGAACTTTTGATCTTGATCATGGTGTAAGAGTCTAATAATGGAGGTTTTGGTTATGAGAAGAGATGAAAGAGTAAAGGGTAGTACAAAAAAAAAGCCTAAAATGGTTTGAGATAGCTTAAGATTGAAAACGGTGAAAAACTCCGATGATGGGGAAAATCCGGCGACTAGAAAAAGAGACGTTAAACGGGCGTGGACTAATGGGAAAAGGGTCGATGAGGAGATTAAGGATTGAGAGACGAGGGTCGAAATGGCGAACGGTAAGGCAAATAGGGATGGATTTGAAGTGAAGTGTTGAAAGTTTTGTAAGAAAGTGAAGATTGATGCTCTAAAGATTGTGTATGTTTTGGCCATTGGAAGAGATGGATGGGGAGATTGATTAGGTGTGGATTTGTGTATGTAGAATGGTGGTGGTTTTTAAGGGGTGGTGTAATAGTTTGGTGTGTATTGGATGAAATAGATTGAGCAACAACTAACAACTAACAATTGGTGTTTTATTTTCTTATATATTGTGAGAGGATAATTGCATGTATAGTCCTTTGTATTTGATATTGTTATGTTCCACTCTATCTAATTTCAAACTTCACAAAGTTGGACAAAATTTTTGCTTCTTGTCAATATTTCATATTGATTGTGAATGGAGTTGTACATATTTGTGTGGTTGAGTTTGTAGAAATATCAAATTTGAGGGATGAATTGTAAATAAAGAAATCAAATATAAAGGGCCGAAATTATGATATTTTTCAATGTTTGTATGCCAATATTTTTCATTGTTTACATGCCAAAACTATGGTAATGGGGTTAGGTAAAGTGAATATCCGTCCCATTGACCTGGGTCCGAACCCAAAAAAAAAAAAATTGGGACCTGATCCGAGTCTAGGTATTAAAAACCAATACACGGCTGCCCATAATATACCAGCCAAGACCCGGACTAGGACCCAATTATTTGTTATACATTTTCTTATTGTATAATATTATTCTTAAAATATGATAAAATTTAGGTTTTATCCAATTAGGCTTTTATTTTAGTTGAATGTGAATGATTTGAGTATTCTTGTGATGACTATTGTATATTGTATTTTTGATGTGTTTTTTGAATTTACATTGATTTCGTTTATTTTATTTTCAATGTGTTTGTGAAAAAAGAGAAAAAATTAATAACTATGATTTTACCGGGTCCGCCAGGTCGGAACCAGACTCGAGGGGCACCCGTCAGGTCGACGGTGGGTCCAAGTATGACAAGGTTCGAGTACTAAAATACTGAGTGGTAGTTATTCGGACACACTTTCATTTAAAGTGAAATGAATGACCAAATTTGACGACGGTCAAACTGAAAGGATCCAATCGAATTAGTAGTAAAAATACGAGATGAAAAATATAACTTATTATATATAATATATTAATCACATAACTAAAAATAAAATTCGTTGGCCCCTCAGCCATAAGTATGAACAAATTATTTAATATGACATGTTAACGAATCTTAGATTGTTTTGAGATTAAATAATTTCTTTGTGTTATAATTTTATACAAGATATGTAACATCACTAATAGGTGAAAACTTAGAAACTAAGGTTAGTCCTATTGGTGTGTTGCATTTGAAAAAATAGGGCCATTTTTATGTTGGCTTAGAATATACTCTTGCTTATTGGCTGCAGCGACTCCAATTATTTACTTAGGAAATCAATGTTGTATTTAAATCAATTTAGAGCTAAAAATACCACAACTTCAAAATATAGTGAATTGAAACTTTTTATTATAATAATCAGAATATACATGTAATTAATTATGTGCAATGTCCACGAATTCTTTTTGTGAGTATCTAAGAGTAAAAAAAAAAAAACTTATGCATGTTAGAGTTTTTTTTTTTTATGTTTAATTTGTACGCAACAATTGTTTGATAAGAATTTTCTATCTCAAAGTTTATGATAATATTTTTCTTAATTAAAAAAATCACTATACAAACTTTTTATTTCAAATAAGACATTATTCTGGTTTTTAGGAATGGGTAATTAATTTCCCTTAGCCTTCTGAGTAAGAATGAGTCAATTGTATTTTTATAAAAAAAACATTTATTTAGAATTTTTCCATGAACAAAATATCAGAATTTGCATAATAAAATTGGTACTAATTCTTATTTTTATTTAAAATTTTTAGATTTTCTATTTTTCTAAAAAAAAACATTTTAAGATAACTAACATATTAAGATAAAAGTATATTATATAAATGTTCATATTAATAAAAATTTGTATTATACAATTTATTAATTGGAAAGACCAAAATAAAAGGATTTTGCTAAAGTTTAATGGATCATTCTTACCTTAAGAAATGACGAGTGGTTTACTTTCCAAAAGTGTCAATATTAACAATTGGGTCTTTTTTGAGTGAAAATTTTGTAGAATGACATTTTGAGTATAAAATAGAATTTGATCAAATAAATCTATAGATTAAAATAAAAGTAGTGTAATCTTAGAGCGCAATTTGTTATTAATTTCTCTCTTAACTTTTCTCTGACATTTTGTACTTAGAAAATAAGTAAAATCATCAAATCGGATAATTAACTTGTAATGATAAGAATATATGTATATATATATATATAATCGATCCATGGGTAAACATATAATTCAACTTTTGATATGTATTAAGAGGGTATGTATATAATATGAATTTTGAGGGGAACTATGGGATGAAATTTACACCAATTAAAAACTGTACAGCTTAAGCTCATTAACTATTAATGAGATTGAAATGGGATTAAAAGAATCAGTACAATAATTGCCTAAAAAACATAATATAATAAAACTTTATAATATTTTTTGCTAGATGTATAATTGATTTTCTTAACATTATCTAATTGATTTTAGACATGTCAAGACTTAAATATTTATTTTATTTCTACAAAATAGTTTGATACTTCTAATATATATATATATATTATATAATATATATTCCCTATGTAATTATTAAAATCATATTTTTGTCCTAGTGATCCACATAAGTAAATTAGTTTCATGTATCGTTCTAAATATGTTATGCAGTAACATAAATAATATAATTTTTAAGGATACATATTTAACACTCCAAACTATTGACTTTTTTGTATTTATTTTTAGAAATACATAAAAAAGCTGAGTATATTTTTTCGTATTTAACCCAATCATTGCAAGATATCCGAGTATATCTTAAATCAAAAATTAAAGATCTTAAAGTTTTAGTGAAAAAGTTTAATGACTGGATCAATGCAGACAAAAAAATTGGTGGGGCTGGTTTTTTGGATTTAGAAGAATATTAATAGTTTTTATACTATTAATATTTAATTTATTTAGGGACTTTTATTATAAATAGTTAATATGATCGTCACTCATAAATAAATGCACAAAGAGAGGTCCACTTTGATCACATTTTATTTTATTAAGAGCATATTTATTAATTAATTAATTAGCAGTAATCATGAGAGTACTCATAATGAAGTTTGGTGGGCAGTTTGACAGAAAATTTTATAATATTTTCGATTTAACAATTTCAATGTATTATAGATTACATATTTGTTAAAATGAATATCAAATCTGTTTGAACTCGTTACCTTAAAATTGATATGTTATATGTACTACTTGTGTTAAGTTGCTCAGTTTAGATGAGGTGGCCTTTAATTAGCATATTTATTTTCTTACTCTTTGATTATTAGGTTTAAACTCTATTTTAATAAGAAGTACTTAGGTTTAAGATTAATTAAACCCAGCAAAGTTGGAGATAGATTTTTAATTTGATTAAAACAAAACTTTATTAATATTCAGATCCTTTTTATATTACTAGAATCTAATCACAAACTTTATTGAATATTTATGGGTAATATATACCCAGAAAGTTACATGAATTATACATGGAGGGAAAATTATATTTTATGTGTTATAATGTAGTTTATTTTGGTCTCATTTGTAATTTTTTTGTCAGATTTAATCCCATAATTTTTAAGTATTTCTATTTAATATGATAGAATTTTTTATCTAGAACTTAAACGACATGGAATATTAAGTAAAAATATTATAATATTGAATAAAATTCATGTTTATGTGCAGTTGTGCATGAATTAATGTTTTCGAAAATCTTAGTGAAAATGTTGATTGATGGAATTGACGTTAAATTTTGGACGAAAATTAATGTTGGAATTAAATGTGAAATATTTTGAACACTATGATAAGTGAAAAATCTATAATGACGAGACTAAAATTAAACTTAGAATAAATTATTGGATAAAAAAAAATACAAATTTCTCTGTATTTATTATGTTGGTAACTGTTAAATCAAGATTTTGGAAAGCATTATACAAGTAGGAGGAATGAATATTTATCATGTGAGTACCAATCATTGAACCCTTGAAATGTAGGGAAAAAGTGCACCAAGATATGCAAAATTTTGTGGACACAAGATCAAGATCAATTTTTTTTCCTTGGAGAAAATAATAGATGTTTTAGCATGTGAAGTAAGAGAATACATGAAATTAATTAATTTTAATCATCTGACCATCTTAAATACTTGTGAAATATGTATAATTTACAAGTTTCAATAGGCCAATTGCCAAAACAATAAAAGGTTTGATGATCGATAATTAAGAGTATTATCGTAATTTAATTAAACAAATTTATATAAATTCGATATTAGTATATTATGTTTATAAATAAATGAGTTGCTCAATAAGGCTTAGGACAAGGATCAATAAAGATATTATAAATATCCCTTAATGAGCTAGGATAGATGATTATGCGATTTATAATCTAAAAACTAGAAAAAAAAAATTAATTGCTATCTGAATTTTTAAAATCGAGGAGTGTAATACTTGAGAACTACGAAGAGACTCGCTTATATTAAAATAGGTGCGAAGACAATTTGAAATTACTAAGTGCATCCCACAATCCAATAATATATTATATATTTGGTTTGTCGTTGGTCGAATCGTACCTCATTTTACATGTTGACACATATTTAATCTCACATTAATGATTTTATTTTTACACTTTTTAAATTGTAGAGACTTAGATATGAGATAAACAAGTTGGTATCGGTGTGCGGTTACGCTGGCTATGATCGATTCACACTTCTTGAAATGCCATCATTGTGATTAATTGAGTTCGATTATATTTGGTTATTCCTAATTTTTTTTTTATATTTTTTAGAACTTGATTGATTTTGTTCTAGTTCGTAAATAGTTTTAACGCAAAGAATAATAAAATTTGTTGAATGCGTCTAAGTCCTAGGGGTGTTCACGAGTCGAGCTCGAGCCGAGCTTTCCAAAAAATTCGAGCTCGAGCTCGAGCTCGAGCCAAAATTTTCGAGCTCGAGCTCGAGCTCGACGAGCTTCAGGAATGTGAGCTCGAGCTCGAGCTCGAGCCAGACTCGAGCCGAGTCGAGCCGAGCTCGAGCTCAAATAGTTAATTTTTTTTATAAAAAAAATATTTTTTTTATAATTTTTTTTATAAAAATATTTAATTAATTTTATATTTATTTACATATTATTACATATATAGTTATAATTAAAGTCAAAAATATTATTTATAAATATATTATTATAATATATCATTTTATATAAAAATTAATAATAAATATTTAATTTTTTATATATATTAATTAAAAATTATTTTTTTATTTTTTACTATTCAGGCTCGCGAGCTGGCGAACATACATGTTTAGGCTCGAGCTCGGCTCGATAGAAAGCTCGGCTCGATAGGCTCGAGCTCGAGCTCGAAAAAAATCGAGCTCGAGTCGAGCTATTTTCGAGCTGGCTCGCCGAGCTCGCGAGCCGGCTTGACTCGTGAACACCCCTATGTCTAACAAAGTAAATAGTAACTTTTAAAACATGATATAAATCTAGTTGAGTATAGAAAACATAACCAATTTGGAATAAAGATTTGAAAATAGTGTTTTGTACCATTATTTTACATCAGTGAAGACTTTTGAAATGCAGTGTATGTTCCATTTTAAGACAAAATTGATGAAGGATAATTGAGTATATTATAATTGTTTATAGAAAGAATATATTCCAATAGTTCATTTAAACTTTAAAGCACCAAAGAATGGGACTCAATATAAATATACAAATTTCCTTTTATTAATAATTTATTATTGAAACACTGTATCCGATTATATCAACACAGTATTTATTACTTTGGGAAAGTCAAGAATAGCATTATTATTTGTCTTATTTGTATGCTATTATAATTATACTAATATATTATATCTTTATCCTTTGTTCTTATTATTATTATGGAATGATTATTATTATAATTATATTAAAGTTGTTAGTAGTTGACAGCTCAAATTATTTCTTCCAGAAAAAGTCATTAATAAATAATTATTGGATTATCATAGCAACTATTGGAATCATATTCCTGATGTGGATGATTTTATGTCGGATACAAATAATTGAAATATGATCAACCGACAATCTCAATGACATTTCTACAATGATATAAAGGGAAATATGAAATTAATTTTTTTTAAAAGAAAAAATGGGAAAAAGGGAAAAATTATATCGTGTTTTGGCTATTTTCTCTAATTATTTTAAATTTGTAATATTATCATGAGGAAATAAAAGTAATGGTAACAATTAACAATATGTTGAACACTAAATTAGACAAAGAGAGAATATACAACTGAAAATTATTTAAATAAAGGGAAAAAGAAAACATGAAGCGGTGAATCAAATAAAGGAAGAAGCATGTCGGTTCTTTATTGGGTAGAGTGGCAACACATTTTTTTTGGGGGTGAAAAATTATTTAAAATCTTCTAAAATAAAATTCTCCGTTCAAATAATTTATAAAATATTTTTATTCTAAAAAATTATCTTACAAACTTTTCATTCCCAAAATATCTAAGAGTTAGAATTAACAATTTTTCGAACTAAATTTTCTTCAACTATAAGTTAAGAATTGATTAATTGAGTTTTTCTATCAGACTTTTTTGTTTTCAAATTTTTAAATTGGTAAATCATATAAGATGAATTTTATTTTTAACTTTCAATATGTTAAGTTTTTAATATGATTTATGTTTTATTTAATATGGTAATTATATATAAGAAATCGGGGACATTTTAGTTTAGAACAATGCTATTTGATTTTATGAAGATATTTAATAAAATCATATTTCCATGTCACCCCTCTATTTTGTAAATGATTGTTTAATTATCAGATACATATTTAATATTTCTCTTTTATTACTAATTTCTTCTTTAGTCATTATTATTTTTCTTTTATCAGTTAATTTTCGAGATTGACATACGGTTTCCGCAGTCATTAATTTGGTGATGATAATATAGTAATATTCATCATAATAATACTAGTAACACCATAACCTTGTACTGATTATGTATAACTTTGATTCATGGCTTATATTTTCACGATATACATTCAATAGAAATATTATCTAATTACTTCATATTTCACATATATAAATTATTATTTATCTTACTTAGAGAAGTATTTTCTAACTATTATTATTCTCATCTTACTTATTTCACAATTTTCAATATAACAAATATTGTTACTATATTTCATCTGGTTTGACTTGAGTTTGATTGACTTACACAATCATAAATTTCTTTTGATACCATCATAAATTTCCATTTGAATGGTCATTACAGGCCCACAAATCTTTGTCTAAACAAAGCCTATAGGCCCATATTTGTGGGCTTTTTATATAATAAGATCTGCTTCCTTAACTTAGCCCATGTCCACTAATTTCAGCCCGGCAATAAGTGCAAGTTTAATATCGGACTTACTGAAATAAAAATCAAATTTATCACACGAATTTATGACATAAATAGAGTGATGTTCTTTTTCTTTTTTGGTTATTTTGGTTTCTTATAGTATATAGTGTGTTTTCTAAGTAACAGACAGAGAATATTATACTATTTTTGGACTTTTATTAATAGAGCAACTTAACACGATTTTCAGTTGCACATGTGCTTCTGAGTTTTATTTTCTATGAGGCACAAAATGTCCAGCTTTTCCCCCCAGGAATATGGAAAGTGGATGTGACCCTGCTGAATCACCTCTTAGGAACTACAGAATTGGAAAAACCCTGGGGCCTGACTGCTTTCGGAAGGTCAAAATTGCTACACATATTCGGACAGGGATTAAAGTAGCCATTAAACTCCTCAACCGTCGGAAAATGAAGAGTCCCGACATGGAGGAAAAAGGTAAAAGTGCTTTGTGTGGTATGGCAAGAAATGTATATTTTCTGGTTTTGTCCAACTTGGTACTATTTTATCGCACGTTGCCATCACATTTAGTAAATTTGCTTTGGGATGTGTTGTGCAGATTTCTAAGTGCTTATTTTGTATGCAGTGAGAAGAGTAATTAAAATATGTCGATTGTTTGTGCACCCACATGTGATACGTCTCTATGAGGTTATAGAGACGCCATCAGATATGTATGTTGTGATGGAGTATGTGACGCGTGGAGAGCTCTTTGATTACATTGTTGAAAAGGGCCGGTTACAAGAGAATGAAGCTAGGCACTTTTTCCAGCAGGTAGAATTTTTTTGACATCATTATCGTTTTTAATTGTTGCATTTTGGCCTCTTAGATCAGCAAAATGAGCCTTTTCATTTAGCTTCGATTCTGTTTGTGAACAGATTATTGCTGGATTGGAGTATTGTCATAGAAATATGGTAGTCCATCGTGACCTTAAGCCAGAAAACTTGCTTCTAGATTTAAATGGAAATGTGAAGGTAGCAAATTTTGGCTCGAGCAATATTATGCAGGATGGACATTTCCTGAGAACAAGTTGTGGGACCCCAAATTATGCTGCTCCCGAGGTTTAAATTAAACTTACTTTGTAATATAGAATTGTAATTTTTTTTTCTGATCAAGATGTATGAGTATAATTTCCATATCTTGGAGTTGATTGCAGGTGGTATCTGGAAAACTATATGCTGGTCCTGAGGTAGATATTTGGAGTTGTGGTGTTACATTGTATGCTCTTCTTTGTGGTGTTGTTCCTTTTGATGATGAAAACATACCTAACCTCTTCATGAAAATAAAGGTATATATGCACTAGACTTCATATGGAGCTTAATCTACCTTGGCTTGAAAAGGAAATAATCATAATTGTTGAAATACTTTAGAGTGGAAAGTATACTCTTCCAAGTCATTTGTCACCTGGAGCCTGCGATTTAATTTCAAGGATGCTCGTAGTGGATCCTATAAAGAGGATAGCTATTCATGAGATACGTCAACACCCTTGGTTCATAGTTAATCTTCCACGCTATTTATCTCTCACTCCACCTAATGCAACAGAACATCTAAAAAAGGTACATAATTGTTTTCCCAATCATTCGATAGCAAGTCATGAAATTCTGGTGTTTTTTTGTAACTAGTAAAGAACACATGCTTTGCACGTGAATTATATAATCACGTTAAGTACATTTATATACATAATTTTTTTGAACTTAATGATGATTTATATTAAGATCTTTAATAATAATCTAACTAAATGAATTATAAATTAATAAATTATAATTATTTAAAAATTAAACGTGTATTGATGATAAAGATGGAATCAAAAGAGAATAAGGAAAACTGTACTTTTGGTCTCATATATTTGTCTTTTTGTTTTGTTTTGATCTCATTCGTAATATGACTCTCAACTTGTATCATGATTCATGAAAGTTTTGAAATTTCTCATATTGTATCTTACTTTTTTTTAACTTTAATTGATCAAACACTTTTATTTATTTAATTAAATATTTTGTTAATGTAGAAGAGTTTATGATTGAAAAATTGGAGATTTATATAGACACTTGTATTTTCTTTTGAATATTTTCTTATTTCCTTTTTTAAATATATAGTCCTAATTTTATTTTTGATAATTTATATATGGTGGACAATATTGTAATTTTAATCAATTCCAAAGAACTACTAATTGAACTCATAACTATGAAATACATCAAAAAATTATATTTCATTAATTTTTTTAAAAGTTGATTTTAAAAAATAATTTAGTTTAAAGAGAAATATTTTAAAAACTTTAAAATAATAATAAATAGTTATATGTAAAGACAAAATAAAATTTATTTAAGCATTTATGCATGCTCTTTGAATTAATTTTACCAGAGTAAGATATACCTTTTGCAAATATTATATATTTTAATAACCCATAACAATATATAGGATGCACTACAAATGAGATTGTTTTGATTGTAATTTTATCTGACTTTGCGACTTAATTTATGTCTCCAACGTTCTTATGCATCTCAAGTGTGTTATAAGTCGTTGAGTGATATATAATTACATAACATTTACATTTATGATGTTATCATATATGTATCACGAGATTCACACTCTCATTTAAGTATTACCAAGATGAATGACATGAAAATGCATAACTTATATTTGTTAATAATATGTCATTAATAACAATATTTACATGACCTTTATTTTTATGATTTTTTAGATAATAAATTGTATTAACTTTATGAAACCTTACATTTAATTATTGTCAACATATACAAAGAAATAGTTAGTATTTCCGCATAGTTTTTAATGATAAATTAAATTATTAAACTAAGATTCAAACACATATGATGAATATTAGGTGTAAATCCACTTATACCATAACGTAAATAGGTCTGACTTCTTATTTTTTTCGTGAATAAATTATAGTATTATTATACAATCCTACATCTTATTATTAGCTATTTGTGATCCATTATAGTCCTAACGAAGTTATATATTTTATTATAGTAGATATGTAAAATTTATTTTAATTTTTACTCTTTTGGGATTTAGAGAAATACATAAGAATGCTTAAAGTATGTCAAGAATTTGAAAAAAATATAATCATTAATGAAGTTATTAGAATTTATATAAATTAAAATTTTATGAGACAATTTGATATATTCTTTTATGTTTCTTATGTGTTTTTATTAAAGAAGTGATTTGAATACTATATTTTATCCATCACAAAAGAATATCTAAGTATACACAAGAATTTTTCAATAAACTATTACAAACTACCACAATCTATTGCAAATTATTATATAGATAGAGAAAATAACTCATATACAGTGAGATTCAAACCGTAACAAAGAGTTATGGAGCATTAACATTGACCGAGCTAGGCCTCTTTGGTCCTATGTTATTATATATATATATATTACGATTGTTATTATTTATTTTCATCTTAATTCTATCTTGAACTTTTTGTATAAAAAAACATTAATTTTCTAGAACTTCAAACGTATTACATAATCTTGATCATTTTTCGATATCGAGGACAATGTAAGTTCTTTAGTGAGATGCAATGCAAATCTAAGTTTTGTCATGTTATTTTTATTTTGAATGAATAACTTTTATAGAGTGATCCATATATATTTGTACTTGTAATGAATTGTTTATATGTTATTTTATTTTTATAATCCAGTTACAACTACACGTTTTAAATACACATTTTCTTTGTGTAAATATTGAAATTTAATTTTATATATTTTTTATCAAAATATTTAGTATACATAAAAAAATTAAAAAACAATCAATACTTTTATAATAAAATATAATTTAAAAGTATATCATATAAGTTACTTTAACAAAATATTTTTTTGCTATATTACATATAATTATACCTTTGTATTAAATTTTTTTATTTAATATTTAAAATTTTGTAAATTAATAGAAATTTATGTGGTACTAATTAGCTTATTATACTTTTAAAAATCAAACATAAAAGATATTGTATTATTGTAGTACTAAGTTTATATGTCTGAGTTATACGGTATGTGATATAAATAATAATTTGTGCATGCCAATGTTCATAAGTAATGTCTAGTAGCATACATTTATGTTGTTTGAAAAATTTATTAATTATTCTTGACACTTGGTAACTTAATGGTGCAATGTTATGCTTTGTGAAACCTTAGACTTAAGCCAAACATTTTCTATTTCTTATGAAATCTATAATCATCTTTTTCTATATAATAAATATTGCTTATTGCTTATGTTGGAGGGCAATTGAGAGGAAAGAGAATATATATATATATATATAAATCTGAGATATACGGTATGTGATATAAATAATAATTTATGCATGCCAAAATTCATAAGTAATGTCTAGTAGCAATTTTATGTTGTTTGAAAAATTTATTAACTATTCTTGAGACTTGGTAACTTAATGGTGCAGTGTTATGCTTTGCGAAACCTTAGACTTAAGCCAAACATTTTTTATTTCTTATGAAATCTATAACCATCTTTGTCTATACAATAAATATTGCTTATTGCTTATGTTGGAGGGCAATTGAGGGGAAAGGGAATATATATATATATATATATGTGTGTGTGTGTGTGTGTGTGTGTCTGTGTGTGTGTAAGATATGACTATTAGTTATGCTATTGTTAAATTTTACTATATATATATATATATATATTGAGCATATTTGTTAAGTATAAAATAAACATATTCATTGAAATACACATACATTGAAATATTTAATTAGTATGAATTTTAACTTCATACATGTTCATTTGATAACAATAGTACATATTCATGCACATTCATTTAACAATAATAATAATAATAATTTGTTGTTTGATTTAATTTGAAAATAATAATAATTTTTTGTTATAAGGCTATTATTTTGGTCTAAACAAAATGTTCAAAAAGTGCATGTCATCATAAATTATGCATATTTTTAGAATATATATAAATAGATTATAGATAATTATAGAATATAGATTATAGATATAGATAAAGATATAGATATAATAATAATAATAATAAATGCTTTCAACAAGTCATATACATTCAATAACCTCATTAATGATTAAATGGAAGTTCAATAGTTCATGCACCCATTAAATATTAAATGGTTACTATTAAGATATGGGAGTATTTTGGTATTAATCAAAATGTGTAAATCATTTGGAGTGTAAATCATTCACACTTTTAATATAGATATAGATAATTAACCGGTTTGGTTATTTCCAGCTCGATGAGGAAATTATTCAAGAAGTTCTTAGGAAGGGATTTGACAGGAGCCAGCTGATTGAATCACTTCAAAACAGAATACAAAATGAGGTACATACATATTGTCGTAAACTCATTTTACGCAGTTTATCATCCTTTTATCGATGAAATATTTAATAAGTAACCTACTGTTGCAGGCTACTGTCACATACTATCTGTTATTTGATAACCGATCCCCCATTTCCACTGGTTATCTAGGTGCTGAATTTCAGGAGTCGTTGGTATGTTTGTTTTATTGGACTTTTCTTGATGTATTCTGAAAGCTTGACGGCAAATACATTTCGAGTTTTTTTTCTTGTTATTTATAAATGTAATTTATGTCGATGAATTTGTCCTTTTCAGGAGAGTTGTTCCATGGGACCTGATCAAGATGTTAACCCACATGGCTAAGAAAGAAGTCCACCATGGCGAATGTTTTACAACCTCAGTATGTTGTCAGTTGCAGGTAGGGGTGGCAAATTGGTTCCGGAACCGTGGGTCCAACCCGACCCAATTAGTTTTGGGTTTGGATGGATCTTAAAAAAAAAGAATTATGGTTCCAATTGGTTTTGTATTTATTGAATTTTCAAGACTTTGGTTTCTTATGGTTTTTGATTGGGTCCAAATTGGTTCCAATAATGGGCCTATTTTGGTTCCCAAATGGATCCAATTAAAAAAGAGAGAAATAATTCTCCATTTTTTCTTTCTTAAACCCAATTGATTTTCTTTATTTAAAATTTCACTTGTAGAGAATATGTGATTGCTTAAGAACTAAACCCATACTTGTTTTAGTCATTTGAGCTTTTATATTTTTTAATATATATTATATTTTTATTATTATATTAATAAATATATATTAAATAATTAATAAATATATATTAAATAATTAAAAATAAATAAAAATATTTGGCTCGGCTCGAGTACGGACTCGAGCTCGCGAGCTTGGGCTCGGCTCGAGCTCGAACCCATGCTCGCGAGCTCGAGTCCGAGCTCGAAAATTTTGGGCTCGGCTCGAGTTCGAGCTCGAGCTCGCGAGCTTGGGCTCGGCTCGAGCTCGAACCCATGCTCACGAGCTCGAGTCCGAGCTCGAAATTTTGGGCTCGGCTCGAGTTCGGGCTCGAGCTCGCGAGCTTGGGCTCGCCTCGAATCCATGCTCACGAGCTCGAACCCGAGCTCGAAAACTTTGGGCTCGACGAGTTCGAAAAAATGTCAAGCTCGGCTCGTTTACACCTCTATTCTGAACCGACTAACTTTCAAATAGTAACATAAATTATAACTTAGTATCAATTAATATATCTTTAATTTCTGTAATCGAAAAAAAAAAATTTATATTTTTAATTTTTGTAACCGAAAAAAAAATTATATCCTTAATTTCTCTACATTAATTTTTTCGTTATAAATTAAAATACATTAGTTAATAATATATTTTACTTATAAATTATTACATTTGTATAATATGATTGGAATTTTAATAAGAAAATTATAAAAATATAATGTAATAAGTTCGTTAGTGAACAAGAAAAAAAAAATTATTTGCATTATATTGGATTAGTTGGTGAACAAGAAAAAAAGATTAGTGATTAGTATACAAATGTTTGCATTGTGTTGGATCCATAAGTCACCAACCTCCTATTTTGGATCCTTTATGGTTCCTAAATGGATCTTTGTATAAGAACCATTTGGAACCAATCAAAATCAATAAGGACCCAATTCATATTGAAAAGATATTTTGGTTTCTTGTTGGTTCCAACTTATTTTTTTTACAAACCCAATTGGACCCAACCCAAATCTGATCCGATCCACCCATTTGCCACCCCCCCTATTTGCAGGTATATTACATTTATCTTGTCAAATTTTCCTTAGATTTATTTTACATATCTATATTTTTTCCAGGATATATGTCTTTAAAATAGTATCATGTAGTTGCTAATGAGAATGTGTTTAAATATATATATATATATATATATATATATATATATATATATATATATATATATGACAGCTTTACAATACCAATGATGTGGAGTATTTGCTTGATTTACAGAGGCTAAGTGGTCCAGTACTCCTCTTCCTGGATTTCATGATGCGCCTTGATGTCCCTTGGTAGTATTTTTTTTGGTTGATCCATTAATGTACATATCTCCTTTTGGACATATATATATGTATATGTATGTATCTAACTTCGTATATATTGCTCGTCTTATGTTTGTCTGAATGGATTCTTGTTGATTTAAGTTTAATTTAGAGAGGTATAGGCCAAATTGAAATCTCTTGATGATCATGTGGTAGAATAACAGTCTGCATGATCTACAAAGACTGTGTAATCAAGTGTCATTATGCTAATGATTATATTTGATACATTTAGCAGAAGTATAAAGTCATATGCATTTTTCCTTTCCTTTTCCCATGCCTAATCCTATGTAAAGCTGAAGAGAGAATTATCTGGAAAAATTTCATGATTACAAGATTCCAAAAGGTCAAAACTGAAGAGAAAATTATCAAAAGCTCCCTAACTTTAATGCAAATTACCAAGATCCCCTCATTTTTGATAAGTACATAAAACTCCCCTTCATATTAAACTAGAGATGTCCATCCAGTTCCCGGAACTGGGGAACCGGACCGAACCGTTGACCACGGTTCCCGGTTCCGAATCGAGAACCGGAACCGTGCCTCATGGTTCGGTTCCAGTTCCTATGATTTAGGAACCGGAATCGGCGGTTTCTACTTGATTTTTTATTTATTTTTTGTTTTTTTCAAAAAAAATTCGATGATTGAGATTAAGTGTCCGTTTGAAATCAATGGGTGAATATTATTAATCGAAATACGAAATATAATGGGACCTATACTACTAATATTATCCTATAAAACTAATATTATGGTACCTATAACACTAATATGATATTTTATAATAATATCATAATATTAAATTAATAATATTATATATGTATTACTATTAATAATAAATTTGGATATGAATCATACTATAAGGATATAACACTAATGTGTTAATGATATTATTAATAATATATTTATAGTAACTTATTAAGTATAGTTAGTCATATATTGTCCAAAAGGTTGAATCCCCAACCCCAAGGGCCCCCCATGCCCCGGCCCGACAGAGCTATGGGAGGAATAAATCATGGTAACCCAGTCAATCACAGGGGCTAGACCAGTGTCATATATTATTTTAATCATAGGTTATTAGTGTGATTATGCTATGATTATTATCATGTTACTTAATATATGATATTATAGGGTATTAATAATCGGTATCAATTAACCAACTATTATATTAGTGTAATAGTATGTTAATACCTATATATCATGACATATTTTACCCTAATATATGGATATTTATTAACCAATATCATTAATGAGGTTATATAATAGTTTTGTCTTAGTATCATATTATAGACTAATGACTATTAAACCTTTAGTTACTATGATCAATTGTCATAATATTATTAATAGTGATTTATCATATGATATAAACTATATACTATTGACATATTAATCGGCTATTTAATATTAGTCCATATTATTGATTAATAGTTATTGGTAATAGTATATGATTGGTTACTATCAAATATATTAATGGATATTTAGTATTAGTGTTTAAAATAGTCATATCCACTATAATACGTGATATAACAATGTATAAGTGATACTATTATGATATACTTAGTAATATGATATATTATATTATTATATAACCTAATATAATATATCATAATATCATATCAATTATTAATATACGATACCTATTATAATATAATTGGTAAGTCATATCCACTATAATACGTGATATAACAATGTACAAGTGATATTATTATGATATACTTTTATAACCTAATATAATATATCATATAATATTAATATTAGAGTAATGATATATACCACCGTTTTCATACCACCGATTTTTCACCTCCCCTTGATTTAGAAAGTGTGAATATATTGAATTCAATTGAATTAATTAAATCCAAATGAGTATTTACTAATAATAGAAGGAGTGAAAAATCGGTGGTATGAAAACGGTGGTATATATCATTACTCTTAATATTATATATCATAATACCATATCAATTATTAATATATGATACCTATTATAATATAATTGGTATAGTTATGATATAATATCATAGTATCACTGAAATTACTATATTATGTATGTAGTCATAACTGATATTACTATATAATATTGTTTAACCATATGATATTAATGTTAATATTGATAATATGAATACTATTTATATTAATATATTGTAATTGTCTATATAATTATAGACAATACTTAAAGCATATATGTTTTATTTAATAATACTATGTTATGATTATAGTATATTTATATTATACTATGTTATTAATATAGTTAGTATACACTAATATACCAATTATCATATAAATTTATATATAATATATTTAAAAAAAATAAAAAAAATTACAAAAAAACCGATTAGAACCGAGAACCGGCCCGAGAACGTTCCGGAACCGGGAACCGGTTCGAATACGGTTACGACCTTTCTCGAAACCGAAACCGGGAACCAAAATCGTATGGGCATGTCTATATTAAACATTCCTATAGTTACAGCCCTCGTGTATTTAAAAATTCTTAAAATTTAACATTTTAATTTTAAGAAAAGATTTTTAAAGGGTCTCATTGTAATTTATCAAAGATAGAAGATATTTTGGTAATTAGCACTAAAATGAGGGGATGTGCATATAATTTGCCAAAAGTCAACCATCACCTCAAAATTGCAAAATCCCAAGCCAAAGGTAATTAATTTCAGGGCGTATAATACCAAAAATGCAATTTATGAGTGCAATATACCGAAACATTATAATTAAAGGGTGCAATTTGCAAATTACCCATAATTAGTGGGAAATATTTTGAATAACTAAAAAGTGAGTTTGTTGTCTTAGTCTTAGTCTTACCCGGAAACGATTGGCTGAGGAAACCAAATCTTCCCCCATTGTTAGATGCTCAAATGGTAGCGCACTCAGATTCACCGCTACAGGTGCCGGACCTGCCGCCTAAGTTTTCCGGTGACCTTATCGAGTGGAACAAAATCCACAACCCCCGATCAGCCTCCGCCGTTTTGCCGCCGTCGAAAACCCGGTGGTCAATGGTTGCCATCAGAAACTACCATGAAGACCATGGCAATGACAACACTCCCCCAATCATTTTCCCTCCGATTAACCACGAAAATCTTCAATTTGCGCCAGATCCACCTCCAACTCCCAACCATTTTCCCCACGTTTATACTGATAATCGACAAATTTCATTTTCGAACTCGGATTTCGATTCTGATTCCGATTCGAATTCAGGTTCAAACTCATCGTCTGCGTTCTCGCCGCCGTCGGATTCAAGTCCATCGCCGCTCTTTTCACCTCCTAGGAACAAGCCGACGGCGTTTGACTCGTGGATACAGCTATTGCGTTCCAAAGTGAATGTCATTGTACAATTCATCTTTGGGAGTCTTACTTCTTCGCGAGGGATGTTTACGACCTTTCGCTCCGCCGCCTTCGCCGCCGCGTTGATCGTGTTTCTGTATTTCCGCCGGCGGCGGCTGAGGATATCGAACCTCGGAGAAGGGAGCAGCAAAGACAGGCTTATGGGCATTATCAAAGAGAGAGATGAGGTAAGGATTGATTACTTTTACTTTGTTCTGCAACTGTTTGTGAAAATGCTCACAAGAATAGAAATATTAGGAAAAATGCTGTGTTAGTTGATTAACTGTATAGTTTTCTAATATGATAATTTATGGGGTTTTGTTTTCCAGAAAATCAATCAACTCTTGGATCAAATATCACGGTTGAATCAGATGTTGCTGACACTTCACAAAGCTCCTACGACTCACAAATCTTAGGCGAATTCAGTATATTCGCAAGGCCGCCAGCAAGATGAGCTATGAAAAACAATGGTGATTCAAATTCCAACTAGAGATTGGCGTAGCAACTGATATATGTAAGGTAGCAGTAAGATTGAAGTGTTGTTATCTTAGAATTATACTCATTAGAACTACTAATATTCATTGTACAAAGTGTTTGTTGTATTTCCCTACTCAATCAATCTGGGAATACTTGTAATAATACATGCCTTAGTTTGGAATATCATATTTGCTTGAACAATTCAAGAGGATACATTGTCCAAAAAGTTGAATCCCCAACCCCAAAGGCCCCCATGCCCCGGCCCGACAGAGCTATGGGAGGAATAATTCAAGAGGATACATGTTCCAAGTAGAAGGTGTGTGTGTGTGTGTGTGTGTGTGTGAGTCGTGTGTGTGTGTGAGTCGAGCTAGACAAATCTGTTCGTCTTGAGCACACACTTGAGCCGAGCCAGAATACATAATATTATTTACCGACTCATTGAGCGTATGGACACGTATATTGGGACTTAAAGTCAAGTCAAGCTATAATTGACCAACCAGTTTTCTCGACCCAATACTGGATTGAACGATTCAATAGTCGAATCGTTAGGTTGCACAAATTGGGCGGTTTTTCTGTAATGATTGATTTTTACGTCCACCCAAATCGATTTAACAACTGATTCACGATTTGATCGGTTCAACCGACCAAGTCTAGTTGAGTTTCAGAACAATGCTAATTACGTGGGAAAAATCTATCTTGGTCCGGGACTGTTGGTCCCGGCCAAGATAGGCCAAATCCACCACCCCAAAGTAAAAACTTGTGGTTAAAACTGGACCGGGACCAACGGTCTGGGTCCAAGACAGAATCACCCAATTACGTGGAGTCATGCAGATAATGCCTTTTTTAATCCTTTTTTAGCTTTTCAACCAACCAATATTACTAATTAATATTATACTAATTTAAACCTCTGCTTTGCTGATTACGAAAATACCTCAGCTATTACTAGGACTCATCAATGATCAACTAAAGCAATTTACTGCTAATTAGCAAGAGCCCAATATATAAGATAAACCATTATATGCATGACTTATCATATTTTGTTCCACAAACTATTAATACCAAATTTTGCTAGTTTATTGGTCACATTTGCAGGACAATTGTGCTTACACTTTAACCCAATATATTAGAAGGCATGATCAGAAATTGCTTCACAATTATACTTGTACTTTGTTGTTCCACTCCTTTTCTCATTACTCCTCAAACTATTTGTAAATGAATCAAAAGCAAAAAAATCATTAACTAAATTAAATAACCACGGTAAAATAAAATTGAAAAAACAGTTGTTTTTCCGCATGTTTTCTGGCTTTACAAGAACGGTACATGAAGACGCCATCCAAGAACACCTTAAACAACGATGAGTTCCTTTGATTATAACTGTGAACTGACAATTTCTTTGATCCGCGCCTTCTGTATGGAATTAGAATAAACTACAGTAAGAAGACATTGCAAAAATAACCACATAAAGCAATGTTATGTTCTTCATGGCTTATGAAAACAACCATTGTTCAATAGCATGCTCAACAATTACCACAAAAAAAACAAGAGATTAATAACTTAAAAACCCATCATCTGACATCTTAATAGACATTAGTATCATCTGTAAAAGCATAGACATTCCAAGAAAGAGCACTCCAATATAACCTCCAACTATTAAAATCATTATTCACTAGGAATAAAGGTAAGAAGAAGCTTTCCCAAGGGTGATGGCTTGCATTTATCATAAAGAATGAGCAGAAATGAACATTGCAAGTGGCTATAAATGCAAGTGTAGAGGCAATTGGTCCTTGTCAGAAAGACTAATGGTGTGTTTCGAGGATTTGAAAACTATGGATTTCAAATTCGTCGACAAATCCATTTAAATTTGTTTGGATGAATTCATGTTATGATGGATTTCAAATCATTTTGAGCTATTTTCTTCACAACTATGGTAGATTTCAAATTACTCCAACTTCAGTGTCATTTCAAATCCTTCCTCCAAATCCCCTCCCCAAATCCAAATTACTCGATCCAAACACACCCTAAAAGAATAGGGAGAGTAGAAAAAGGCGATGGACTACAGTATATGTTATATCTACTATCTTTTCCTATCTTTTGAGGGGCCGTCAGCATATATGTACAGCGTGATAAAGTATTACACAGCACGATCTAAGTGATCAACCTGGAAGTATTGTTTTATAACATGTATTTACATAAATGGATAAAAACTATCGAGGTTGAAGAAAATGCTGCCAACAATGGCCTCACTGAGAAAAAAACCAAAAATAAAAGGACCACTAAAGGAAGAAATCCCTAGCTATAAGGTTTATCAACGAATATCATGTGTTAACTTGCAAATTATGAATCACATTCCTGAACCAGGGTAACCTTCACACACACATACAAAACCATATCAAAAGTTGTTCTACTGTTTCAGTTCTGAAAACGCCTAAAACCATAGGGACCACTTTCAGGATTAGCTACCTAGGTGAACAAATCCCCCATAAGGTAATGTTAGCATGTGCTGAATTAAAATATCATTATCAAACATTATTGGATTAACGATGCTAAATCCGTGAACTGATGTGATTTGTTGCCTAATCCTCCTTGTTTTTCTAGATATCGTAGAGCAATAATTAATATGAGGAAATATCTGAGTGATCTAAAGGACAATTTTATGCAATTTGATGTGTAATTTTGGGTTTCATTTACCACCAATCCATAAAGCAAAATTGAACATATTTTTGTTACGTATAATTTATTTGTGCTACTACTTTAATTAACAACCTTCTCTGAACGATCTTTTGACTAAAGTGGTAGCACCAATATATCATAATTAACAAAGTAGGTGCAGTTTTGTTGTTTGGTGGGTAACGGTGAACGAATTACACATCATACTGTGTTCTACCCGTGCATTTTGCACGCATTAAAAGCAGAAAGTTTATCTCTAAACCGACTGTTGATACATGTGCATACTAGACTTGTGCTATAATCTATTACGTATTGTCAATTTTTCTTTTTCAAATTTTAAATGGATATTGGTACTTTATTAGAAAATATACGAAAGCAATGCGAGAGCCATCCAAATTTCGAGCATGCAGATAGGTCAAACTATTTTAACTCTTTTGCATGAAACTGTCGGCTTCTAAAATTTTCACTTTCTTAACTAGTTAAGTATTGTTACTTGTTACAAGGTCAATATAAAGAAATATTTGCCATCAAAATCATGGGAAATGGTACTAAGGCTAGAAACAAGCATGATCTACTACACAAGTATCCTACAACCACATAAACTGCTGCTCAACAAGTATATTCTCTACCTCAGTAGATATCCTAGAAAAACATAGGCATCAGCTAAAAAGGCCTTAGTTATACCTTTTTTTTTGTTTTTAAATCTAATACATCCTTTTGGCGAATGTTGGAGTGTCAGACTGGCTGATTGAAATATAATATTTACGAATAATATGCAGTAGACATTTACGGCATACACAAACATCATTGAAAAAAGTGGATGGTAACTCAGTTTATAAAAGCGGAACAAATTACATTTTCAACTCGGTAACAGATTTAAATAGAGTTCAGATGGTGAATCCTATGTGTAGCTTTTTTATATTGAAGGAAGCGGCATTTTTAGAAAGGAAGCCTGTTAGTAATAAATAAAGCCACAAGATGAACATGCAAACTAAATTCTACCACAAACTACACTTATATGTTAATAAAAAGTAACTGAATAAAGTCCATATTGCAGTTTCAGGTTAAAAAAATCCTATATTCTCAGAATGGTAAACATAAATCTGAGCAAGCACGTTCGCGGAAACATGAATCAGATAAAAAATTAACAATAGATACTATTTTCAAACTTAAATGCAAAATGTAACTAATTACCGACATAGTGTTGCTCACAGGTGTTCGCAAACAAGCTAGTTCCTTGATCCACTGCTTTCATGCACTGAATGCCGAATATCAAATCGATCCACATTTTCTAGAGGTGTAACAGTCTCATTCCTTATCCTCTTAATATTTGGGCTCACCAACCCTCTGTGTCTAAACCCATACAAATTCAACACTTGATTATCTGCAAAGTTGAAAGCTCTTTCCATACTCTTCAAACACCTCTCAACTGGGTAATCCCCGTAACTTCCACAAGGCTTACACCCCACAAAATGAGTCACAAATGGCCACCTCTCATCACCCAATCCTGGATGGTACTTCTCAATCATCTCCTCATAACGATCCACCAAACCCTCCCAAAACCCGTGCAAATAAAATGAATTCTCCACAAAAACTTTGTTCATCCACCGATCCTTTTGTGAAATCAGCAAGTAAATGAGTGCAGACTGATCATCTGCCTCGAATGCAGGTCGGCCCTTCAAATTAGCAGTCAATATCTTCCCAGATTCCTCACGGATCGGACCCTTTGGACCCATGGGTGCCCAAGTATCCAACAAATCCAATGACCACTGGCAATTCCTAAACAAGAAACTACCTGTGTTCAAAGCAATCCACGACTTCTGATCAAATAACAAATCGGGATAGCCATGAATAACCATATTAAAATCATTATACTTCAAAACAGGGATCTCAAATACCATATCAGTAAACAAAGCATCACTATCCATCCACCAAATCCACTCTACTTCAGGATGGGAAAGCATCAAGCGTCGAAGCAACGGCAATTTCGCCCAATAGCCAGCCATTTCCTTATCCAAATGAGCCATATTGTACACTATCTCAATCCCATGAATTCTACAATAATCAATCTTATTCTTGATCGATTTCAACAAATAGTGATCCCCAATAGCATTATCACACGGATTGGGAGGCGAACCAGTGACAAGCAAGATTCTAGGTTTTCCATTAACATAATTAGGGAACTGAGGGTTTTTCTGAAGCCATACCTTACGATCTTCATCCCAAGTACCAATTCGAGGCCCCAGAGCGAACGTATCATTCAGTGTGAGAAACTGTTCCGGGGGATCATTCGGATCGTTCGGGTCACCATCGGATCGGATCTCGGCAAGGATCCGATTCGTTTCTTCGATTAGATGCTGGTTTTCAGCTTCGGCTTCGGAGGAGACAAGGTTACCGAGGCCGATGGTGCCTCGGAGCACAAGGATGGTAACGAAGCCACAGAGAATGGTGATCTTGATGTTGTTGAAGGTTTTCTGCATCTGCCGGCCGCGTGGGAGGATAGAGGCGGCGCGGCCGCGAGCGACGCCGTTGGCGGTAGCTCCGGTGGTCGGAAGGCCGCCGGATGAGCGCTTCTGAGCTGAAAATGTGCTTTCTGAACCCATCAGCCAAAAGGGAATAATAATATTTCCCAAATGGAAAAGTATATAGTTTTTATCAGTATGGATATGAGTTCAGTGTATATATTGCACAGACTATACGTACACTCATCAAAGTGTATCTATATATATTACCCTCTCTCTCTTCTCTTCTCTGCAAAGGAGAAGAACACTGATGAAGAAGAAGAAGAAGCGGCCACCGACTGTAGGATTGCTGCTTTTAATCTTTGTTAATGGTTGTGGAGAAATATTATATATTGTTTGTGGGCGTGGGATCTATTGGGAAAATTGAATAATGCTTTAATCCCGCTGTTTACGCCCTGGATTTCACGCGTCTCTTTTATTTTTCTATTATACTTTGGAGTTTTGGTGCTTACAATACTTCCCCTAGATTTGATTCAATTTTTCATCATTTTCAAACTTGTATCAACACTAATAAGAATGATTGATGAATGATGATAATAATGAAACATTAAATCCAACTAATTATTAATTCCGTCTCATTTTGTTTTTTCATATGCTCACATTTTCTTATAAAAAATTATATTGAGATACTGAATCTAACCACCCAAAATGCTCATTCATAGGTTGCTTGAGGGTTGCCCAAAGTTCTATGTAGTTGAAGTTTGACGATCAAATCAACTAATCGATAAACCTGACATACGTGGAGAACCTGTGAATGCGAAGGGGACTAGACATCTAAAATGATATCAAAGTTCTCATGTGATAACATAGCTTTGATGATGCAGTCGAGTTTCGTGGTTGTCTATTTTAAATAACATATCCCATTCGAAGGAACTCTAAGACCTTGTAAGATTGCTCGGAGCTGAGCCCAGAGGATGGACGACACTTTAACTGGCTTATAGAAGCCTCTAATCCAATTGGCCCACCTATGCTCAACTCCTCTTGTTAGTTGTAGACCACGTTTAGCTTCCAAGTTCCTCTATCCACTCGTTGTCACCCGACATGAATGAGGGTGCAATGGGACGTCGGTTCCACATCCTTAACTTCAAATCAAGATTAGGCCATTCCTTGTTGCGGCGTGTAGCAAAGGGATTTCAAGGAGATGATTCTTTACCATGTAAAGCATCGTTCTGCCTCAGTGGGAATTTCTTGAATCCCATCTCTGATCTTGCGCTATCTAAGCGACTGTATAAATCACAAAATTTATTAATTTTAATTTAATTTAATTAAATTAATTGTTCTACGTGAATTCTCAAAAATTACTAAATATCTACTATTTTAATTGCCATAATCTTTGCTTATTCCACGGCTTGGAAAACAATTGTAGGTATCCTACTCTTTTGAAATGCAGAATGCATATTAAATATTCAACTATCATTACAACATATTTTTTTTTATAGGAAACTACAAACATCATTGAAATACTATACATTAATAAATAATCGCAATAAGAATCACATTGTTTGTCAATCATGGTAATTATTGCCCATCCCACATGTTACTCTACAAATTTAGTAACAATAGCCCACAACTTTGCCAAAATTCTATAGTGCTTGAAAAATAATTAATAAAATTGTCATCTAATGAATCCTTTGGTCTTTTCTTTTAGGTACAAATGATTTAGATCAATCTTATTCAAATTCTAATGAAGGGAATTCAAAAATTCTAGTAATTTGTCGTCTACTTTGGCTTCTAATTATTGGACTCAATAAATAAATGAAGTATTAATATTTTATCAAATGAATATTGTTAAGAATTTAAAGCCGGCAGAAGGGAATGGAAAGATGCTGAAGCCCACGCAGGACTGGGGCGCGTGGCGGAACGTGAAGATGTATTATACATGTGAATAATACATCTTTGGTGGCCTATTTGTGGGGATGCTGTTGGCTTTGCCCATGTGTGTGTCTCATCTACCAAACGACCAATCTTAACTTCTTTATTATCAAAAGATTTCGACCTAAATTTGCTCATATAAAACGTAAAATAGGATAATTCCATCAACCTCATTTAATTTTAGATATTTAATATTCACACTCATAATCTTTAAATTATCAGTATAAAGTATAAATCTTCCATTTGGCACTTTTTCATTATTTTAACTTAAAAAAAATTAAAATATCCTTTCACTTATAATATATCATAAATGAAAAATTAACAAAATATTATCAAGTAATATAAGAAGAATAAAATAAATAATGATGGGTGCATAATTAAAACTCTAGAGAATATAACTCATAATTCTTAAAAAAAAATTATCTTCATTTATAGTTAGTTTCCTTTTTAAATAAAAATCTTATTGGTTGTTAAATCAAGATGAAGAAAGAAAGAAAATCGATGAAAGAAGCTTGTAAAATATTCTCAATAGAATGTCGTAGGATTATCCAAATTACATAATGTGAAAAACAACAACTAAAATAGATAGTAACCACTAACCCCACTATCTCAATAACCACCCACTAATGCATGTAAATTAACTACCTACAAACGGATTACTAAATTAAAAACATAATAAGACAAATTAAACTTGAAAAATCAGAATTATAATTATCTTCAACATTCCCCCTTAATTCTGATTTGATGGCATTGTCACTCCCATCATCTTCTTTAACTTCATGAAAGATTCATATTTCAATGGCTTGGTGAGTATATCAGCTACTTGATCTTCAGATTTGCAATAGACTAATTCAATTTCTCCTTTATGGACTTGATCTCGCAGAAAATGAAAACGAGTGTCGATATGTTTGCTTCTTCCATGTGTAACTGGGTTCTTGGACAAGTTGATTGCTGAGATATTATCAACAAAAATTCTTACAGGCCCTTTAATTGGATCAAGAATTTGATTCATCAGATTACGCAGCCAAATCGCTTCACACACACTTGACGCCGCAGCTATATATTCAGCTTCACAAGTTGAGAGTGCAACAGTGGATTGTTTCTTTGATGACCATGAGCAAGCAGTAGCTCCAAAATTAAAACAGTACCCCGACGTACTTCTACGATCGTCAAGATCTCCACCCCAATCGCTATCTGAATAACCTACAAGATCACCATTGTTTAATGACGAGTAAAATAGACCATGATCATAGGTGCCTTTTACGTATCTCATAATTCGCTTTGCCACTTTCATATGAGATTGACAAGGAGATTCCAAAAACTTGCTAATCAAACTAACTCCATATGTAATGTCAGGCCTTGTGCATGTAAGATATCTTAATGTTCCAACAATTTGCCTGAAAAGAGTGGGATTAACATGTGCATCATTGTCTTCTTTAGATAATTTTGTTCCCACCTCAACAGGAGTTCTCACCGGATTGCAATCATGTATCTGAAATTTCTTCAAAATTTCTGTAGCATACCTCTTTTGAGAAATGAAAATTCCATCATTGCCTTGCACCACTTCAATGCCAAGAAAATATGACATTAGACCAAGATCAGACATTTCAAACTTACTCATCATAGTCTTCTTAAATTCTTCAATCATCTTGATATTATTTCCCATAAATATTAAATCATCAACATAAAGGCATAATAATAATAAATCACCAGAATCATTAACCTTCACATACACACCATATTCAGATGGACACCTTTGAAATCCAATGTCATGAAAGAAAGAATCAATGCATTCATTCCACGCACGCGGTGCTTGTTTTAAGCCGTATAATGCTTTTTTCAATCGATACACCTTATCTTCACTTCCCTTCTTTATAAAACCTGGTGGTTGCTTAACAAATACCTCCTCTTTAAGTGGGCCATTAAGAAATGCCGACTTAACGTCCATCTGATGGATTTTCCAGCAGTTTTTCGCAGCTAAAGCAATTAAGTATCTAATAGTTTCAATTCGAGCAACGGGAGAGAATACCTCTTGATAATCATAACCAGGTCGTTGTTCAAAACCTTTCGCCACCAATCTTGCTTTGAGTCTCTCCACTTCACCATTTGAATTCATCTTTGTCTTGAAAACCCACTTGACGTCGTCGATAGCCTTGTGACCTTGTGGAAGAGTGCTAAGTTCCCATGTGTCATTTTTTTCGATTGCCTTTAACTCTTCATTCATAGCATTCACCCATTTCGGTTTTTGAATAGCTTCCTCAAATGTCACAGGCTCACATTCTGCAAACATAGCAAAATGTACGAAATCTCCATCCTCATTAATAATATTGTCAGGAATTACCTCAAAATCTCGTAAGGTGACAGGTTGTCGGTGGTGTCTCCTTGGCCTTTCAATTTCTTGGGCGTCATTTGGTAGAACCTCTTCATTTGCTATGGGAACTTGAGAGGCATTTTCTTCCAAAATAGAGATAGGATGCATTTGAGGATTGGTTTGCTTATCCATATCCCATTTCCAATCTTCATCTTCAACAAAGTTCACATCTCTACTCACTGTCACTTTCTTTGTCAGTGGATTAAAGAGTTTGTATCCACCATGTGTATAGCCAATAAAAATAGTCTTTTCTCCTCGATCATCAAGCTTTGTTCTTGTTTGTACAGGTACATGGGCATAAGCAATCGAACCAAACACTTTGAGATGCTTTACACTTGGCTTATAACCACTCCATGCTTCAACCGGGGTGATATTTTGGAGACTCGTTGTTGGAGATCTATTCAGTAAATAAACTGAACATGATACTGCTTCACCCCAATAAGAATTAGGAATACTTTTCGCCTTTAGCATGCTCCTTGCCATATCCATTATCGTCCTATTTTTTCATTCGGAAACTCCATTGTGTTGTGGAGTGTACGGAAATGTAATCTCATGTTTGATTCCATATTCTTCACAATAATCCCTGAATTCATTTGAAGTATACTCACCACCACCATCAGTTCGTAGAATTTTAATCAAAAAACCACTTTGCCTTTCGACGTGAGCCTTGAATTTCTTAAAATAACCAAAAACTTCAGATTTCTTTTGCATAAAATAAACCCAAGTTTTTCTTGTAAAATCATCAATAAAGGTAAGAAAATACCTATTATTTCCATTGGACATTATACTCATTGGACCACAAACATCCGAGTGAACAAGTTCAAGTGGTTGGGACGCATGCTGATTTTTTCCTGATACAAAAGGCAATCTGCTTTGTTTTCCAAGTGTACAAGCTTCGCAAAATTGTTCCGGGTGACGTATATTTGGTAGCCCTTTTACCATATTTTCATGAGCAAGCAAATTCAGACTTCGAAAATTGAGATGTCCATATCTAAGATGCCACAGCCAAGACTCATCTTTTATAACAACATTACGACATTTATAAACATCATTCGATATGTCAACTTGAAACATACGATTCTTTGTCAAAGGCGCTTTAAGAATGAGTGTACCTCTTTTATCAGAAATGAAGATTTGGTTATTACAAGAATTGAAATCATACCCTTTTTCTATCAATTGGCCCATGCTAAGTAAATTATACTTCATGTCAGGCACATAAAGTACATCAGATATATATTTGTGATCTCCATTTTTCAATTTGATAAGAATCCGTCATTTTCCCATCACTGATATGGTGCTATCATCCGCAAATCTGACTGTAGAGTGTATCGACTCATCTAGATCAACAAAGAGCTCCTTTTTCCCGCACATATGATTGGTACACCCGGTGTCAAGAAACCATGTATGGTGATTCGGCGTTTCACTAGCAGTGGTTACCATTAAGAGAGCATGTTTTCCATCATCACCATCATCATCTTGTTGTGCATAATTTGCCATTTGATTATTATCCTTATTTCTGCACTCATTAGCATAATGTCCATATCTATGACATGAATAGCATTCAATTTCAGATTTATCATACCTTCTATTACCATGTCCACGACCCCGACCTCTGTGAAATGAATTTTGTTGATGGCCCGAACTTTGTTTATTATGATCAGAATTTCGATCATCTCGTACTCCATAATTTTTGCTGTTACCGCCACGACCACGACCTCTAGTATTGTGACGATATTCACCACGTCCCCGGCCTCTACCACGAGAACCGCTAGTCCTTTGGTTTACTGTACCGAGTTGCTCATCTTGTATAGAAACTTGGCTTTTAAATGCTTGCTCTATAGTTTTCTCTATGGACTTCTCATTCATCCGCTGTTCGTGAGCTTGCAAAGTACCAGATAACTCATCAACAGTCATTTCAGATAGATCATGAGCTTCTTCTATTGCCACCACAATATGCTCGAATCGCCCCGTAAGCGTTCGCAAAATCTTCTCCACCTTATTCTTATCCGTGTACTCTTCTCCGTATATTTTCATTTGATTAGTCAAGGCAAGAACTCGACTTATATAGTCCGTGATTGTCTCAGATGACTCCATTTGTAAAAGTTCATATTGGCGTCGTAAGGTTTGGAGTCTCACCTTTTTAACCTTGTCTGCCCCCTTGAATGATGTCATCAAGGTATCCCATGCCTGCTTTGCCGAAGTTGCAGCAGCTATCTTCTCAAATACTTCATCACTCATTGCTTGGTGAATGAAATACAAAGCCTTCTTATCTTTCTTCATAGTCTCACGGTGAGCATTTCTTTGGGCGTCACTTGCATTCTCTGCCAAAGTTGTAACCCCATTCTCCACGACACTTAGCAATTCGTGGTAATCGAAAAGCACTCTCATTTGGATGCTCCACCTATTATAATTTTTTCCATCTAGAATTGGAACCGAAAGTTGGATCGAGCCGTTCATGGCAATGGCTCTGATGCCACTGTTAAATCAAGATGAAGAAAGAAAGAAAATCGATGAAAGAAGCTTGTAAAATATTCTCAATAGAATGTCGTAGGATTATCCAAATTACATAATGTGAAAAACAACAACTAAAATAGATAGTAACCACTAACCCCACTATCTCAATAACCACCCACTAATGCATGTAAATTAACTACCTACAAACGGATTACTAAATTGAAAACATAATAAGACAAATTAAACTTGAAAAATCAGAATTATAATTATCTTCAACATTGGTTACATATGTTTTACATTTTCCATAAACATGTACAAGTTTAATTTTCTCATTTATAAAATATCATGAGTATATTATTAAATACCAAAAAAAATCTTTATATACCAAGACTCTGCATATTCAAATAAGCTTCTTCATAGTAAGTGAATTAACAAATAATTAGTTGAAAAAAATGGTAAATACATTAGTATACCACTATTTTTTTCTTCTCAAATAGACAATTGGTATAATTAAATAAAAGGTCAAATGTAAAAAAATAATAAACATAATATTTGTTCTTATTCCTTATCTTAATTGAAATATAAAGAATGTTTGTACTATTACTATAAATCTATAATCATTAATTTGAATTTGTAGTGAATACAATATGCAAAAAAAAAAAAAAAAATTTTGGAAGATTTTAGTAAAAATAAGAATGATATCACAAATTAAAATTGTGCAATAAAAATACTAACATATTTCATGATTGCTCATATTAGCTGAATTATAAGAAAAAAATCCACTACTTTTAACTAATATTTATTTGGTACATAATAATTCGACATTATAATATTTTTTAATTAATTTTAAATTTAGAAATATGAAAGTCAATTTGGAGATTAATCACCCCTTTATATAGTTTTCAGACTTTGCATTCTCTACTTTAACTAATAATTGTTCCAATTTCAAAATCCATCTAGAGAATTTATGCCTTCATTACGAATTTAATTTCCCGTGAAAGAATTTCTATTTAGTTTCCTCTTTGTGAGCATGTGATAACCTAAACTGATTTAACTCTTTTGTGGTTGTAATTTGCAAGTTATTATATAAGAGCGAGATTTACTAAAATATGACTTCGAAGCAGAAATGGACTATTGCTACAATAAAATTATGGACAAAGTTTAGCTTACATTTAAAAAACATCTAGCTAATAATAGATAGTTTCTTGAGAATAAACTATGCCTTGGGTCCATTTAGGTTAAGTGGGTTGTATAGTAAGGTCTGGGCTATGTCCCAAGGAAGACATTATAAATAAGAGGGTGTTTGGCTAAGCTTATAAGCTCTTTTAAACATCTTATAAGATGTTTGAGAGCTTATAAGCTTTATGAAAGTGTTTGAATAATTTTTTTAAATAAGATCTTATAAGACCAAAAAATAAGATGTTTGGGTCTTATAAGCAAATAAGAAATAAGTTAGTCAAACCCAACTTATTTCAAAATCTTATATTTTGAATGTTGTTTATATTGTTAAAAACATAACAACCTTAGCTAATTTCCTTCTTTCTAACAATATCTTTCTTCGATTTTTATTTTTTATTTTTATAATTGCACAAATTCTCTCTTATAATATTTCAAAACATCTTATAAGCCCAATAAACTTATTTTATCCAAACACTTGAGAGCTTATTTTTTAAATAAGACCAAACATCTTATAAGCTCTTAAAACATCTTATAAGTTGTAACAACTTATAAGATGTTTTAAATAAGCTTAGTGAAAATTATTATAGTGCTTACACTCAGAAAAATGAGAAAAAATAATTAAGTACTCTAAACTCTTTTAAGATCGATATTTATAAGATCTAAAAATTATGAAAAAACTCTATCATGTTACATAGTTAACTTGAAGTTATCAAGTGAAGCTGAGTCCACTATAAATTAACATATTATCTAATCTGTTGTAGGTCGGATCTGACTCCATGCTCATGTATCATTCACGTGACACTTTGTTGGGATCACCTAGACCCTCGGGTGAAATCTCGCAGCGGAAATAGAGTTAAAAAATATTAGAGATGTTTCACCCAATTAAACGCCTAGCATTTATGCACAATCTATATCTATATCTATATCTACTATAAAAGTATGGATTGTTTCTTCCCATTGTGAAGATACACAATTACCCTTCTCTTAAGTTATCCTTATTATATTGCATACTAATTCAAACAATCTTATTATATTGCATGCTATTTCCAAATAAAATAATAATAATAATTTATACTCTAATCTATGAATAAATTTTGTTGTTTCTTCCCATTGTGAAATGACATTTTTTCTCACTTAATTGCTATCTAATTATAATAATAACATAATTATTATATTATAACTATTAAAAATCATCATGTCCATGACACTTATTCAATTCAATTGTAATAAATGGTATTATTATATATATTGCCTCTTATTGGATTAGTTACTAACAAAATATATATATGTGACCAAAAAAAAATATTTAATTATATTTTAAGTAATATATATTAATAATATATATTATTTTGTTAAGCATTATAAAATATACGTGGGAGGGTTGAAAGGTCATGATATTATTATATATATATATTGTCTCTTATTGGATTAGTTACTAACAAAAAATATATATGTGGTCAAAAAAATAATATATAATAATATATTTTAAGCATTAAAAAATAATATATATTATTATGTTAAGCATTTCAAAATATACGTGGGATGATTGAAATGTCGTCATTTTTTCCCTTTAATAAATATAAATGATTCATCACTACTCATTGATGTAGAAAGTGGCATTTATTATTCATTAAGTTGGAAGCTAAATATATATATATATATATATATATGTGGCCAATAAAATAATATATAATAATATATTTTAAGTAATATATATTAATAATATATATTATTATCTAAAAAATACGTGGGAAGGTTGAAAGGTTATCATTTTTTTTAATATCAATGATTCATTACTACTCATTGATGTGGTAAAAAGTGGCATTTATATTCATTAATTTGTTAGAAAGTGGCATTCATTAGTCATTAAGTTGGAAGCTAACTAAATATATATACGTGGCCAAAAAACTAATATATAATAATATATATTATAAAATTATTATACATTAGTTTTTTGGCCATATATATATAATTTTGTTGTAACTAATCACTTTTTCAACCTTCCCAAAAATTAGTTCCTGAAAATCCAGAATCTTCCATCAAAACATAGATTAATTGGCAGCTTTATATATATTAATTGGCCTTTCATCAATAATCTCTTGAGCCCAGCCCATTAATCAATTAATCCAATTATAAAGTTCTTTAATCAAGTAAGCCCAAACGCTCAATTAATTAAATATTCCATCTTGAATCAATTTCAACAATTAATTCATCTTTAGCCTGCCACGAAGACTAGGTAATTAATACACCTAACCGAAAAACTTATTCAAGTTCATGTGTGACTCCTTAGGTTCATTCAAGAGCTAGTAGTGAGACCATTTCTCAAATGGCTCGGTAATAATTATACAATCATTACCTCAATTAATCATTACGCCAAATGATTAATCTTGGTTATGAATTAACCACCAATTAATTCATAATCTCACAAATTGGGTTTGATGTCTAGCGATGTCGACTCAACCCCTAGACTCGAATGATTTCAGTTAGACATTTTCTGATCACGATCGTAGCATGTGTCTCATCCTTATGTCAGCTCTCCCAATTAAATATAAGACTTGATTATCAGTCTGTAATACCCCAATAAGCTCTACCCTATTAGCACTTATTATTGATTTACAACATATGAATTATCACGAGTTAATTAACGAACAGAAAATTTGATGTGCTTCCAAGAGTGGTCACCCATCCTAGAATTGCTCCCGTACAAGCACGCTTAACTTTAGAGTTTTGATTCAATACAGTACATTAAATCTTCCAGTTAATTATTGGGTAAATATCTTTGCACACTACGCGTCACTTACGTGTTACCTATGTGTCCCAATTAGTTTAAATACATGACACGTAGAATATATAACGTATAAATGTATAACACGTAATAAGCTAGCAGCTGCAAATAATTAAAGGAATAAAATAATAATAATTACAAAACTATCAACCAAACTTTTGTTGGCCGACTTACTTTCCAAGTGATATATATATATATATATATATATATTAAAATGCATCATCAAACTTAGTTGTAAGTCCCAAGTCCTCTACCTGCCGACTTAACTTTTTGATTATATATATTGGACATTTCCATGTACAAAGTTAGGAAAGAAAGGTAGAAACAGTGAACAAAAAATTGAAAAAGAAACGAGAGAAAAAGAGAGAAGAATGAAAGAAAAGAAAGAAAAAGGGAAGAAAAGAAGAAGAAAAATTCGGGAAAAATATACGAACCAACATACGCGTTACAAGTAAGTATTTTATCGATAGTTTCTTCGAATTAATCAGTAAATTTGGAATATTAGTCGAAAATCGTATTTAGGTATCGTATATATATCGTTTTACAGGTTAGTGACCAACTAGAATTAAAAGAAGCACTATAGATAGCTCGTTATAGCGTCACATTATCAATTTCATTACTAACGACTTAAGGTAAGAAGAAGTGTTCTTTGACGCATCGTAAGAATCATATTATTCATGTTTATGATTTTGTATATTGATTACTTGAAAATTAATGTTATTATGTGTCGACTGTGTTAAATGTTATTTATTATGTGCGATAATGAAGATGGATGTTATTTGATGTGAAATGTTGACGTACGTGTATGATGTTGCATTACATTGATACATATGGAAAGAAGACGTTTTCAAAAGAGAGGTTTGGTATGAGAACCCCCGCGATGCTTCTTTTTATGGCCATTTATGAACAGGTTCCGAAAACAGACGCCTATCATCATCAGTCGAATACCATACTTCAAGGGTACCCAAGAGATAAAAAAGGAAAATGTTTTAAATGAACTATGCATTATTGACTGTCTTATGTGCTACGTGATATATTGTTATAATTCAGCTTCTTCTTATTGAGCCATTAGCTCATTAGATTCTTATGATGCAGACGATGATTAGTGTGCATATGTGAAGGTTGCCCAAGAATCCCGAGCGGTCAGACAGAGCTATGTTCATATGCCGTGTTTTGAGCGTTTTGTAGCTCAAGAACTCTGATTTTTATTTAAATAGCCGCTCTGTTATGGTTTTGTAAACGAACGTTTGTTTATGTACAAGGTTTGAATTTGCAAAGGAAAAATGATTTGTTTTCATTTCCAAAGAATAAATTTTATTATTTAAAAAAAAAATCATAACTTTTACGAAAGAAAAGGATCATTGTTCCCGGGCCCGGGCCGGGGGCGTGATACAGTCGAAATCCTATTAATTTAATCATATGACTATATCTTTAGTAAATGATGACTTGTGTCAACTAAGCAAATATCACACACCTTCTTATTGACTGACTCTGGCCAGAGATTCCTTAGCCATTCATTTCTAAGATAGCATAGGAGATTCGCTAATCAAGAGATTAGAGATAGATTTCATCTTGGAAACACCTGTCAAACCACATAACCAGACTACACTCAAAGTAACCCATTTAACGATTATCCATGTAATCATAAACTAAATCAAAGTGCAGTGGGTTATGTATTTGAGCAGCCGCGATTCCTCAAGTCGTAATGATCATCACAAGCCTACGTGACCTTGGAATATCATATTCGACATAGACACTAATATGAATTTCCATAGGGCAGTTCAGTTCAGTCATCCCCGATGTGAACCCTCATACGTGCATAGGTCTCCGACCAATACCTATGGAACAAGGTACTTTCAAAAAGGAAATGCTACATACAAGCAAGTCTTGACGAGTCATTGATATCCCTTTCTCAATGACTTTATGACTTAGAACGCTTTTAGGATTACAGCCGTTTGAGCACATTCCATGATCACCATACCCGATGCGTGATCGTACCCCATAGCTCTATGTAATCCAAGGGACTTCATTACATAACAAAGAATGTCATTTCATAATAATAGTAAAATAAAATCGTTCTCGTAGTGTTGCTAAGTTTTGGCAACTAATTGGCATGCCGGGCACTCAACACTAACACAGTTAACTGATCCCACATCACTATGGTTACAAATCCCCTTTTCCAAATTGATCTTAAGTCTAACCAACACCTTCGACACGTTATCATAAAGGCATAAATACTAAAATAGAAGTTACTATGTTAAATGTTTCTAACTTTTTAGATCTTCTATCATATGGCACTGCAATCTATTTGGTGTTCTAAAATACATTTGATTTCTGCAAATGTAGTCTGAACTAGATCTTTTCAATGTTTAGTGAGTTGGGCAAGAAATATTGTGTACAAAATGTGAAAATATAAATAAATATCTTAATATATTGTTTTAGCACAAAAAAGACAAATGTTAGTAGGTTCAGAGGAAATTCATTCTAATAATTACATGAGATATTGAAGACAATTAATTGCATTTAGCCAAAAAAGTAAACATATGGTAGTTAGAAGAACATGCCAGAAGAAAAGGAAATAGGAAGGAGGTCCCAATATATGTTGAAGAATACTGATGGGTACTGACAGAAGTTTGATTATTTCCAATTTTGTAATCTAATCTTATTTATTTAATCTATATCATCTATGAGGAAATGAAGAACACATTATTTGTCCCTTTGGAGTTTAATTTTAATCTCTTTTATAATAGGTTTTTTACGCTTATTCTCATTACTATTAAAATGTCTCACATTTGATATCCACCAAATTTTTCATTTAAAGTCAATGATAAACCCGGTTAGTCAATATTTTAACCAAACTTTTATTGGGAATTTATACATAAGTGAAATGCTATTAAGTAGAAATAACGTATGTTTAATATAATATAACTTTGTAATGTTTAATTGAGAGATGCAATTATTATTGTCATTTAGTAAATTTGGTATCAAAGTTATATTGTTTTTTGTGAGACAATTTATATTTTTATCTACTAGTAAAGTGGAAAAACATGATCAATTACAAATATATATATATATATATAAAAGAATATTATGTTTATGTAACATATTTGTTTTTAGTTTTTTCTCAATATATGTGGATTTATGAGAAGTTAAACCAAAAAAATCACTCAAAGATAAAATGAAATAAATAGATGAATAAAAGTCAAAATGATAGTAGGTAGGTGACAAAAGTGGTTAAAAGTCATCTATCATTATCTATACAAAGTTGGTGTAATATTGATTAGCATGTACATGGATCCCACGAAAATAATATGATCTAGTGGAAACTAATTAGCAATAAAATAGTGACAACTTGACAATAAAAAATGAAGTGTCATTATTAATAAAACGTATGATACTTAAGTGTCATGTGATGCCTACTTAGCTTACACTATTTTAATCTTCCATTTGTACCAATGAATATTATATCATCTAAGCTAAACTTAGTAACACTCACAGTGATAATATTTTACGTAGACTTGTACTTTCTTTATAGTCATCAGATTCAATTTTAAAAAAAATGTATTTATCTACAAATATCCATATTCGAAATGTATTTTTTCCCATTTGTCAACAAAGCCCGTTATTATATTTAGCCGTGTTTATTTGTGTAGTGGAGGAGATCACTCGAGAGAGACGAAAATGGCAGATGCTGCTCTATCCTCTCTAAAGCATACAATATTACGAACTCTAAATATTCAATACGTAAACGAAACTTCAAAACCAGAGCTTGAATTAATCCACAATGAGATTACATCCTTACAAACAATTCTTCAAAGACTTGAAAACAGCAGCAAGAGAGTACATGCTTTGGATAAACTCATCACAGATGCAAGTTTTACACTAAAAGATGTTCTCAAATCCTACATACCGAAACGAACCGACGTTCGAAAATCCGAGAGATTTGAGTACAAAAGATATGGATTGACAAGGCTTAAACCAGAGATAAGTTCTTTTTCTGATACAATAAAGATGATCAAAGAAGATTACGTAAAAGTCCTTCGACGGAGCAAGTCTTTGCCAGCTGGCACCGGTGATATTGCTGCTCCGGCGAGAAGTGACCGTTTTGGGGACGAAGAGAAGAGAATGGTGGGCATGGTTGATCAACTGACGGAGATAAAGGCTCGTGTAACGGGGTTATCATCAAAGCTCGAAACGTTGTCCATTATTGGGATGCCTGGTGTGGGCAAGACTCTTCTTGCAAGAAAAGTTTATGAAGATCCCGTTGTCTCGAATCTTTTTCCTCTTCGTGCGTGGGTCCCGATTGGTCCCGATTATTGCATTCGTGAAACTCTTCTTCGTATTATAGTTCAAATGAATCCAAACTTCAATCAAACGTGTGTCGAAAGTGAAGAGGAATTGGCTGTGCATCTGTATAAAATATTGAAAAGGAGAAGGTACCTCATTGTGTTGGACGATGTATGGAGTTTTCACGTTTGGGAGGCGTTGAAAAAGTACGTTCCTAACGACAAGAAAGGGAGTCGAATAATTATCACGACTAGGATCGAAGATGTGGCCTTGAAAGGGTCCGATTCGAGGAATATTCATCGTGTTCGTTTCTTGAATACTGATGAAAGTTGGGATCTGCTTAGATATAAGGTGTTTCCAGAAGGGCTATGCCCTGTTGAGCTCGAGAAAGTCGGTAAAAAGATTGCTGAGAATTGTGAAGGGCTCCCTTTAGCCATCATCACAATATCTAATCTATGCAAGACTGAGAAGACACTTGAAAACTGGAAAAAGATTGCAAAGGATGAAAATTCACTAGTTGTGAGCCCAGAGGATGAATCACAGTTATCTAAGGTACTATATAAGAGTTATGAGCATTTGCCTCCATATCTAAGAGTATACTTTCTTTATATGGGAGTTTTTCCGAGAAAGACTAATATTCGGGTCTCGAAGCTCATAAAACTATGGGTTTCCGAGGGTTTTATCGAACCGAATGAGTTGAAATCGTTAGAGGATACAGCAGAAGGGTACTTGCAGGAGCTTGTTGTCAAAATTCAAACAAGCCAACTTTGAATGCATGCAAAGTTTGAAGATTGAAGTTTGAAGATTATAGTTTGAAGTTGCAAATTTTGAATGTTGAAAATGAAAATGTCATGCATGACATATGTAGGGGCATTTTTGTCATAAATGGTGGCCGAAGTTTCCTATAAATAGAGCTTCGTCCATTGTTCGAAAATCATCCCAAAACATTTCTCTCTTCTCCTTATAAACTCTTCTCCTTTTGTTTGTTATAAAAGAGAGTGTGAGAGTGTTTTACTAGTTCGAGACGGATAAAATTATTCCGGCTTCGTGATTAGTAAAGAGATTTGTAATTCCTTTCAGATTGATATTATCATAGCCTTGTCCCGTGGACGTAGCCTAAATTGGGTGAACCACGTTAAATTTCGTGTCCCTTATTTTCTATATTTATTGTCTCAACTTCAAATACCGTCATATTCCAACGCTTCCGCAGCGCGTACCGCCTAACAGTGGTATCAGAGCCACTAGGTTGGAGTACCGTTCACAAGAAAGTTTCCGTTGGTGTATACATAATTTTAGTAGTATAAATTAAATACTATCGGGAAGTTCTGTCCAGTGAGCTTACTCGGAGAAAGTATTATTTATACGGTACTATATTTTGTATACTACGGTTCGAGGTGAAACGGTTGTTTTTAAAATGGCGGCAAAATTTGATATTGAGAAATTCAATGGAAATAATTTTTCATTGTGGAAAATGAAAATAAAGGCAGTATTACGAAAGGATAATTGTCTTATGGCAATTGAGGATAGGCCGGCGGATATCACTGATAATAAGAAATGGGAGGAGATTGATGGTAATGCTGTGGCCAATTTACATTTGGCGTTGGCAGATGGAGTTCTGTCCAGCATTGCGGAAAAGAAGTCAGCCAAAGAAATTTGGGATACGCTGACGAAACTCTACGAAGCCAAATCGCTACACACAAAAATATTCTTGAAGCGGAGACTTTACACTTTACGGATGTCGGAAACCACGTCGGTGACCGAACACATTAACGTTCTAAATACACTATTTTCACAACTCACTTCAATGGGTCATAAAATAGATGCAAGTCAACGTGGGGAGCTTTTACTCCAAAGCTTACCTGATTCATATGATCAACTTATCATCAACCTGGCAGGAAATTCTACCACGGATTGTCCAGTCTTCGATGATCTTGCGGCCGCGATTCTGGAAGAGGAAAATAGGCGCAAGAACAAGGAAGACAGATTGGCGAATTCCCAGCAGGCAGAAGCTTTGTCGATGGCAAGAGGAAGATCTATGGAGCGTGGGTCGAGTGGGAGCCATAGTCGTGGTAAGTCCCAGACACGGAGTAAGAAGCACATTAAATGTTACAGTTGTGGTGTAAAGGGGCACTACAAAAGTGAGTGTCCAAATCCCAAGAAGAATGAAATTTTCAAAGGAAAGAGACCTGAGTCATCTAATGCTCAGGCTAGTGTAGCAGAAAATTTGAGTGATGGCGATATACTATGTAGCGAGGCATCAATATCTGCAGATGGCAGAGCGAAGTTTGATGACGTGTGGCTGATCGATTCCGGTGCAACATGGCACATGACGTCCCGTAGAGAATGGTTTCAAAATTATGAACCGGTTCGTGGGGGACAGGTGTACATGGGAAACAATCATGCCTTGGAGATCGCTGGCATAGGTACTATCAAAATAAAGATGTTCGATGGTACAGTTCGCACTATTCAAGGAGTTCGGCATGTAGAGGGATTAAAAAAGAACTTGTTGTCGGTTGGACAACTTGATGATCTTGGGTGTGTGACTCATATTGAAAATGGAGTCATGAAGATTATCAAAGGGGCGCTTGTTGTTTTGAAGGCAGAAAAGATCGCATCGAATTTATACATGCTTAAAGGTGACACGGAGCAGGGAGCTAATGCGTCGATTGCATCGACCAGTTCGGCAGAAGAGATGACAATGTTGTGGCATAAGAAACTAGGCCATATGTCAGAGAAAGGTCTCAAGGTTCTCTCTGATCAAAAGTTACTCCCAGGGCTTACAAAGGTAATTCTACCACTTTGTGAGCATTGTGTTACAAGTAAGCAACATAGGGTTTCGTTTGGACGATCTATCAATAGGAGCAGCTGCATCTTGGATCTGATTCATTCAGATGTTTGGCAATCACCAGTTTTGTCTGTTGGAGGAGCAAAGTATTTTGTCTCTTTCATTGACGATTTCTCGAGGAGATGTTGGGTGTATCCAATCAAGAAGAAAGCAGACGTGTTTGAGTTCTTCAAAGTTTTCAAAGCGCGGGTGGAACTTGAATCTGAAAAAAGGATCAAGTGCCTAAGGACAGATAATGGAGGAGAATATACCAGCCATGAGTTTGAAAAGTTCTGTCAAACAAGAAGGTATCAAACGACAGTTAACCACGGCATACACTCCACAACAGAATGGAGTGGCAGAGCGGATGAATAGAACGCTGTTGGAACGAACGAGAGCGATGCTAAAGACTGCAGGCCTAGATAAACCATTTTGGGCGGAAGCGGTCAGAACTGCCTGTTATGTGATCAATCGATCCCCGTCAACGTCGATTGATCTAAAGACGCCGATGGAGATGTGGACGGGGAAGCCAGCTGATTATTCTCGGTTACATACATTTGGAAGTCCTGTGTACGTGATGTACAATTCACAAGAAGTCACAAAGTTGGATCAAAAATCCAGAGAGTGTGTATTCTTGGGTTATGCTGATGGTGTAAAGGGGTATCGCTTGTGGGATCCCACAAACCACAAGGTTGTCATCAGCAGAGATGTTATATTTGCAGAAGATAAGCTGCAATTGGTAAGGAATGATAGCACTGGGAAAGGAAGTTCAGAGACTACAACGATAATGGTGGAAAATAGTCCAGAAGATCATGATACAGATTCCTCAGAAGCAGAATCAGAGCACGAAGAAGATCCAGTCGGAGGTGAGGCTACGGAAGTCCGCCGGTCAACTCGAGAAAGACGAGTACCGGGCTGGCTCTCAGAATACATTACTGAGAGCAATGTAGCATACTGTCTTTTAACGGAGGATGGAGAGCCAACAACTTTCCAAGAGGCTTCCAGAAGCCAAGACGCGGCTCTATAGAGGACAGCAATGCAAGAAGAGATTGAAGCCTTATATAAAAACCGAACATGGGAGCTTGTTCAGTTACCACGAGGAAGGAAAGCCATTGGAAATAAATGGGTCTATAAGATCAAGCGTGATGGCAATGACCAAGTGGAACGGTATCGTGCTAGACTGGTGGTGAAAGGATATGCTCAGAAAGAGGGTATTGACTTCAACGAGATATTTTCCCCGGTGGTTCGACTTACAACAGTCAGGGTGGTCCTGGCGATGTGTGCTGCATTCGACTTACACCTGGAGCAGTTGGATGTGAAAACTGCATTTCTTCATGGAAATCTTGAAGAAGAAATCTATATGCTCCAACCAGAAGGTTTTGCCGATATAAGCAAAGAGAACTTGGTTTGCAGGTTAAACAAATCTCTATACGGTCTCAAACAGGCGCCGAGGTGTTGGTATAAGAGATTTGATTCCTTCATTATAAGCCTTGGATACAATAGACTTAACGCAGACTATTGCACGTATTGCAAAAGGTTTGGTACGGATAACTCGTTCGTTATTTTGTTATTGTATGTGGACGACATGTTGGTTGTAGGGCCCAACATTGGTCAGATCCAAGAGTTAAAGGCACAGTTGGCTAGGGAGTTTGAAATGAAGGACTTGGGACCAGCAAACAAGATTCTAGGGATGCAAATTCATAGAGACAGAAGTAGCAGGGCGATTTGGCTGTCACAGAAGAATTATCTGAGAAAGATCTTGCGCCGCTTCAACATGCAAGATAGTAAGCCAATCTCAACCCCTCACCCTGTTAACTTCAAGTTATCCTCTAGTATGTGTCCTAGCAGTGAAGCAGAGAGGATGGAGATGTCTCGTGTACCGTATGCATCAGCAGTGGGAAGTTTGATGTTTGCTATGATATGCACTAGACCAGACATTGCACAAGCAGTGGGAGCGGTTAGTCGGTTTATGGCGAATCCTGGAAAAGAGCATTGGGGAGCAATAAAGAGGATTCTGAGATATATCAGAGGTTCCTCGGATGTTGCATTATGTTTCAGAGGATCAAATTTTACTGTTAAAGGTTATGTGGATTCGGATTATGCAGGTGACCTTGATAAAAGGAGATCCACCACAGGATATGTGTTTACTCTTGCAGGCGGAGCTATAAGTTGGGCTTCAAAGTTACAGAGTGTTGTAGCTCTGTCCACTACAGAAGCAGAATACATGGCAGCTACATTTGCCTGTAAAGAAGCAGTCTGGATACAAAGGTTGGTTGAGGAGCTCGGGCACAAACAAGAAAGCGTTACTTTGTTTTGTGACAGTCAGAGCGCCTTGCACATTGCAAGGAATCCGGTCTTTCATTCCAGGACGAAGCACATTGGTGTTCACTATCACTTTGTTCGTGAAGCGGTGGAGAATGGGAGTGTTGACATGCAAAAGATTCACACTCGAGAAAATCTAGCAGATGTATTGACAAAGCCAATCAGTACCGACAAGTTTGTTTGGAGTAGATCCTCGATTGGCCTTACAGAAACATAGGCAACATAGACGGACAAGGCGAAAGGATGTGTGAAGAACTAATTTGTCATTAGTCTTCAAGTGGGAGAATGTCAAAATTCAAACAAGCCAACTTTGAATGCATGCAAAGTTTGAAGATTGAAGTTTGAAGATTGAAGTTTGAAGTTGCAAATTTTGAATGTTGAAAATGAAAATGTCATGCATGACATATGTAGGGGCATTTTTGTCATAAATGGTGGCCGAAGTTTCCTATAAATAGAGCTTCGTCCATTGTTCGAAAACCATCCCAAAACATTTCTCTCTTCTCCTTATAAACTCTTCTCCTTTTGTTTGTTATAAAAGAGAGTGTGAGAGTGTTTTACTAGTTCGATACGGATAAAATTATTCCGGCTTCGTGATTAGTAAAGAGATTTGTAATTCCTTTCAGATTGATATTATCATAGCCTTGTCCCGTGGACGTAGCCTAAATTGGGTGAACCACGTTAAATTTCGTGTCCCTTATTTTCTATATTTATTGTCTCAACTTCAAATACCGTCATATTCCAACGCTTCCGCAGCGCGTACCGCCTAACACTTGTTTCAAGAAGTCTCGTTTTGGTCCGAAAATGCAGCTCTAGAGGTAAAATAAAAACGTGTTGGATTCATAACGTGTTTCGACAACTCTGTGTATACGAAGGTGAGAAAGACAAGTTTTTTCATGTCGTAAATAGTTATGCCGATGCTTCTTTTGAAGACAAGGACAAAACAAGCCAACGTCGGTTGTGCATTCACAAGAACATCCTTTTTGGAATCAAAGACGTGTCTAGATCGTTTGCGTCTCCTACAAACGTATGTTCTGTTCTTTGTACTGGTCCTTACCATCCATATCCAGTACGAATAAATCTCGGGTTCAAATCCCTGAGGGTACTAGATGCTTTTTCGATCAGATTCTTCAAGTTCCCAATGCAGATTCTGAAGTTAAATCAGTTGAGATACCTTGGATTCAGTTTAAATGCAGGAGAGATTCCAGTATCTATATCCAGATTATGGAATCTTCAAGTCTTGATTGTTCGTCCGCATCAAACTGTCACAATGTCATCGGGATATCCATCATTTCTTCCTGTGCAGATATGGAAAATGCAGGAATTAAGGCACCTCAGGTTCATGGGAAGTGACCTGCCCGTTACCTCTAATGTGTGTGATCGACTACCAAATCTTCAAACGCTTTCGAACGTGAGTGCTCAAAGTTGTACAAGAAAGGTCCTATCGAAAATCCCGAATCTTAAAAAGCTAGGAATTGTGATTGAATTAGCACAAGATGATAAAGAACCCTCCTTTCTTATGCATGATATTGCCATTCTAACTCAACTTGAATCGTTCAAATGCACGGTTACAACCCCGAATCCAAGGTCCCAAGTTACCCCCCTGCCCGGTTCGTTCTTAACTCTGCCCTCAAGTCTAAAAAAGTTAACTTTGAGAGGGTGTGGATTTGTTTGGGATGACATGAAAGTTGTTAATGGGCTGCCAAATCTTGAAGTATTGAAACTGCAATGTTACTCTTTTCGAGGTGCAAAGTGGCAACTCGGTGAGTTGCGTTTCAATAAACTCGGGTTCGTTTTGCTAGAAGACTTGGATATTGAGCATTGGATAGCTGATAAGAAAAGCTTTCCCAAGCTTCATAGCCTAGTTATTAAGCACTGCTACAAATTGACACAGTTTCCTCTGAAATGGCAAATGCTTCGAATGGTAGAGTTGGTCGATTGTAGCCCTTTGGCCGAGACTCTGGCTAAACGAATAAAAAACGTAGGAGAAGACGGGATCCAAATTCACGTTCGTTCGTCGTTGAATATTGAGACAAGCAAATGATGAAAAAAGGTAAATTAGCACTACTTTACACACTCCATTTTCCTTTTGAGAATGTGTTTCAACTTTCAAATCCATGTTAGTAAACTGATGTATACTTGATTTGAAAGTGTTGAGTTTACATATATGCTGTACCTGTATGTACTATACATTCAGGCATGCAGGTTTAAGGTTCGCAGTATGGGAAGAGTCGAAATGTAATAATCGAAGTTGAAGTCGATAGACGTATTACACCACAGGCATGTGCGTTTCAAGGTTCTCCATTACAAGAAGGTTGAAGTGATTGAGATATAGTACTAGAAGTTCAACTATTTAGTACATCTTGAGTAAGTAGTCATGTATATTTTCATGACTTTTCATGTGTTGTGATATATTTACATGTATTGTAGTACTTCAATCATATAGACATGATATAATATGTTTAAGAATACACTAGTATTCAACAACTATGATATACATTGTTTTGTACAATAATTTAAGACTTCAATATTAAAAAAATTAGCACATTTAGCCCTTATTATTGGAAATTTACCTCAAAGATTTGAGAATTACCAAAATAAGTATTGTTTCATCTATTCAATCACATGATATTTATCAAGTGGACAAACATGTCAACAGAGTTTTTGTCCAAATAATAAACCACAGGCAAGTCAAGGCAAACACAGAAATTTTCACAATCAAACTTGGTCTCAAGTAGAAACTTTGACATTAACATATATCATTCACCAAATAAAGACAGTCTAATACACAATTTCAACTACATAATTATTCAACAACAGCTTCACATATGAAAATTAGTTCATTAAGTCTTTTTGGCAAGGAAAAAGATGTCTAAGTTCAACAACAAGTTTGTCGCAATAATCGGCCTAAATGAGAATCTCTTCGTAAAGCTCCCAACTGTCCCAACAGTTGAAATCATTGTTAAATCCTGTAAGAGATTCCTTGTTATGCACCTCATATTTGGCCATAATCTCAAGTGCAGTCAAATACCTCATATGCCATGCTCTCTAACTTAGACATAAAAGAAACAAATACCACTTATAAATATATAAAAAGTTTAACATTAGCGGCATATAGAGGCATCATCATCAGGCGAAATATCAGTATTAGATGGATCATCCTCATCATACTCTTCCTCTTCATCATCATCTTCTGCTGAAGCTGGATGCCCATTAAGATCCACATTAATCCCATTAACCTTCCTCACAAACTGCCCCCTCAGACGGGGCCTACGTTCTGCGAGCTTTTTCCTGTTAACATACCTAATTTTCTTGTCAAAACATCTTTCCTTTCGCTTTTGCCTGAATTTCATCAATGCAGCCTCCCTACGATCAACTTTACTTAAATTCAAATTCAAATTCCCCTCATTCGAAGACGAATTATTCCCAAATGATGGCGGCCATGGATGTGGTGCAGGCATTTGCCCAGGTTGTAGGCATATGCCATAAGGGTAATAAGGGTAATTTGCCATAGGGACATGATACTGAGACATGATTGCTGGATTAGCATGATTTTGTATATCCGGAGTGTTCTTGTGATACATTACTTGATTCATTACTCCGGGCATGTAATATGGATAGGTTGTGTTTGGATAGCAACCACTAACATCATTATTGGAGTAGTTTCGTTGTTGGATATGTGTTCGAGAGAACTCATCATGTGATATAGGGGGAGTTGAGGATTTCTCGATGTTATTGCTTGGATAGTCGTTTGTTTGTGAATGGTTTTCGATTGAGTCTCTGTTATCTTGTCTTTGAACGTTAGTATGCATTTGACCATTTACCACAGGGAGATTCTCGACTATTTTCTCATGCTGAGGAGCATTTTCAAGAAGAGAAAATGACCCTTGGATGTTATTTTTGAGTGTAGTTGATTTGATGTATGTGAAGAAGGCTGAAGACCCACCTATCTTCAATTCACTCTTCTTCGGAAATGATGACGTTTGACCTGGAAACATTTCAAAACCGCACTCAGTAATATTATTGGCGATTACGGTAAAATCTAATCCAATGTAGGAAACAATTCCATGGTGCATGGAAGATAATCAGTTTGCGACATTTTAATGTCCACTCAAAACTGAAAAACCAAAGAAGTTGACAAAAAAGGCAACTATAGTTCAAGCTGTTTTCATGTGGAAAGGATTTGGAAGAGAAACACGTCTTATAGGTTGCTAAAATGAGAACACATGGTAACTTGAAGAAATTATTTACATAAACAGAATACCATAAAAACATGGAAAATTATGTAGACAACAGTAATAAAACTTGGGAAACTCAGTGATAAATCTATGAGAATCAAATATGTTTGAGCATCGCAAATTTGCAATCTTTGCAAAGAGCTTCCTTCAATTTTTTTAAGTACAACCTTAGAAAGACAGTGAAGTTTCACATGTGGAAAGGATTTGGAAGAGAAACACGTCTTATAGGTTGCTAAAATGAGAACACATGGTAACTTGAAGAAATTATTTACATAAACAGAATACCATAAAAACATGGAAAATTATGTAGACAACAGTAATAAAACTTGGGAAACTCAGTGATAAATCTATGAGAATCAAATATGTTAGAGCATCGCAAATTTGCAATCTTTGCAAAGAGCTTCCTTCAATTTTTTTAAGTACAACCTTAGAAAGACAGTGAAGTTTCACTCCAGCAGAAAGAATCTGGACCCCAAACATTGACCTAAAAGCCAAGAGCTTTCTCATAGTGGAAGGTCTTTCCTATGCTATTTGACCATATTCAAGAGGGATAGTTTGCATGTTTGATCATAAAAACAGTTTTCTGACCAATCCTAATGAACAAAGTTGAATAAACAAAATAAGTGTTTGGAATAGTACTGAAAATTGTAAACAGGTAAGGGTGCAAGCAGTATAGTAAATGACAGCCAAATCCAACCAAATTTATTTGGACTACTGCATCATGGACCAATGCCACCAATGTGTATCAACGAAAAGGATGCCAAATGATAACACCCGAATATAGTAAATGACAGTATAGTAAAGGACTACTGCATATATGTTTTATGATTGTGGAAACATATGGCACAAATGGTTAATCACAGTTAACACTTTAAACATGCTACTCGAAGAATCAGAAAGAAAATCAAATTTCTAGTGTTGTAGGTAATTAATTAATCCATGTAAGCCATTCACCTCTCTGTTTATCAATTAGACCAGGCACATCAGGCTGGCACTCTGAAGGAGCAGAATATATCTCTACTGGAGCAGGAGTAGCGGAAGCACTAATCTGAAATATAGATGCATGAACAGAAAACACAAAAATGGAGCAAATATAATTAAATAACCAGAGATCAGCATGAAAGAAGATCGTCGAGTATGATTGAATTTAGTAAACAATAAATAGAATGACAGACTATGTTGATATAAAAATTTGTTGAGTATATGAGTTGGCCAGGGCTAGGTATGCGCTAATTCCAACTTATAAAAGTTATCTCTCGGTATTACATGGGAAATAACATTTGATTTCCTAGTATTGTACTTGGCTTAATTCTAGAGGCTATCCGCTGCAATAGAATGTGTCCAGTTCAATACTTCCAAAATGACGCAACCGAACCAACAAAATAGTTCCTCACTTTGCTTGCCATAATTTGGACATTAGCGGGTCGCACAGCATTTAAAAATACTTTTTTCCTCTCCAAAACTGGGTTTTATACTCCAGATCTGAATCATAATGCTTATACAAGTTTATGTAAAGGGTACAAATTTACATGTATCTGCTAATCACAATTTATTTTGAGGAACTACTTTCAGTTTTCAGCCCCTTATAAAGGTGTTGCTCATCTTTTTAAATTCTATTTTCTAAAACTAGTTTAGGAAAGACCACCCTACTGTGAACCAAACACGTTTTTCTTTTTAAATTGAAAATTCATATAAATATATCGACCCAGGGGGTTAAACTTCGCAGCTCGCCAACCGAAAGAATAAAACCAAACATGTTTTCTTTTTAAAATGAAAATTCAAATAAATGTATCAACCCAAGGGTAGGGGTGGGCAATCGGGTCGGGTTGTCGGGTTCGGGTAGTTCGGGTTCGGGTAGTTCGGGTTTCGGGTAGTGAAATTCACTACCCGAACCCGAACCCAATTAAATCGGGTTTAATCGGGTTCGGGTAGTTCGGGTTCGGGTTTAAATCGGGTCGGGTTCGGGTTTTTTATTTTTTTTTATTTTTTATTTTTTATTTTTTTTTTTAAGTCATTATTTTGTATATAGAAAGTGTTTAAACTTTAACTAAGTTATGATACATGCAAATAAATTTTAAGTACATTATACCATCTTATTTTCCTAATTTATAGGTCAAATACGTCGCACATCATAACAAATAAACGTTTCCATTTACCAAAAAAAAATAAATAATTATATAATTCTCATTTTTTCCCAACAAACTTTAGTCATGTTATTAACAAGATATAAAAAGACATAATTATGATAATTAAAATTGATATTTTCAAAATTTTCGTCCATTTTTTGTAGGTTTACTGGTTTATACACTAAAATTTAATACCTTGTATTGAGGATTTATTTATTGGTTAGATTGTACTTGTGCATGATTATATATTTTATAGATTTTAGGGGTGGGCATTCGGGTTGATAAAAATACACACTTCAACAATGATTTTCACTAAAATAAGGATTGAAAACAAATTTTATAGATTTTTTAAATTGATTTTTATGTAGTAGATGTATAGAAGAATAGTAGGAAATGATTCTAATTTCCAAGTATGAAAATTATTGAAAATGTGTGGAAGTTAGTTAAAAATGTTACAAAAATATATTTTTAAAATGTTCGATGTGGTTTAGAAACGTTAATTCTTTTATGAAAAATTATAATTTTTTTGTTCAAACTAAATATTTAGTAAACAATATTAATATCTCATTCTAAATTCCCCATTTTGGCCAAATTAACACATTCAACTCTTTTAGAAAAAAAAATAAAGCATTTTGAGGGAGCTGGGATTCGAACCTTGGCCCCCTCAAAAATTCACACCAAGACTTACCATTGGACTAACAAAGTAACAATGACTTTTGATAGTTTAATTTATATTTATTATAAATAAATTTTCGGTGTTCGGGTAGTTCGGGTGCCTAAAACTCTACCCGAACCCGAACCCGATTAATGGTATTCGGGTTCGGGTTAACCCGAACCCGACATAGAACCCGAACTACCCGACTCGAACTATCCGAACCCGATCGGGTCGGGTCGGTATCCGAAAAACCCGATCCGATTGCCCACCCCTACCCAAGGGGTTAAAACTTCATAGCTCACCAAACTAAACACATATTTGTCATCACATGAGAACAGAATAAATAATGCTTTTACATTGTCAAAAACTCCAAGTATAACCATGTGTGTTTGTAGACATACAAACACACATATATTGTGACAAATCCAGCACGATACAAAACATTAAATATCCTCACCAACCAAGTTGTCATGTGATTCAGAAATTCAAAATAAATCGACTGTGCAAGTTGTTATTATAAACAGGGGTGTAGTCATTAAAAGAAACATGATCATTGCATATAGCATGTTTCAAAGAGATACCTTCTTAGTTCTTATGAGAAAGGTCAAAGATAACCTTTTCTAGAATTTCCACATGTTAGAGGTCAGCTTTATTACAAACAATAAACTACAACCTCCTGCCAAAGAAACTCATTCCCCCGTCCCTGTTGCCCCCAATAAAAGGAGGAAAGAAATAAAACTAATGTGCACGCCCCAGTTCATCCAAAGTAATTATCTTGTAACTGCGTCTCTGTATGCATCTTTCATCTAACCATTCATCAAGTTTTGAAAATAATGCAGATGCTAATCAATTTAATCAAGATATGTATCAAATGTAGTGCATCAGTACTCATTGGTCATGATTGCACTCACCTCATTTTCCTGATGGGCAGAAACACATGCATCTCGGTTAGTACTTTTACGAGACTTGTCATCCGTGTCATCCGAAAACAAAGTAGTGCTGTTGGTATTAGCATCACTATGGTCCGATACAACTGGATCAAAATCATAATTTACAAGGTTTTTCTCTGCTAGACCAAGCTGTTGATAAAAATTGACAGACACACAATCATTACATGAGAAGATAGCAAAGTAGTATTAAAGATATACAATATAGAAGAAAACATCACCACATGTGTGGTACGGTGTACTCCAGCTAGAAAATTTAAGATGACCTAGTAAAAGAAGTTTATACCAGACTTCTGCAGTTGACATATCTTGTATCTTTTTTAATGTGATCATAAGGTGATGCTCCATTTTTCAGAATAGAAATTTATTCACCTAAGTTGTCCTCCTTTAGAATAAGTGACTTTCACTAATTTTATGCAGTACTTCTAAGGGTGAAACTGTAAATACACAAACATTTTCAATGCTTATTTAAAACTAAATGCTAACTGAAACCATGAACTCCAGCTCCGTATGGATGAAGAGTGAAATTATTTTACGATCGGAGAAAATTATATGATAGGTCTTATGCCGTGAAATATGCTTCAAGACAAAAGTTATAAATACCTTCTCTACATGACTCTATGTTATATTCTGACAGAATTAACCCCACCACCACCACCACCACCACAAAAAAAGACTATCTACACTACTCTCAAAGAACAACCATGAAAAAGATTAATGTCTGTCGAAGAAAACGACTTGATGAAAGAAAAATGTACGTACCATTCTCCTTCTTCTCCACATGTGAGTCCACAAGTTCAACAGCTCATTGGTACGTAATGGCTTCACAAGATAGTCAGCGGCTCCAAATTTCAGACATTTGACAACTAAAGAGACCTCATCCTGAGCTGACATCACTATGAAAGCAACAAATGCTAAATTAGTCAGACCTAAGAGTTAAACATTCAAAAAGAAACAAAGGAAAGTAAACAAAGCTATACTTACTGATCACAGGAATACGCCGCAATTCTTTGTCCCTCATGATATATTTTAACATTTTTAATCCTTTAGACATAGGAAGGTCAACTTCAGAAAGAATAATATCTATATCAGGCCCCTCAGCGTTCAGTGCATCAATGACCTGTCTCGGCGACTTTACAGAAGTCACTGCAAAGCAAGAGCTCTTTACATTCAGCATAAAAATCCCAGGGTAAATGCAGAAACAACTTCTACATAAGTTTATACAAGTTTCCTTAACTGCAAAGTTCTTTGACAGAGGTAATTACTCATTAAATCAGCTTAGTAAGTTTTATATTCCTTGTAGCAACATGTCCCTTTCAGAACATCAATGTGCTTCCAGGCATTTCCTACTCTTGATAACACCAAACTTGAGTGGAAATATCAAAGTGATTGGCTGGAATAAAAGCTTTCTTAAAGTCTTCAGTGCCAAGACTTAAGCCTTAACTTCTTTGTTTACATAAATAAGTATAGGACACTTACTATGCATTTACTGCTAAAGGGATAAAGTTGTGCATGAGGAAACTTTTCTTCAGAGTTGGTACCAATGCTTGTAGTTTCAATCCGTTGCGGATGATTTAATGATATAGTAATTATGGGTTGGTAATAGTAAATGATTGGAACTGGTTAAGGTAAGAATGAGGGTGCCTATGAGATAAACATTTCTTGCTATAGAAATGCTACATAAGTACATGATTTACCAAAAAACAACATCCAACTTAGCACATTGATACAATTAACAAAACCACAGATAGCAGAACATCCAGATCTAATCAGTATGTACGAAACAAGTAATCCGAATTTATCTTCTTCCAACTCCTTATTTGTTGGGAGTAGTCAAAGAGTTTCCACTCAAAAGTCAAAACCTTTCTCAAATGGAATTTAAAGCAAGTAAGTTTTAAAAGACTAAGCCATCTTCTCCAACTAAAAATAGCATATTACAGAATATCTGAAAATAATGCCAACTTCAGCCCCAAGGAGGCATTTATCCTGGTAGAGAAGCATATGCTTCTTAGATTGGATATATGTAAAATTCAGCTTCTTCTTCACTTCAATACATGAAAAGAGAGGGAGATAAATTGTTAAGAACATCAAAAACTTCTGAGAACCACTTCATCAAAATAAAACGGAATTACCATTCACAACATTTGAGATATAATATACCTATGAGTTGACAACAAACAAACAAACAATCCCAATGTTATAAGCTAATAGTTTAATTATTGAAAAAGCAATCTCTAAATCAATACATCAACAAAAATCAATTCAAATAGAATTAGTACCTTGATAAGAACATTTACACAAAAGTGTAAAAACCTCTTCAGAACTTTTCCCATCATTATCGCACAGCAAGATCCTCACTTTACTCCTATCGATGAACCCATCCCCACTCTTCCCTATCTCACTATTCTCCATCAGCTCGATTGAAATAGAAAAATTAGGGCTCCTAGTAAACCCCCAGAAGAAATCGATGTTATAGAAATTCCATTGATTACAGCTCCAACAAATTTACAACTAATAAATGCTTAAAACACAACCTCCTCTACTATAATCTACACTAATTTCAACCTCTGAATTCCAATATTCCATTTTACAGATCATAAGCTCACAACTAAAAGGCAGGGGTACGCGTTGACGGCATGGCTGTTGCGCACCAGCAGCGCAAGTTATCAACAACCGAGCAATCAATTTTCCACATAAAAGTTCGGCAAAAAGTGAAAAAAGTCCCTCAATCAGACGGCTCCGGGACACCGCCACGTCACCACCCCTGACCGAACCAGCGCACGTTAGCGAAGACAGAGCAGGCTACACGCAGCTGTAAAATAATTGTGTATAAAAACTACAAGACAGTGAAGTCTTTCATAAACAAATAAAAAGGATATTTTATGGCGCTTTTTCAGTGGGGGATAGTGGTGAGAGCTAAAATGCGCCTGGACATCTGGTTAGCCTAGATTTGGGGACGGAGGGTGCGGATGCAGTGTTAGATGGCGCAGGTTAGAGAAAGGTATGACGTGGAGGGTAAGGCAGAGGGGGGGGGGTAGGTTAGCGGGGGGCGGTGTGAAGATATTTAAGTAGAGATAGAGGGGTGGCCACGTATGCTTAAATATCTAAAAAGCGTAAGGGCCTTCAAATTGATATTGGACCGTATACTGTGTATCGATATTGATTTAATTGTATTTTTACCCCAATTTTAGTCATGTAGGCCCATATTTTGTCTTCTCCGCTTTACATTCTGTATTTTTTTTAAATGAAACAATTATTTTTATTAAATCAAATATTATTAATTTTATATTAAATATTTTATTATAAGTTAAAATTATTGAAGTATGCTAAATAGTCTTGTATTTGGTGGGATTAAATTTGAAGTCATACCTGGGCATTTAATCAAGACATTATTGGTAGAGTTATTTTTTGAATTAAGTATATAATTTAATTGGTTTGGAAACTAGTTGAAGGTCTATTTTCTCATCTAACTTACTTTATGTGGCAACTGGCAAGTTGGCGGCCTATCTTAGGGTTTCATAAGCTATCTTTATAAAGAAATTTATTTATGTGTGGATTGAAGCATAGAGCTTGTATTTATATGAGAATATCTTTATCTATATTGATTAAGGAATTATCAAATAGTCACCTAATAATTTCATAACCTAATTGTAAAAGCCCTTACATGAATGAATGGAACAAGGATTTCAAGTTTAGGAGATAAATAATAAAAAAAATTGATAATTTGGAGGGCGAAATCTCGACGGGTTTCACTATTTAGATCATTACAACGGTTGTGTTTGTTTATATTTTCGAAATCTGATTTTCAATTATTTGCATCACAATATTTTAAATATCTACAAATAAACTATGTTCATCCAAATGCATTTTTCTTCTACTTCACTTTTTCAATCATATTTTGAAAACATAAACAAATACACAACATATTATATCATTTTCACTTGAATCATTTTTTGAATAAAATTTAAAATAATAACTCAAAAACAAAACAAAAAAACTAGCTTTAGCTTATAATTTTTCATGAAAGTGTTTCATTTTCTTTTGTTAAATGCTCAAGTAGTCAAATTTTTTTATTTTATTTCTAGATCATTATAATTTAGTAGCATGACACCCTTGCTACGCACAATGTGATTATGAAATAGATATAATCAATTAAAACTCTTTAAAATAATTTTTTTGATTCCATTAAAAGTTATGATAATAGTTTTCAATTCAAAAACTAATTCTACCAATTTTTCTATCAATTTTTTTTAACATTTTGGATTAGTAAATTTATGGACTTACTTCATTTTATTCTAATGCAGAAATGTATTTATACATATCTTTTTTTGTGAAACATGATAAATATCAATATTTTAGATTTTTTAATCTTTTTAATTTTAGAAAAATACTATTTTTCAAATATTACCATATTAAAGTCAAAAAATATTAAAACAAAAATATTAGTATTTACATTTTTATTATTAGAATCCTTTATACAAATCGATAGTCTTCATCGTTTTACTGAAGCATTTAGAATATTAAAATGCATGGGAATGTGGACCTTGCAATGGCTCATTGATGAAATTTGCATCCACACATTTTATTAGTCACAATATTTCAACATTGTTGGACCATGAGAGACTCATGATCTCCAACATTATAATTTACTTTTTTTTATTGTTGGATTTGAGGCGTAAATATGTATTGTACATTTTTTTCAAAATACTAAAAATATATTGTTAAAATCTACTTATTCGCTTATTTTGTAAAATATTGTAAAAAAGATGCATAAAAGTCAAATATAAATAAGAAATGAATATAAATTACGGGGAAATAAAGCCAACATAAAAGTCAGTTTTGTGATAATTATGTGCTTAAATAAAAAATATGAAAGTAGCGGGCGCGAACAATCAATATATAAATATGAAACACAAAATCTTGAGAACACGACGATGATGTCAAATAAAGAAAGAAACTTTATTTTGAATGGTTATAAATTTTAATTACTAATATTATAGGTATAAATAACCATTAACATATACCAAATTTCATCAAATGATTGAAGTACACAAAATAAAAATTAATACATCAATATTAGGACATCACAATTATAAGAATAGATAAAGATTAACAAATAAAAAGAAGATGCAGTTGAAAGTTACTGATTAATAATTTTTGGACTTCACTAATAATTAATATCTTCCATACTATCAATGAAAAAAGAAGAATATTGTGGTATAAATGAATGTAAATATAAACTTAAGGTAAAAATGAGAAGCAAAACATAGAATGCATTTATTAAAGTAACTATTAAATACTATTAAATTATTAAAAAAGATAAATAATAAGAAAGTAAAAATGTGGTCACTTGGATATGAGAACAAAAGTAGTTTAATTATAAAAAAAAATAAAGGGAAACATCATATATATTTTATCGAATGAATGCAGAATATTCCAAAAAAATATGAACAAAAATATAGAAAATTTGAAAATATGAGAGCCATAACATAAAGCTAAAATATAATAAATTAATTTTAAAGTAGTATAAAAGTGAAAACTTAGATACTTGAACATAAAATAAAATAAAACGACCAAAAAAGAATTAAAGATAAAAAAAAAACAGATTTCATGACTTAGAGTTTACAATACACAAAAGAATATGAACAACAATAAAAAATAGAAAGTTGAAATTATGAAATGTCAAATTTTATCAAATGAATGTAAAGTATTCCAAAAGTTACGAACAAAATTATAGAAATTTTAAAAATATGAGAGCCATAACATAAAGCTAAATAATAAATTAAAATTTTAAAGTAGTATAAAAGTAAAAACATAGATAATTGAACATCAAAATAAAATAAAACAACCCAAAAAAAAGAATTAAAGAGAAGAAAAAAAATCAGATTTCATGACTTAGAGTTTACAATACACAAAAGAATATGAACAAAAATAAAAAATAGAAAGTCAAAATTATGAAATGTCAAATTTTATCAAATGAATGCAAAGTATTCCAAAAGTTACGAACAAAATTATAGAAATTTTGAAAATATAAGAGCCATAACATAAAGCTAAATAATAAATTTAAATTTTAAAGTAGTATAAAAGTAAAAACTTTTACATGCTTGAACATCAAAATAAAAAAAATAAAACGACCAAAAAAAAGGAATTAAAGAGAAAAAAATCAGATTTCATCATTTAGAGTTTATAATACACAAAAGAATATGAACAATAAAAAAAACAAATACTCGAAATTATGAAAATATATTAATATTGAGAAAATACACATACAAAAATGTTTGCATGAACTAAACCTCGAAAAATCAACTCTCTTAAGTATCTGAATAACTTCATCCATGGGAATTCTCAACCAAATCTTAGCTTGCAAATTAAATTTTTCAAGGGAAAAAGAAGAGATGAATATTATCAATAAATTAACTAAGAAATTCTATATTTTGGCAAATATATTGTTGCTTTTACATATATATGGAAATGGAGGATTTTGATAAGAAAATTAAGGAATAATTTATTTTCTATGCAATGTTCATTTGGAAATACCATTTAAATTTTGAATGTGGAATTATACATTGCAATCTTAAAATTTGACTACCATAAATATAATTTAATTAGTGATAAATACTATCTAATGATATTCATTAATTGTAAATTCCAAAAGTTAAATATATGAAAATTAATCGAGGAAATCTTTTTTATAATTAAAAAAATTCAAAATTATGAGAAAAGGAAAAACTAAAAGATTCCTAATTATCTATTAAAGCACATACTCAGCAATTAGCTTTTAGATGACCAGAATCTTTAAACACCAAAATTAGGAACATAATTTAAGGATATGATGCATCATTTTCTACTTTTATATCTTTGGCCCACCAACCGGGCTCAAAATATGCAAAATTGTTTTTTTTTTTATACGAGGGAAACCCGCCGCCGCTACCGTGAGGTGCGCACTGGGTAAACCCCGCTCTTATGTAATAGCCTGCAAACCACACAAGAGAGGTAATATGCAAAATTGTTTGGTAAGTCACACGAGCACAAAGATTTTACATTTTTGCTAAAAGGTACACCTACACAGCATCAATTTGAACATTTCATTTCCTTATTGCTTTAAAGAAATGATTTTGGATTTATAGTACAGCATTCAAGGTTAAATATAATAACCAATTTTACAACAAAGAGCACAAATTACCACATAACTCTTTAGGGCCTGACTTATACATTACCATTAAAACGATATAATACTTAAACGAGTTTTGATGACCAATCACAGCTTGTTAGTCACTTACGTATAATCAGCTGGAATGAACAACCAGTTTCTTTGCTACTAATCGAATACCAGCATGCTGCTGAAAATCATATGTATCCATGGAGAAGAAGGCATCCACAAGACTTCCCGGGGTGATTAAGGCATCCACAACATCAAATCTACTAAACACGAGCCTCTGTGTGGCTGAGCCATCCTTCTGGTATATCTCTGTTGTGATTTCACCATCTGTTACAGTCGGCAGGCTGTGCATTTACACACAGTAAAAAGTGAATCTTCAATCCCATACACATAATCTTTGAAGAAAAGCAAATATTAAGACTTTGTTTGGGGTGCCTTTTTTGTTTCATTTCAACCGTCATTTTCAAAAAGAAATGGGGAAATGAGTTCAAAGGTTTTCGGGTGAAAACGGTAGGCATATTTGTTTGTATTATTTAAAATGGTTGTAGTTGGTGTAAATGTCAAATCAAATAAGAATTTGACGATTGATGAAGCATGCAAGGATGAGGTTAAAGGCATTGTAGTAGCTAAAATGATAAATAAAAATTATATTTCTTACATATATTTAGAAGGGGAAACGACAAAAGTTGACAGCAGCCAAAAGGAGCACTAGAAGTATTGAAATTTGGCCTCAAAATGTATGTGTTTTATTTCGCTATAGCACAACCGCTGTTGTTGAAATACATGCCTTTTTCAAATGGATAGGTAAGAACATCTTAATGAAAAAACTAAAGGCACGGAAGTTACGCGGAAACTGTAACTTGTGACTGACTGAATTGAAGGAAGACTATAAATGCCTATTACTAACAACAATGCACAGAAATACTCTTTCAGAATGATGGGCAAAAAAGAATAATGAGAAGCTTACTGAAAACGTATAGTGGGGCCCGGCTTTCTAATTACCACAGGTAGCCATTCAGAGCGGCTACCAGAATCAACAGACATATTCTTCGCAAGACTATCAGCCGTTTCCAGAATCTTGCACAAACTCATCGATGGATTCACCACAAAACTCAATCTATCAACAAACTTTGTACTGATCCCAAACCGAACCTTCAGGGATCCACATCGAAGTTGAAATGGCAAATTTTGGTGCAATATCTGTATCTTATCAGTCCCACGGAAAGACGGTGCAAGAGTAACAGAAATTGAAGGTATTGAAATATCATCTGCGTCCAAGAAGTCATTATAGCCATGGGAATCTTCTTCCATATTGTCATCACTAAGAGGCTCGCTTTCAATGTTAAAAGGTTCAGTTCTTGTGGATTGGATTCAATGAGATGATTTCCCTCCATTACATGATTCTCACTTGTGGTTGCATTCGGAGAAACCCAATTGTTCTCTGTATATATATCGGGAAGGCTGGATTCCTGCCAGTAATGTGAAGGAACAATATCACCAGCTGATTTTTAGAACTAAATTGCCTTGCAGCAACTAACAAATAAGTCGATGGATTAAAATAGATGAAGTGAGAGCTACATCTAATGAGGCTCAGTCTACAAAACTTGAGAGCCTTAATATGAAACATAGAAAACTGTGGAATTACCAAAAAAAGGACGGTTGCACAGTACTTGAGGACTTGAAGATTCATGCGAACATCATCCAAACTCCTGTAAATTTATTACTAATAGTTAAACTGCATATATGAAATGATAGACAAGTGCTAAGTTTCTGAAATGTTGCAATGTCACTGGACTAGTCAACTGAGATGTTATCATGTGTTGCATCATTACTAAGATGTAGATGAAGCAGGTACACAAGTAGGCGATCAACCAAAAAAAAGAAATTGTCACTGACTGAGCGTACTGAATAAAACCATTCTGGCTGGCAAACACATGTTTTTATTTGCTAATCTTGGAACAATGATGTCTAGTGTGAAAAATTCAATTAATCAACTGAATTTGCAAATATAATTATGATTTTGTGGATCATTGTAGTAGATGAGATCAAAGCCATAAATCCGACATTAACAAATTACAGATAGTTTTAGATACTAAAAACAAGCCAGCAGAATTAGAGAGTTTGGGCATACTACCCTTCATCCAGCATTAGATATATTCATTTGAATGCAATTTTTGTTATGCCCCGTGATGACTATAGTGATGTCAAACACAAACTGTTAAGGACTTGTAATTTACACTTGAAAAGAAGAGAGGCAAACTTACCTATGTGTTTGCTTGCCAAGCCCAAAATATGTTGCGAGAGTTGCCATCTGCGGAAGAATCTCAACATCACTAAATATTTCAGCATGCTCTCAAAAAAACCAATACTAAAAAACAATTTACAAGGCTTAATCATTCTAGCTAAAAGAAAACTGAAAGTCTTCCAGTCCAGTAAATATTAGCAAACAAACAGTCCTTGTTTTTCTTCTCATGTCATCAAGCAGAAATATTTAAAGAAAATCAGAAAACTACTGAAGGGGTAAAATATACAACTTTCAGAAATCAAGTTCTAAATCTTACTTCATAAGCCAAAACTTGTCATTCACAGTTGTAGAAATTGTTAAAGCTTTTAAACGATGTATCTGAAAAAACAGACTTCTGACTGTTGTTGCACTAACAATGGCAAGTACCCCATCTAATAAGCATAATTGTAAAGAAGCTTTTCAGTGAAGTATTCTAACAAGTGTTTCAAAATTAGAACTAAAAAATTATGAGATATTATCTTTTGCAAAGGTAGTTTACCTTCATGTCACCAGCTCTCCTTCCAAACTTGTGTGTTAATAGAGCTAGCGAATCAATAGTTCCCCTAGGCTCTGGAACTGGCCTATTAATCTCAGCAAAAGCCTCTCTTATGCGATCACAATCAAATCTCAATATATTATGACCAGCCCATATTCTCCCTGTACACAAAATATAATAAGAATAACATGTTCGTAATGAAAAGCCCAAGCACTTATAAAATGAGAATTTGACCCAAAATCATTAAATAAGAAACAGTGAAATTTAATATACTAAATATCTTTAAAACATCCCAACACAAAATAACCAGCACACCAGCACCCTGAAGTCCAAGTACATGCAAATGAAGGCATGTCTCTTTAAAGAATAAACTCCTTTCCCATACAAACCACCACAACACAGACCAAAAGCACAGCAATGCCAATAAAACTAAATAAACTAACAAAGTTACAATCATGGAAATGATAAATTTGCAGTATTTAAATGATTTCTTTTATGATGATTAGTGTATACTGAATATTTTCCCTTATTGGAAGGTTAACTGTGAGTAAATATACATTGATTATATCAGGGGAGCTTGTCCTTGTTCTGTTTATTGTTTTTTATTCTTTTAGAAAACAAAATTACAAGAAAGCTAACACTTTCGAATTAGCTAGGAATAAGAGAATGAGTTCAGCACAATCAGTCCAAGAAATGTCCAATAAATTGAGCTCGGAAAAGTGCAATTACCGTGGAGAAGGTCGTACACCATATCAGCAATGTCAGCAAACGTTGGAGCAGAAAGGACGGCGTCCTTAGAAATTCCATTGCGTCGAACGGAAAGAGAAGAGATATGAGATAGGTCAGCAGGTCGAACTAAAGTTGAGTAGTTTCGGAGCTCGACGAGCTTCCTAGGGCACACAAGAATGGCTCCGAATTCCAAAATGGCGAAACCCTGGCCTGGCCGCGTCAGCACCGTCGTCTCAACGTCGAAGAACGCTATCTCCGACCTGTCGTCTCTCGTTACCACCATCGTTTTGCTTCGTAATAAGGGAAAATGATATTGAAACTGAATTATGTATATGCATACGCGTGTATATATATATATATATACTAGAAAATATCACGTGCACGTGCAACGCACGTGATTCTTTTAATAATGAACTAAATTAAAATAAATTATTATTATTCTATCAAATAATTTCATAGTTATTAATTTATTACTATACTAAATAAATTCAATTCTTATTAATCATTTAAAACATTAAACTTGTTTTAAATAAACTTACGAAATTAGAATAAAATAAGTCATGTTCAAAGATGAGCCAAATTTAATTTATATTTTTCTCTCAGTTTTTTTAACACCTTATAATATTTCAAAAATTATGTACATGTATGCAAAAATTATTTCTTTTATCACAAGTTTCTCAAAGTTTGAAATATAACATATTTTCAATCTAATTCATTTTCTTTCATATTTATTATGTTCATGTATAGTTCTTATTAGTCAACATCAATTACATCACATTATTCCTCATAATTTCACATATCTCTCATCAACAATTTCATTATTAAATTATTATTTTTTCTCTTATTTGATACTTTAAATCACATAACCATCACAAAAATACAAAGCAATAACGTAAACGTCGTTCACAAATATAATTACGCTTGATTTGATATATTTCACAAATCATTGCAATTGAATATACATATATATAACTCACATTTTTCAAATAATTTTCAAAGAAACTATTTGAATTCCTTTTACTAAATGATGTTCTCCTATTAATAGATTTTTTTTAACCCACCGTTATTATGTTTGTTTTATCTATTTTTAAACCACTTATTATGTTTATTTTATTGTAAAATAAACTTTTGACCAAAAAGTATTAGTATGTTGTATTAACATCATATTAAAATTTATCAGAGACATCATTCTTCTCCTCATAGAAATCTAAATTTTTTTAATAATGTTTAATCTTCATTATCATTTTTCAAGATGACGATCGATATCATCATAATCATCTAAAGGCTTCATCCTTCTCGATGACACTCTCTTACACAATCTCTATGATTTATCACCTACTCTTGCTGCCCCCTCAATCTTTCATTCCAAAGATGGTATGAGTACCCCTCTCTCCACTGTTGTTAATTCGAATGTCGCGTTTTCATACAAACTCCAACCATAAACTGTATGCTAACCCTAACCCTAATTCCCCCATCCCAGAGTCGCCAACATATATTACATATTTGACATCCTTATTCCAATCCTAACTCGTTGCCTAACCTCCCTACCAAGACGGTGCCTCAAACTAAAACCCTAGCCCTCTCATACTACAAATCCAAACACAAACTTGCTCTTCCCTATCTCGACGATGTACTACGCACAAAACCCTATTAAGTCAATCCATCCTCGCAATTTCACCTACACACAAATCTTGTTGTCGCTCCACTTCTCCAAACCTTATGTTCTGCCCATCTTTCATGGAAATCCTAACTTGCATGCTATATATTTTCCACAACTTCCCACTCATCATTCACACCATAAACTCCTCCGTCTTCCACCACACTCTCATCATAATCTCTCCTTAATGTTACCAAAATAAACTCAACTCAGACAACTATCTCTTGTGAAAATGTCAATTATACCTAATACTTCGTAACCATAATTTACTTGGCTACGTGGATGGCTCAATTCCATATTTCTCATCTCACATATAATGCATGGATATGGACGAATCAATTTTACTTTCACATTGGTGGTCTTCGCACTCTCATACCTTGTGTGATATTTATGTGTCAATTTCTTATCCAGTGTCGCTAAATTGCATATAATGTGATGCTAGTGGAATTATTTCTAAATGAACTTGACCACTACAAATCAAAACTCCACATAATTGAGTCCACATAATTTTTTCTATATTATGTATGAGTTACAAGAATTTGATACTTGTAAATATGAGTCCAAAAAATTCAATTATTTTCATTATATTAGTGTTCTTAATTTTGTTCTACTATTTATTTATACAATGTCCTATTAATATAATTAATATAATAAAAGTCCTACTGCTAAATAATTTTCTACTATATATATAATGTAATATATAAATATGTGCACAATAATATTATGTTCATCAAATAAGTAAAAGACAACTAAATGTTTTGTTTATAGGCAGACATTATGAAAATTTAGGAATATAGTTTATTTCTTAAACAGTGTCTGTGTCTAACAACAAATATGTTTCTTTTCTTATAGAGATCGTTTTTGCTATATAAATGATTTCTTATTACTCATTAGTATTAAAGAAAATTTATATAATAAATTCAACTATTATAATAACGATACCAATATGTCTTTTCCTTATAAACATTGTTTTGCTATATAAATAATTTCAATTCTTCTATATAAATTCAATGATTATAAAAATAGTTGTGTGAAAGTATTTTCACATAAAACGAAACAACTTTGTTATTCACATATTTATATAGAAGAGAGATATAATTATAATAATTATTATTATATTATTATCATTATTATATTATTTAGATTTTGTTTGTTTAGCCAACTTTGATTTTCTAAATATTCTTTAAATTTTAGCTAATATCAGTTTAAATACCCTTAGAATGACGTGTCTGCATATGAAATTTATTCAAATTAAACGGAGTTAATTCTTTTTATTGTTATCTAGGAATACCATATAGGAATATTACATATATATATATCATTATTATTATATTTAGATTTTGTTCTAAGTTTTATTTATTAGTTTTCTAATTTTATTAGGTATTTAAGGTAAAGTGACTTTTTAATAAATTAAATAGAGTGATGATACTAATATGTTTCTAATTCAAATTACTAAAAGAATTATAAAATCGAATAAGGTATGCATGTCTTTTCATATAACACGAAACAATTTTGTAATTTTAATTTAATTGATAATAATAATAATTATTATTTTATACATTTGATTCTTTAATTAATTTAATCATGTTTACTGTGGGGATTTAATAATAATAATAACAATTTACTTTACACATTTAATTTTTTAATTTTAAATTTAGTACATGTTTACGGCTGGTGGAATCCCAATTTACTGGTGGAATCCTAATAACAATAATAATAATAATTTACTTTATATATTTAATTTTCCTTTATACATTAAATAAATTAGAGTCCTAATTAAATTGCGTTTCTCATCAATAAATTAATTCAATGTTTACGGGGGATGGAATCATAATAACAATAATAATAATTTATTTTTTATATATTAATTTTATTTTATACATTAAATAAATAGAGTCCTAATAAATTGTGTTTCTCATCAATATAAATTAGAGTCCTAATAATGCAGGTTACTTTTATATATTTTATTTTATACATTAAATAAATTAGAGTCCTAATAAATTGTGTTTCTCATCAATATAAATTGGAGTCCTAATAATGTAGGAAACATAATTAATAGTAAGGACGATTAAGTCTTTTCACATAGAACGAAACAATTTTGTTATTCACACATTTATATAGAGGTTAGATATATAATATGGGGTAGCTTACACTGAAAGGTTTGGGTTTAGAATAGAGTATCCAGCAAGTCGGCTAAAAATCTCGGCTCAAGCTCGAGTCATTTCGAGCCTTGCTCAACAAACTTGGAAAAAAATAAGCTTCGGTTGAGTTGCTCGAGCTCAATATATATTATTAATTTTTTATATATTATTAATAACGCTACTGTATATATGTACAATTATTTTTTCAAAATCTGATAAAAGTTAATTAATAAAATTAATCGTTTCAATTTGGATGAAAATTTTAGTCAACATTAGAAAAATTTTAGTACTAAATGTAAAATATTTAATATACATTTTTTATATTGTTAAATTTCAAGCAAACAAACACATTGAGAGTTTTTTCATTGTAATTAGGGAGAATAAATATTATTGAGAACAAAAGTAAAAAAATGTGAAAACACCAAAAGAAAAAGTGATTATGATAGTCACCCAATTGTTTGCAAGGAGAAACAATCATTGAGTCGAAAGTAATAATTCAAATCACCAAAAGAAAAATAGTGGAGACTCGAATATTAAATAGGAAAACCAATAGAGTCAAGCAAGAAATACTTGATAAAGAAAATTCATCTTACTTTATCTTTTTATGATGTACGGATCCAATAGATGATCTTGGTCATGCTATAATAATTGATACCCTTATATAGTACCAATCAATAATAAATCAAAAAGTATAGGTGCAACAAAAAAAAAAATTATAAGTGATTTACATCATTATAAATGTAGTTATTAGTAAGATATTATTGTTTTTATGATAACATTATCAATATTAGTTTTAGTTTTTCATTTTTCATTTATGAGAGGCACATTATTAATATAAAATATATCATTATTTATACCTATATGTTATTATAACATTTATATATATATATACTATTATAAAATGACGAGCTGTTTTTTTACATTTTTGAACTACCTAAAATAACCCTATAAAATCCTATTTTATATGGCAAAAGAGTCATATAACTAATAATAAAGAGTTATATTAGTCAGTTTTCAATGATAAAATTGTCAAATAATTAGATATATAATTTTATTAAGACTCTACAATGAATGGAGATGAAATATATTAGGTCACTCATTTTAATTTATTCATTGTATTAAATATTTGTGGAAAAATATATTTATATATTTTCGTACTCAAGCAAGCAAAAGCATGATCTTCACGGTTATTAAGATTAATATATCTATAATCATCCCCTTTATGTGAATAAATATTTAATAATAAAACGTGTCGCTGGTAGACTATTTCAAAATTTGCAATTGATTCATAGAAAAAATATAGTCAACAAGATTTGATTATTATTGTTATAATCAATCAAACATGAATTTGAGCTCTACTAAGAAATCACGAGAGTAAGAGGGCGTGATTGCGTGAAGTTGGTTTAAGAATTCTTCTACTGCTTCATTCATTAGGTCCAAGAGATTCGTTGAACGTGAATCATATGATTTCATTAAAATTAATTTATACATGTAATTATTGTTCAATTTGACAATGTTGGTAATGATTATAACTAAGTGAACTATGATTTAAAAAAAAGTAAATATTGACATGAAAGAATTAATTAAATTTTTAAGGAACTAAGTTAATTGGAAAATTAAAACATAAATGGCCATGTCCGACACGTTTAGGACATTGATGTCCACATACCATCTTGTTTTTAATAAAATTAAGGCCTTGTTTGTTTATGTTTTCAAAATCCATTTTCATGATTTTAAATCACAAAATTTAAAATAAATTTAACCCATCAAATTTTCATCTCAATTCCTCTTTTTTCAACTTTACTTTTTCAATCTCCTATATAACTAACTATCACTCATATACACATCACTTCACACATTTACCAATCAAATCATTTATTATAAATCATTTTTTCACTTTCTCTTTCATACTTTACAATTTTTTATCCATATTTTTTTTATTTTTTATTTACATAATCATTATATACACCACTAACATAATTATTTTACACATCATCTATCAACCTATCACTATTGATTTGACATCTCTTACAACTTTCAACCTAATTTTAAAAACATAAACAAACACATACCATTTTTCACACGAATTTCTATAGTACGTCAATTAATCCCTAACTTTCGTGACGATTAGCCTGAACTCAGATTCATTAATCTCTATGATTGTGTATCGATTCCTCAAAAGGCCTAAAACTACTTTCGTGATTTAGGATCCTAGGTTTGAATACTAGGGTTCCGATTTAGATGTCGCATGTCAGAATTTTCACCTAATATCTATGATCATGCAAATAAGTGGCCAACATATTCGCAAGCATTAACGCTAAGAATTCAAATCATAAGCGAAAGCGATGTAACATCAACGGTTCTATAATTTATATCGATAACATATTATCAGACTATTCCCGATTCCAGGATAAATTGGATTACTCCATAGATTCGAAAGCACAATAAACAATAACAAAAGTAAACATGATAGGTAGACAAGAATTAAAAGAGATTAAAAAGATAATCTCGATAAAACCCGTTGTCGAAAGATCTCGTTTACAATCAATTCTCGAATCTCGTTCTTGAATCTCTAATCTTTACAATCTCAATCAGAAAAACAAAGTTCGAGCCCTAAAACACTGTTTGGAGGGGATATTTATATCTTTTGGAAAAAGAAAGACCTAAAACTATGGTTCTGAGCCGCGCGTTCCAAACGTGGAGGCGTTTAAACGCATGGAGTTTAAACGCGGTGTGTTTAAACGCGCCGTGTTTAAATGCAACTTACAGTTTGAATTTGACTTCGGTGTCTTGTATAAAGTTGTAGATCTATGTCTTAGCTTTAAAATCCAACTAATTTGGATCCAATCCAAGTTGTAGAACTCGAGTTATGATAGTTCTACCAAAATTGCCATATTTGGTTCGGACTGAACATATTTTGTAACTTTCGGGCCTTCAAACGTTTGAACCGGATCTTGTCCTCTTCACACAACTTTTAGGTAATTGTCTTAGCTTTCTAACCATATAAGGCTCATTAACATTGGAGGTCTGTAGCCCAAGATATGATCACATTTCCAAATAGCACCCACTTACCTCCTTAATACATTTTTTCGCCGTTTTCTCGAATTTAATGATTTTACCCTACAAACATATAATATAAACGTATATGGGGTATAAATCATGATAAAAACTGATATAAAAATGACTAATCTTAGGCTAGAAAACACGTATAATCGAGGTTTATCAACCCCCCCAAACTTGTTTTTGTTCGTTCTCGAACAAACGGTAAACAAAGAAAACAAAAAGATAAACTCATTTTTGTAGAGCACACAATTGCATTTAGCATGTGCAACAAGCCTTTAAACCTTTTAGTTACTCCAAAAGGACGAGTTATAGTCTCGTGAGGGTTTGCAGTTCGATATACCCACAAAATCTATGAAATTCGAGCTAAGTCTAGATAATACAACTTATAAAAAATAACAAAAGACTAATGACATAACCTCATTAACAGTTAAGTTCAAAAATATATACATATCACTCATTTTTGCCACATATTAACACTAAGAGTCGAATTAACTTCAAAAGAGGTGTATGTAATCATAGGCATTATAGTCAAGTGGCATCCTTACCAAATTTTATATAATCCCCATTTTTATCAACTTTCAATTATTCAAAAGACATAAGTTTTATAAGCAGAAATACACGCTTCAAGATTAAAGCTGTTAAGCATCTTTGACTTTTTACACAGTTACGTGTGGATTTCTGCTTAGCTCATTAGACCATGTGCAATGTGATAAACCTCAATTATACGTGTTTTCTAGCCTAAGATTAGTCGTTTTTATATCATTTTATATCATGATTTATACCCCATATACGTTTATAGGTTTGTCACATGATTGTAGGGTAAAATTATTAACTTCGAGAAAATGACGAAAAAACGTATGAAATGAGATACATGGGCGCTGTTTGGAAATACGATCATATCTTGGGCTACAAACCTCCAATGTTAATGAGCCTTATATTTTTGGAAAGCTAAGACAATTACCTAAAAGTTTTGTGAAGATGACAAGATCCGGTTCAAACGTTTAAAGGCCCGAAAGTTACAAATACGCTCTATTTCGAACCAAATAGCGCAGTCCTGGTAAAACGATCATAACTCGAGTTCTACAACTTGGATTGGATCCAAATCAGTGGAGTTTTGAAGCTAAGACATAGATCTACAACTTTGTAGAAGACCCCAAAGCCAAATTCGGACTGGAACAATGGCGTACGTACGCCGTGTTAATTGGCGTTCAGACAACGAAGGCAGAAATTTTGGGGCTATCTCGCGTACGTACGCCGATTTGTACGGCGTACGTACGCCGATTTGTACTGCGTACGTACGCCGCTTTACTCGGCGTACAGACGCGCGTTAGGTTGAGTCTGAACGCTGAAAAAGCCCATATTCGGCCCAACTTCGGATTTATGTTCTAGATTAGGTATAAATACCCCCTCCGAACATTGTTTTAGGGTTCGGACTTTTATTTTCTTGAATTGAGTTGTAAGATTGGAGATCGAGAGACGAGATTCAAGATTTTTGTAGACAATTTTATTCGACAACGGGTTTTATCGAAATTATTTTCTTTAATCTCTTCTAATTCTTGTCGTTTTATCATGTTTACATTATTAATTGTTTATCGTGCTTTCGTATCTATGGAGTAATTCATATTATTCTGGAACCGGGACTAGCCCGATAATGTGTTATCGATATAGATTATAGAACCGTTGATATTACTTCACGCATGCTTATGATTCGAATTCTTGATTATTAATGCTTGTGAATTTGCTGGCCACTTATTTGCATGTTCATAGATATTAGGTGAAAATTCTGAAAGGTGACATCTATATCGGAACGCTAGAATTCAAACCTAGGATCCTAAATCACGAAAGTAGTTTTAGGTCTTTTGAGGAATCGATACACTATCATAGAGATTAATGAATCTGAGTTTAGTCTAATCATCACGAAAGTAGTTGATTAATTATCTTGGGTAATTTGTTATACTTCGACAGAAGATAGTAAGTACAATTGGATAGTGTCCTTCATAAGTAGCGATAGTAGTTTCATTGGTAATATAATTGAGTCGATAATGTTTATCGTGGTGAACCCTGAGTCCGGAATTTCCAATCATATATAACTTAAATCAATTTTCTTGCTTTCTGTTTAGTTTTCTTTACAATCTATCTCGTGTTTTTGTTAGGCTTAGATTACTGATAATTGATAGGCTAGTGCTTGATTATTCGGTCTTCGTGGGAACGATATCTTTTGTACTGCACCGAAGCCGTGCGCTTGCGGTTTAGGCACATCACAATGCTTGTTCCCTTAGTCTTTCTATGACACCCATGTAACGAGTTTTAGGTCAACGACTCCGAATCTACATAGCTTTAGGGCGTTGAGCGTCGAGACACTCCTTTTGGACTTAATCACTCGAGTGTCAAAGGTCACGAAACAAACTAGGTCTTTATTTGAGTTAGCTTCACATTGTCATAATATCCGACACATCAATATTTTCAAATTTTAAACATTCATTATGAAGCATAAATGTGACTATGAAACCTTATACCTTGTGAAAACTTTAGTTAATATCCTTGGGAATTACTCCTTACGTGTCTCAAGATGTAACATTCACTCAACTCCATGTGTATAAATATCTAAAGAAGCTAATCCTAATCTTAGGCTGACATGAGCAAAAAACGAGATATGCTTTAGTCCAGATTATATATTGAAGTCATGCCATCTTTCTTAAGTTAATTCTAGCAAATTGTACTAATTGACAAGCTAGAACTCATAAAAAAAAATTATGCATGTCAAATGAATAGCTCAAACGCAAAAAAATTATGCATGTCACATGAATAGCTCAAACGCCCCCAAACTTCAACGAAACAAACTCATACAATATAAATACGCAAAGTCAAATTCCACCCCCAAATTTGAACTATAACATTGTCCTCAATGTTATCACACATAAGTAGTGGGAAAGGAAAACGTAACCTAACGGGATGTTGTAAAACATGCCCGAATATCGAAGGAGAATTTTTCGTTCCAAGTAGAGGTAGTGTAGCATCTCTATCATCCAATGTGAGCTATCCATGGTATATATTTGGGTTTTTTTTTAGCTCTGCCCAATTGATCACCTAATGACCCAATTAGTTTTTGGATTTGATCATTGATCCATTTTTAAATACATTGATTACGAGGGGATAATTAAGCTATTTCATGATTACATGGGTTCTTGCATTTTATTAATACCATTGAAATATAAAACTCGATAATTGTATATTATTAATAATGATATATAAACGTAGAGTTTTTCGACAATTAAGGTAAATTTAATTTAATTAAAAAAATATAAATACAAAAAAATATAAAAATAAGAAGGAAAAAAAACTCATACAAAATTAGGGCCCGATTGATTGACATGTCCATCTCCAAAAATTTATTTTCATGATAAAAATTAGAAATGTGGTTTGAAAGATGAGATTGGATGGAATTTTTAAGAGAAAATAGGTAATTATTGTGGTTGATCTGTTATGTTTTTTTGTTGTGAGAAATTTGTTTTTAAACATTGCATTATTTTGTATTTAATTAATTTGATTTTGGGGACGGAGGGTGCGGATGCAGTGTTTTAGACGGCGCATGTTAGAAAAAGGTATGACGTGGAGGGTAAGGCAGGGGGGTGGGTAGGTTAGCGGGGGGCGGTGTGAAAGATATTTAAGTAGAGATAGAGGGGTGGCCACGTATGCTTAAATATCTTAAAAAGAGTAAGGGCCTCCAAATTGATATTGGACCTTATAATGTGTTTCAAATATCAATATTGATTTAATTGTATTTTTGGCCCCAATTTTAGTCATGTAGGCCTCGACATTTTGTCTTCTCCACTTTAAATTCTGTATTTTTTAATAAATGTAACAATATTTTTATTAAATTAAATATTATTATTTTAATAATATTTTTATTATAAGTTAAAATTATTTAACTATTTTATAAGTTGATGAATAGTCTTATATTTGGTGGGATTAAATTTGAAGTCATACCTGGGCATTTAATCAAGACATTATTGGTAGAGTTATTTTTTGAATTAAGTATATAATTTAATTGGTTTGGAAACTAGTTGAAGGTCTATTTTCTCATCTAACTTACTTTATGTGGCAACTGGCAAGTTGGCGGCCTATCTTAGGGTTTCATAAGCTATCTTTATAAAGAAATTTCCTTGTGTGTGGATTGAAGCATAGAGCTTGTATTTATAATAGATATCATTATCTAGATTGATTAAGGGATTATCAAATAGTCACCTAATAATTTCATAACCTAATTGTAAAAGCCCTTACATGAATGAATGGAACAAGGATTTCAAGTTTAGGAGATAAATATAAAAAAAAATTGATAATTTGGAGCGAAATCTCGACCGGTTTCACTATTTAGATCATTACAACGGTTGTGTTTGTTTATATTTTCGAAACCTGATTTTCAATTATTTGCATCACAATATTTTAAATATCTACCTATAAACCATGTTCATCCAAATGCATTTTTCTTCTACTTCACTTTTTCAATCATATTTTGAAAACATAAACAAATACACAACATATTATATCATTTTCACTTAAATCATTTTTTGAAAAAAAATTCAAAATAACAACTCATAAACAAAAGAACAGGCCTAGATTTAGCTTATATTTTTTATCAAACTGTTTCATTTTCTTTTGTTAAATGCTCAAGTAGTCATGTTTCTTATTTTATTGCTAGATCATAATAATTTATAATGACCAAGGATCTATGCTTGATATCCCCTTAATTGGCAGTCTATGCCTTGTTTTTTGTATAACATAACATAACATAACATAACATAACATTGTATCCACTTTCAGAAAAGAAAAGGAAAGACTAAAAGATACCTAATTATCCGAAAACACTAACTGGGGTTCCTATACTATGATGTTATTATCTACTAAAGCACATTAGCACATACTTCGCAATTAGCTTTTAGATGACCAGAATCTTTAAACACCAAAATTAGGAACATAATTTAATGATATCATGTATCCTTTTCTACTTATATCTTTGGTCCACCAACCGTGCCTATATTGAAATAGTTGGAGAAAATATGCAAAATTGTTTGGTAAGTCACACGAGTTCAAAAATTTTATTTTTTTGGCCAAACAGACAGACCCTCATTCTGCTAGAACATGTACCAGTTTTGCCAAAAGGGTGCATTCATATAAGGTACACCTACGGAAAATTCTATCATGGACCGGGTCTGTTAGTCCCAGTCCATTTCAGCCACAAATTACACACGGGGTGGGTGGTTTTTTTACCCCACCCCTGTGGGAAACCACCCAACCCCAAAGCAAATATGTGTTGAAAAATGTCCCGGGCCATGATAGAATTTCCGGCTACACCGCATCAATTTGAACATTTCATTTCCTTGTGCTTTAAGAAAATAATTTTGAATTTATAGTACAATTGAAATTTGCAGCATTCAAGGTTAAATCTAACCAATTTTACAACTAAGAGCACAAATTACCATAACTGGTCTAACATAACTCTTTAGGACCCAATTTATACATTAGCATTAAAACGATAAACTTGCTGTAAATTCTAAACGAGTTTGAACGACCAATCAGCTTGTTAGTCACTTACGTATCAGCTGGAACGAACAATCAGTTTCTTTGCTACTAATCGAATGCCAGCATGCTGCTGAAAATCATATGTATCCAAGGAGAAGAAGGCATCCACAAGACTTCCCGGGGTGAATAAGGAATCCAGCTCAACAACATCGTATCTACTAAACACGAGCCTCTGTATGGCTGAGCCATCCTTCTGGTATATCTCTGTTGCCCATCGTGTGATTTCACCATCTGTTACTGTAGGCAGGCTGTGCATTTACACACAGTAAAAAGTGAATCTTCAATCCAATATATAAATAAGATGTTATAGTACCGAGCATTGAAGAAAAGCAACTATGTTATGGTTGTGCTGGAAAGATAATCTTTGAAGAAAAGCAAATAGGCTAATAAAAATTTAAGACTTTGTTTGGATGTTCTTTTTGTTTCATTTCAACCGTCATTTTCAAAAATAAATGGGGAAATGAGTTCAAAGTTTTCGGGTGAAAATGGTAGCATATTTAGAAGGAGAAACGACGAAAATTGACAGCCAAAAGGAGCACTAGAAGTACTGAAAATTGGTTTCAAAATGTGTCTTGTGGAGGTTGAGATAGTGTTTTATTTCGCTATAGCACCACCGCTGTTGTCTAAAACATGCCCTTTTCAAATGGAAAGGTAAGAAAGAGAAATGGGTGCGATTTGATGAAGTTCTAGGTAGTTATACTGAAAATGTGGAAGTAAAAATGAAAATGAGTACTTATATTTGAAAATGGTATAAGTTGTGTATTTTTTATTTTCAAAATTGGCTGAAAATAACAACGTGTGTCTAAAAACATATCCAAATACATCTCAAGGAAAAACTAAAGGCACAGAAGTGAGGCGGAAATTGTAACTTGTGACTAGGGGTGGCAAATGGGCGGGTTGGGTTGGGTTTGGGTCGGTTCCAACGGTTTCGTTCTAAAATGAGTTGGGTTCTTAAATGGTTTTTAAGAAGGAACCAACTCAACCCAAAAGGGAACCAAAATTAACCCGAAAGGGAACCAAGCCCAACCCGACTCAATACCTTATATTTTGTTCTTTAATTTTAGAGTATTGACAAGCAAGCGATTTGGGCCTAAGTTGAAATTAGTTGAACCAAACTTGGAACCAAGTTGGAACCAATTAGAAACCAAATAAAATTTTCTTAGGAACCAATTCAACACAAATTGGGTTGGAACCGTTGGAACCGTGGTTCCGGATCCATTTTGCCACCCCTACTTGTGACTGACTGAATTGAAGGAAGAGTATAAATGCCTATTACTAACAACTTGGGGTGGCAAATTGGCGGGTTGGGTTGGGTTTGGGTTGGTTCCAACGGTTTGGTTCTTAAATGGGTTGGTTTTTTCATGGTTTTAAGATGGAACCAAGTTCAACCCAAAAGTGAAACATTCCCAACCCAAAAGGGAACCAAGCACAACCTAGTTAAAGACCTTGTATGTCTTTTCTTGTATTTTAGATTATTGGAAGCAATTTCGGCCTAACTTGAAATTTAGTTGGACCCAACTAGGAACCAAGTTTGGAACTAATTAGGAACCAAATAAAATTTCTTAGGAACCAACCCAACCCAAACTAGTTTAATTGGGTCGGAACCGTGGTTTCGCATCCAAATTGCCACCACTACTAACAACGCACAGAAATACTCTTTCAGAATGATGGACAAAAAAGAATATGAGAAGCTTACTGAAAACGTATAGTGGGGAAGTTGAAGAAGCCCGGCTTTCTAATTACCACAGGTCTCCATTCAGAGCGGCTACCAGAATCAACAGACAGCTTCTGCGCAAGACGATCAGCCGCTTCCAGAATCTTGCACAAACTCAGCGATGGATTCACCACGAAACTCAATCTTGGTCGTCCAGCATGATCAACAAACTTTGTACTGATCCCAAACCGAACCTTCAGGCATCCACATCGAATTTGAAATGGCAAATTTTGGTGCAATATTTGTATCTTTTCAGTCCCACGGAAAAAAGGTGCAAGAGTAACAGAAATTGAAGGTATTGAAATATCATCTGCGTCCAAGAAGTCATTATAGTCATGGGAATCCTCAAAACCTACTGAAGTTGAAGAGTCTTGTGATGATGAATCAGTTTTTTCTTCTTCCATACTGTCATCAGGAAGCGGCTCGCTTTCAATTTCCTCAGAAAGGGCCAGCATGTTAAAAGGGTCAATTCTTGCTGGATTGGATTCAATGAGAGGCAGATTTTGTTCGCTAGTGTTGGGCGTCATGAGCGACAGTATTGGATGATTTCCCTCCACTACATGATTCTCACTTGATGATGACACATTTCCATTCTGTGTAATCCGCTCGATAGAATTTTTTCCATTACTTCTACTTCTTGTGGTTGCATTTGGAGAAACCCAACTGTTCTCTGTAAATATATCAGGAAGGCTGGATTCCTGCCAGCAAAAGTTAAGGAACAATATCATTAGCTGATTTTTAGAACTGACTTAAACCTAAATTGCCTTGCAGCAACTAACAAACAAGGTGATGGATTAAATTAGATGGAGTTTTCAGAACCAGAGTTGTTACATCAGCAATCAGTTTGCAATGCTATTGAATTTGGACTAAACCTATTCTAATAGATGTTGGCATTTTAAGTTTCATAACAGGCGCATAGCCACAGTTGCAGAACAGACCTTCACAACGCATAATTAGGCACTTGCAAGTTTGAAGAATTTTATCATTTTCTATCTCAAATTCAATGATGGAATTTAGGGCTCATTTTTCGAATCCCGTTTTCCAGATGACAGGTTACTCAATGCCTTCCCTCTGAATTAGAGAAAAAGTATACTTTTCCTTGATTGTTATCATATTTTTTTCTCCTATTCAAGAAGACTTAATAAGTAACATCATGAGAACAACAGAGTTTAACTAAAAATAAGGCAAGGAAAAGAAACCATATCAAAGTGGGAGCTATATCTAATGAGGCTCAGTTTACAAAACTTGAGAGCCTTAATATGAAACACATAAAACTGTGGAATTACCAAAAAAAGAACGGTTGCACAGTACTTGAGGACTTCAAGATTCATCCGAACATCATCCAAACTCCTGTAAATTTATCACTAGAGTGTTACTGATAGTTAAACTGCATATATGGAATGATAGACAAGCTCTGAGTTTCTGAAATGTTGCAAGGTCACAGGACTAGTCAACTGAAATATTGTCATGTGTTGCATACTTGCATCTTTACTAAGATGTAGATAAAACAGGTACACAAGTAGGTGACCAACCAAAAAAAGAAATTGTCACTGACTGAGCATACTGAATAAAACCATTCTCGCTGGCAAACACATGCTCTTATTTGCTAATCTTTGAACAATGTTGTCTAGTGTGGAATTACAGGGAATCAAACTAAAAGTTCAGGAAAAAGAAAAGACAATTTTTTATCAACCAGACCAAAATGGTTAGTATAATTAATCAACTGCATATGCAAATATAATTATGATTTTGTGGATCATTGTAGATGAGATAAAAGCCATAAATCCGACATTAACAAATTACTTATAGTTTTAGAAACTAAAAACAAGCCAGCAAAATTAGAAAGTTTGGCATACTACCCTTCATCCAGCATTCTACACATATGTGCATAGATATATTGATTTGAATGCAATTTTTGTTGTGCCCCGTGATGACTAAAGTGATGTCAAACACCAAATGTTAAAGACTTCTAATTTACACTTGAAAGTGACATTCAGAAGAAGAGAGGCAGAATTACCTATGTGTTTGCTGGCCAAGCCCAAAATATGTTGCGAGAGTTGCCATCTGCAGAAGAATCTCAACATCAATATTTGAGGAAATATTTCAGCATGCTCTCAAAAAACCAATACTAAAAAATAATTTACAATGTTTAATCATTCTAGCTAAAAGAAAACTGAAAGTCTTCCAGTCCAGTAAATATTAGCAAACAAACAGTCCTTGTTTTTCTTCTCTTGTCATCAAGCAGAAATATTTAAAGAAAATCAGAAAACTACTGAAGGGGTAAAATATACAACTTTCAGAAATCAAGTTCTAAATCTTAGTTCAAAAGCCAAAACTTGTCATTCACAGTTGTAGAAATTGTTAAAGCTTTTAAGCGATGTATCTGAAAAAACAGACTTCTGACTGTTGTTGCAAAAACAATGGCAAGTACCCCATCTAATAAGCATAATTTTAAAGAAGCTTTTCAGTGAAGTATTCTAACAAGTGTTTCAAAATTAGAACTAAAAATGATGAGATATTATCTTTTGCAAAGGTAGTTTACCTTCATATCACCAGCTCTCCTTCCAAACTTCTGTGTTAATAGAGCTAGCGAATCAATAGTTCCCCTAGGCTCTGGAACTGGCCTATTAATCTCAGCAAAAGCCTCTCTTATGCGAGCACAATCAAATCTCAGTATATTATGACCAGCCCATATTCTCCCTGTACACAAAATATAATAAGAATAACATGTTCGTAATGAAAAGCCCAAGCACTTTAAAATGAGAAGTTGACCCAAAATCATTAAATAAGAACAAAAAATCTAAAACACAGTGAAATTTATTATACTAAATATCTTTAAGACTTCCCAACACAAATAACCGGCACCCTGAAGTCCAAGTACATGCAAATGAAGGCATGTCTCTTTAAAAAATAAATTTCTTTTCCATACAAACCACCACAACACACACCAAAAGGACAGCAATGCCGATAAAACTAAATAAACTAACAAAGTTACAATCATGGAAATGATAAATTTGCAGTATTACCTGTATTTAAATAATTTCTTTTATGATGATTAGTATATACTGAATATTTTCCCTTATTGGAAGGTTAACTGTGAGTAAATATACATTGATTATATCAGGGGAGCTTGTCCTTGTTCTGTTTATTGTTTTTTATTCTTTTAAAAACAAAATTACAAGAAAGCTAACACCTTTGAATTAGCTAGCAATAAGAAAATGAGTTCAGCACAATCATACCAAGAAATGTGCCATGCGATTTCATAGTTTCACATTTTCATGACCTCTTGGAGAAGAAAGTAAAAAGGAAACAGAATATTACACGAAGTAATTGCTTACCTCAATCCATAAAACGGAAATAAGGTAGTTCTACTTCGAACTTTTACAATCAACATGAATTCTTATCAGCAATATCTCATGAGTTACAAATAATTTAATCAAATTCACAAGTCTTCAAAGTTTACTAGTAAACATGATAAGAGCATCTCATTTTATCTTCTAGCTCGAAAACAAAACCAACGCAAAGCTTTTCTTAGGGGAAATAAATAAAAATTGCACAACTTACGATAGTAGAAGTAATAAAACAATGGAAATAGGTAATCACGTGTCCTTCAAATTCACAATCAGCTTATAAAATCAATTTAACCAACAAACCTCCAATAAATTAAGCTAGGAAAAGTGCAATTACCGTGGAGAAGGTCGTACACCATATCAGCAATGTCAGCAAACGTCGGAGCAGCAACGACGGCGTCCTTCGTAATTCCATTGCATCGAACGGAAAGAGAAGAGATATGAGAAAGGTCAGCAGGTCGAACTAAAGTGGAGTAGTTTCGGAGCTCGACGAGCTTCCTAGGGCACACAAGAATGGCTCCGAATTCCAAAATGGCGAAACCCTGGCCTGACCGCGTCGGCACCGTCGTCTCAACGTCGAAGAACGCTATTTCCGACCTGTCGTTTCTCGTTACCACCATCGTTTTGCTTCGTAATAAGGGAAAATGATATTGAAACTGAATTATGTATGCATACGCGTGTGGTATATATATATATATATATATTATATCATATGCGGTAGCTTACAGTGAAGGGTTTGGGTTTTGGGAGGGGAGAGAAGAATACGTGTGACATGGGGACACGAAAGAGGGAGCGCATGGTTTTACTATTATACCCCTACTCTGTGTCACGTGCTGAATTTTGCAAAAAATCTTAATTCGAGTTTGAGTCACGATTTTCAAGCTTGAATTTGACGAGTCGGTAGAAAATAAGTTCGAGCATGAGTCGAGCCGAGCCGAGCTCGAGCTCAATTTTTATTAATATATATATATTTTATATTTATTGATTTATTATTAAACATAATCTTAATAAATATAAAAGATATCATTATTTATATATGTTATTATAACATATCATATTATATATCAATATATAAAAAATAAATGTTATATTTTAAATATTTTTTTTATTCCGGTTCATGAGTTGGCAAATACGTTCTTTTAAGCTCAAGCTCGGTTCATTTGAAAAACTCGGCTCATTAGGTTCGACTTGAGCTTAATTTTCCTCGAGCTTGAGTCGAGTTATTTTCGAGTCGGCTCACCGAGTTCATGAGCCGACTCAACTCGCGGTTACCCTTAACTGAAGTCTGATAATGGATTTCGTGTACTATTTGACTCGTCCGAGTACATTAAAAAAATAAATTAAACTATTCGTTGCAACGTTAGGAGCAGATTTACACGTTCAGATGTTACCTCATCTATGTTTAAGTGTTTGGAGTAGATTTAATTTGTATCAACGTTGAAATGTAAACTATAAATGTTTGAATGTCTTTAAAAATAAAGATTTTGTTAAACTTTTTAGTACTAAATTAAGTACTTTGGATATTCTTAAATAGTAATTCAATAATTTAAGAATAATTCTTGCATATTAAATGTCTATATATGCATTAAATCATACGAGTCCATCGAGAGAGTTTGAAACAAGTATTTGTTCGCTAGACTCGATAATTTGTAGTGATACAATTATTAAGACAATGTCGTTGTATCTTGGGAGATAATTGCCGTAAATCGTGACCACCAAGAACGGGGCAATATTGTCTTAAGGAACTCGGGTATCCCGTACTTCGACATTTCATTATTATATTGCATCTTCATAAACACAGCCTGTTACGCTCCAAATTTTTCCCAACAATTCATGCATATGAAATAGCCAAGTCGATTTGTTGTAAACTTATCATTTGGGTTGTCGTGTATTGTAAAACTTATGGGATCAAGAATAATAATAAAAGAATTAATTAGTTTGACAATGATAATGCATATTTGCAAAACCTCTTCAATTAAGAGAATAAGTACGTTTATTTGTTTAAAAGAATACAAGAATCACAATATATTCCATCAATTACAATTCATAATCTTGATTAGATTAATGAAGTATATTCTTGACTTGGGCCAATTCAAGTGTTTATTAAAAAACCAAAAGATGAGGTCAACTGGATATCCCATATGCACTTATTCGAAAATTGATTTGGATGCAAAGACAGGCATAAAAATGTTCAATGATTTATAATGGAGTACAATATAATAAGCCTTAGCTTCAATTAAGATGACTTCATTTAGTACTCTTCTTTTCTTTTCTTATAATAAGTTTAGATTCTTATTTGATATAATTCAGTACATTTTATTATATTCAGTGTTTTTTATATCGACCAGTTAATAAAAGTTAACGAGTTTGTTGAAAAGCTAAAAACCGGTTGTTAGACCCAAATGTCTGACCTTTTTAGACCTACCTCTTATACTTGAGGGGCAAGTCGTGCCTTACTCCTTAATATAATCAGTCTTAATGTCCAGCTTATTAAGGCTTGTTAAGATCGGTTTGATACCTTTACTTGAAATTGAAAAATAGAATTTATATTGAATTAAAATAGACTGAGCCTGTCGAAATCAACAAGATCACAAAATTCGAAATAGCCAAAAAAAAATCAAACGAAAAAGACGATCTAGCACGCAAAAGTATGATCAAAAAGTGCTAAACAAAATTCAAGTTTTGATGTATATAAAATGTTCATATAATACTAATTCAAAGGTAATCCTAATAGGTTCGACTTGACAATCCTAATTTAAAGTCGGCCCAACTAATTTTGCACCCCTGTAACGTCAAGAATATGGTTCAAAGTCACGGTATCAATTATAATTTCGACCTTTATACTAATTGTGAAATATTATTGGATGTTACAAAACAAATATATTATAAGAATGTGGAAAGATAATAAATTATTTTGTAAAAACTATAGGGAATATAAAAAATATAAGTTTTCACTTATTGATACATCTCTAAAGAAAGAATTGCATCAAATACAAAAAATTATAATATATTATTATTGTCAAATGATGTGCCTGGAATTCACACTAATGGATAATGCAATATATAAATCAATAACATAAATGATTAGAATATAAGATGTACAAATGAAATTCACTAATTATTGATCGGAGTAAAATGTATGGACGTAAGATATAAATTAACGACATTGTATTAAAATTCCAACAAAATGTACTAATTGTTAACGAAGTAAAATGTTTGAATGTGAGATACAAATTATCAAACTAGAATATATATATGTTATAATTTTTTTTAAAAAAAATTGCAATGCTCGGTATAATTATCCATATATGTATAATCTAGAAATGTTGAAGAGGTTCTAATAAATGTGTACATGATTAATTTTTTGTGACAACTTTAGTAAAATATGATTTATTATCTTGTCATTGGAGTCGACAGTTTTATCAATTATTTTCAAGATAATGACGAAATCAATTTTTTGGCCCATAATAAAAATAATAGTAAGTGGTTGAGCACTAAGTAGTATTTATGAATTAGGTCAATATCAGCCCTGAATTTATATTTGTGGACCCCAAAGTACATGAAATAAGATATACTATGTTTGTCGGATCTAAGAAAATTGACTAAGCTTAAACTATCACACTTTAAATATTATAATCATAAATTAATGAGTTTTTTTATTTTACTAGTATTTTCTTTCAAAATATTAAATATGGCCTTTCAATAGTATCCGAGTTTTTCTCTAATTTATTTGTCATTATAAACTATTATAAATCAGTACTAATTGATATAAATTATATTTATTAAAATGATATTAGCACTTCATATATAATAGCCTTGATGCATATCTATTCAATGTAAATTGCTTGAGAAAAATTGTGAAATGTGGAGCTTCAATATTAATTGTACATAAAAAAATTCCAAGAAATAAAATAAAAAATTAGACACTGTAAATTATAATCTTGCGTATATAATTTCATAAATTTTAATATTTATTATATTTTTTCAGAATAATCAAAAAACTAATAAAAATCTTCACCGACATCACCGTTTTTTATCCCATGGTAAAGATCAACCCTACACAATACACACACATGAACTGAACCAAATTTCTAATAAAATCAAATTAATAAAATAAAAAGAACTGAACTGAACTGAACCAAATTTCTAGTTCATAAAATCAAATTAATAAAATAAAAAGAACCACCCCATTATAATCATCATATCAAATACCAATATTTTTTCAGCACAAGTCAAAATTCTAATCTAAAACCCTGATGAAAAAAATCCATCTTTTGCAATACAAAGGATGAAAAGGTTAAATAGAAGTGCAATTACTAGTTCCAATGGCCAACCGACGTTCCACGGAAACGACGACGTTTTACAGGGTCCGGAGTGCAAATGCAGGTTGAATGTCATGAAATTGATGGGTGCTTTTCTAGTTTTGGTGATGGGTTTATCTGTTTTGTTCTCAGTTTCTGTTGTATTAAATGATCCTCCTTCAAATGTGTTTTGGACTCTTGTTGAGGCCAGGAATCTTGATTTTGAGGCTCAGAAAGGTATCCCTCTTTTGATTTTTATATATTTGTTTCTATGTATCTTGAATTATTTTATGTGAAGTAATTCAAAAGTTACTCTCTTTTTTAATTTTTTTGGGTTTTGAGCAGTGAATATAATAAGGGTTTTCTTCTTCTTATTATTATTATTGTTCTTTATTTGTTTTGCTGGATTAGAATGATTAATTGTTCGTTTCTCTTGATGCATATAACATGGAGTTAATAATCCGGGTTTTTCAGATTTAGGTAAATGGAATTCTTTCATTCCATAACAATGTGATTTGAGTGTTTTGTTGCTGAATTGTTAGTATGGTTGATCAATGTGTGTGCAATTTTGAGAAGAACCATCTCAATGATAATGAGTTTGATTGAACTTCAATTAGAAAAGAACCAAGAGTAAAGTTAATTATGACCAAATTGTATCAAATGCCAAGTGATAATGATTCATCAGTTAAAGAACCTCACCATTTTTAAAAACCCGACTGTTATGTTTCTCTTTTCTTTTGAATTTTTAGAACCATTTCGTTTAGACTGCCATATTTCTTGGTCATAATCCGACTTATGAAGTGAAGATGAAGGCTTTGGTACTAAACTTTCTTAAGGTGTGTGTTTGTACGATTCTCTTTTTTTCTTCTTCTAAAGCTCGGGCTTGGATTTCAGAAAAAATATGAGCTTCAAGTTGACATTGAGTGGGCTTTGATTTTGTGTTTTCTTGACTAACAGTAGGTCCCTTTTACTAAATTGACTTATCTTTTGACTCATATTCAAATGACAAAGTAAAGTAGTCCTTATCAGTGGCTTTATACTATATGAATTCTATTTAAATAAGTAATGATCATATTACATTCTACTTTGTGACATCTGTATCCTTGAAGAAACGGGAGATTGGTTTCAGCATTTACCCTCTAATTCTTGAACTCTTTCCTTTACATGTATCGTATAAAACACTGATATCTATTAGAGCTTAGCTATGAACCTAGCGCATTAGACAAATGTATCAAAAGACAACGGTTCAAAAACTAGGATGAAGCACATCAGCACGACTTACTAAATGTTTTTACATCTATACATCATTTGCACACCCAAGTTTTGCTGTTGAATTCATACAAATGCGTGATAATACAGCTATATCAGTTAAAAAAAAGAATTTATCACCACCTTTTCAAATTATAAACACGCCAGAGCTTTCGAACACTTACCTGTGAGCCAGTGCCCCAAGTTTTTTCCTTTTGAAATGAATATTGTAATATAGTTCAATAATAGAAGAATCAACTCTAGCATGCAAACAAGAATTTGAAGTGCCTTAGGGTGTGTTTGGATTTGGGGAGTGGATTTGGAGGAATGATTTGAAACTACACCTAAAATGGAGTCATTTGAAATCCAAAAGTGAATGACAAGGGATTTGAAATCCATCGTAACATGAATTCATCCAAACGAACTTAAATGGATTTGTTAGATTCTTAACTAGCTGAGATAACAGATTTATTACCCTGTTTTTCTGTTAATCTCCATCTTCTTTCTGTAATTTATCTTCAAATGTTTCCCTTTTGACAGCCATTCACCAAGAAGACGATCTTGCTCAGCACATTCCAGTGCCTAAAGAGAAACTACTCGACAACCTTCTCCCTTCTGGATTCGATGAAAAATCTTGCCTTAGCAGGTATCAATCAGTCTCATATCGCCGAGCAATACCAATAGAAGCTTCTCCTCACCTCATATCCAAGTTACGAAGATACGAATCTCTACACAAGAGATGCGGGCCCCACACGTATTCGTACAACAAAACCGTACACGATCTCGAATCGGGCACGTACTCATCGACCACCTCGGATTGTAAGTACATTGTCTGGATATCCTACAGCGGTTTAGGTAACAGGATTCTAACGCTCGCCTCGGCTTTCCTTTACGCTCTTCTAACGGAGCGGGTCCTACTAGTTGACCGTGGGGTTGACATTCCTGATCTCTTTTGCGAGCCATTTCCCGAGGCTTCTTGGTTACTCCCTTTGGATTTCCCGTTAACTAACAAATTCAATGGCTTCAATCAGAAATCTCGAGAGAGTTATGGAAATTCGTTGAAGAACAATTCATCAGGTAACCTAACCGAACCGTATGTATATCTCCATCTCGTTCATGATTATGATGACGAGGATAAACTGTTTTTCTGCGATCAAGATCAAACGTCTCTGCAGGAATCGCCGTGGTTGGTAATGAAAACCGACAACTATTTTATCCCGTCCCTCTTTTTAATCCCGTCTTACGAACAAGAGTTACACAAGCTCTTCCCGGATAAAGAAACCGTTTTCCACCTCTTGGGTCGATACTTATTCCATCCTACAAATTCAGTGTGGGGCCTCATAACCCGATACCATGACGCATATCTATCGCGTGCCGACGTAAAAGTCGGAATACAAATACGGGTTTTCGACACGGGCCCCGGCCCGTTTAAGCACGTCTTGGATCAAATCTTGTCTTGTACTATGAAAGAGGAAATCCTACCGCAAATCAACCAGCACGAGCCTATATCTGGCCTGTCGGGCCCCACAAAAAGTATCTCTGTTTTGATGACTTCTTTGAGTTCGGGTTATTTTGAGGAGGTAAGAAATTTGTATTGGGAATACCCGACTGTGACCGGGGATGTGATTTCGGTTCATCAACCGAGCCATGAAGAGTATCAACAAACCGAGAAGCATAATCATAATAGAAAAGCTTGGGCAGAAATGTATTTACTTAGCTTAACAGATAAGTTGGTGACGAGTTCTTGGTCGACTTTCGGGTACGTTGCACAAGGTCTTGGTGGGCTAAAGCCGTGGATTTTGTACAAGCCTGAAAATCTGACGGCCCCAGATCCGCCATGTCAGCGGGCCGTTTCGATGGAGCCGTGTTTTCATGCACCGCCTTTCTATGATTGTAAGATGAGAAGAGGAGTTGATACAGGTAATGTTGTTCCTCATGTTAAGCATTGTGAGGATATGAGCTGGGGACTTAAGCTGGTTCAGTAGTGTAGTGAAATATAAACCAATCAATCAAGTTATGCTTTTGTATTTTTGTTTTTGTTATTTTGTGTTTTTGCCATTTATTGTGTAGTGTGTTTGGTCTTTATCATGTTTTTGACCCACAATTGGCTGTGATCAAACATTATCTGGACCACTTATATATGAAGGCCGGATTGTGATCATATGGTTATATCATTTCTCATTAAAGCTATGTTTGGATTGTGAAACTTAATTGGGAAATTTATAGTAGAAAATTGAAGCTCCAATGATGTATTCTTATAAATTCTGAAATATACAGATTTGTCCAAAAATGTGCCACATACTAGGCTGTCTTTGTGACATTTATGTTTAGGCTTTTATCAAGTTTTTGGACCACAACTACAAGTGGGTGTAACTCAACGTTATTCCGACCACAACCACACGTTCTTAAGCTCAAATGTCATGTAAGCACGAATACTTCTATTATAACTCGAGTCCAATAATTTTAGAATATTTTGTACATGTTTCTTTCACACGAATGTATTTTGCGAGCATACTGTATGTATGAAATATAAACTATGACTATAGGCTATTGCATAACCAATTGAAGCAATGGTGGTCGAGATGTAACCAAGTTATTGCAAATAGATCTGCCAACTTATCCGTTAAAGATAGATAGCGATAATTACATGCACATCCTCTCACTTATTGCTTAACTACAAAGGGCTCCTAAAGTTCTGTACGGTACCATTTATACCAACACCCGAAATTATAATGTGATGATGGGTAAAATTAGGCTTGTCAATGGGCGGGGATTGTCCAGATCCGTACCCATTCAATGGATAACGTACCCAACCCGTAAGGAGACACAGACCCGATGGCACTTGGTAGTTCGGTTTGAGTGCAATTTTTACCCACGGGTATCTTACACAAAAATACCCGAACATTACCCATTGAAAATACTCGCGGCTCTATACCCAAACAATACCCAAAGTTTACCCGTGGGCATTTATCTGGCGCGGACCCGACGCAACGCACACCCGGCCTGTCGGGTTTAACTTTTTTTGACACGTCGGGCATGCCATCAAGTGCGGGTAAAATATTTTTTTGTGGGTATTTCATGGGTGCGTTTGGGTCTGGGTATTACTCCCATCGACACCCCTAGGTGAAATTATAGTATACTTCAACTAAAAGGGGAAGTTACGATAATTTTTCAAATCAAGGTGCTTTTACGTAATTTACCCAAAAATACTGCGAAAAACAGAGCAGATGGCAAATAATCATCCATATAGATTACCATGACGAAAAACATTTATTCAACTGTCGATTTAGAACATAGAGTCACAGTTAAGCTCCCATACAATACGTTATAATTCGATAGCCACAATATGATTCAACCCACATGCAGTATCCAGTTTTTCTCAGTTCTTTCTTCCTTCGGATAAGATAATGTGGTAGCCATGCCTGAATTTGAAAATAGCAAAAATCGAATTAGTATATACTTTTATTATCAATTCATATGAAAAATCAAGTTAAATGTGCGGTGACAAAGAACTATAACTAGGAAACTCACGTTGATTTAAACGGGGCACTTGTCACACCAACAGGGGTGTTAAAAGCAACCTCCTGAAACGGGCCAGCCATCTTACCGCGTGGAAACCATCCTAAATCCCCACCTTTCTTCCCTGAGGGACATTCTGAATATTCTGCAGCTATCTGTAGAAGGAAAAATATGTTATGTTTGGACCATTTTCGAAAAATGAATTCATGTTGTTTAGGAGAAAACGTGTCTAGTTTGGGGGTATTCGCAGGAAAAAAAGAGAAGTTACGTAAAACAAGCATGTTTTCGTACTTTCCCCGCTAATTGTCAACCCAATTTTTAAAGCCAATACCTCATTTTTAGATAACATACTTCATTTATTACCTTTGAAAACATATGAACCTAATATGACTATTTCAAAATGAAATATCAAATCAGACCGTCATCCCAATTGGCGAGACTTGGCAACTTAATTGTCGCAATACATTCATTTCCAACATACCTATGGGCTATGGGGTATCTTCTTAAACCATTTTCAGAAAAAATTAATCCAGATATAGCAAAAGAAAGAAAGAAAGAAAGATAAAAGCTTGATCTTGGCTTTGATTATGTCATCCCATAGATGACTCAAATGCATCAAAGTGTTTCACAAGTTTAATATTCATTGCTAAAAGTGCACATGAAGTGTAAAACCCTTAATATGTCATTGTTAGAAAAACAACTAAAATTGCAATGTATATTGTTGACAATAGTTTAGCATCATTTCATACACTTTTTCATACCTACTGAAAGCAAGGGACAATATTGGAAGTCAATACCTTAGCAAACTCAGCTGGTGGAACCTTGTCACCGTTGCTAAGCCATCCATCCTGAAGCTTCTTATATGCTTCATTAATCTTTCCTTGCTTCTCACACAAGATATGCCTTGCTATTAGAGGTTCAAACGCGAATAAGAGTTATGTATACCCAATTAGTCTAATAGTTAAAAAAAAAGAATAATATCACAACAAACACTTAAATTAAGGTAAAAACAACAAATGGATGAGACCTTTGACATATGTGCAAGTTCCTAGACCATCTCCTCCCTTCCCTCCTTTTCCTTTACCCTTTGATCCACTATCCTCACTCCCCCCTGCTGCTTGTTTTCCCTTACCTTTGGCCTTCGAATCTTTGGCCATGACTGCACAAAGAAACATCAAAGCATACATGATATTTCCCAAAAGACAAAAAGAATTTACAGAAGTCCAATTGGAATATTGGAAGTAGCTTTTGGAGAGAAAACTGGAAAATTAGTCTTGTACCTATTGGCAAAATTGGTCCCGTAACTATTAAAAACTCGGGAATTAAGGACAAATTTGACCTGAAAACGCTAATTTGGCTGGAAATGAAGTGCAAAAACTAAATTGCGAGTTTATTTAAGGACTATTTTAGACGTATTATCTTATTGTTGATTTGCAATTTACGATGATCCTTGTATGAATAATCAAAGCCACTAATTTCAAAATTACGATAACTGCAACAGAGCAATTATTCTGATCTCTTCCAATTAAAGATCTTAGAAGAAATAAGATAGTCAAGTAAGCTTGAAACGAACATCCGGTTTGAAAGTAGAGTACCCAAAGTTATATCGAACGGAAAATCACACTGAAAACCTACATCACATTAAGGCGCTTACACCAAAAAAGAGATGCAATACTCAAATTTCAGAACCATGTGTTTTAAATAAAGGGATGCATTTGAAAGTGCAACCAAAAGAAGTTTATTCATCTACAACAAAACTCATGTCCCAAACCTTAACACATAATTTCAAACATATTCAAGATTTTCACTTTAGTAAATTAAACAATTGGATATTGAGGCCGAATTTACCCATCCATTTTTTCTATTATTATTATTCAATCAATAAAGACTTGCAGAATACACATCAGCACCTGTGCATATCCCAATTACCAAATCTCGTTTTATTCTACAATATATAAGAACACGAACCTAGAAAATCAAAATCACGCAAGTAAATCAATCTAAATAAAACCACTTCCAGCCATTTACCCAACATAATTCCCAATAAAAAGAAGGATGTACCATAAATGAATGGATTAATACCTTTCATATAAATACGAATTCAGATAGAGAAAATCAATGGGTTTAAGAAATCTTACCTGGTGTTGATGATTAAGAGGAGTGTTGCACGATGAAGCTGAAAAGTGAAAACCTCGAGTAAAAGAGACCACCTGCAAATGGATACCTATATTCGGTCTCAGCTTAATTCTTTATGAAATATATATCAAGACTGATTTGACAAGATTGCCCCTATATTGAAATTACTTTTAGGAAAAGACAAAAAAAAAAAAAAAAAAAAAAGGAAAAGATTATTCCTATATTCGGATAGGGAAATTCTGTCTAATGGAGACGATCATTCTCCACCACACATTTGTGGTGAGGTGGGTGGTGTTTGTATGGGTGGTGGAGGTAAAATATCAACCACCCCACCACAAATATGTGGTTGAGAATGACCGGCTCCATTGGGCAAGGTCTGGCATAGAATTTCTCATTCTGGATAGGATGTGTTATAGTTTTAGTCATATTATTTAAAATTTTAAAAATTAATTATTCATGTTTTAGCAATTACCATGATCAATAACTCAACCAAATGAAGATGGTTTGAATTATGCAAGACTTGTGTGCTGGCTGTTTCTATATATTTTTCAAGTTTTTATCCATTCTGGTCAGGGACAAAACAAAATTTCCCCCCTTGCTTATTCCATAATAGAATTCAAATATCACCAACATAATATATAGCAAGAAAAAAAGAAAAGGACTTTCACAATTGTTATCTACTAAAACGCGAGACATTCTCTATCGATAACTATTCTCGACTGATTTCAGTGTCCTATCTTAAGTGCCTAACTAAAACCAAACTACTATTCAGATTCAGAGTCAGATAATGGTATTTGCTGTGCATCTTTAGGCTCTACATCAGTCATTGAAGGTGGGATTAGTTGGTTTGATCCTTCTCTTCGTCTATTCCTTCGTTTTGGTTTATCCCCATCCTGCACATACATTATTCAGTTATCATGATAGTGCAAAAACTAGTCGAAAACAATTGAATATACAGATAAAAGTCTTAAATATAGCTGATATAGAGGGAAACCTCGTATAGCATAGGGTCGTACAGATACGATCCTGTATCTGGCTATTTCATGGAATTTGCATGAAGACCCCTAATTAAGGAATACTTATTTGCAAAACACTACTTAACCCGCATGTTATCTGAGAACCGGGTCAATTATATCCATAACCCGGATAATCTGGTATACTTATCAAAGGACACGTGTATGGCAGCCCACATGTCACTAACCTATCTGTACAGCATGGCTAATCCTATAAATAGTCCTCATTAATGACATGAACAGGACTTTTGGCTGAATGAACAGTACATCCGTATTATTTTATACGACATTGATCTAACAGTATGTTTCCACCTCTATTACCGAGTTAAGTACCTCGTAAATGACCATGCTTAACACATTGAACTACGTTTAGAATTGATCCTAATAGAAAGGTACGTAGGTAGCTCAGTCAACCTGAGTGCAGTCTATATACATTCTACGAGCCATTCTGGTCTGACACGAGCCTCAACTTGATTTGGCCTATCCATATTTTATGAGCTAAATCAATAGTCTTAACCATTATCAAAATAAGCTTGAGTTCTGTGTAATTAAGTCTATCGAAATGGTTTCTGTATAATTTCACCTATATTCTTTCATCATTTAGTACAAAGATCACTACTAATGCAGTAAAGACCATGGCTAGTAATATCATATTTCATTCATGCAGGTGCTTACTGGAAATGATCTATAGACTAGAATCATATGCTGTACCTTTTTAAGTTGATTAGATTCGTCTTTTTTGCTAGGCGTGGGTCGGCTTCTGTTCAACCAAATCAGACCAAATGACATTAACGCTCCCAAAAGCAAAGATGGCCCAATTCTTGGATCGTTAAGATGATCTGATATACGGTATATGAAGCTGCTTGTGAATTGTTTCATGTTTTTTCCTGAAGAGATGAACTTTTTGGGACCACTCTGTGTCCATGTTTGTCCTGGATCCTCAGGCAACAGCTCTGGTGCTTTAGTTTTCTGCACAAGAAGGAATAAATAATTTAAATGAACAAAATAAATTCTATTACTGTTTTAAACAAACAGAGAGAACTGTAACAGCAACTTACGAAAGGAGGGATTTCCCTGGAATCACCGTCTTTGATTGTTTTAGAAATCCAGCTTATGATCTATTAAGTAAATCAATCAGAGTATTAATATGTTGCAATAACAGAGCAACCAGTTAAGAGTAATTAAACTATATTTACCCCAATGAACAGAAAAAGGAAAGACTAACATTGCCTCACACAGTATATCCAAAAATGTGGGAAGAGAGCTCATACTATATGACCGTCAAAAATTTATAAGACAAATTTTAGGGATAATTACATGCATATCCCCTCAATTATTGAGTAATTACCACAAGCCCCCAGAGGTTACGAAAATTACTAAACCATCTTGAATCTGCTTCTATGGACAAAGGTGACATTTTAATATGCTTTTACTGTCGGGAAAAGTTATGGTACTGTAATTTTCATAATTAGGGTCTTAATCAGGGGATATAGCATCATATCTAAAGATTTCTAACCTCCGAAATTTCACTGGAGCCATTGTATTTAGCAACAAGTGTAGATACTGGATCGGGGTCACTTTGAAGCCATGCATGGAGGGGATGGTTTTGTTGTTTACTAGTTTCCTTTTTTTCTTCAGTAACATCATCATTCCTCTGATAGCGCACAATGAACAAACGGGCTACATCCGTTATACCCCTCCTGGGCCCACATGACTCATAACTATCTTCTGATTGGATATTGAAGAAACAATACCTCTGCATGAGAAGATAGTGTTAATCTTCAATATCATCGCACATAGTAAGAAGTTTGAACATGTATACAATAGTATTTTTGTACAAGAATATTTCTTGAAAAAGGAGACTTATATATCACGTATGTGCTTAAAATCTTGACCATTTACCCAAGAAGAACATAAAAGATGTTTAATTTGTTAAAGCTAACTACATCGATAAAGATGATTATTATCTGCAGAATAAATATATAATTTTGATATTTTTTTCTGTACAATTCACAGCAAATATAAAATTTATGGCCTTGCCAACTTTCAAAGCAGCAGTAACAATCTCTAAATTGACACCAAATCAATCATAGTTTATCCAGAATAAACTAGGAAAAAATCGAATATTTCTAACAAAATATACTAAGAAAAGTGAAAAATGTTATGAAATGTTGGTCTTTTTAAGGACAAATGATAGGAAATATCATACAATTAGTCTAATTCACACGCTGTAGTATCTACAAAATTGGAAGAGCAAATTCCAATCACAAATGATTTTTATGTATATATGAGCATAAATCTTATTCAGTAAAAATTATTTACTTATAATATGGTAAACAATCCTCAACCATTCAAACTAATAGTTAAAAAATAACTAAATGAGCATTAATATAAATGCATAAAACTTATATACAAATCAAGTTATGAAAATTCAAAGAAGAACAAGCTAAAGCAACATCAAATGAAAAATCAAGCACAAAAGCTTACATTTTGTGCCTCCCCGTCTAGCCAGGCAAGTGTCAGTCGCTTTTGTTTAAGAGCCAATGCTGCATTCGTTTCTTCATCGTTTGAAAGCTTTTCTTGTACCTTGCGCATGGTCTTTAAAATACGTCAATTACACACTTTTAAGGTTGCTAATTAAGATACTTTTTTTCTTAAATAATAAAAATAACCACCTAAGCCAACTTTTATTCAATAAATTACAGTGCTAACAGCATTTCCCCAAGTTCTCCATTTTTCTATAATTTCGTGAATTTAGACATTAAGTTTACGTTATGTTATGACTTACAAGAAACAAAAGATTCATGATTGAATCATTTGGAAGATTCTAAATGACCACATATTACGATAAAAGAAAAGTTAAAATTAAAAAACGAAGGAAAAGAGCCTCACTTGACGCATTTTGTTGAGCTCCTGACTTGGCCTTCCAGCAACAATGGCACAATACCAAACCTTGATATCATTTCCAGCACGTGAATAGCCATTCACATCACATCCCAATTCCATTGCAGTCACGTTTCTTAATTGGGGTAGCACTGAGATCATTAAACGAGATTAAAAAATTCTATTTAAAAAATTACTCTGCTCTGCTTATCTTATATCTCTCAATTGCAGAATATTACCATGATTTTTGTTCTTTTCCATAATATCTGTAAACATCGAACTATTGACAGACCCTGAAAATAATAGAAATTTATTAACTTCTCTTTTAAAACTTGAATTATCTCACTAGAGAGTATGAAATAAGAGTTGATACATGCCTTGGTAAACAACAGGTTCAATTCCTGGATCTCTCAAGAACACTATAGCAGGAGCAGAATCTACACCAAACCTGTTACACGAAAAATTATAAAATGATTGCAATCAGCAACCAAAATAACTTGACTTTATAACATGATGGAAAATTTATGTAAAATGAATTTCCAAGTCCATTTTCCTTCATAAAATTCCCTGTAAAACCTATATGAGTGAAGACAAGTATTCAATAATTCACACGGGCCCAAGATGGAGAAAAAGAAAAAGAAAAAAGAAAAAGAAAAGGAGAATTAAATATATCGTCACGTACATATTCCACCAAAAAACAGAATCCTCGTCTTTCCATTGAGCAAAGGCAAAAGTGGCATATGATGAATAGCTACTGGCAGCCTGGCGTATGAATGGAGTAGCACGTTCTCCAGTTTTTGAGATGAAAATTACTTTAACCTACCAGAAAAAAGTTGTAAAAAACAATTATAAACCCAGCAATGAACGAAGCAAATGAAATTAAGGAATCGGGAAAAGAAAAAAGTTCTCATTTAACCAGTTACATTTCCAATCTAAATCTTTTTCGTTTTTTATGGGACCTTAAAAATGCATGCTCGATATGAGTGGTATATGGTTACTAGGATGAGAAAGCTAATAAGCAAAACCAATTATTAAGATACACCAAAGTGAAAAGGAGATAGAATATTGTCGATCATTTCGAACAAAATACCACATCAAGCTGAAATATGCAGGCAGAAATGTCTTACCAAATGATTAACCAATATTCAGTAGTCTATATTGGTGAGATCAGACCAAGAATTTTACCTGATGAGGTTTACTCTTAACCAAAAAATTTTGCACCTGAAAAGAAGTAAAATTTAAAGTATAAGAAAAGAAAATGGCATGTATTTCAATTTTGACTCATCAAAATTATCATAATCCATCTTGCTTCTTGTTTAAATCACAATCAGAGTCATTCCAAGTTAATGCCAAAGATGATTTTTTCTCCGATCCGTGTGTTGCATTTTTTAATCATTCATATTTCATCCTAAATTAATAAAACTCAAATTATGTACCTGAGAGACGACAATTTTTTTGCAATGAAGGGATAAGAAATCTGATTTATCACAGGCTTCACAAGAACTTATCAGGACAAAACCAAATTGGTGGAAACAGAAGGCTCATGTGGAATCCAAAACCATCCATAAATAAGAGATTTACAAGAAATGCGAAATTCAAAATTCAAAGATCTTGAGATATAAATGCCCTAGAGTATTGCTAAATCAATATCTTTCATCCTATCCTGGAATACACCAGACAAAGAGTGCCCATTCAGAAAAGAAACAAAAACCTCATAATTACGATTACGAAGGGAACTACGTATTGTTAATGAATTATGAATATTATAAATTACCAATGACTCCTTTGAGTAATAAGGGATTCTCGGTAAGTTTAGGATGCTTGTTGTCAACCAATCCGTGACCCGATCAACAGAGAGCTCATCCTCATACCTAAAATTCAAAAAAGAAAACGAAATCAATTCAAATTTCTTTTAGTGTACAGAACTTATTAACGAAGAAAACTCACCTATGAAGACAACCTGAACTTTTACAGCCAGGTGGAAAAGCCAGCAATGCTGGAAGTCCTATAAGTACAAGAAACCCAAAAAAAAAATGATGAAAGCCAAACATAAGCAAAATCATAGTTATCAATTTTCACTAATTTATCCAACTAAGTGATGAGCTCATAAGGCTACATTAAAGAAATGTCCTTCAGTTCGGAGTTAGGACGTCAATATAGGTAGATATAATGAGCAAAAAGAAGAATTATCATTCTAGAATAAAGTCTAAAGTTGAGTAATGTGAGATCGAAAATCATAATTCAACTGTCTGCCACCCATGTAAAGCATTTCTCTTTCTTGTATTTTGTATTATTCTACATGACCCGCAATTAATATACTACCATAAGTGAGTTGTCATCTCGGAACCAAAATTGTTATCGTAAGTATTATAATCAGATTAGAAACTAAAAATATGAGAAAAAACAAGAACAGTTTTTCCAGAACTAAGTCTAAAACTTGAGTAATTTGTGATCAACATGCGCATAATTCACTTATCAGCCACCTCATGTAAACTATTCTCACTCTTGTAATTTCTAGCTACTTGAATTGATGTACTACAGTACAAAAGTTGTCATCTCGACAGAAAATTGTATACAGACTAATATTGCAAACATAAATAAAAAGTTGGCTACAAACAAACAGTAATACCACATTCATCCAGATCAGATAATTGTTAACTTTCATGCTATTGACAATGAATCAGCATTCACACTATTGTTTTTACGGGCTCTCAACTGCCCATAAAATCTTCTCTATTAAAAAAGGTGTGTTTACAAGGAGCTTTTTGAATAAATGTAACATTCATGTAATACAGACAAATCCTAATATGATAAACCTATATAGACATTATTGTTAATGCATGGTAAAAAGGCATAAATGAGAGGGATTAAAGACACAAATAAAGAACATTACTCTGAAGCATTTCTTGTTGAAAGGATAAATAGTAACAGAATGAGCCAAAGTTAAGAAGTCTTAATAAAGTCTTACATGAAAAGCAAAATCAGTAAATTATCTTACCAGTTCTAAAGTAAGGTTGTCCACTGGATTTCTTCTCGGCCAGATACGCAGCAAGCTTAACATCACCAAGTTCAACAACTCCAGTATTTGCAACACCATTCAGAAGATTAACTACATAAACAACAAAAAATTAGAAAAACATGCAGCCCAGTATAGAAGACAAATAGCTACAGTCAAATAGTTTCTGGAAATCTTCTTACCAATCCTATCCCAAGTACTAGAAAATTGTGCACAACGTTTGCTTCCGAATGAATTTATCTATACCAGATCATGCAACAGACTGTCAGAAACAATGTCTCCCAGAAGTAACAAATTTTGTTAGATATAAAGAACATTAATAACTATATTAGAAATGCAAAACACAGAAGATATTTTGCGGATTTAAATGTAGTCTAACTGGATATATTACTTCGAAAATGTATAGATGATCTGTAGAAAGACGCAGTTGAGAAGAAGGGCTATGAATTCAAGGCATAGTTCAAATATAAACAACAGGAACTCTAAGTTCTTTGCGGAATATCAAGCTATAATTTGAATAGTATCAGTGAAGCAACATGAAGGCTTAAAACTCAAAATAGAGGAATAGAGAGCATAATTATTGATTGAGCTCATTATTGAACACTCGAGCATTCCATCAAAGGGAAAAACTTTTTTGTTTTTCTCTACATGATAGTTTAAGATTTCTCATGTAAAAATCAAAACCCAAATACAAAGAGACTTCCCTAAACAGATTCATGAATAAATAAGGCAACAAACAGCATAAACTTCATGAATCAATACAATAAGAAAAATCTAATTGAAATCAAGGGCAGTGGTGCAAGTGTTATCATCTGAGGACCTAAGACCTTATTAGTTTATCTGTTAGCTTGATCATAAATATATATCCTCGGATATCTGTTCTGCAAAAACCTATAATTTACATAAAGCCGGTGGTACTAGTAGAAAAGATTTGAAGACAATTGGGGGCATAAGGAAATATACTGCTGAGTTCATTATGAAAGCCTACCATACAACTTGACATACTCAAGAGTATGAAAAATTAAGATTATATATTGCAGTCACACCTGTAGTAGTAACGGCTTGTCATCTTCAAACATGGATAAGAAGTTCTCGGAGTTGATTAAATTGGAACTTGGTTCTGCGGGATCTTAGATGATAAACATAGATATAAGATATCATCATCGTGAATATATAACTGAAAACCGTAATAAAAACATGAAAAAGCATGTTCAGAGTACTATTTTTAAAGAGAATAGAGAATAAGAGGCCAGTTATTTAAAATAAAAAGGTCTTCACAAACCAAAGGAAGCAGCCTTTATCAACGGAAGGTCAATTTCAGAAAGATGTTTTCCAGTATGATGCTCCTTGGCCTCTTCAAGAACATGCTAAAAACGCGAAAAGTATCAAATAGTATATTGGCAACTAATATATGTATACATTGATGTAGTAAACAACAAGATATAACACTAGGGCGGTCAAAAGCATACGAGATGTTCATCGATATTGAATATGTCATAATCTCTCTTCAACAACTGATATGTTAGCAACTCATATGCATATTGTACCTGCAAATACAACCATAGTGAACTTTTTGAAACTTATTATTATATATATATATATATATATATATATTGCAATAAGAAATTCTTCCTGGAAAAAAAAAACAACAATCACTTTCAGCACTAGGTGATGGATCCTATCTCAAGCTCCAACAAAGTTATAAGCTCCTTCCCATTGCTTTCCTCGTTATTTTCCTTGAGAACCAAACAAACTTAAAACTTTGTATTTCTTTGATTATTTTTCTTTTTCCTTGTCATTTTCTTTTGCTCATCAGAATCCTTTAATCAAACAATGTGTAAGAGAACAGTTTCAAGATCCACGTAGCAAGTTTTTCACGAATTTAAATGTCGAAAGTATAAACTATAAAGAATAAATCACACAAACAATTAGACATAAATAAACATATACTCCTGCCATCCAAAGTAACTATCCCATTGGTGGTGTTGACCATTATGTAACAAACTTCACATATTGGAGGTTATATAATCAAAAGCGTCTGCAAATTAATATAATAAATTAATCAAAGATTAAGCAGTTTGTACAAAAACAGGACAAGAAAGTGGGCACCGAGTGTTACCCTGATAAGATCCACTGTTGGAGGGACTTCAACACTGGAATTCCTGAAATAACGATAAAATTGGTTTAGGCACAAATCATGCGGAATAACAACTTAACGGACTTCCAACTAAACAGTTCATGCAGAAATTAATTTAAAAATGAACGATATGCAGTAATCAACAAAAATTCATCTAGCTGCTATACTGAGTTCTAGTGTACATTCACACTGCCAATAATCTTGGTTACTTAACCGTGACTCTTATATCCGCTATATTCCATCTGTGATTCATAAAATTTCAGTAACACAGTTCCATAAGCCATGGTACCAACATCATCAATGCAAAGCAGAAGTTTCATATAGGGCAAAAGCAATTGTTCGATTGATCTCTAGCAGTATCCAGTTCATCCAATTCAATTGCATTATCAGTTCATTTACCATACGAAAACACATTATAATAACAGCAGCTAATACTTATGGCAGACAAACAAACCATCTTAGTAAAAACCATACATTACAACCACCCCCGATTAACTTCACAAAATTAAGGGGTAAAAACCCAGAAACATTATGAAGGTTTAAAAACAAAACAATTACCATTCTGAGGTGATCTTTTGGTAGGCTTGAGTCACTTCGTCAATTGAACTGTACTTGGGGATCCCCAAAACTGTGAAATTAAAAACAAAAATAGGAAATACAAGTTAACCCATATTATTTCAACAACAAAATTTGAGAAAATTATAAAAAAAAAAATGAGGAGAATTGGGGTACCATCGTAGTGGGATGGAGGAAAATTGCGTGGCAATACGACAAGTTGAAAGAAAAGCGAGGTTAGGAGTAGAAAAAGCGGAACAGAATAAGCTCTAATGGTGGCTATAGTTGAAGAAGCCATTGAGATTGAGATTTGATTGTAGCACAAGACCACAACTTTGAGAACGATGAAAAAGGACACTGTATTACGAAATTGGGTTTTGTAATCATGGAATTAATCGAAAGAAATGTACATCTTTTAATTTATATGTTTGTTTGATTCACATAAGAATATTAACTCTATAAGGATTCTGTCAAACTAATTTCAAACTAGAATTCAATATATATAATATATATATATATATATTTATTGGTAGAGTGTGTTTAATTGAGTTTCTAAACTCCTTCAAATAATTAACTATTGATAAATTGTTTGAGTATTTAGTAATTTTTTAATAAAACAATTTCTAAGTATTTAAAACAAGATGTAATGAGTTTATAAATTTATAAGATTTAACTAAGGAAATCCTTTAATTTACTTTTTAACTTAAAATAGAGAATTTTATAGATTTTAAAAAATATTTGATACACTCTTTAAAATATGTTTAGTCTTTTCCTTAAAAAAAGATAAGCATTCCAATCTCCATATGAATGTTGTATGAAATATAGGATTATTTGATTTCATCACATAAGTAAATATATGAATCAATATATATGTATTACTATATAAAACAATTTACAATTTAAATATATATATATATATATATACCTGTATTTGCTTAATAAAAATATATTTAGTATATATAGTTACCGTATTTTATCACATAGTACATGTATTATATAAATTAATATACATTTACATCTTTTTTGTATGTGTGTATATTCATTTACAATTCATGGTGCAAGTATAATAGTCATATACATACATATATTACCACAATTTTTTGGTTGCTAATAATTTTGTTTCAATATATTTATTCTTTTTTTTTTAATTTAGATTAACGAAATATATTATATCATGCCGAGTATCAAGTAATCAACTCAATTTTTTCCTAATGCTTGCTGTTTTACTATAAATAAATAAATACGTGCAAAGTTTAAGAGGCCCTAAATGATTGGGCTTTGTATAAATAAGTGGAAAAAATCCATTAAGACCTAAAATCATATAATTTGGAACTAAAACATAATGGGAAGGAGTATGTGACTACGTTAAACATGTTAAATGGGGCATACGGGCCCAATTAGGCAAGCCCGTTATGGCCCATATTCTAAGGGGCCAGGGGTCTAACAACCAGCCCTTAATATAATTTTTTTTAATTTTCTTTTAATTTTTGTTTAGTTATTCTTTTTTATTATATTATAATTTGTGAGAATTTTTTTGAATTATGTGTAAGCTGATTTGGACCATGACCTCATAGTTTAAGATCTAACAATTTTTCTAACTCACAGTGCTACACTTTGTTTTGAGTTAAAAATAAAAATATATATTTATAATACAAAAATTTCAAAATATGAAGTGGGCCAAATCGGCCCACGAGCTGAAATAGTCCGGATCTATTTGGCCCGCCCATTAGGCCCGATGTCACGTAAGCCCATAGGAAGAACAATTTTGTCATAAGAAAATAAAATTTAACTCATGGTTAGGGGTGTACGCGGTCGGGTTCGGGCGGTTTTAAAGGAAAAAATCAACCCGACCCGACATGAGCGGGTGGACAAGATAACAACCCAAAATTATACAATTATCTTTTAAAACCGCACGGTTCGGTTCGGTCGGGTTAATGAATTTGACGGGCGGGTTGGCAGTTTTAGCTTTTTCCATTTTTTTTTGTCATTAACTAGTTACTAGTTCACTAAAAAAAAATATTATTACTTGTAGATTTAATTTAAGAATTGAGGTGGTGGATATATAAAATCATATGGTGTTATAAATAAAATTCATATAATCATTAATTTATAATTAGTGAAAACTCTAATATTAGTAAAATTAATCATAAATTGTTGAAGTAGAATAAAAATAAGTGTTCAAACAAGATATTTAATTTATTTCACAAAATAAAAGTAAAATGTGTAATATAAATATGAATAAAATTATCGTCGTTAGAAAATATATACCTATGTATTATTTTAGAAAGCTTGTTATTAATCTTTACAATATCATATGTGTGCATTTATATAACTAGCGGTCGGGTTGCGATTTAGGCGGATGACAAATTCTAAAACCACCACCCGACCCAAAAGTGGCGGGTGACAAGAATATCAAACCGCCACTATTATTTAAAAGTATAAAACCGGCGGTTTGCAGACGGATTGGGTCGGTTTGAGCGGTTCGGACGGATTGGGCGGGTTTATGTACACCCCTACTCATGGTAGATTTAAAATAAGTAAACCTTAGAGAGAAATGACTAATCCCACATATGGGACTATTGCATTAGGAATGAGAATTCCTAACAATATATTATAAATAATATATTATTGATTTGATTAAGAGTCGCATACTCTAGTAAGTCTATTCGAAGTTTAATGACAATGTACCTCTTAGATCAAATTCCCCAAAAATATTTTCTCGTAAAATACAAGGTTTCATATATAGAGAGGTCCTTTTAAAATAGGCGGGATCTTTTTTTTAAATATTTATTTACATATTTTATAATTCAAAATACATTTATCTATTATGGGAGCAAAATTATAAAGAATTGAGTAGTCTATTGAATATAATGCCTGATAGACTTGAATTATTTAAGTTTTTGAGGCAGAAAAAATATCTCAAATTTACTAAAGAAGTAGGTAGTCAAAAGATATAAACAAAATTTTCATAGACTTATTATACATCAAATTGCTCCGCATGTGTCCATTAATTATAGCATAGCATTATGCTATATATATGGGTGTAAATGAACCGAGCTCGAGCTCGAGTCCAAAATTTTCGAACTCGAGCTTGAGCTCGTGGGCTTAGGTTCGAGCTCAAAATCAGCTCAAGGTCGCGAGCTCGAGCCGAACCACTTGAAAATTTAAATTTTTTGCAGAAATTTTGAATTTTTTTAAGTTTTTATTAATTATTTAATATATATATATATATAATTTAATTAATTTTTATATATTGATTAATCTAATAATAAAAAATATTATAAAATAAAAAAGTTTGCGAGCCCAAGTCGCGAGCTTTTCTCAAATAGAATTGGGCTAGAGCTCGAGCTCGACTAAAAGTTTAAGCTCGAATTTTTCGAGCTCGTTCAAGCCAAGCCAACCCAGCTCGACTTCCACCCCTAATTACATATGATGAAAAACACATGTCAGCTCAACATAGTATATAAGTTCATATATTTAATTCTTGACATTGGAAATATTATAGAATTTAGACCAGAGTAATTAAGAAGCCGAGTAGGTGAAATAGCTAAACTGAAGTTCAAGAGAACTCTAGCTTGAATCGAGCTTAACAAGCCAAATTTCTGATTAAATCGAGACTTTATTCAAAAGCTCACAAATTTATATACAAATAATATTTTATTTATTTATTAGTGTAAACATTTGTATTAAATAATATTATTATAATATCACATAGGTATAAGTAATGACACCTCTAATATTTATCATGATTATGTTTATCTCTATAATTACAAAATTATTATATAAATAAAAACTTAATTTCTATACTTTTTTTCCTTTTTTGAGTTTGAACTCAATTTAAACCTAACTAAGTTCAAACTTAAAAAATTATTAGCCTTCAAATAATTTAAAAAATAGAGTAAGGCCAAATGGCCAATGGCCCAAAGTAGTTTAGTGAGGGGGACGTGGCACGTGATGATAGGGCCAATGTCCGTGTTAGTTGTGAGCAGCCGGAATGAATGACGTTGGGTGGGACCCACTTTCTATCTATCTGCTTACGTGTACACCGTTAGTCTTACCTCATTCATACATACTGATACGGTTACAGCAAGGCAAACGGACACAGCATACATCCTCCCAAATGACTTATTTGCCCTTCTCATGATTCACGTGTATAATATGTAATTCACACTTGATCAGAATAAAATAACAATTCACACTTTCCCTTTCCCAATTTGTTTTTTCTGTATAGTATTGGATGTTTAATTTTATAACATAATAAAGCTAATAAATTCTCATTCGATTGAATCTGAGTGTGACCTCTAAGTCATTAATTTAGTCGTAATTACACCCTAAATAAGATATATATATCGAATAACATCCGTAGAATTAGTATTAGGGGTGTTCAAACGGTTATAACCGAACCGAACCGAATCGAATGTTCGGTTAACCGAAAATTCGGTTAGGAGAAAATTGTAACCATAACTGAACCGATTTGAGAACGGTTCGGTTACAGTTATAACCGAATAGGTTCGGTTATTTTCGGTTAACCGACCGATTAACCGAATTCCAGGCAATTTTTTTTCCGAGAATTAATTTGAATTTTGAAAAGCTGGAGACTAAACCCGAAACTCACAATGAAGAACTGAAGAAAGTAGCGGTGCGCCGGTGCGGTGATGGTGGACTGGTGGGTTTGGGGTCGGTGATGGTGAATCGGTGTTTGGTGGTTGCGTGGGTTTGTTTGTGGGTTTGGGAATTGGGATGAAAATTGAAAGATAAAAATTAGGGTTAACATGAGTTAAGTTATTATATACAAACTGACCCTATATATTATGAAATATTATATTATTCGGTTAGACTAACCGACCCCCAATAACCGTACCGTAACCGAAACCGATTTTTTTAAAAATGGTTAACCGAAACCGAACCAAAATAATTTCGGTTCGCTTACGGTTTGAACCGATTTAGTCAGTTTCGGTTCGGTTCGGTCGGTTAGTCTATCCGTGCACACCCCTAATTAGTATACAACTGAATCTTGTGACCGGTTGATTCCATAATTGACATTCTCTACTGTGAGTCTATCCGTTATAAACTAGATTAGTTTAACTCTTTTATCTAATTTACAGATTATTACACAATAGTAAAATCTACTCAATGCGCAACCCTAAATGTAGCGGCTGTAAATTTTTCACTTCATTAAAAAAAATATTAGCTTTAACTCTCCAAAATCAACACTAACCACAAGTTAACCAAACTATTTAGACAGAAGAAAAAATGTCACACATTTCGTGTGATTTGAATTTATTATCTCAAAGCCATGGTATTGCGGTTTCGACTATTAGGTCTAATTGGCTCGATTACGAGTCACTTTTTTCCTCATAGATTGAGCCATTAAATTAAATTTGAATCAAATCTCACTATATAATCGTTTATTTTCCTCATAAATTGAGTCATTAAATTAAATTTGAATCAAGTCTCACTATGTAATAGTTTATGTAACTATATTGACTGTGTCTTGTTTTTAATAATATATGAAGAAATATAAATTAAGAAATTAAGTGTGAGGATTCACATGAGGTAAATACTTAGATTAACCAGCTTAAAAAATAAAATAGGCTTTTGATTGGTGAACAATTCTCCAATCAAAATGGTAGATTAGAGATCATAATCACTTTAAATCTTTAATTAATGTAATTAATTTAATCTATTTCGAATGAAGACAAAATCAAGACATATGGAAGATATGTATTATAATATATGTCCTCTAAGTTTATCCATATTCGTAAATTCCCATGTATATTTGAGCTCTATCCCTTTTCACCTAATTACAAAAATATATGTTTATTCCGTGGAGGACTCATAATTTTCTTAATGTTTAACTTTATTCTTGTTGACAAACTTTAACCATTTTGGATATGGACAATTTGTAAGAATATTCTTGAATCCACTTGTTATTAGTTTGTGGCTCGGGGTTCGGTAAGAATGTGACCAATTTTATCATAAATCGAATTTAATGGAGTTGATCTATGATAAATCATTAGGTTTATTAAAACACTCTTTATTAATGATCTATAACATGCTGACTTCATTGTTCAAAGCTTGTAATAGAATTTTCGGTAAGAATGTATCTAATAATTTTATTTATGGAGGTAAAATGAATTATCAAAAATAAAAACAATTTATTGCTTAATTTTTCAATGATTAGACTTTATTATTATTATTATTGATCATGTCTTTTTTATGAAGTGAACAATTTATAATGTTTCAAATCCAAATGCGTATCAGTTATTTTATATTAAACTAAGCATACATAAACAATATTTATGCAAATAAAAGAAATAATTATGAGTTGACGGAGTAGTGATGGGAATGGAATACCTAATAATTAACTGTCCTATCTAAGATGTGGTTGATGCATCCAGTTTATAGTACTGCCAAATCCACGTGGACATCCTAAGAATTAATAGAAATCGACATTTTACCAAAATGAATAGACGTAATTAATTAATTAATTTGAAGTTAGCAAATCAGATAAACATTCATTCGGGTACATCATATATGTAATTCTTCACAATTCATGTTTTTCCTTTTTAATTATATTATATTGTTTGATTTAAGAATTCATAATTCAATATTCTAGTTGTCATAGTTAAAATAATAAAGACACTTAAAAAGTGAAAAAAAAAAAAAAAAAAAACCATGTGTATGAGTTATTCAATTTGGTTATTATGTTTTCAAATATCATCTCATCTTATATTTCATTTTTATGGTAGCTGTCAAATATATAAGTTACACATTATACATATATTCAAAAAGATACTTTATTCTTATAGTACTAATATGAAAAATCTGGTACGCCATTAAATATTGATTTAATATCATTTTATCTCGTGTTATATGAAAATAACAAAAGAAATTCTTTATGAAGAACGATTAGCAATTTGTTTTCTAGTGGAAAAAAGAATGAAACAAAGTGTCTCTTGAATGTATTTAACTTAAATTTACCAAGTTGAAAACCAAAATGCATAGTTTGATTAAGGCAATAGTTACAATGAGGGTGAGAACAATCAATCTTAATTTTGCTCTTAATTCATACTCATAATGTCCAATAATGGATATTTAATTATTTAGATTTGGATTTCTAGGTAGTTTTGAGAGTTGGAAAGACAATATGCAGAAGGGCTAGAGTAGGAGTGTTCACGAGTCGAGCCGGCTCACGAGCTCGGCGAGCCGGCTCAAAAATAGCTCGATTCGAGCTCGAACCGAGCCTGTCGAGCCGAGCTCGAGGCTAAAAATGCATGTTCGCGAGCTGGAATAAAAAAATAATTTTTAATTAATATATATAAAAAATACATATTTATTCATATATTTTTATATAATATGATATATTGTAATAATAAATATATAAATAATAATATTTTTGACATTAATTATGACTATATTTAATAATATATGAATAAATTTAAAATTTTAAAAATATTTTTTTAAAAAAATTATTTTTTTGAGTTCGAACTCGAGCTCGAACTCACTTTTCTGCAGCTCGTCGAGCTCGAGCTCTCGAATTTTTTGCCCAACTCAACTCGAGCTCGACTCGTGAACACCCCTAGGCTAGAGCCACTTTGGCCCTTTGACTTACAACTCGAAATCAAATTCTTTACTTTTTTCCAATTTTATATCATTCATCATATTATTCATATAGCCCTCCTCCATTTCTTTAAACTATTTCAATTGCCATATTCAAAAAGTAACATTTGATTACTAAATTAGCTCTTATTTCAAAATTTACCTAAAAAAGAGAAGGGGAAAAACACTTTTGTCTACTTCATTAATTGTGAAAATAATTAATGGAGGAGACAAAACCTTATACATCATGCGACTTCACCAATAAAAAGAAATAAAATATGCTTCTTATGGTTTATCTTATATGTTTTTGAAACAATTATGAGTTTTACACAAGTGTTTAATCAACTATTTTCATGTCATGAGTTTAAATTAAGTTACTAATACCCCTTAAAATAGATTTTTATAAAACAAAAACCATGTTAACATTTTTCAATTTAAAAAATCCATTCTACAAATTTTTCATTTTAAAAATTTAAATTTAGGATTAATAACTTTTTGGACTAATTTATCATTCGATTATTTATTAAATTTTAGCTAAATAGTTTTATTTTGATATTTTTGAATTAATAAATTGTATAATACGGTTGTTATATTTCATTGTCAAGTAATGTAAATATTTTCACATAATTTCTTTTTTAATTTTAATATGAGAATTATCTAAAAATATATTTTTAAAATATTAAAAATATTTGAAACTTTAAGATAAAAAATCATAATTAATACAGTTATCAATATAAAAATTCTGAATAAATAAATTTATTAATAAAAATATAATTAACTAATTTTTAATCTAGAAGGCTAAGAATGATTAAGTCCATAACTCTATAAACCCCATAAGTTGAGATATTTTTGGAATGAAAAGTTGGAGGAACGAGTTTTTGGGTTGACATTTTTTTCGCGTATTATTTAAATATAAAAAATTATTTTAAGAGAGATTTATGTCATACATATCATTAGTATCACTCGAATTTTTTATTATCATTCAAACATTATATTTTGAATGTCTTAATAACAGAATCATGTCTTCTAGTTTCACCAGATCACGAACCATTTTTATATTTTATGTCTTAGCCTTATAGTAAAATTATGATTTTACTTACTTTGAATTCGATTTTTCATTTAAGAAACGGAAATTAATTTATAAGAGAGCCCACAAGGAAAATGATTTTGAGCCCCCACAAATAAATTTAAATCATCCAAAAATATGATTAAATGAATTGAAAACAATATATGATCAAGCTCATATTTCTCAATGATGTAACTATGGTCCCATTGCCACTAAATGAACATTAAATAAAAACAAGAAAAAAATATCAGTTAGCCACCAACTTGATCTCATTCTGCAGTTACCACTTTAAATTTAGATTGGATGTTCAAAATATTTGGGTCCTCATTTTCATCATCAATTTAATTTCAACCCCTTCATTAATACATACTTGTTAATTTTAGTCCCTCAATTTTAACTTTTAAGAAATTATAATTTTGATCGTTTCAATTCCTAAGGGTGTGTTTGGATCGAGTGATTTGAATTTGAGGAAGAGATATCGAGGAAGGATTTCAAATGGCCCTAAAATGGAGTAATTTGAAATCCACCATAATCGTGAAGAAAATATGTCAAAATGAATGAGAAGGGATTTGAAATTCATCGTAACATGAATTCGCCCGAACAAATTTAAATGTATTTGTTGATAAATTTAAAAATCCATAATTTCTAATCCTTCAATTCAAACATACCATAAAATTACTTGAACTCTACTGTGAGTCTGTCAGCTATGGGCAACCTAGGCTGGTTTACCTCTCTTGTGTGGTTTGCAAGCTATTACACAAGAGCGGGTATATCCAGTGCGCACCTAACGGTAGCGGCTGTGGGTTCCCTTGTCATAAAAAAAAACATTTTTGAAGATAGGCATTTAAGTTTGATCTTTTTACAATTTTGATCCCTTTACTCAAATTTATTTTATTTTTTTCAATTTTAGTCTCTTAAACCTAAAAAATTCGCTATCATTTGACTGAAAATCTAAATTACTATAATCACCACTAATTTACAATTCATTACTACCAAAAAAAATGTTACCATGAAAATGAAATAAACACCAAAAATAGATTACAATATAAGTAACTTTAATGTCAGATACATGAGTTTCATAACAATATTCAGTTTACAATCATAAGTTATAAGAAAATCCTATTCACACACACAATCATAAAATATCTCTATATTTTCTAATTTACTTCTTCATCCTTAAACTTTCCACTATTCCTTCTTTTACCCCCCACAAACCTCAGTAACCCCAAATATAGTCCAAATCTTGTTGCCCAACTGAATTAGACGGAGCTTCATGTTCTTCAAATGGTTTCTTCCCCATATCGAAATTCGACACAGCTGAAGAATTCTCAGTACTCACAACTGTTTCTTGAGAAATGCTAACAATTTCTTTCTCTTGTTTAAATCCCTGATTCATATTCTGCCTGTAATTTCCGAACAAATTCCTGAGAATTGATGGGTCTTGAAGTGAAATTGAACCTGGAAACTGATACCCTGTTCCGTTTTGGACTGGAAATTGACCCCATGGAAATGGAGTTTCAGTGGGAAAAGAAGTGTTCATGGGATTTGAAGATGAACTGAAAATGGGATTGTTTTGAGGAGTGATAATGTTGTTGGAGAAGCAGTGCACGTGGCTCGATTCCAATTCACCGGACTGTAATCTACCATTGTTGTACGGTGGATCCATTAATGGCGGCAGTGTTGAAGGGTCCAATTCATTTCCACCAGAATTCATTCTCATTAGCCCTGATATGTGGACCTTTTTCCCACCTGAAGTCTTGTGAAAAACCCTGCTAATCACCCAATCATTCTGTAAAAAAGAGAACAGAAACAACAATTTTAGATTTTTAGTCATTACAATGAAAAAACAGGGGAAAACCAGAAGAAAAAACAGGGGAAAAACAGAAGAAAAAACAGGGGAAAACGGAGGAAAAAAAACAGGGGAAGAAGATTGATCACCTTGGTTGGTTTTGGGAGATTATCAAAAGAGAATTTGCCCTCCAATCTGTATTCATGATTGACCCAATTAGATTTCACACCTTTAGGAGCTCTACCCTTGTAGAAAACCAGGGTTTTTTTCATGCCCACAAGAGTTTTTCCCCTGAAAATTTCCTTATCTTTTCCGGTGGCTTTCCAGTACCCTGCCGCCGTAGCCCTGTTTGTCCTCAGCCCTGTCGGGTATTTCTTGTCCCTAACACAGAAAAAGTACCATTCTTTTTCCCCTATTTTTGCTCTCCCTGTTTTCATAAACACATAATCAGTACAACAAAACTTGTAATAAACAAACAAAATGAATAAAAACAGAACAAAAAAAGATGAACTTACATGGCAATTCCCAGGGCTCAACCTTGTTCATATCCACCTCTCCAATAGCTATAGCAGAAAAACTGCAATCAAGCACCTTTTTCGACAGATAATGAGTAATAAGCTCTTCGTCCGTCGGATGAAATCGAAACCCAGGAGGCAATTCCATTTCACCTTCCCTTTTGATCATCCCAGAATTATTTTCCATCATTTTCAAATTTGATTAATATCTCAAACTGGTATTTGACTTATGAGAAAAGAATAAACTTTCCAAACTCTCAAAAACAGAGCATAAATGGACTCAAGCCAAACACTCCCAGTTTTTCAAAACTCTAAACAACAAAACCTCCACAAAATGATTCCAAATCAAGCCAATAATCATGCAACAAACAAATAGAAAAATAATTTCTTTATTTCAAAAGGGAAATTGAGAAAATAAAAAGGGAAGCCATGGAAATTGAAGTTAGAAAGGGAAGTATAGGTTGAAGAGCATGAGGGCAATATATAGATGGTGTTTTTATGGGTGAAAAGAAACGTGATTTGTAAGCAACTATTAAGAGTTTGTTTTCTTTTTAGCCTCCTTTTTGTTGAGCTTGAACAAATCCATTAAATTCTTTTAATTTGACCAAATACAGCTCATTATACCACCCCAAAAAGACCATTATGCCATTGCATCTAGGTTCACACTAAAGTCAATATTTTTGGTTTAGGAAAAGGTATAGGTGATTTGAAGTGTGTATATTTAGAACTCTTATAGATATAATTACATTATTTGTGTATCTATATAAATATATAAGTAATTGTGATTGTTTTGAAATTTAAATTCTTTTAAGAGATTTATTGTTTTTCTTTCTATTAAAATATTTAATTATTACATGAAATATATCAGTGGATGTAATTCGCAATAAAGTACATGTTTTTTTGGTTGAGGCGAAGTTTTTAGGTGTGTATATTTAGAACTCTAATTTAGATATAATTACAGTCATTCGTGTATGTTGAACTTTTGTTAGAGCCTATTTTATATAATAGATGATTATGATTATTTTGATATTTAACTTTTTGGATTGTCTAAAAATATATTTAATTAGGTACAGTAAAACCTCGTTAAATTAATACTCGATAAATTAATAACCTCGCTAAAACTAATAATTTGTCTGGTCCCAAGTTGGGACCAGTACAAATTTGGGACCCAATCAATAAAATTATAAGATAATAATTTTTTTGAAATCCCAGTGTATATATATTGGTCCCGACGAAACTATAAATTAATAATTATTAAAAATAATCCATATATATATATGATGCACTTGAATATTCTTAAGACAACTTAGTAAAATAAGAATCTACTGTAACTTGCTTTTTCTTGAACTTCAAATCTATGTTGATCTCATCTTTAAATCTCCTTACTGCACCCAATAGTTGTGGTGTTGTCTTCTCGTACTGCAACAAAAAGTTATGAAGAGTTGTTGATGCTTGCAATGCTTCTTTTAGAGTGATCGGTTGCAAAGCTATTGAATCATCCTCTACTTCATCATCTTCTGGATTATGAATGACATCGGCCACTATCTCTTCTAGACTCTGAACTTCGTGACATCGGCCACTATCTCTTCTACTAGTACATTTGTATTTTAACTTAATTTTCATCAATAACTATGCATGTATACTTAAAAGTTATTCAAAGAATTTGGAACTTTGAATGTCAACTGTGCATATACGTTAAAACCTCTTTAAATTAATAAATTATTAATTTATCGATATAATAATGTCTCTATAAATTAATAAAATTTTCCGATCCCAACATTATTAATATATAGAGGTTTTACTGTATTTGCCTTTTTTCTTTCTATTAAATTATTCAATTATTGCATGAGCCATACCATTGAATGTATACTAGCAATAAAGTCAATATATTTGGTTGAGAAAAAGGTTTAAAGTGGTTTCAAGTGTTTGTATTTGTGATCTTTAAATTTCAATATAATTTATTTTTTTTGTAAGATGAATTTTGTGTAAATTCAAATATAAGTAATTGTGATTGTCTCAATATATTCGAAATTGAATATTTATCAGGATTATGATGTATGTCTTTTGGTTAAATATTGCATGAATGAGGGCAATTTTTGTTTTTGATTATGTGAATAAAGTTGAAGCTATTTAAGTCTAGAACTAAACACTCCAACTAGTATTACATAAATCATAAATATTGATTCTATGAATTTGTAATCAATTTTTTCCTTTGACAAAATTGAATGCATTTACAATTATGATGTAAAATAAAATAAAATAAATCCTTTAATTTGTGAACAGCTGTCTACATGTAACAAAACTAGATTTTCTTTTTCAAAAGCTTTTAACATCAGCTACCTGAAAATAATTAGCTTGTATATCAAAAGTCAAAAGACTATTTTAACCTTATTTAGCTTTGAAAGAGAAATGGAGATTGGACAGCCGTTGCACGCAATCTCCATGCTACTCTGTTTACAAGATGACACGTGCATGGCATAATTATTACATATATGATATAGACCCCCTTAAATTGATGTCTATTTGCTTGGTTATAAAGAATATTTTTTTCCAACTTTTAAGGTCCATTTTATAAGCCAAGGATGAATGTCACAATCTATCATCATATGTATAAATTGCTGAAATACATTGAATTTTGGTAGTAATAGAAAGTGCATATTTAAGTTGATGACTTAGATGGTGAAATATTGTTGCAAAAAGTTGTTATTTTTTCATGAATTTGCCAAAAATCGAAAAATTCGGAGAAATGCTTGTAACTAATAAAGTCCCAACAAAATGAATTTTCAAAAATATGATACACTCCAAAAATTGAAATAGGACATTGAATACTTGTAGATATACTGATATACGTAATTTTCAAATATATTAAAGATTTGATTTAGTTTGGCACAACAAATACGGTATGTGTGGTTATTTGGACATATACTAAAGTGATTGTAGCATTGTGTATATATGACATATACATACGTAAATTATTCTTTGTCCTATTTTGTTAGTATATAAAAGTATATAAACAAATTATATTTTAAGCATATACATAGATCTTAAAAAAGACGTACTCAATTATGATCTTCACGGAAAATTTCTTTGATTTAATAAATCTGTTTATTCACAAAATCAAGGATAATACTTTTCAATAAAAAATAACTTTTTTATACTGAGACATTTGGTGTTGATAAATTTTTCGACAAAATTATCCTTGATTTCTAGATTAAGAATTAACATTTGTTTTCTCAAAAAAATATTTTAATTTATTTACACATTAAATAAAGATAATACATAACATTTCATATTTAACTTTGAAATAATAAACATTTTATCCAAAAAGTTTTAAAAAAAATTAATTAACTTTTACTAAGAAATTAAGGTAATTTAGCCCGAAATATTCGTAACTCTAGCTATTATATTTTTCTAAAAGGAGATTATGGATCAAGCACTTTTTAATTGCAAAATATTATGAAAATTTTAAAATAAAAAGGGTCATTGTAGAATTATTTTTGTAGTATACCCTACGGCTATATATAAACTCGACTTCTTAGTGAAGTACATTTTTTAATAATAAAATAGGAATAGATTGAAGTATTTTAAAACTAATTTAAAAAGCATATCACGAGGTCTTATTTAAATAATAAGACTCTAACTAACTTTTGTAACAGTTTATTCTCTTTGAAAATGTGTTCTTCTCACAAACTTTCCACATATTTCAAATTGGGAGATTATAAGAATTTTATATTAGGTTGAGATTTTAATATATAATTTAATAACAGTGTGGATCTCTATTATTTCAAATTCTCCACTTGGATAACATGGTGAAATTGCAATTTATGTAATTTTAAAAATAATCTAAATAATTGATCAAATTATAATATCAGTATTCTTAAAGCAACATTGGTCTCACACATTATTTTAATTTCAAGATAATAAAATCAGGTATTATAAAGTTTGTATCAGACACTGAGACACCCCCCCTAAATCAATTTTTTAACTTACCGTTTTTAGAGAAACATTATAGTTATTATTTTTTAGGGGTACATGTAACATAAATAATTGATTTGATTTTTTTAAATCAAATTATATCGAATAGGGGCTAAATGCAACTTTTTAAATTGATTATTACGTTACTTCTTTGTTTTTTTTAAAAATAAAAACTAAGGAAAAATAAATTGCGGATCTAACGCTGCTTAAAAGAATTATTAACATTTGTGATTTTGTCAAATTATTAGGACTTATATAAAGATAAAATGCAAGATTATATTCAAAATAGCCCTATCCTACAACATTGAACTTGCAATATTTCCTATATTTTATATTTTTGATACTAGCGACTCTGCACGCGGTACTGGCATGCATAATTATTGTTTAGTGCAATTAAAAAAATATAAGTAATATTAATTTTAAAAAAATATTAAAATTTCCTTGAGAAAAAAAATGGGAATTTGAGAATTTAGAGAAATAGGTATTTGAAATAGTGGGATAGTGGGTGGAGAACGTGTATATTAAGTTGTACATGCAAATGACAAATTTAACCCTATTTTCAACCACATGTATTTATTAGTCTGAAGGGTATATTTGGACAATTAAAAATTGGTGTGACAACTACCTAAATTATGATGAAATTCCTAAATTTACCCTCAAAATTATAGTTATATTTTCAATCTAAAAAGAAAACAAAGGACAAAATGGTAAAAATGACAGAAATAACTTCCATTTATGAGACAAAACAAGCTTTCTTTTTATAATAGTATAGATAATCTTAATAATATAGTTAAGTTGAGTCTGATGGATAATGTGTGGCTCAAAACCTAATGAACATAAGTACATAACCAAAACATGGGCACTTGAATGCCTTAGTTTATTGTATTTAACATACTTTAACAAGTATTTCAATTGAATGCCTTAGTTCTAATACGCAACTTTATATATATATATATATATATATATATATATATATATATATATATATATATATATATATGAAGTGAATTAAAATGATGTTTGATATTTTGTCGGTACGTTCGACTTAGCTACATTAATGCATTGTTAATGATGCTCCAAATCTTTAGTTGATTGACTCTTGGATTTGTGATGCCAACATATAATTTTGGAACCTTTCAATATATATGTAAATTATTTATTATTTGATACATATGTATATGTGACTTATAGTAATGAAGATAATAATTATTGCGTGATAATGACTTGATTTGATTTCATTGGAATAAGTTTGAAATTACTTTTTGAAGCTAGCCAATATTATTTCTTCGTAAAGTTGATATTTTGTACGAAATTAACAGCTTTTTTAGGGTCGAAATTAACAATTGTTTGACATCTGAATTTATGTAGGACGAGCACTATAAAAATCACAATCTTATAAAAATCACAATCTTTTCATCTTCTTCATATATCTAATATCCAAATATGACCTAAGTTTTCCAAAAGAAACTTCATAATTATGCGTGGACACGTGTTAGCTTTAAATATGTTAATTTACTTTATTATTATAATCTAATCTCTAAATAATTAGATTTAAATAGTCAACATGCATATCTGTCATCCAATCACAAATCTTTTACACACCTTTCAAATGCTGCGTCCTTGTTTGTTTATGTTTTCATATTTTACTTTTTAAATGTTTGAATTACAAAATTTTAAATAAATATACACATTAAATTTTTATATTTTAATTATATCTTCTTAATCCCTTATATAACTACTAGTAAATTATATATAAATCATTTCACACGATCACCAATCAAAATTATTTAATATAATATTTATTTCTCTGTTTTTTCATACTTGATAATTTTTAACTTATATATTTTTTTATTGATATAATTAACATAATTATTCTACACATTCTCTATCAACCTTTAACATATTTTACGACCTTTAACCCATTTTTAAAAAATGTATACAAATAGTCAAATACCTACAATTCTCACACAAATTTGTAGTACGTATTTTTCGATTTTTTTTCCAATTTTTTTAACTCAAAACCATAAACAATCATAGCGGTGGAATTGTATAATTATGGAATCACTTAACTAAACCATGGTTTAGTTAATTAACCCGAGGGTTGACACTAATTTTGGATTAAGTCGAATTAAACTGGGCCCCTGTTTCTTCTGTTCCAACATGTAACAATGAAAAGCGACATGTCCACATGGCATTTTTCCATTGGCTGAGAACCCGTAAACCCTGGCGAAAGATTAGCGCGGTTGGTGATAGAATTAGGCAGTGGTCAACTAATTAGAATTCTTTGTGATTTGCTACAATAACTTGCAAATCTTCTAAAGATGATTTTAATTATTATATTTCAATGATTGATTATTATATGTTGCCTAACTTTATATTATATTATTTTATAACATTTTATGGGTCAATTAATTTGATTATGAGATACAGCATAAAGGGTTATTATATATAAATTAATTGTAAAAGTATAATCTCTTTTTATATATGGATGATAAGAAGCCACCTTTTGTAGCTCATAAATTTTTTTATGGGTTTGACCTAAGTTTCTTATAAATTAAGATATATTTATTTTATAATGTTACAAATGGCATACTCATATTTTTCTAGATGGATTTGGAAAGTCATTTGTAGATGTGATGGACGGCTACTATCAATTTAATCATTTACAATTCTTTGAATTAGTTGGCCTTTCCCTATTAGGAGAAGAAGCCAAAACTATATGAAAATAAATAATGAAATTAGAGCTCCAAATTTTGATAAGAAGATATAAATTAATATATTTCCCGATTTTAGACACATTAGTTGATTATTAGTTTTTGAAATAAAAAGGGTTATGTGTTACCCTCATAGCAACATAGTTCTATGAATTCTTAAAATTGTTTGAATAATAATTTTTTCTTCATATGATATCAAAATTTTGTATATCTGTTTTTATCATTGTTATGTAACAAGATTCTTGGCCAAATCATCTATCTTTAATAAAGTGATTTATTCGTAAATATTTATTTTGACTTTAAAGACAAACTTAATTTAATGGATTTAATATTTCTTTTCAACTAGTTTATATATATATATATATCAATTTCAGATAAATGGTTTTAATAGTTAATATCTTCTAGCCCCCTCTTCCATCTTAGAATAAGTTATATTTATAGTTCGTAGTTATAAAATACAAGAAACCCTAATTTTGATAAGTATATTGCTCTTCGGTCATAGAATAATCCATATATTCAACTCAGCGCAAAATATATTTCATCTTAATATTAGATGGTCTAAAGTGTAAACAAATTTGAAATGTTAAGACTTAGGACTATTAATATGAAATCGGAATATAATTTTCCTATAACCCTACTTGTTTGCAGATATACTGTTGCTTTCAGTTTGCACCTACTTATTTTCTATAATATTATCTCTAATTCTTTACACCATCAACAACTTAATTAAACAAGTTTGAGAATGTGGGATCACTCCTTTTTAAAGATACTACCTAACCTAACTTAGCATCTCATAATTTACACTTCTCCTTTTGTTTTTATCCTCCTGAATTTTAGGAACATTCTTTGATAAATTAATGGATCAATGGTTTCATTTTCGAGATTATATATAATTATATAATGTACGAGTCATTAATAAAATGTCTAAATCTCATAATTTCGAGACAACCAACTTCGAATATACGTAAAACAAATTCATGTGAATTAATTATAGATGTATAATTATGATTATATATATATATAAGAATAACTGTTAATTAATGTGCATTTCTGGGGTAATAAAAGCATAAATAATGATTGAAGAAATTTTTTATTTGACCATTGGTTCAACTAATTGTTTCATGACGTCAAGTGTTGGAAAATAATGCACCAAAGCCACAGCAAAACAGATATTCATACCACAGATTGCAATTTTAAATTGTTCACCATTAATAGCGACAAATTAATAAGGAGGATAATATATTATTCTTCAACTGCTACAAGGCTAGAAAATTTAGAGTTGACTGTATCATAATATGAAAAGGATAGTCATGATAAATTATTTGTCCATATTGTATAACCTGTTCGATTTTAAATTAATGTAATTATATAAGGCGGATATTGTAATATTTTGGGGAATCTTTTTGACCCTTTTTCTAGATCCTGGAGCAAAATGTTGGCTAATTGAGTTGTTTAAGAAATTCAATTTGATAACAATTACATTAATGCATTTTTTGGGCCGCAATTTTGTCCATTTTTGTAGTTTTGATTCATTTTTTTAACAAATTCCTCACATTTGGTCTCATTATTTTGAACTATACTCCACAATTAAACTACATTGTAGAGTAACTATCTCTAGGGTTTAGGCTATTGTGGCTCTATCTTCGTCATGTGGTTCTTTAATCAGCACCAATTGATTCTAAATTTCAAGACTTCAAATATATATATTACTACTTGAGTTTCTTCATTTATACAACAATTTGATAACCCAAAATTTAATTTAATTCTTTTGGAAATAATATAATAGGTCATCAAGAACATATTCTCGGGGAAATTTAACCTGTGACAAAATCAATCGCCTCGATCGATATCATATAACGGGTGAGGGCAAAACCCTAATATCATCATGAAAACCAATATGGAATTTGGTTTGTTCAACATGTCACTCTTTCGGACAAGAAATTAGGACGTTCCCTAAAAACTAATACAAACTCACACTGCGGTTAATGAGAATTTGATTAAAAGTTTCCTAACACAGTGTGAAAACCATTACAACCAAAATGAAAAGGATGGAGCATGTACGATTGAAATGCGATTGTTCCATATATATATATATATTTTGTCACTAAGCATGTGTTATTAAGTATCACTAGCACAACGAAAAAGGATTCTTGGCATTAAAAGACTTGATCAATTTGAAAATGTTATTACATATGTTTTTTATTCAATATCACATCACATTTAAACACAAAATCGCTCTAAAATTAGTGAAATGTTAATTAATGCAGTTGACCATTAAATTTTGAACGAGAAATTCAGTTATTGACCAAATATGAAGGCTATGTTTGGTTTTGTTTTGGTTAGGTATTTTGGTGAAAATTGTTGGTGAGAAAATTTTGGGACACATGCATATTTGGTGAGATTGTGTTTGGTTTTATGTTGATTGTTAATTTTTGGGTGAAATTTTTTAGTGAGATAGTGTTTGTTTTTATTTACTATAACAGTCAAATCATGTAAGTTTTTGTCTTTTAGTAATTCATTAGTGATTGAAAATTATATTATAATATTAAAATTATAATGATTGTTATATATATGTGTGTAATAGAAGGTGATATATATATATATGTATATATGTATAAAAAAAAAGTGGGCCATGAAAATGTGTTAAAAATTTCAAAATAGGAATACAAAATTTGGACAAAAAAATTAGGATTTTTGTTGATGAGAATTGTAAAGGCCAAATACAATTTGGTCAAAATTTTAGCCAAAAACCAGCTCAAAATGAAACCAAACATAGTCGAAGTTTTTATAAGTTATTCAACACAACTCACGTAGCTTGTTATACATGATAAACCCTAAATAAGATCTTCCAAGTAGAAAGTACTGTTATTGAGGTCTTCCTAATGGGATAGCCTTTTTACCAATAAATCTGCCAATTGAACTTCTGTATGAATGTAATAACACTTGATTTTGAAATTATTATCTAAGATTTTCTTAAACTCAACAGTGATCTTCATGCTTGTACCAGCTATAACCACATCATCCACATTCACTGATAAGACAATAATTCCACTTTGGGTGAATAAAGAAAGGTCACACTGTGATTGAGTACGTAAAACCTATTTTAATGAGAGTAGTAGAAAACATGCATGGAGAACCATTGATTAGATTCTTACTTAAAAGTCAACATAAAGGGATTTTGTACCACGTAGAAAAAGTAAATAAGTTTAGTATATTTTATAAGGAAATGTCCAATAAAATGTTTAAATAGAAACTTGGAGGGAAAATCGAAGGAAAATCAAAATATTGAAATATCAAAGATATAACACTCAATACTAAATTCTTTTTATATATATGTATATATGTTTAACCATAAATTTCCAATAAATTGTATATGGAATAATACCTTTATTAATTTCATATTTTAAAATTTACTAATAAACAATATGTTCATTGAACGGGAACCATATGATTTTATTAAAGCTAATTTGCACACATAATTATTATTCAAGACGATATCAGTAATGATTATAACTAACTGAATTGTGATTTAGGAACTTAAATATTGAAGGAACTAAGTGTGTGTTTGGATTGAAAATCCGTCAACAAATCCATAAAGTTCATTTGGATGTATCCATAACTTGGACTTCAAATCCTTCATCCAAATCCCCTCCCCAAATCCAAATCACTCAATCCAAACACACTCTAAGTTAATTGAAAAATTGAACACAAGTAATAATGTAATTAAATATACTCTGTTATAAAACTCATGCTTCATTTATACATATATCATGCTTAATTTTGAGAAATCAAATACTTTCAAAGTTATCATAGTGGCTCAAAATCAAGATACTTCTATAGTGTTTTTATTTCTTATTTCATTATTATTGTTTTTATTTTTTAATTTTTGGAGTCAGAGGATCATATTTTCTCAAGATCATTAAAAACATTTCACTTTTAAACTTCAGTATCATTTTTCGCAAGTCACAATACATGGGTTGGCTTTTTTTGACTTCTTTGAATATATATATATATATACTAATTGAATACATGGGTTGGCTTTTTTTGACTTCTTTGAATATATATATATATATATACTAATTGATTTTAATTGATAAATATATGAAAGTTAAAAAAAAAGTCTCATATTGCAAATAAAAGTTAATGCACAATATTAAAGATAAATATTAACATAATAAGAGATTATTTTTTCTTTAATTGACATCATTATATTTTGATTCAATTAATTTGAGATTTTAAATAAATTATCTACCATATTTTGAAATGCGTTTCTAACTTTTTAAATTCGTTGTAAAATTAAAATTAATTGAATTAATTTAAAGTATTTGGAGGTGATATAGGACAAAATATCAATATTCGCAAATTGTTGAAAAGAATACTTAAAAAAGCACTATGTTATTGAACATTTAAAACTTCAACAACAATTAAGCAAGTCAAATACATACTATAAAAACTATAATTAAGTCATGACCTTGTAATGTTTAGTATATAAATATTTTTCAAATAATGACTTAATCAAATGGATTATTATGCAATAAATTAATAATTATTTATAGAACAAATATTAATTGACATGAAAGATTGAATTAATATGTAGAACTAATTTTATTGAAAATTGAAATCTCAACCTATACGATCTAGGATAAATATATAATATGATTACAATTTAATTCTATTGCCTTATATTTAAATATTTATTAAATTAATTGTGCTTTTGCTTGAGTTCAGGAAGCTTATATACACATATGTATTAAACTAATAGTGTTTGTAAAAGCCTTATTTAGAATATGACAAGCACTTTGTTTAGGAATATTATGATTGGAATTATAAATACGATTGATCATTAAGTTTTACATACAACATACTTATATTTTACTTCTGTACATTTCAATAAATTTTAAGTTTTTATAACCAGTATAATATATAATTACCATAAGTATATATTATTTAGTAAACGCACATATATTTTTCTATTACCCATTATATTAAATTTTAGTTTTCTCTTGTTGTTGTGTATATAAGTTATGTTTAAATAGATTTTGAAGTGCGCGTTAGAAATACAAATATTAGTATATGTTAATCAATACAATGTACCACCTTCTGTTACTTATTTTTAATCAAAAATTAAAATAATATAACTAGAAGTTATAAATGTAAAAGAAAATAATTTTTACATGAGCACACTGACACACATATGCAATAATATTTTCATTGTAGATTACTAATGGAATGATATACATAAGTTGATTTTACGAATAAATAAATAAAGAAAAATGACCTAGTACTTCAACATTTATTTATATTTATATATTGTCATGATCTAATATAACTATACATCTTCACCTATTTTGTTATTTATTACATAACTATTATGCATTAAAAAATCAATTTTATGGAGACTATTAGGTAGGGGTATTTACGAATCGAGCTCGAGCTCGAGCTCGACGAGCTGTAGGAATGTGAGCTCGAGCTCGAGCCAGACTCGAGCCGAGTCGAGCTCAAAAAAATAATTTTTTTTATAAAATATATTTTTTTATAAAATATATTTTATTAATTTTTTTTGTAAAAATATTTAATTAATTTATATTTATTCATATATTATTAGATATAGGTATAATTAAAGTCAAAAATATTATTATTTATAAATATATGATTATAATATATCATTTTATATAAAAAAATTAATAAATATTTATTTATATATATATTAATTAAAAATTATTTTTTTATTCCAGCTCGTGAGCCGGCTCGCGAGCTGGTGAACATGCATGTTTAGGCTCGAGCTCGGCTCGATAGAAAGCTCGGCTCGATAGGCTCGAGCTCGAATTTTTTCGAGTTCGAGTCGAGCTATTTTCGAGCCGGCTCACGAGCTTAAAAGAAGTTAGTTTATTAAAAACTGAGACATATATAATAATATAAATGTTTCTTTTATAATTCATGTTTCATTTATTGTATCTTTTATTAGCTTGGTCGTGGATTGATCACTCTCTCTTCTTTTAACTTATTGAGTTTATTTTTACTTGCTTATCATGTCTCAAAGTTTGGATTATTATGCATATCTATGTACTCTGCTTATTTCTTTTTAATATATTTTTTACTTCTCTATTTTATAAAAACAAGCATACTTTTTTTTGAAACTCTTTCGATATTTTTTCATTTGACCATCAATTACATTATTCACGAAAATCACAACAAGGTGATGTGGATACTCTTTGAGTAGTTTGAACTCATAATCGAATTATGTGAGTGGTCTACACATAATTGAACTACGTTAGACTTGATCCTTAAGAAAGGTACGTAGGCAGCTTGGGTCGAACCCAGTTTATAATCTTCTTACGGCTAGGTCATATTCAGTGGCTCGGCTTGACCTAGATCGTTTATTTCGACGTAGATCACATATCTTATAGATATATAACAACTTTGTATTATTATTTATTATTAGACTCTTTTGCCATTAAAAATTAAATTTTATAGAACTATTTTAAGAAATCAAAAATGTAATAAAACAACTTATCCTTTTATAATATATATAATATATATATATTATCCTTTTATAATATATATAATATTTATATACATATATTGAGAGAATCAGTTAAAGGATCAAGAAATATATCGAGATAATAGTGTGTAATAAATCCAATGACTCGCATATACGAAGCAGTCTGATGCCGTGGCACCGAAATATTAAAGAAGCAGCAACAAATGAGCATTATAAGAGGTATCACCTATATATATATATATGGAACAAACCCTAGAGTAAACGGCTCAGATTGACGCTAAATAACAATCGAATGGTGATTAAATCGTGACGTTTGAATACCTTGAAGAACACGCCCTAACCCTATTCTGACAGGAATAATGATTGCGAGGTACAAATTCCAAGACTTAAGATCCATCATTAGTTGAATTTATAATCGTAGGATCAGGATCCTACAACTATAAACTGGGGGAGTAGATGGTATAGATGATATAACACCGTATATGATATGGGCTGAGTATTGTTGGGCCTATGGCTAAAATCTCGTAATCAGAGTGGGCCTAGTATAAATAGAATGGATCGTCTAAGCGAAGCATCCTACGACCCATGACGATATGAACATCACGAACCATTATCAATGGATTGAAGGGTCTTATAAGCATTCTAATTAGGGGTGGCAAGTTAGACCCAAAACCATGGGTCCAACCCGACTCAATTAGTTTTGGATTTGGATGGATCTTAAAAAAAAGAATTATGGTTCTAATTGGTTTTGTATTTATTGGATTTTCAAGATCTTGGTTTCTTATGGTTTTTGATTGGGTCCAAATTGGTTCCAATAATGGGCCTATTTTGGTTCCTAAATGGATCCAATTAAAAAGAGAGAAATAATTCTCCATTTTTTTCTTTCTTAGATCCAATTGGTTTTCTTTATTTAAAATTTAACTTGTAGAGAATATGTGATTGCTTAAGAACTAAACTCATACTTGTTTTAGTCATTTGAACTTATACTTCAAATAAATTTTTATAATAAGATCAAAAAATTATTTTATATTATTTTTAGTCATTTGAACTTATACTTTAAATAAATTTTTATAATAAGATCAAAAAATTATTTTATATTATTTTTAGCCATTTGAGCTTTTTTATTTTTTAATATATATTTTATTTTTATTATTATATTAATAAATATATATTAAATAATTAAAAATAAATAAAAATATTTGGCTCGGCTCGAGTATGGACTCGAGCTCGCGAGCTTGGGCTCGGCTCGAGCTCGAACTCATGCTCGCGATCGCCCATACTCGCGAGCTCGAGTCCGAGCTCGAAAATTTTGGGCTCGGCTCGAGTTCGAGCTCGAAAATTTTGGGCTCGACTCGAGTTCGAGCTCGCGAGCTTGGGCTCGGCTCGAGCTCGAACCCATGCTCACGAGCTCGAGTCCGAGCTCGAAAATTTTGGGTTCGGCTCGAGATCGGGCTCGAGCTTGCGAGCTTGGGCTCGGCTCGAATCCATGCTCACGAGCTCGAGTCCGAGCTTGAAAATTTTGGGCTCGACGAGCTCGAGCCCGAGCTCGAAAATTTTGGGCTCGACGAGTTCGAAAAAAATGTCAAGTTCGGCTCGTTTACACCTCTATTCTGAACCGACTAACTTTCAAATAGTAACATAAATTATAACTTAGTATCAATTAATATATATTTAATTTCTATAACCGAAAAAAAAAATTATATTTTTAATTTTTGTAACCGAAAAAAAAAAATTATGTAATAATTTCTCTACATTAATTTTTTCGTTATAAATTAAAATACATTAGTTAATAATATATTTTACATATAAATTATTACATTAGTATAATATGATTGAAATTTTCATTAGAAAATTATAAAAATATAATGTAATAAGTTAGTTAGTCAACAAGAAAAAAAAATTTGTTTGCATTATATTGGATTAGTTGGTGAACAAGAAAAAAGATTAGTGATTAGTATACAAATGTTTGCATTATGTTGGATCCATAAGTCACCAACTCACTAATTGGGTCTATTATGGTTCTATAATGGTTCTTTTTGTATAAGAACCATTTGGAACCAATCAAAACCAATAAGGACCCAATTCATATTGAAAAGACATTTTGGTTTCTTGTTGGTTTCAACTTATCTTTTTTACAAACCCAATTCGACCCAACCCAAATTCGATCCGATCCACCCATTTGCCACCCCTAATTCTAATTATAGTTCGGGTCCCGATCAGTTGATTAATTGCATTACACTACAGAACCCGCGTATTTTCTGTGTACGGGTCAAGTACCTCTGACAACCCGACAGATCACACCCGTACATCAAGGACACGTGTAGAGTATATACACGTACAATGACCATGATCCTACAACATAAACTTTCTATAAATACCGAAACTGTTCATTGGAAAATGGGACCGATTACGTGAGATTAACTACTACTTATCTACTGCTACCATTACGAACCTCGTACACATAATTGAACTACGTTAGACTTGATCCTTAAGAAAGGTACGTAGGCAGCTTGGGTTGAACCTTGAGTGCAGTCTATAATCTATCTTACGGCTAGGTCATATTCAGTGGCTCGACTTGACCTAGATCGTTTATTTCGACCTAGATCACATATCTTATAGATATATACAGCTTTGTATTATTATTTATTATTAGACTCTTTTGCCATTAAAAATTAAATTTTATAGAACTATTTTAAGAAATCAAAAATGTAAAAAAACAACTTATTCTTTTATAATATATATATATATATATATATTATACAAATAATCTATTTCTTATATGTAATTTTATTTTAGAGTCTTAATATTTTTTTTGGAGTCCTAATGTTATTACACATCTAATAGATATATATTATAGAGTCCTAATGTTATTACTATCTTACAGATATATACAACTTTTTATTATTATTTATTGTGCGACTCTTTTACCATTCAAAAATAAATTTTACAGAGTTATTTTACGTAAATCAAAAATATAAAAAAAACTCATCCTTTTATAATAAAAATAAAATAAAATAAAATAATAAATAAATAATTTATAGTACTGTATATATAGACACAGATAATAATATAGATAGATAAAGATAAAGATAGATACTTAGAGAGTAATTTTTAATTACTGGAGTTTACAATCTTGTATATTTTTTTTCAATCCTCGCGAACTCAACCTTATTATAATAAATTAGGATAATAGTATCCTACTTAACTAAAGATTATAAGCCTAGGAAATCAATAAGACATCATACTATAAATACAAATCCTAGAAGTCCTACTACAATAAGACATCTCCTTTCTTATCTCTCACGATGACTACTAATACCCATTACTCTATAAATACTTGTTCGATCAAAACAGTAGTATAAATTCACGTCCAAAATTTTCATTCACAAATACTCTCCAAGTTTCTTTTTGCAACTTCAAAAAACCCTTGGCTTCATCATTGATCTTCTTCGTCTTAAAGCATGGGGGATTTATCTTATTGGGAACAATCATTACACTACAGGGAAAATACGTTCAGTGAGCACTCGACAGAATCCCACATCAGTTTCGTATTTTCTTGCAAGCCCGTATTCTTCCACTCACACCAAAATTCTACAAATTCGCCATACGAAAGATTATTTAATCGACCCCCGATTGGTAATATCATGTTGAGTTTCAGGCTTGAAGATTTCGTATCAAAGGAAAGACCACAACAAATTGTGGAAGAGATTCTGAAAGAATGGCCTGTTCATGAGAATTTGCTTAAACCATTTATTGAGGACGTGATAAAGAAAGCTCGAGACGAAATCAAAAAGATGCCATCCGATGACAACGCTGTTACTTTAGAGTTCAGTGTTTTTGTAAAACACCAACACTTCGACAACGAAGATCATGTTTTGTATTTGACAATTCAACAATCGATTGAAGACCAAGATTGTTGTATGGTTCCTGCTGCAGAATCATCGATAGAGTCTTTGGAGAAGAGATTAATTGATAATGGGACTTGTTCGATTTGCTTGGAAGATTTTAATTCATGTGAAGGTGCTTGCATGCCTTCATGCCCTCATATTTTTCATCAAGATTGCATCAAGAAGTGGTTAAGGACGAGTCACTATTGCCCCAATTGCCGATCCGAGATGCCCACACGCTAGACATTATTTGTGTTCTTTTTTGAGAATAATTCTCTCTTGCATAAGTTTCCAAATGTATAAACAATTTTAATCATCAAGATTTCCTATTCTTGTATCTACTTTTATGATTGTAGTAATGCAAATTCATTGAAGCTAAATTTTCTTATTCGTTTTCTCGCTATTAGAATAATAATGTTTGAATGTAGATAGAAATAATTGACGCCTAATAGCCCAACACTATTCTTAATCAGAAACTGCAAAAGCAAACCCTAAAACACGGTGCAAATCATAGGTTGCTTCTTGATCTCAAATGGGGGAATACTTATCCAAATCTTCCACATATTGGTCGCTTGAATTGCGAAAAATTCATTCACAATTAGGTTTGGCGCATGCATGCCATACGTGAAATTCTGTCCATTTTTTAATGAATGAGACCCAATAAATATATAATATATATATGTATCTTCACAATTTTGAAACAATAAGACAAACATTTTAGTCCGCACTAATATTACAATTTTCGATTTATAATCATAATACAAATAGGAATTCTAGTGTGGTAATGAAAGTTTGGCATGACCCAAATAATATTTTGTCCGTAGAGTTTCCATTTTTAAGAGCATCTATTTTAAAAGTCGGAATAATTTTCTCCGGATATACTTTGATTTTTAACTTTCAATAGCAAAAAATTGATTTAAAACTACCTTTCCATAATGAGATGGATGCTTAGATTTTGTTAAGACTTATTTTTTTTTGGTGACGTGGGAAACCCGCAGCCACTACCATTAGGTGCGCATTATTTTGGTTCTGGTGGATAGACCGAGCAAGTATGCTCATTTTATGACTCTCAAACACCCTTACACAATAGTGGATGTGGCTCAAGCTTTTATGGATAATGTGTTTAGACTCCATGGAATGCCAAATACCATAATGAGTGATAGGGATAGGGTGTCCATGAGCAAGTTTTGGGAGGAGTTCTTTAAGCTTCAAGGAGTCAAGCTGCAAACTTTTACTACTTATCACCCACAGTACCATCAGACTGAGGTGATAAATATATGTGTGGAGGCTTATCTGAGATGTATATGCAATGACATGCTGGAGAGTGGAAAAGATGGCTACCAATAGCTGAATGGTGGTATATCACCTCATACCATTCAACCATCAAAAGAACTCCATATGAGGCGGTATATGGGCAGCAACCCCCAATACATACCCCTTATTTTCAATTTGAGGCTTCAGTAGATATAGAAGCTTGGCAAACAGAGAGGGTATCATCAGGATACTCAAGCAACATTTGAGTAATGCCCAGTCAATTATGAAGCAGCAGGTAGAAAAGGGAAGAAGTGAAAGGGTGTTGGAACCAAGAGATTGCGTCTATGTTAAACTTCAACCCTACAAGCAGATTTCAGTCAGGAGAAAGGCCTATACCAAATTGAATGATAAGTACTTCGGACCATTCAAGGTGTTACAAGAAGTGGGATGATGGCCTATAGACTTGAATTACCACAAGAAGCAAAGATACATAATACTTTCCATGTATGTGAACTCAAGAAAAAAATTGGAAATAGACCTTGTAGTCCTGATCTTCCAATTATTCTAACAGATCATGGGGTGGTGGTGATGAATTGGAAGCAATCCTGGAGAGTAGGGTTTGAAAAGAACAACAGACCGTCTACACAGTGGTTGATTAAATGATTGAATTCGGGTATTATAGATAGCACGTGAGAGTTTGCTCATGATTTGAAGAAGAAGTTTCCTCAATTCAATCCTTGAAGACAAGGATGATTTGAGAGGGAGGGCTTGTTACGGGCACAATTGTGAGAAGGAAGTTAATAGTCAAATATTAACTTGAAAATACCTGGAAAAACAGTTATAGGTTGTAACAATAAATGAGCGGAAATGATAGTTAGAAGTCGGTTATCTTCAATTCAAGTTCTGAGTTGCAATCCATTGAAATTGTATATAAATATTGTAAACATCAAATAAGAAAACAGTTTTGGAGTGACTATAATTTTCTTTCTAAAATTCTCTAGGGTTCAAAATTGGGATTAATTCTTCAGGATTGATTGTCGTCTCAATCCTCTGAATAATCTTGCTTGTTTCTTCCCATTCAAATCGGTCTTCATCACCGTCATAAGAATAATGAAATTATTTCCCTCAAATTAGCTGATTAATAAAATTAGTGTTAGGAATATGATCGCAATTGAGAATAAATGCACGAAAGAAAAACGATAAAAGAACACACGAGAATTGTTGACCCAGATCGTCAAAGGAATTTGACTACGTATGGGGGCACTGCCAAGCCAGGATTTTTCACTATATTTTGAATGATGAGATTACAATGAGAATTGGGCTATTTATAATACAAGATAGCTAATCCTAATAGGAAAATGATTACAGTCCTAATAGGAAAATGATTATGTAACCTAATAAGGAAAGAATTAGATTCCTTCAGTCTCCATAACTCAACAATCTCCCACTTGGAGATTGAACTCAACAATCAATATAACAATCCCTCGATATTCTCATTCAGTTGCCCATAATGGTCCCGGCAGTGCGAAGCCTCTCTTCTCAGTTACTGAAGCCAATTGAAGCCGTGCATAACTTCAATTTCTCAAAGGTGACACTTTTAGTCGACATATCAGCAGGATTCTCAATTCCTCCAATCTTCATCAGTTGCAAGATTTTCTTTTCCAAGAGATATCTTATGTAATGATACTCCAGTTCAATATGCTTAGTTCTCGAATGAAACGCTGGATTGTTTGCTAAGTGAATAGCACTCATACTATCACTGTATAGAACACTATTCATTTGCTCCTTCCCCAATTCATCCAAATTTTTTGCAACCATACTATCTCTTTACTTGCCTCAGTCACTGCTACATACTCAGCTTCTGCAGTAGACAAGGCCATGACTTTCTGCAACTTAGAAGCCCAAGAAATCGTCGTACCACCCAAAGTAAACACATACCCGGTTGTACTTCTTCTTTTATCAAGATCACTTCCCGCTAAATCAGCATCAACAAATCCTTCAAATTCGACACTTTTGCCTTCAAAACATAAGGCTTTCTCAGTAGTACCTCGCAAGTATCTTAAGATCTATTTTACTGCTTCTCAATGTTGCTTGCCCGGATTTCTCATAAATCTACTAACTACTCCCACTGCATGTACAATATTAGGTCTAGTGCACGCCATCACGTACATTATGCTACCAATTGCTGAAGCATAAGGAGTCCTCTTCATGTAATCACGATCCTCATCACTACTAGGCGAATCCTTGTTAGATAGCTTAAATTGGCTACCCAACGGAGTACTTACTGGCTTTGCTCATGCATACTGAACCTCTTCAAAACCTTTTCGATATACTCAGCCTGCGAAAGATACAATTTTCCTGCCAACTTATCCCGATTAATTCGCATACCCAAAATTTGATTTGCTTCTCCAAGATCCTTCATAGCAAATCGTTCAGACAATTGCTTCTTCAACTTGCTCAATTCTCGAGCACATGATCCTGCTATTAACATGTCATCAACATACAATAGCAAAATAATATAACCATTGTCAAACCTCTTGAAGTAGCAACAATGATCGGCATTGCAACGCACAAAATCAATCTCATGCATGAATCCATCAAACTTCTTGTACCACTGTCTTGGAGCTTGTTTCAAACCATACAAGCTCTTCTTGAGCTTACAAAATAGCTCAACGTTACCTTCAGACGAGTACCCTTCTGGTTGTATCATATAAATATCTTCTTCAAGATCACCATAAAGAAATGCTGTTTTTACATCCATCTACTCTAACAACAAGTTTTCTGCAGCAACCATACTCAACACTAATCTAATAGTGGTCAGTTTCACAACAGGAGTAAAAACATCAGTATAATCAATACCATATTTTTGCTGAAATCCCTTCACAACCAGTATCGCCTTGTAACGTTTGCTTTCATCCGACTCTTCTTTAATTCTGTAAACCCACTTGTTATGCAAAGCTTTCTTTCCCTTTGGAAGCTCAACAAGTTCCCAAGTATCATTGGACTTTAGAGAGTCCATCTCGTCATCCATCGCAAGTTTCCAGTTGCCCCCATGCTCACATTGACTAGCCTCTGCATAACATTCAGGTTCACCACTATCAGTCAATAATACGTAATGTAACGAAGGCGAATACCTATCTGGTGCATGACGCTGTCTGCTAGATCTCCACAACGGAAGTGTCGGAGTACTCGGTTCTGCCTCAATAGCTACCTCATCATTCTGCGTAACTTTGCTACCACCCGAGTTAGAGATATCCAACTCCATAACCTCGAGATCTTTTGCCTGAGTACTCGTATCATCAAATTTTGGTGCTTCCAACCTATCTTTGTACAAAACTTGTTCGTTGAATATAGCATCTCGATTACGAATAATCTTACGATTATGTTCATCCCAAAACCTATAACCGAATTCGTCACCACCATATTTAATGAATGTACACTTAACAGATTTAGCATCTAACTTACTTCTAGCAGTAGCATCAATGCAAACGTATGAAACGCACCCAAATACACGAAGAAACGACAAATTTACCTCCTTACCACTCCAAGCCTCCTCCAGTATGCCACTACCCAACGAGCTGATGGTCCCCTATTAATCAGAAAAGCTGCAGTATTAACTGCATCAGCCCAAAACAATTTCGACAACTCGCATTTCAATCGCATACATATAGCACGTTCTTTCAATATTCTGTTTATACGTTCTGCAACCCCATTCTGTTGAGGGGTTCCTCTCACAGTCTTTTCCATGCGAATACCGTTCAGATCACAGTATTCCTTAACCTCAGCGAGTTCGTACTCTCCACCATTGTCAGATCTCAAACCCTTCACTTTCAAACCTGTTTCATTTTCTACAAGGGCTTTCCATTTTCTAAAAGCGTTAAAAGCGTCAGATTTATGCTTTAGAAAATAAACCCATACCTTTCTCGTGGAGTCATCGATGAAAGTCATGTAGTATGACGCACCATCAAGAGATGTAACTGGCGGGACCCCATAAGTCACTATGCACCATCTATAGCTTCTCGTTCTTCAAGGTCCTGACTCCCTTCGAAAAACTTACCCTTTTATGTTTTCCGAGTATACAGTCCTCACACAGGCCAATATCGACTTTCTTCATGCCTGACAGCTTACCTTTCAAACAAAGCTCATTCATCCCCTTCTTGCTCATGTGGCCAAGTCGGCAATGCCACAAATCTGCATCACTGTTTTCTCCTGCAAGATAAATACAATTTTTAGTATTGGTTGTCATGTACAATGTACGCTCTTTCTTACCTCGAGCCAGTATCATGACTCCTTTGGTTATTTTCCAGGTGCTGCAACCAAAGGTCACAACGTATCCAGCATCATCTAGTTGCCCTACAGAGATCAAATTCCTCTTCAGACCAGGAATATGTCTCACATCATGCAACTGTAATACGCTTCCATTCGAGGATTTTATTTGAGCATCTCCCTTCCCCACGATTTTCAAAGGCTCATCATCAGCAAGATAAACCTTCCCGAAATCCCCGAAAGTATACCGTTCCATTATTTCAGCATCACTACAAGAATGAAACGATGCTCCAGAATCCTAAACCCACGATTCCAATGGACTACTCACGCTCAATATTAAAGCGTCGCAAATGTCTTCAGTTGCTGCATTAGCAGATTTCCCATTCTTCTTTGGTGCTGTGCACTTGTTCTTGTAATGACCAAGTTGCTCACAGTTCCAACACTTTATCGAACTCAGGTCTCTCCCCGTCTTACTTTTTCCTCTCGATTTTGACCTACCCCTGTTCGAGTTCCTTGATTTCGATCTGCCTCTATTTTCTATATTCAGAACTGAACCCGAAGTTATACCCGATTCTCTCCTGCGAATTTCTTTACTAATAATCAGATCTCTAACTTCATCAAATCTCAACTTCTCTTTCCCTGCTGAAGCACTAACAACAGTAACTGTTCCACTCTAATTTTTAGGTAGAGAAGGCAACAGAATTAGGGCTCTAACCTCGTCATCAAAATCAATCTTAACTGAGCTCAATTGGGCTGTAATTAGATTGAACTCATTAAGATGCTCAGCCACCACAGAACTCTCTGACATCTTTAGGTTAAAGAGACGCCGCATCAGATGAACCTTGTTTGCCGCTGATGGCTTCTTGTACATGTCTGCTAAAACCTTCAGAATACCCTTGGTGGTTGTCTCTTTCGTCGTATGGAACGCTACGTTCCGTGACAGAGACAGACGAATTACACTCATCGCCTTCTTGTCAAGCACCATCCAATCTTCGTCTTTCATGTCCGACGGCTTATCACCAAGGGGCTTATACAGATCTTTACCGTACAGGTAATCTTCGATCTACATCTTCCAGAACCCAAAGTCTATCCCGTCAAACTTTTCAATCAGTGTTTTTCCTTCACTCATCATATTCGTTCCCACTTGACCTGGAGCTCTTAATACCAGTTGTTAGGAATATGATCGTAATTGAGAATAAACGCATGAAAGAAAAACGATAAAAGAACACACGAGAATTGTTGACCCAGTTCGTCAAAGGAATTTGACTACGTCTAGGAGCACTGCCAAGCCAGGATTTTTCACTATATTTCGAATGATGATATTACAATGAGAATTGGGCTATTTATAATACAAGATACCTAATCCTAATAGGAAAATGATTACAGTCCTAATAGGAAAAGGATTATGTAACCTAATAAGAAAAGAATTAGATTTTTTCAGTCTCCATAACTCAACAATTAGAAAACACTGAAAAATTTGTATTGCTTGAGTAATTTATATCATAACCTTTTGAATTATCCAAACATTAGAGAACCAAAAATTATCACAATAAATAGTATTTATGTAAAGCAACTATTATGTAATAGTTTATATTAAAAATTGTATTCTAATTTCTTCCATATTATGGGTGCCAACTCGTTCAGTATTTACTTCAAATTTTTACTTCAAACATGTGATGGTTTCCTTTTCTTTTCTTTTCTGTAATATACAAGTAATAACAGTAAAACACAACTCATATATGTGTAGAACCCTTACTTTTCGGATGGAAATGTTTATTGGTGAAAATAATAGTGGGGTTAAATATGACATTCCTAAAAGTTAAATTTGTGGACAATTCGAGATAATCCAAAAATGTTGGACCAAAAATGTAGAGGGGCATAATTATGGAATGAAAATGCAATATACCCCTTCTGAATTATGTTCCCACACAAATGTAGTTGGAAAAAGTACGCAAATGCCCTATAAATTTTGTCAAAACAGTTGGAGCAACAGGTTATAATAAAAGTTGTAAAATGATTAATTTATTGTTAGAGAGTAATTTTTAATTACTAGAATTGACAATCCTATCGCATATTTAATTTTTTCAGTCTTATAGATTTGGATTACAGTGTATCCTATTTAAGTAAAGATTCTAATCCTAGGAACTTAACCTGAATTAGTTAGGATAACTATACCAATCCCCATTACTCTATAACTACTTGTTCAAAAGACGTCCACAATTTTCATTCAGAAATTCTCCCCAAGTTTCTTTCTTCAACTCCAAAAAACCCTTAGTTTTTCTTTCGTTTTGCATCATTGATCTTCTTGAAGTCTTAAAGCATGGACTACGAACAATCATTATACTACACCGAAAATACGTTCACGACCCGTGAGCACTCGACACAACCCTACATTAACTTCATATTTTCTTGCAAGCCCGTATTCTTGCAATACGAAAGATTATTTTATGAGCCCCCGATTGATGATCTTGTCCGTTTCAGCCTTGGAGATTTCGTATCCAAGGAAAGACCACAACAATTTTTGAAAGAGATTCTGAAAGAATGGCCTGTTCATGAGAATTTGCTTAAACCATTTATTGACTACGTGATAATGAAAGCTCTAGACGAAATTAAAAAGATGCCATCTAATGACTACACTCTTTCTCTAGAGTTCACTGTTTTTGTAACACACCAACAGTTGAATTCGACAATTCAGCAATCGATTGAAGACCAAGTTTGTTGTATGGTTCCTGCTGCAGAATCATGTATAGAGTCTTTGGAAAAGAGATTTATTGATAATGGGAATTGTTCGATTTGCTTGGAAGATTTTAATTCATGTGAAGGTGCTTGCATGCCTTCATGCCCTCATATTTTTCACCAAGATTGCATCAAGAAGTGGCTAAGGACCAGTCACTATTGCCCCGTTTGCCGATCAGAGATGCCCACAAGCTAGACATTATTTGTGTTCTTCAAGATTTGGTTCTTTGTTCAAGATTCAGTCTCTTTTTTGAGAATAATTTTAATCATCAAGATTTCCTATTCTTGTATCTACTTTTTATGATTGTAGTAATGCAAATTCATTTTGTGGATATAAATTTTCCTATTAGAATAATGTTTGAATGTAGATGTATTGAATCCTATAATCCGCCAAACACTATTCTTGATCAGAAACTGCAAAAGAAAACCTTAAAACACGGTGCAAATCGATAGGTTAGATTCTTGATGTATCTTCGATCAACTATACAAGGACTACTCATCCAAAATCTTCCACATATTTCATTCCCAAATATAATTATGAAATAACACAATTATGTAAAAATTTATTCAATTATTTCAAATACTATAAAATTTGTTTAATTTATTTGTTTCAATAAGAATACAATTTTTGACGTTGAATTACTCTATTTTTTCTATCTATATTTAATTAATAATTATTCTAAAACTACGTTAAATACCATTCAGATTTTAAATAAAATTTATTTATAATTTACAAATATAGACATTTTCTTGATCAGAAAATGGAAAAGCAAATCATGGAAAAGCAAATCATAGGTTGATTCTTGATCTATCAGTCACACAGATAATTTTTTCTCCGGTGAGTCTAGGGTATATACTTTGATTTTTAACTTTCAATAGCAAATAATTGATTTAAAACTATCTTTCCATAAAGAGTTGGATGCTTAGATTTCGTTATTTAATTTGATGTGTTATTGTAAACCAGATCTTCTTGAAGAGTTGACTCATTTTGATTATGAGTACTGTTTATAAGTTTTACTTCTTTAGGAACACATATTATAAATACAATTTCACAACTACGACAATAAAAAGAATTTCAAAAGAGATTTGTATTTTCTTTAATTTAAGGAATTCAAAGCATAATACTTTGCAATTTACACATATAGATGCATGTAGTTGTAGTAGTTACTTCAAATATTTATGCATGTTTGAGGCCAAATAAGCTAAAGCATAACAAGTACTCTCTAGTTCCTCACCAACAATCATCCATTTCATATATATAAAATATATATCAACTAGCATTTCAGTTGGAAATTTGGACTAAATTTGGGCCCAAAATGTAAACACCAAACATAGCCAGACCGAAAAATCCAGCAGAATACAGATACATATATGTTCACATAATACATATACACATTATTAATGGGAGAGAAATATGTTCACAGAACAGAACACAGATACATATATCATCGGTTTTGTACATGTAACGCCCACAAAACCAAAGGGTATCATTTGAATAGTACACTGATGATTATTAAGAAAGTTTCTTGTGTTTCTTGTCTTTCCACTCTTTGATTTCAGCATCAACTTTAGCTTTTACTGAAGCCTGAAACCCCGGGTAAGGCTCATACCCAAAAGCCGACTCAAGCACCTATAAGCAACCAATAGTATATATTATATAGTCATAATCATAAAATACACATTGGGATTATTTTGATGGGTATTTAAACAGAGATATTTGAAATATACCTCGAGTAGTACAAAGAAAGGTGCCATAAGGAATGCTTGAGCGAGGTTGTCTAATAGGGCAGGCGCTCGTTTCTACAAATTTGATCAAATATAGTTAAAAATTGAAAAAAAAAAAAGAGTCAAAAGAAGGGTGATGTTTGATTAAAAATTTAGGGGTGGCAAAATGGGTCCGGAACCATGGTTCCAACCCAATTAAAGTAGTTTGGGTTGGGTTGGTTCCTAAGAAATTATTTTTGGTTCCTAATTGGTTCCAACTTGGTTCCAAAGTTGGGTCCAACTAATTTGAAGTTAGGCCCAAACCACATGCCAATAATTATAAAGAACAAAATATAAGGTATTGAGTCGGGTTGGGCTTGGTTCCCTTTCGGGTTGACTTTGGTTCAATTTGGGTTGAGTTGGTTCCACCTTAAAACCAGTTAAAAACCCAACCCATTTAAGAACCGAACCATTGGAACCAACCCAAACCCAACCCAACCCACCCGATTGCCACCTCTACTTAAAATAATAACCTCAAATACGCCATGGCCTATGAACTGTCCGGTCCAGCACAATATTTGAGATGCCAGAACAACCTGGTAAAAAATGATGGTAATAGGAACATAGACGGTGTTTATGCCGTTATAATAATGCCATTCATACCAAAAAAAGAAACAAATTAGTTTAAAATTTAAATGAATTTTTAATCGTCAAGTTTCGCTACATACTGATATCATGGAAATTCATGTAAAACTTGGTTGTAGTTAAATAAGGATGCAAACATAGACTTTTTTAAATATGAATACGGACTAGATTATAATTTTCGCCGATAAAGCAATGATCACTGAATAAGCAAGAATTTATTGATCCAGTTTCACAATAAGCAAGAATTAAGCAGGAATTTGATCCAGTTCAATGAAAATGCAAGTCCATCTGATCATTAACAATATCAACTCAACATTGGGCAACCAAAAACTCCTTAATCAAAAAGTAAAATATAACACAAGATGGCGCAAAAACATAGGAAATATATTGATCTCAAAACATATGATATCATGTTTTCCTTCTAAGATGCTGAAGCATTGGATAAATGGTCACTTTCCATCACACACTATACCAGAAACTTTACAGAAACAGAAGAGTATGCTTAGGCTAACATCTCACAGTGTAAACACGTAAGTTAACTTTTATAGTAACATAAAAATTGTTGTACCTAGAGGGCTCTTCCAGACTAACTGAGTTTTATGTTCAAGAACAAAGTTTCCCAATAGAAGACACAAAGACAGTAAAGTCAAATAAAGGAAAATGATAGTCATAACGGTGAAAAGACAGATCTACAGGAGAAAACAGAAATCATGTACTACATTATATTCTAACATGGAAGGCTTGGTAAACACTTTCCAAATGCATTTCCCATAAGTAATTAGCAAAATGAATTTCAGATAATCTGGACAAAAAGTAGTGCACATTAGGATCAACCTTACACTTATGTATACGAGCCATGATGCAGATAGATTGATTATATTGAAGAGATTAATAATGTAATATACTAGTCAACACGATAAGTGCACAAAATAACCCTGAATCAATAGATCTGTAACAGACTGTAAGTATAATAACATGAGACTATATGGCATGAAATCATTGAAGACAATATCTCGCATATAATAAACATAAAAGGGCAATCAAGTCCTACTTGTTCTGCACCAAAATTGGAAGCCTTCGCATATGGAAGTGGGCAGACTTCATAAGACAAACCAAATGTATAAACACAGTCCAAAAATAAGAAGCTCGTATGTCAAGCCAAATATCATTCTTAGGGATACTATAAAATACTAAAAGGTATGAGGAAAAGAGTTACTATAAATTTATAAGTCCAATATACATAAATCCTGCTACAACAACCACACTGGAAATGTGAAACAGCTATAAACTGGAAGCAAAAATTCTAATAATTCCAGAATTGAATGATACAGAGTTTGTATATCAATATTTATAAGAACTAACAAATCAAAAACAGTTTACCAAAATTAAGAGCCAATACTAAGTTCGAATTAAGTCTGTTTATCAGATATTCAACTAGAGCTTGCTGTTTCTGATCATATATAAAACTGCTCAAACATTATTTTTCCTTAATCAGATTAATTACTTAATCATAGCTTTGTTTTAAGAGTCAAAACCCCAATGTCCATCAAAAGTAAATCAATTACCCTGTTCTCAACACACTACTCTTTCATTCCCACAAACAAAATCCAGGCAACAGAAATCAATAAGCCCTAAACAAATCAAATCCAACAAACATAACAAAAAACAAAAATTACCTTCCAAGCCAAAGCAAAGCCAAGCCTTTGAGCAAGAACACTGCTCCCAACCCAGCAAAGAAAACACATCAAAGCAGCCAAAGAACCAGCTTTTCTATCCAAACTCACATAATAAAGGCCATAAATTACAGTAAACAAGAATCCATAATTCAAAACCAAAATATTCTGATCCCACAGCTCAATTGGTGAGTGCTGGAATAAAGGGGGCGTGAAATATGACAAAACCAAAAGTGTAAACGCAATTGGCCAAACAAAGATCATATGGATCAATATATTTGTAGGGTTGCTGTGATAAGCTCCATAGAAAGCAAATTGTTCTTCCAAATCAAACAATCCCATTTATTTTCTCGATTTTCTCTAGTGATTTTCGTCAAACAGAATTCCCTGTTAATGGGTTTTGGAAGAATTTCCCGGTAGGTGAAATTAGAGAGGAAGGCGGAAAATTAAAGGACACATGCGGCTTTTAAGAGAAAAGTCGTGGTTACCGGTTCTGTTAAGATATATAAGCTAATCAGGATAAAACTTGCACGTAAAACTCAACCCGTTATTATTATTATTTTTTTTTTGTTAATTGACATATTGCAATTATGTTCCATATTCTATTTTACAATACATTCATTAATTAACAATATTAGCATATTTGCCGTATTTTTGGAATTAAAAATGGAACAATGTTAAACAGAAAATTGTCAACTAATTCCGAATTGTCAACTTTCACAATGCATCTTTGATTTTTTCTTAATATTTTGTACTCTTAAATTATATCTAACTTGACATTTTGGACCCTCTAGCAAATTCACAATATCTGATTCACTAGTAAAATGAGTTCATTAAATTTCGAAGGGTAAATTTGCAAATATAATGAACTTAAAATTGTGCAAAGAATAGAAATGAAACATTACAAAGTACAAATGCAAAATTGTTGAATAAAAACATGATAAATCTATATAACTTGTCCCACTTCTAGAAATAAACTAAAATCCTATAAAAATCATATCTTCACGTGGTGGAAAAACCATTCTGTATAGAGTTAAAAATGGTGGGGTTGCTTAGGCTACAAGTCGATTATTACAACATAAAATGGGATTTGATAATAACATTCATTTGCCCGCATGGGCAGCTCAGTTGATCACAGAATGGTGAAGTTTGGACAATAACCAAAGATCGAGTCCCACCAGCGACAGTGTGGGAGCAACCTCTCAAGTGAAGGGGGCTCCTTTTGCGCAGTGGGCACTGGTCTAGCCCCTGTGATTGGCTGAGTTACCATGATTTATTCTTCTCATAGCTTTGTCGGGCCGGGGCATGGGGGGCCCTTGGAATTAGGGATTCAACCTTTTGGACAATGATAATAACATTCATTTTGTGGATGTACCAAAAAAATCCAATTTTTTTGTTTCTTACACCAAAAAAATGCAGACAGAAGGTTATTGGGTAGATGACTTTTTGAAGAAAAGTTGTGATAAAAGAAAATGATAAAATTATGGATTTCAGAAGTATTACGCCATCTATATCCCAAAAACCCATTTTGCAATAATTTGCTAAATTCACTCCAAATCAGAACATTATTCACTTCATTAAAAGGGTTGAAAACTATTCACTGCACCAAAAAATAATCTTAAAGAATATTCATTTTTTCCATCTTTTATAATATTACAATCTTTCACAAATAAAACTCAAAACTTTTACATATTATACATTTTCGCCCAAGAAAAAATAAATTTTGTTAATAAAATTTACAAAAATTCAAAATATTTTATTATTACATAATAAAAAATTATATTAATTGTGTTTCGATATTTTAAAAATTAATTAATAATTATATATGTTATTTAATTAAAGAATATATTATTAAAGTTGAACTTTATTATATATATATATATATATGCATTTTTAGACAAGATTCAGTGTATTTATTATTTCAAACTATATTATAAAACTTGTATTTTATTCTAGTTCAATTCAAACTAAGTAATAATAAAATTTACATTTTATAAAAATTAGAGTATAAAATATTTACTTAAAATTTAATAATAAACTTAAATTAATGCATAATTCAATAAAATATATTGAATATGATATAATTAAACTAATTAAACTTATAAGGCTACATTACAAATAAGTCAAACTTAATAAATTTAAAAGGGACTAAAATAAAAATAAACATAAAACCAAGGGATTAATGTGCAAAATGTAAAAATTAAAAATTAACATAAAAAGAGATGCGCTTGAAAAGGCGCTCCTACAGTGTTGTGCCGAGATGACGCAGCTTTTGGCATTGGGTTGGAGACAACCCAGTGCCATTTTCAAGCTAACCCACGTTAGCACCATTTTTGGCGCAGCTTTTGGCGCTAGATTGGAGCCAACCTAGAGCCATTTCCAAGGGTCTTATTCCCAAAACCAATTTGGAAGAAAATAAACAAAAGCAAATATTGTACTTTCTTATTGTTTCTTTCAACATTATACATTTGTTTAATTCCAGTTTAAAATGTCAATATATAGTATAACGATTGACATAAAATTACCAAAATTATATACTGTCGTAGGTTGATAATATAATCGAGCATCAAATCTTTCCAGAATGGGTCAGTGCTTCCTAGAAAAGACATTTTTAACAGATGTGCTGACCATCATAATCCTCAAAAGAATGAAGTGAACATGTATTGCATAACATGTGGTGCGTCAATGATGTCTTGACCATCATAATCATCAAAAGAATGAAGTGAACAAGTATTGCATAACATGTGGTGCGTCAATTTGCAGGTATTGCATAACGACACATGGTCAACATGACAAACACAAAATACTCACAACATGTTGTTCCTCTTAATGAGATCGACAATCATATTACTTGTGAAAAGATTCAGGAAATTTTACTTCATAGAGTAAATTGTGTGAATTACATCTTTTTTTAACCGATGATATTGATCCAATTATTACGTAGTTTAATCAGTGAATAAAACTAAAAATCATTATGTCGTTTTCTCTCCAACAAAAAGTGCGATGATCAGAAAAATCTTAATTATATTTAAAGTAATTTATTTTTCAATGTAAGCTTCTTTGATAATAATTAAAAATCTTTTCTTAGTGTGGAACAAATTTATATTGAGAATAAAGAGAATGTAAAATTTAACACCTTTAACTTTTTACAAGATTTTAAAGATTACGAGCTTTAGAGGACCTATATATGCATTTATTTCTTTTATCTTTTCTCCGAGTATTCTGCACATCGATTTAATAATTATTTTATTGTTGTTTACGTTGAATTTGTAGCTTTATAAATGTAACAAGAGACGGGTCATATCCAATTGACTCCCCTTCCGCACAATGGTTTTGGCGCGCTCATTGAGAGTAATGGAGCATGCAATGTTTGCAAAAGGAAATTGATGGATCTTGACCGTTTTGTGATTATTTCTTCAAGTCTATATCCTTATGGATTTACGTATTCATTTTAGGATGGTGACTTCTCAACTTGAAAATACTTACTTTCTTTATAATTCTAAAATTTGTTCTACTTGGTCAAGAGTCTCATCTTTGTTTCTATTGGTCATTAGAACGGAAAGTTTTATTCATTATAAAGTTGATCAAGGTAGAGTTCAATTCATGAATACAAAAAATAAAAATGATAAAAAAATATTGTGATGTTTTGTATTCAACACACGAAAGTTGATAAATATTCGTATCCTAATTGGCATTTATTTGAGAAACAAAATTAATTAAACTATGGATTTATGCGCAATGGCACTAGTGCATTTTGACTCCCCTTCCGCACAAGGGCACTAGCGCGCTCTTTGGGTGGGATGGAGTGTGCAATGTTTGCAAAAGAAAATTGATTATTACTAACCGTTTTCTTTTTGTTCTATTGATGCAAAGTAATCATAGTTTACATTTCCCATATATAATTAAGTGCAATGAAGGGTACATGTACAAAGTGATAACCATGGAATATAATTTAAATATATTAACAATTACAAGAAATTGCAATCTTCTTAATTATATATAACATTAAAATTGAAAAATAGTTGAAGTTTATCTGGAAAAAAACATAACATGAATGAACTTTACACTGTACTGCAAGATTAATATGATTTTTTTATGAACTGCAAAAGAGAAGTGCCAAATGAAGGATTATGAGTCTCATTACATTCATACTTTTCTTATGCAATATAAAAATACAATAGACAAATACTTGTATGTAATCATTACAATGTTATAACATAAATTAATCATATTTAACTTATAAAATATTCTAAGGGTTATCACTTATCAGTTGTCGAATTATAATTATTTGGAACTATCTTTATGATGTCCTACTTGAATCCTTTTACTAGGTTCAGGCAATTTCGGAGAGGACTGGTATGATTCAACCTCCTCGGCCCATGGGGGGCACTTCATAAAATAGGGAGGTCGAGCAAGCAAACAATCCTACAGTCCACAAGCACATTAGGAATGGAATACTTTCATCAACTTTTATCTTATGCATAAGAAGTAGACTTATAAACCTTGTTTTTGTGCTTTTGAAGGCTAATGTACCTTTCATTATTTGTGATTACTTACGGATTAGATTATGTATACATATTCTTATAGTGACTTCTTGACTAGAAAATACTTACTTTCTATATGTTTCTTGAATTTCTTATACTTGGTTAAGAGTCTCATCTCTTTTTCGGTCATTAGAATGGAAAGTTTTATTCATTATAAAGTTGATCCAGGTAGAGTTTAAGTCATGACTTCAAAAAATAAAATGATAAATAAATATTGTGATGTTTCGTATTCCACATAAGAGAGTTGATAAATATTCCTTATAGGCACAATTCTTTCCGAATAATTATTTTAACCTACTAACTCAATAAAAAATTCTCCGTGAAACAGGCAATACAATTTTCATTCATGCCGAGTAATATTTGTTCTATTTTTACAATTGTTATCATTAGATAAACTATTATCATGTTCGTTACCTAATTCCCACTCTCTATGCATGTCCAAAAGATTAAAAAAGAAATAATTAATATTTTTTCATTTATGATTACTAAGTTCGAATAAAAGATGAGAAAAATATGAAACTTTAGAAAAAGAAAAGAGATTGAGAAATATTAATCCATAAGCTATATATAATTCTCTAGATTTAGTTCTACAGACCATACAGTTGTTATTATGTGAAATCATAAAATGCTAGTGGTGAGGTGATATGTGCTCAAAACAATAATAAGTGTTCGTATATCATATAAATCATAAATAAAACCATAAGATTTAACATCACATCCAAAACCCTAAAAATGTAACTATTATTAAAAAAGAAAAAAGAAAAACGGAATTGTTAAGTCGTGTTTTGTGCATATTTTACATATCTATAGTCGAGTTGTTTGTTACGTTTACTCCTCTTATTTTGTGATTTTAGGTTGACAATTGGATTTTTTAGAAGATTAAAAAGAGAAAGAACCAAATGAAACGAAAAAGAGGAAAAATGACGAAGAAAAGTGATTGGCATAAAAAGGGACAGCAGAAGACTTCGAAGAGTTAAGCATGCCCACGCGTAAATCACAGAACGCTTCTGCCCAGAAACGGGATTGCTGGAACATTCGGAAGATTTTCAGTTATTGAGTTGGTTATGATCCTCAACTGCTAAATCCGGATCTCCTATCTGAAGTTTCTGTTTAAAGACGATTTTGTGGGATTTATTCCCTTTTATTTGTTAGGATTTTATTTCCTTATTTTTATATTTCCCAATATATTTTGTTTGTTAAGTTTGTTAGAGCCCTAATTAGTTTCCTTCTTGGATTAGGACTCTATTAGTTTAAATATGTGGAATTTTATTCCACAAGACACCTTTGATTTTATTTTTTCAATTAAAGCATCGTTTTTCCCTTTAATTTTCCAGCTCTCGATTTTATTACTTTTTGTTCACGTTTTGATTATGAGTTGCTAAACTCATATTTCTAGTCGAGGATTCATCAAGGTTTGATTCTTTAATTTCGTGAGATCGAATTGTGCCGTAATTTCTCTGTTATTAGGTATTTACTTTTTCTCTGAGCTCTGTTGATAATATGTTTCAATAGGTTAGATAACCTGATCAATTATTTAATCTTTGGAATCGTATTTAGCTACTTAGGACTAAATCCGTGACTGGTGAAACCTAATTTTGTAGCAGTTAGCGACGTTGATTATTTAATCATTTTTGATTGGTCGTTATGAGAATTAGTAATCTGGTCTAAATAAACCGAGCTTATGCGTTTGTTGGCTAGAATCGGTGTCTTTCTAATACGTGCATGCTATCGATAGGCTAAATCTTAAGAGCTTGTTTAGGGTTGTCTAATTGGTAAGAGAAGTAATCAAAGAGTTTGTTTTGGTTATCGACGACTTAAGGAAAGACTAGGTTATTAGAGCTTGTTAATAACTATAGCCGATTTATCTATAAAACATTGAATTATCATTGCATCAGTGATCGAATTAATTGAATCAATACCGAAAAAATCCGAAGACTAGAATTTCTCATCATATTAACATCCGAATTTTTGCTTATTTGCGTTCTTTTGAAATTGTGTTTTTTGAATCTTGCGTTTTTAATTCCTCTTTTTAATTTAGTTAAAAATCCCAAAACCCCCCTTTGTATCAATATTAGTAATTTAGGAATTGAATTTTACACCATTCCCTGTGGATCGACCCTACTTATCACTGATTACAAATCTTTTTAAAGTAGGTTTTATTTTTGTTGGATTCGACACCCACCAAATTTTGGCGCCATTGCTGGGGAACGGTGTTATATATTTATTTTCGTTGTTGCTAATATTTCTGTTTTAGTTTTGTTTTAGTTTTTGTATGCCTAGGACCTTTCGTGGAAGTGAATTCGAATACGATCCCGAGATCAAAAAATGAGCCCGCCGACTACGAAAAGAGACAAGGCAACGTCACTTTACTACTCCACACGTTTCGTCGTCCAGGATCGAATCTACATTTTTTTCTAGCGATTCAGAGGAGGAAAACGAATCAATGGACAACGCTGCTAATGCTACACCTGCTAATGGTGCCAATGCCAACGCCAATGGCAATGCCAACCCCGACATAGTCGAAAGAACACTGAAAGACATGGCCATGCCAAATCCGAATCAACAACCTCTCTGCATACCTTACCCTAATCTTGAGGTAGATTTTGAATTAAAATCTAGAACTATTCACTTACTACCTATTTTTCATGATTCTGCAGGAAAGGATCCACACAAGCACTTGAAGGGATTCCATTTGATTTGCTCAACCATGAAGCCTGAAGATATAACCGAGGATCAAATGAAATTGAGGACTTTTCTTTTTTCCTTAGCCGACAAAGCTAGAGATTGGCTATATTTCCTTCCTCCCGGCTCGATTGAAACATGGAACGAGATGGAAAGACAATTCTTAGAGAGATTCTTCCCAGCATCTCGAGTCGCAAACGTAAGGAAAGAAATTTGTGGAATTCGCCAATTTACGGGTGAGACATTATATGAATATTGGGAACGTTTCAAACAGTTGGTTGCAAGTTGCCCACAACATCAGATTCCCGAGCAACTTCTCATATAGTACTTCTATGAGGGATTAATGATTACAGATAGGAATCTGATAGACGCTGCAAGTGGAGGAGCATTAATTTATAAAACCCCAACTGAAGCGAGAAATTTGATTTCGAATATGGCGTCTAATTCCCAACAGTTCAGTGTCCGACAAGCACACCCACCGAAGGAAACGAATGAAGCAACTATAGCATTACTCAATCAGCGCATGAATGATATGACTGCCCTCATGCAAAAGATGGCTATGGGAAACACACAACAAGCCAGTATGTGTGGTATTTGTTCCGAAATCGGACATATGGCCGAGATATGCCCCAATGCTCAAAATCAGGCTTTCGAGCAAGCCAACGCAGCTGGATTTCCGGGGCTCGTCCAATGAAAATACGATCCTTTCTCACATACGTATAATCCTGGATGGAGGGATCACCCCAACTTGAGTTACGCGCCACGACCTCCTTATCAAAAACCTCAAGGAACTTCATTTCCTCAACAAACCAACCCTCAGGTATGTCCGTTGAAGATATGATTAAAGCTTTGACCGCTAATACTCAACAATTCCAACAGGGCATACAACAGTTTCAACAAGGCTTGCAACAAGCCCAACAAGAGAATCATAACGCTATTAAGAACTTGGAGAAACAAATCGGTCAAATGGCTACAACCATGAACGAATTAGTATTCCAAAATTCGAGTAAACTGCCGTCCCAAGTCATTATAAATTCGAGGGAGAAAGTAAGTGCTGTTACATTACGAAGTGGCAAAGAATTGAAAGACGCAGAACCGTTTGAAAAATTAAGCGTGCCCACGCCTAAATCTCCGAACCCTTCTGCCGAGAACACTTCAAAACGCGAAGTTGAAAAAGAATTTGAAAACAAAAAAGAGGCTGTTGTCGACCAGAAACCAATGAAATTTGTGATTCAACCTCCCTTCCCGGGTCAATTTGCCAAGTCAAAGAAAGAGGAGCAAGAAAAAGAGATACTCGAAACATTTCGAAAGATTGAGGTAAACATTCCACTTCTCGATGCCATTAAGCAAGTACCTCGTTATGCTAAGTTCCTTAAGGAATTGTGCACGACAAAGAGAAAGCTTAAAGGCAACGAGAAAATACACGTAGGAGAAAACGTATATGCTGTGCTTCAAAAGAAATTACCTCCTAAGTGTAAAGATCCACGTATGTTTACAATTCCATGTAAAATTGGGAATATTCGAATTGAAAAAGCTATGCTAGACTTAGGAGCCTCAATCAATGTTATGACACGATCGATATATGAATCACTTAATGTAGGAAAATTGAAAGAAACCGGTGTAGTTATTCAATTAGCTGATAGGTCTAATGCTTACCCCGATGGTGTTCTAGAAGATATTTTGGTACAAGTTAATGACCTAGTATTCTCCGCCGATTTCTATATTGTCGACATAGATCATAATGAGTCTAGTAATCCCACCCCTATTTTACTTGGTAGACCATTCATGAAAATGTCTAGGACCATAATTAATGTACATGATGGGACTCTCTCCATGGAATTTGATGGAAAAATTATAAAATTTAACATATACGATTCCATGAAGTACCCTTCTAACGATCATTCTGTTTTTGGTATAGATGTTATTGACCCTTTGACGCAGACTATGTTCGAACCTGAGTATGGCGATCCGTTACCAGTAGCTTTGACCACTAACGAGTTGGACGGGAAAGAAAAGCAACTTAAGCTAAACTGAGAACTCGAAGAGAAGAAATCGGACATTGATTCCCTTCAATCACTTTCTCTTAATGTTTCTCGTATTTCTTTATCTTCATCAACTTCTAAAATACTTCCATCTATTGCGCAGGCACCAAAGTTGAAAATCCAAGCGTTAAAGGAAATTCATAATGAAATAAACGAGAATTCGAAGATCTACAAGAATAAAATGGAATATTTTCGTGATAAGACGATCTCAAGAAAGAACTTAGTCATAGGACAAAAACTTATCCTTTCCCATTCTCGCTTCAAGCTGTTTCCGGGTAAGCCACGTTCCCGTTGGATTGGACCATTTATTATCATTGATATTTTTTCCTATGGTGTAGTTTATATTCAGAACCCAACCACATGAAAGATTCTCAAGGTGAATAGACATCGGTTGAAACCTTTTTACGAAGGGTCTCAAAAATACGATGTCGAGACCACGGAGTTGGAACCATCAAACAATGCTACATAACTTTGTAGCATCGTCTAGCCAACGACGTTAAAGAATGGCGCTGCATGGGAGGCAACCCATGAGTTTTTCTTTCCCCTATTTAATTATTTTCAATTTTTATTTTTTTACAGAAGCGTTTCAAAAGTTAAGCGTGGCCACGCCTAACTTACGAATCCCTTCTGTTTTGCACTTTCACTTTTAACAGAAGACTTTGAAGAATTAAGCGTGTCCACGCCTAATAATTCAAACCCTTCTGTTTTGTACACTTCAGTTTTTGTTTTCCAGATTTATATATATATTCTAAAAAAAAAAATCAGAAAATCAAAAAAAGACAAAAACAAAATTGAAATTAGGGATTTCTAATCGTTATCACCCCCAAAATCGCAAACCCTAATTTCATTATCCCCAAAGAAATTGAAAACCCTAAGTCTCATACCTTCAATCGCGATTCTCAAACCCTAGTCGCCGTCACTCACCTTTCACTCGATTTGCAGGTTCCCGATCATCCTCGCTGCCGCCTTCAACCATGGCGACCCATGTCGCCGCCTCTTTTGAAACCCCTGCTACTGCACACTGCCGACTTCGGCTACACCTCCTACTATCGCGACTCCTATCGCCGCAGTCTCTAAAGCTCTCTCTGCTTCACGTCGCCGCTCTAAAGCCGCACCACCTACTATGGCTCCAACTACTAAACCCGCAACTGCTACTGCTGCCCCTGATGCTACTGCCCTTTCAATCGCTGCCGACTCGATACAACTGAAGCAGAACTCGACACAATTATTGCCCATCTCAAGCTGCTCATTGATCACTTCGGCATCACGACCGAGTGATGCCGTAGGAAAGTCCCCCTCCTTGTTCTTTTATTATGATGCATTGCTTATTATTTTATTGTTTTTACATTGAGGACAATGCATGCTTTAAGTGTGTGTGGGGTGGGGGGGAGTTTTCCTATGCGATTGTATGACTTGGTGTTTTTGCTTAATTGTGACTATGTGAAATAAATTTTTTTTACGTTTTCGGCATTCTTAGACTACTTTAGTTTGTGTTTCTTTTGAACGATTAGATTTGGGTAAATGAGCATGCTTTGATTGAATTTTCGTGCCATATGAAGTTTGTGTTACGTTTAATGATTAAAAGCGAGCATAGGAACGCATTTTTTAGTCGACTATCCTACCTTGTGAGGACTTGTGCCATTTAATTGATAATTCACGATATGATCTCTTACTTCTTGTGTGACTCACGTGTTTTTGAAATTCTAGAACTTGTTTTGAACCTCGTCAAAATTACACGAGTATGTGCATGATTGAAAATGATAAAGGCATTTAGGATTTAGCCACTTTTGCCAAAATAAACCGTACTTTTGCATCATCCACTAGTCAACCCACTTTGAGCCTTTTTATCCTATTTTCTTGAATTGCCCCGAATTTGAGCCCTTACCGTTTTTATGCCTCCTCATTTTACCCATCTGAAAAATAATTTGAGCTTGGAGATTGTTTATTGTTTGGGGACGAAAGTCAAGAAGATGATGTTGTTGAATAAGTGTGGGGGAAACTCGTGAAAAATACAAAGAGTACAAAAAAAAAAAAAAAAAAAAAAAATTGAAAAGAAAAGAAAACAAAAAAAAGGGGAAACAAAAAGGAAAAATAAAAGAGAAGTTCGAAAAATTGATGAGGTACCGAACCCCCGAGAAAGATAGAAAATTTGTGCTATTTGGGCCCTTAACATCAAATATACCCAATGACATCTCGATGCTCGATAAAATTTTCAGACTTAGCCAATTGTTTTCGACCTCTCTTCACTCCTACTCCGAACCTTAGCCCCATTACAACCCTTAATAAAGACCTTTTGATTCGATTGTGCACACTCTGAACCGTAGTGGCGACATTGGTGTATAACCAAGCTTATGGAATAACACTAACACGTTGAGATTCGAGCGATACACTTATAACCATACACGAGAGTTGGAGAGTACTTGAGTGAAAGTCGACTGAAATTTTTGTTTTCCTTGTTCAATTGAGGTCATTGTTCTAGCATGACATTAATATGGTATCAAGAATTTCGAATTATTACATGTTTCGTTCTTTCGAGTTTGATTTTGTTCTTTTGATCACAATGCTAAATGGTTTAACTTGCCGCATGATACTGTTTTGAGTAATTCTTACATAGTCAACTTTTGAGCATTGGCCGAGACGTACAATGGCATAAGTGTGGGGGTATTTGTTAAGTCGTATTTTGTGCATATTTTACATGTCTATAGTCGAGTTGTTTGTTACGTTTACTCCTCTTATTTTGTGATTTTAGGTTGACAATTGGATTTTAGAAGATTAAAAGGAGAAAGAACCAAATGAAACGAAAAAGAGGAAAAATGACGAAGAAAAGTGATTGGCATAAAAAGGGACAGCAGAAGACTTCGAAGAGTTAAGCGTGCCACGCTTAAATCACCGAACGCTTCTGCCCAGAAACGGGATTGATGGAACATTCGGGAGATTTTCAGTTATTGAGTTGGTTATGATCCTCAACTACCAAATCCTGATCTCCTATCTGAAGTTTCTGTTTAAAGACGATTTTGTGGGATTTATTCCCTTTTATTTGTTAGGATTTTATTTCCTTATTTTGAGATTTCCCAAGATATTTTGTTTGTTAAGTTTGTTAGAGCCCTAATTAGTTTCCTTCTTGGATTATGACTCTATTAGTTTAAATAAGTGGAATTTTATTCCACAAGTCACCTTTGATTTTATTTTTTCAATTAAAGCATCGTTTTTCCCTTTAATTTTCCAGCTCTCGATTTTATTACTTTTTGTTCACGTTTTGATTATGAGTTGCTAAACTCATATTTCTAGTTGAGGATTCATCAAGGTTTGATTCTTTAATTTCGTGAGATCGAATTGTGCCGTAAGTTCTCTGTTATTAGGTATTTACTTTTTCTCTGAGCTCTGTTGATAATATGTTTCAATAGGTTAGATAACCTTTATCAATTATTTAATCTTTGGAATCGTATTTAGCTATTTAGGACTAAAGCCGTGACTGGTGAACCCTAATTTTGTAGCAGTTAGCGACGTTGATTATTTAATAGTTTTCGATTAGTCGTTATGGGAATTAGTAATCTGGTCTAAATAAACCGAGCTTATGCGTTTGTTGGCTAGAATCGGTGTGTTTCTAATAAATGCATGCTATCGATAGGCTAAATCTTAATAGCTTGTTTAGGGTTGTCTAATTGGTAAGAGAAGTAATCAAAGAGCTTGTTTTGGTTATCGACGACTTAAGGAAAGACTAGGTTATTAGAGTTTGTTAATAACTATAGCCGATTTATCTATAAAACATTGAATTATCATTGCATCAGTGATCGAATTAATTGAATCAATACTGAGAAAATCCGAAGACTAGAATTTCTCATCATACTAAAATCCGAATTTTTCCTTATTTGCGTTCTTTTGAAATTGTGTTTTTTGAATCTTGCGTTTTTAATTTAGTTAAAAATCTCAAAACTCCCCTTTTTATCAATATTAGTAATTTAGGAATTGAATTTTACACCATTCCCTGTGGATCGACCCTACTTATCGCTGATTACAAATCTTTTTAAAGTAGGTTTTATTTTTGTTGGATTCGATACCCACCAAAAATTGTTCAGAATTAATAAATGATAGTTCAACTATAAAATCTACTGATAGTATCATAGTACTATCAATATAATAAAGATCCATATGAGCATTTAGGTTAAAAATAATGTAGTATGCATATTTATTTGCATTTAGCTATTCAATCATTTATGATAAAGAAGTACCTACAGAACGTCATGTATGATACCAACTTTTTTTAATAATTGAAAATAATTTCGAAACTACTATATTTTTGTTTAAAATGAATTTATTTTTATTACATGTGATTTTCATTATTCTACTTGATTTAAAGCTTGAATTAATTTGAGCATCTATACATAAAAATATTTAATATACAAATTTGCCTATATGGTAATTCGTCTCCACCCAGTTCATTTATGGATCTGTCCCTAGCCTCAATGTCATGACCAGGAAGTATGGGAAGGGGTATTTTCGGGATTTTAAGGAGATTAATAGTAGGATATTTGAAAGAGTAAAAGTGTCGTAAATTTAGTTAAAGTTGTCAATTGGTTTTACTATTTTCATTTATGTTTTTGTTTTAGTTTTAGTAAAGTCTATATAAAATGAGGAATGTAATAGAGAGAGGGGTATGAATGAATTAAGTCTCTTTTTCTATCTTCACGGTTCCTCTTCTCCCCAACCCTAATTTCTCAATTTCTCTTCTCAATCCCCTCTAAAATTCTCATTATCCTATAAATTATTATATAATATAAATATTATGGATTATTATTCCACGAAAACCATAAATGAGGCTTCGGTTCGTTACATTTGGTATCAGAGCAGTTTGATCCTCGGACTGCTCAATGTTGAAGAGACCTTCACACCTCAGCCAATCGAAGTAAATCGAAAGGAAGTTGAACGTGAGTGTCCAAAGTTTGATGGTGAAAATCCAAAAAAATGGATAGAGAGATGCAATCAATATTTTGGGTATTTGTCTACATTTCCGGAGGAGTATAAGGTCCCATTAACGGGTATTTATATGGAGGGACGGGCTGCGCAGTGGTATCGGGAATACACCGAGGATCGAGAGGTGCCTAGTTGGCATGAATTCACAAAGGTTGTGATCAATATATTCGAGCATAAAGAGACTATTTCTGAAATTTCAGAGGGAAAACACAACAATCCTCAACTGATTGATGACGTCTCAGTAGAAAGACGTCCTGAAATTGAGGTAATCGAAGCTGCTACTAAGGTGTTTGAGAAATTTCCTGTGAGAGACTTCAATGAATTGAAGGAAAGGAAAATTGGTATACAGGTGTTTGACAAAATGCTTGTTGAAGAAGTTAGGGAACTAAGGATGATTGGAATAGAGAAGTTCAACGCCAATGAGGAAAATACGAAGTCGTGGAATCATATGCTAGGTAAAACTCCCTTCAATTATAATAGTAGCTCTGTGAAAATGATTTTTATAATTGATCCGGGAGGAATTAGTGTTAAGCAAACTACATCTATTGGCTCACTTGTCATTAGATATGACCCTTACGGTAATTCTTACCATCATGAAATGGAGGGTGATGTAGTTACCTGCCCAACCGTAGACAATTGTGCAAGGGAGGTTTCCCAACACTTCGGCGATATTTTATGGCAGAGCGGAGCTGGTGCAAAGGAGCCACCACACAAGTCTTCTCCGGTGAAAGATAATGACCACTTGGTTTTTGAAATTGAAATTAACAGACAGAGGTTTGAGGTTCCTCGAATTGATCCTTCCACTACTTTGATTGACTTCTTGCGTAGCATCACTCCTTTTAGGGCTCCCAAACTTGGTTGTGGTGAAGGGGATTGCGGGGCTTGTCTCGTCCTACTCACAAGTTTACTTGGTTGTTCCATTACTACTAGTGAAGGCCTTGGAAGTACTAAACATGGCTTCCATCCTATCCATAAAGGAATTGCTGGATTTCATGCTTCTCAATGTGGCTGCTGCACTCCTGGAATGTGCATCTCACTTTTCTCGGCACTCGCCAACGATGACAAAAAACATTATCCTCAAAGTCCACCTGGTTTCACAAACTTGACTGTCTCCGAAGTAAAGAAAGCCATTACAGATGTCGGGTTGGAGGATTTAGGCATCGATTCTTTCAGGAGAAAGGTAGATACCGATGTTGGAGCTGGTAAATTGCCATTATATGACCGAGACGGTAACATTTTTCCTTATTCTGATAACTTGGAAGATGATTTCAAGTCCATTAGGATTCTAAATTTTGAAAAGCTCTTTATTTCCAAGGGTTCAAATTCTGCTGATAGCCATTGCCAGTCTTTTGTGGATACTGCAGTCTACACTAGGAATCATTGCTTTAGACTACCTTTGTCATCGAAAGCAAGGAAGAGTTCATTTCTTCTACCTAGTTGGCGTTTTAAATGTAAGAACATGGGTGAAGAAGTGTTCATGGCATCCTTGAATTGTAACGTGGATGCAGATTGTGAGAAACTTCTAATTTGCAAAATGGGTTTAGACTGTGTGAAGGCATTGCACTTCGAAACTGAATTACCAATTATAACCAGAAACATTCTGGTTTTCCTGAAAAGTTTGATCTAAATAATGTCTGTACAAATGATGCTTCCAATACTTACTTGATGGGAAAATCACCGTTACGGGCTTTGGATGTATTCGTTGAATCCATTGCATCCAGTGGAAACGTATCAGGAAAAATTCGAAGCTGGTATTTGTTCTCAGAATATGGACTAATGGTTTACAGCATGTCTAGGAATAGATATTGTGAATGCATTGGCAGAGAACATAAAAGCAATCACGTTATTTACGTTGTTGATGTAACAAGGGCAACGGAAGTCGAAGAATATCTAACAGGAAAAATATTTAGTGTTGAAATTCTCGAGAAAGCATTGAAATTAGTAAAAAGTTCTGTTGTTTCCGAAGAGGGAACTTCATATCCGAGAAGCTTAGCTGTTAGTTATTTATTTTCATTTCTTATTGCATCTGGTATTTTTTCTGATGTTATTTGTGTCGAAGATATCCCGAAAGAAGGACAAAACGTTGGAGCCACAACTAATTTTTGTTTTGAACTTTTATTTGGTGGTGATATCAGTAGGTTTCCTGGCGACGTCATTGCCTTTGTGGTTGCAGAGACACAGAAGCATGTGAAGTTGGCTGCGAAAATGGTTTTTCTTGATTATGATATAGCTGCGAATTTAGATCCACCTATTTTAGCTGTGGAAAAATCAAGTTTCTTTGAAGTTTCATCTTATTTATATCCAGCAAAGGTGGGTGATTTCGAAAAAGGAATGGTTGACGCTAACCACATGATTTTATCTGCAGAGATGAAGCTTGGTTTACAATACTACTTTTATATGGAGATGCAAACAACACTTGCAATTCCAGATGAAGACCATTCCATTACATTTTATTATTCAATTCAATGCCCTGAGTTTGCACATTCAGCAGTAGCAAAATGTCTTGGTGTTCCTGAGCATAATGTACGCATTATTACAAGAAGAATCGGCGGAGGTTTTGGTGGAAAGGCGCTGAGGGCAATGAGTGAAATATTTCAGAGAGTTAGTGAGCAATTTACTGCTATGTTCAGGAGGAAAGCTTTTCCACTTCAAGGATTATGTTTTAAGGGTCAAGAGAAGTGCCTACAACGTCATTTTGGATATAATGATACTTGAGATAATTTTACAATCATTGAAGCCAAATATTTGAACTTAGATCCTTGGGGACAAGGATCTCAAATAGAAGGGAGAAATGTCATGACCCGGAAGTATGGGAAGGGGTATTTTCGGGATTTTAATGAGATTAATAGTAGGATATTTGAAAGAGTAAAAGTGTCGTAAATTTAGTTAAAGTTGTCAATTGGTTTTACTATTTTCATTTATGTTTTTGTTTTAGTTTTAGTAAAGTCTATATAAAATGAGGAATGTAATAGAGAGAGGGGTATGAATGAATTAAGTCTCTTTTTCTATCTTCACGGTTCCTCTTCACCCAACCCTAATTTCTCAATTTCTCTTCTCAATCCCCTCTAAAATTCTCATTATCCTATAAATTATTATATAATATAAATATTATGGATTATTATTCCACGAAAACCATAAATGAGGCTTCGGTTCGTTACACTCAACCATCTCCTCGAGTTCAATAATAGCAATTAAGTTTCAAGTCGGAGTGATCCTTGAATCCATCACATTTTTAATGAACTAATGTAACAAGAAGTGGGTCGCATCTTTGACTCCACTTCCGCACAATGGCTCTAGCGCGCTCATTGGGGGATGGAGCGTGCAAAAGAAAATTGATTGATACTGACAGTTTTCTTTTTGTTCCATTGAATGAATGGTAATCATAGTTTACATTTGTCATATATAATTAAGTGCAATGAAGAGTACATGTACAAAGTAATGACCATGGAATAGAATTTAAGTATATTAACAATTACAAGAAATTGCAATCTTCTTATATATAAATTTAATATATAGAAAAAACATAACATGAATGAACTTTACATTGTAGTGCAAGATTCGTATGATTTTCTTTAATGAATTGCAGAAGAGAAGTGCCAAATGAAGGTTTATGAGTCTCATTACATTTCTACTTTTCTTGTACAATATAGAAATATAATAAACAAATCCTTGAACGTAATCATTACATTGTTCTAACATAAATTAGTCATATTTAACTTGTAAAATATTCTAGTGGTTATTAGTTGTGAATTATAATTGTTTGGAATTATCTCTTTGATGTCCTCCCAATTTGAATCTTTTTATTCAGTCAATTTCGGAGACGGGTGGTATGATTCAACCTCCTCTGCCTATGGTGGGAACTTCACAAAATGCAGACGAGGTCGAGCAAGGAAACAATCCTAGGCCGGAACCACATTAGGAAAGGAATACCTCATAGGACTCCTCTATTTTGATCCTACAAGCTAATACCTCATTATTCATCAAATTTTATATTATGCATAATAAGTAGACTTGTGAACCTAGTTTTTGTGCTTTAGAAAACTAATGTACCTTTCATTTTTTGTGATTATTTTTTCAAGTCTATATTCTAATGGATTAGATTGTATATACATTTTCTCATGCTCGACTTGAAAATACTTACTGAATTTCTTTTACTTGGTTAAGAGTCTCATCTTTTTTTATTTTGGGATCCAAGTAGAGTTTAACTCATGACTCGAAAAACTAAAAATGATAAATAAATATTGTAATGTTTCGTGTTCAACATACGAGAGAGTTGATGAATATCCGCATCCTAAATATGGATTTCTGCATAGCTTATAAGAAAAATACTTTCCGAATAATATTTTTAACCTACTAATTCAGAACAATTATGCGGGAAACAACCAATACAACTTTCCTTCATGCCTTTGCGAGTAATATTTGTTTTATTTTTATTATTATTATTATTATTATTATTATTATTATTATTATTATTATTATGTTTAGATAAACTATTATCATGTTCTGTACGTAATTCACACTCTCTTTGCATGAGCAAAAGTTCAAAACGGAAATGATTAATATTTTTTTCATTTATGATGAATTAGTTTGAATAAAAGATGAGAATAAGATGAAAATTTTGATAAAGAAAAGAAATTGAGAAAATAATCCATGGACACTATATGTTTCTCTAAATTTAGTTTTACGGACCGTAGAACTGTTATTATGTGCAATCATAAAACACTAGTGGTCACATGCACTTGATATGTCGCAATTAACACATGCTCAAACTCATGGAGGACTAGTAAAGCACTGTAAATCTGTAAATCCGTTCACAGTAGTAGCTCAATTGTAGAATTTAGTACGTATATGGTTACTGGATTTGAATGTACAAAACAATGAATATATTTACAATAGCATATATTGCTATCTGAAGCTATAAATTAGTTTAAATTATTATATTTTAACTAACAGTTTGATCATGTGTAGAAAAAAGATATTATATATGACATCCTCATTTATTTCACAATTATTATTATTAGAAAAAACACACACTTTATACTTATCTTCCTTAAACGACTTGTGATTTGTAATACTGTAACCTTAAATGTCCAACCAATAATTCTTTTTTGTGTTTGTGTAATTTAGAAATTAAAATTTCTACCAATTATAAGTCACATATTATGTAAATTGATATGATTTGTAATTTTGCATACAATCATGTCACTCATAACATTGATATCTTAAATACCAGATTATAATATAAGTTGTATTTATTGAGTTTAGATTTTCAAACTTCTTTTATGCTAAATGCGGTTCGTGAAAGGAATATGCATCCTAAAAACTAATATACACAACATGGTTTAAGTTTATGTATGCTTTTACAGAAATAATAGAAATGTTCGAATTTTTAAGTTAAAAGAAACTAAAGTATTATGTGGTTTTGAAATCTTTTAGTTTCCTACAAAACTCAAGTTTTTCTATATTTTTCTTCAAAATATTTCAGTTTCTCTCCAAACATCCTCTTAACTTGATTTTTCTTGTAAAATTCTTATTTTTAAATAAATCTCAATTCTTTATATCACATATTATTATGAAATTCAGATATATTAATTTTTGCTTGTGCAAATTTAGTGAATGTTTGTATTATTTAAAATTTATGACCAACTCACTCTAAACAGTTTTCTATTCATGAAATAGAAAATAATTATACTAATGCCACTAATTGATTTTTCATTCATTATCAACTTTTTTTCAAAGGTGTCTTTGTGGCACACATCCCGACATGGAGTGGAATAGCTAGGAAGAGGCCTCATTGCATATCATACCATATCAATTTGAGTTGTATCTTTTATAGTTCATACTAATTAAAACTTGATGTTTTAAGAAATATATGCATTTGCCTGGGGAAAAATGTAAAAGTGTGTAGTTTTAATGTATAAAATAAGTGATATTTTAATACTTAAAATGTTATAAAAAAAATAAATAAAATTACTACCAAATTATTTAGTTGCAAAAATGATCAAACCTTACATAATGTTTTTGATTAAATACCACAATACTGAAGCAAAGTCGATTAAGGTTGATTAAAGTAACAAAGTTATGATTTATATATGCTTATGTTACATAATAAGCAATCATCCTTTTCCGCTCTTTACTTTTCCATTTTTCTTTATGTTATTTAATTTTGTAACATTTTTTGTATTATTTGTGAAACATTTCTTAAAAAATTGAAAATTTAATTGATTACTAAAAATGAGAGTAATCTACATTTCAAGAATGAGTTTTCATTGTTATAAATAAGGTTATATCAACAAAAAATTTGGACATAGATTCTTTATTTCCGACTTGCTATAATTTCCAATATAAAGTTAATTTGTTCTCACTTGTGGAATAATTAGTACATTTCAATCGCATTTGAAGTGAAATATATACATATATATACATGTTCCAAGGGTATCAATATGAATACTTGCGATAACAAGTATGTGTTGTCGTGATGAGGGGGGTGCAATAAACGCTATAACTTATTAATTTTCATCATGAATCGTAATTTCTTTATTAGATAAATCATAGTAAAACTGGTAAAATATAGTTTTTTTACAGGGTGGGTTAAACGCAATGATTACTATATTTTAGAAAACACTTTCTGAGTGAGATCTTCCGTAGAAATCGGCCCAAGTTTAAATGACTTTTTTAACCTTATGCAAATTATATATATAAAGAAAATATTAAATAAACTAGACAAAAATTATTTTAGAATTGAAAGTGTTTTAAATTCATATTATAAAAGGAATAAAACCTCCTAAACATAAATTTCTTCCCCTCATATTCTATTGGTCATTTTATACAAATGTCTTAAGGAGAGCAACAACCGTTATTATTGCCATCTTGTAATAATAGGAATAAAACCTCCTAAACATAAATTTTTTCCCCTCATATTCACATGGTCATTTTATGCAAATGTCTTAAGGAGTGCAACAACCTTTATTCTTGCCATCTTGTAATAATAGGATTCAACTGTTAAGACATTTAAATAAATAAATTTCACTTTATTTTTTTCCAAATAAGACAATTTTGTCTAACCTCTATCTCAGGTCTCATTACAATTTACTTCACCTCAACAAACAAATTCACCAACTATAAATCACATCGTTTCAACATTAATTAATTTATATAGAAATTTCTGTAAAATTTGGTGTTATCAATTTTAAAAAGAAGAGCACATCAGCAAACGAAGTTATGGAGCAGGTAAGCAAGTTCTAAATACACAATTTTTGTTTATACTTTCGGAAGGATACGAAGATGATGTACTTCAACAAGTATTTTGTAATTGAAATTGCCATATTTACTTCTATGATCTATATGGTAGGACTATATCTATTTGAATGAATTGATTTTATCTCAATATTTACTTGATTTTTCTCTTACAATAATAGCGAACGAATTCAAAGTAGAGGGCAACCTTGATTTTATAAGATATAAATGATTTAGAAAACTAATCTATATTATTATAATATTGTACTGGCTATTTTTAAATATAGACATATATATATATATATCGATATTTTAAATATGTTTTTAAGACTTGAGAATTTAATTTCATTACGACAAAAATTTACTGCAAAAAATTGTATAATTTGTTATGGTGATCATACCATGTTCTAATCATGGATTTATGCTTTTGTAAGGTAACTCTCTTTAAAACAATTAAGTTTATTTATTCATTTGAAAATTTAGTTGATTACTACTCTCCATAAAAATGAAACTAATCTATGTTTCAATAATGAGTTTTTGTTGTTATAAATTAGGTTATCATAACAAAAAAATTGGACATGGATTCTTTATTTCCGATTTGCTATAATTTTCAATACAAAGTTAAGTTTTTCTCACTTCTGGAATAATTAGTACATTTCAATCGCATTTGAAGTGAAATATATACATATATATACATGCTCGAAAGGTATCAATATGAATACTTGCGATAACAAGTATGTGTTGTCGTGATGAGGGGGTGCAATAAACGCTATAACTTATTAATTGTCATCATGAATCGTTATTTCTTTATTAGATAAATCATAGTCTAATTGGTAAAATATAGTTCTTTTCGGGATGGGTTAAACGCAACGATTACTATATTTTAGAAAACATATATTGACTATTTTACAAAGATTACGGTAAGTATTTCTGAGTGAGATCTTCAGTAGAAATCGACCCAAGTTTAAATGATTCTTTTATCCTTATGCAAATTATATATATAAACAAAATAGAAAAATAGAAAAAAATATTTAAGAATTGAAAGTATTTTAAATTCATATAATAAAATTAATAAAACCTACTGAACATAAATTTATTCCCCTCATATTCACATGGCCATTTTATGCAAATGTCTTAAGGAGTGCAACAATCTTTATTCTTGCCATCTTGTAATAATAGGAATAAAACTTCCTAAACATAAATTTCTCTCCCTCATATTCACATGGTCATTTTATGCAAATGTCTTCAGGAGTGCAACAACCTTTATTCTTGCTATCTTGTAATAATAGGATTCAACTGTTAAGACATTTAAATAAATAAATTTCACTTTGTTTTTCTCCAAATAAGATAATTTTGTCTAACATCTATCTTAGTTGTCATTACAATTTACTTGACCACAACAAACAAATTCACCAACTATAAATCACATTGTCTCAACATTATAATTCAAATATATAGAAATTTCTGTAAAATTTGGTGTAATCAATTTTCAAAGGAAGAGCACATCAGCAAACGAAGTTATGGAGCAGGTAAGCAAGTTCTTAATACACAATTTTTGTTTATACTTGTTCAGAAGGATAGGAAGATGATGTACTTGAACAAGTATTTTGCAATTGAAATTGTCATATTTACTTCTATGATCTATATGGTAGGACTATATATATTTGAATGAATTGATTTTATCACAATGTTCACTTGATTTTTCTCTTATAATAATAGGGAACGAATTCAAAGTAGAGGGCAACCTTGATTTTATACGATATAAATGATTTTGAAAACCAATCTATATTATTATAATATTGTACTGGCTGTTTTTAAATATACACTTGTATATATGTCGACATTTTAAATATATTTTTAAGACTTGAGAATCTAATTTCAGTATAAAAAAATGTACTGCAAAAAATTGTATAATTTGTTATGGTGAATTCATACTATGTTACGTTCTATCCATGGACTTATGCTTTTTTAAGTCAACTCTCTTTAAAACAATTAAGTTTATTTATTCATTTTAAAATTTAATTGATTACTACTCTCCATAAAAATGAGACTAATCTATGTTTCAATAATGACTTTTCATTGTTATAAAATAGGTTATATCAACAAGAAATTTTGACATAGATTCTTTATTTCCGAAATTGCTATAACTTCCAATACATAGTACATCTCAATCGCATTTGAAGTGAAATATAATCATATATACACATGTTCCAAGGGTATCAATATGAATACTTGCGATAACAAGTATGTGTTGCCGTGGTGATGGGGTGCATTAAACGCTATAACTTATTAATTGTCATCATGAATCGTCATTTATTTATTAGATAAATCATAGTCGAACTGGTAAAATATTATTTTTTTTCTGGATGGGTTAACGCAACAATTACTATATTTTATAAAACATATATTGACTATTCTATCAAGATTACGGTAAGTATGTCTGAGTGAGATCTTCAGTAGATATCGGCCCAAGTTTAAATGATTTTTTTTATTCTTATGCAAATTATATATATAAAGAAAATATTGAAATAGAAAAAATATTATTTTAGAATTGAAAGTATTTGAAAGAAATTTATATAATGAAAAGAATAAAACCTCCTAAATATAAATTTCTTCCCCTCATTTTCACATGGTCATTTTTGTCAAAGGTCTTAAGGAATGCAACAAATTTTATTCTTGCCATCTTGTAATAATAGGAAAAAAAACCTCCTAAACATAAATTTCTTCCCCTCATATTCACATGGTCATTTTATGCAAATGTCTTAAGGAGTGCAAAAACCTTTATTCTTGCCACCTTGTAATAATAGGATTCAACTGTTCAGACATTTAAATAAGTAAATTTGACTTTATTTTTATCCAAACAAGACAATTTTGTCTAACCTCTATCTTAGTTGTCATTACAATTTACTTCACCTCAACACACAAATTCACCAACTATAAATCACTTCGTCTGAACATTATAATTCATTTATACAGAAGCCTCTGTAAAATTTGGTGTTATCAATTTTAAAAGTAAGAGCACATCAGCGAACGAAGTTATGGAGCAGGTAAGCAAGTTCTTAATATACAATTTTTGTTTATACTTGTTCAGAAGGATATATAGGAAGATGATGTACTCGAACATGTATTTTGTAATTGAAATTGTCATATTTACTTCTATGATCTATATGGTAGGACTATATCTATTTGAATGAATTGATTTTATCTCAATGTTCACTTGATTTTTCTCTTACAATAATAGGGAACGTATTCAAAGTAGAGGGCAACCTTGATTTTATAAGATATAAATGACCCATCTATATTATTATAATATTGTATTGGTTGTTTTTCAATATACACCAATGTATATGTTGAAATTTTAAATATGTTTTTAAGACTTGAGAATCTACTTTCACTACAACAAAAATGTACTGCAAAAAATAATATAATTTGTCATGGTGAATTCATACCATGTTCTATCCATGGATTTATGCTTTTTTAAATTAACTCTCTTTAAAACAATTAAGTTTATTTATTCATTTGAAAATTTAATTGATTACTACTCTACATGAAAATGAGACTAATGTATGTTTCAATAATGAGTTTTCATTTGTTAGAAATTAGGTTATATCAACAAAAAAATTGGACAGAGATTCTTTATTTCCGACTTGCTATAATTTACAATACAAAGTTAAGTTTTTCTCACTTGTGGAATAATAAGTACATTTCATTCGCATTTGAAGTGAAATATATACATATATATAAATGTTCCAAGGGTATCAATATGAATACTTGCGATAACAAGTATGTGTTGTCGCGATGAGGTGCTGAAATAAAGGCTAACTTATTAATTGTCATTATGAATCGTAATTTCTTTATTAGGTAAATAAGAGGCAAAATGGTAAAATATAATTTTTTCTGGATAGGTTAAACGCAACGATTACTATATTTTAGAAAACATATATTGACTATTCTATCAAGATTACGGTAAGTATTTCTGAGTGAGATCTTCAGTTGAAATCGGCCCAAGTTTAAATGATTTTTTTTACCCTTATGCAAATTATATATATAAAGAAAATATTAAAATAGAAAAAAACTATTTTAGAATTGAAAGTATTTTAAATTCATATAAAAGAAATAAAACCTCCTAAACATAAATTTCTTCCCCTCATATTCACATGGTCATTTTATGCAAATGTCTTAAGGAGTGCAACAACTTTTATTCTTGCCATCTTGTAACAATAGTATTCAAATGTTCAGACATTTAAATAAATAAATTTGACTTTATTTTTCTCGAAACAAGACAATTTTGTCTAACCTCTATCTTAATTGTCTTTACAATTTACTTCACCTCAACAAACAAATTCACCAACTATAAATCACTTCGTCTCAACATTATAATTTATTTATATAGAAGTTTCTGTAAAATTTGTTGTTATCAATTTTGAAAAGAAGAGCACATCAGCAAACGAAGTTATGGAGCAGGTAATAAAGTTCTTAATATAAAATTTTTGTTTATACTTGTTCAGAAGGATAGGAAGATGATGTACTTGAACTAGTATTTTGTAATTGATATTGTCATATTTACTTCTATGATCTATATGGTAGGACTATATCTATTTGAGTGAATTGATTTTATCTCAATGTTCACTTGATTTTTCTTTTACAATAATATGTAAGGATTCAAAGTAGAGGGCAACCTTGATTTTATATGATAATAAATGATTTAGAAAACCAATCTATATTATAATAATATTGTTCTGGTTGTTTTTAAATATACACCTATACATATGTCGATATTTTAAATATGTTTTTAAGACTTGAGAAACTAATTTCAGTACGACAAAAATGTACTGCAAAAAATTGTATAATTTGTTATGGTGAATTCATACCATGTTCTATCCATGGATTTATTCTTTTTGAAGTGAACTCTCTTTAAAACTATTAAGTTCAATTATTCATTTGAAAATTTAGTTGATTACTACTCTCCATAAAAATCAGACTAATCTATGTTTCAATAATAAGTTTTCATTGTTATAAATTCGGTTATATCAACAAAAAATTTGGACATTGATTCTTTATTTCTGACTTGCTATAATTTCCAATACAAAGTTAAGTTTTGCTCACTTGTGGAATATTTAGTACATTTCAATCGCATTTGAAGTGAAATATATACATATATATACATCTTCCAATGGTATCAATATGAATACTTGCGATAACAATTATGTGTTGTCGTGGTGAGTGAGTGCAATAAACGCTATAATTTATTAATTGTCATCATGAATCGTAATTTCTTTATTAGATAAATCATAGTCAAACTGGTAAAATATAGTTTTTTTTCTGGATGGGTTAAACGCAACGATTACTATATTTTAGAAAACATATATTGACTATTCTATCAAGATTACGGTAAGTATTTCTGAGTGAGATCTTCAGTAGAAATCGGCCCAAGTTTAAATGATTTTTTTATCCTTATGCAAATTATATATATAAAGTAAATATTAAAATAGAAAAAAATATTTTAGAATTGAAAGTATTTTAAATTCATATAATGAAATGAATAAAACCTCCCAAACATAAATTTTTTCCCCTCATATTCACATGGTCATTTTATGCAAATGTCTTAAGGAGTGCAACAAACTTTATTCTTGCCATCTTGTAATAATAGGAATAAACCTCCTAAACATAAATTTCTTCCGCTCATATTCACTTGGTCAATTTATGACAATGTCTTCAGGAGTGCAACAACTTTTATTCTTTCCATCTTGTAATAATAGGATTCAAGTGTTCAGACATTTAAATAAATAAATTTGACTTTATTTTTCTCCAAACAAGACAATTTTGTCTAACCTCCATCTTAGTTGTCATTATAATTTACTTCACCTCAACAAACAAATTCACCAACTATAAATCACTTCGTCTCAACATTATGATTCATTTATATAGAAGCTTATGTAATATTTGGTGTTATCAATTTTCAAAAGAAGAACATATCAGCTAAACGAAGTTATGGAGCAGGTAAGCAAGTTCTTAATATACATTTTTTGTTTATACTTGTTCAGAAGGATAGGAAGATGATGTACTATTATTATAATATTTTACTGGTTGTTTTTAAATATACACCTATATATATGTCGATATTTTAAATATGTTTTTAAGACTTGAAAATCTAATTTCAGTACGACAATAATGTACTGCAAAAAATTATATAATTTGTTATGGTGAATTCATACCATGTTCTACCCATGTATTTATTTGTTTTTAAGTTAACTCTCTTTAAAACAATTAAGTTTATTTATTCATTAGAAAATTTAGTTGATTACTACATTTCATAAAAATGAGACTAATCTATGTTTCAATAATGAGTTTTCATTGTTATAAATTAGGTTATATCGACAAAAAACTTGAAAATAAATTCTTTATTTCCAACTTGCTATAATTTTCAATACAAAGTTAAGTTTTTCTTACTTGTAGAATAATTAGTACATTTCAATCGCATTTGAAGTGAAATATATACATATATATACATGTTCCAAGGGTATCAAAATGAATACTTTCGATAACAAGTATGTGTTGTCGTGATGAGGGTGGTGCAATAAACGCTATAACTTATTAATTGTCATCATGAATCGTAATTTCATAATTAGATAAATCATAGTCAAACTGGTAAAATATAGTTTTTATTTGGATGGGTTAAACGCAACGATTACTATATTTTAGGAAATATATATTGACTATTCTATCATGATTATGGTAAGTGTGTCTGAGTGAGATCGTCAGTAGAAATCGGCCCAAGTTTAAATAATTTTTTAACCTTATGCAAATTATATATAAAGAAAATATTAAAATAGAAAAACATATTTTAGAATTGAAAGTATTTTAAATTCATATAATAAATTAAAGGAATAAACCTCCTAAACATAAATTTCTTCCCCTCATATTCACACTGTTATTTTATGCAAAAGTCTTAAGGAGTGCAACAACTTTTATTCTTGCCATCTTGTAATAATAGGAATAAAACCTCCTAAACATAAACTTATTCCTCTCATATTCACATGGTCATTTTATGCAAATGTCTTAAGGAGTGCAAGAACTTTTATTGTTGCCATCTTGTAATAATAGGATTCAACTGTTAAGACATTTAAATAAATAAATGTGACTTTATTTTTCTGCAAATAAGACAATTTTGTCTAACCTCTATCTTAGCTGTCATTACAATTTACTTCACCTCAATAAACAAATTCACCAACTATAAATCACTTCTTCTCAACATTATAATTCATTTATATAGAAGTTTCTGTAAAATTTGGTGTTATCAATTTTCAAAAGAAGAGCACATCACCAAACAAAGTTATGGAGAAGGTAAGCAAGTTCTTATTACACAATTTTTGTTTGTACTTGTTGAGAATGATAGTAATATGATGTACTTGAACAAGAAAATCTAATTGAAATTGTTATATTTACTTATATGATCTATATTTTAGATCTATATCTATTTGAATGTATTGATTTTATCTCAATGTTCACTTGATTTTTCTCTTATAATAAGAGGGTATGAGTTCAAAGTAGAGGGCGACATTTGATTTTATGAGATCTATATGATTTAGAAAACCAATCTATATTATTATCATATTGTACATGTTGTTTGTAAGTATACACCTATATATATGTCGATATTTGAAATATGTTTTTAAGACATGAGAATCTAATTTCAGTACGACTAAAATGTATTGCAAAAATCATATAATTTGTTGTGGTGAATTCATACCATGTTCTATCCATCGATTAATGCTTTTATAAGTTAAATCTCTTTAAAACAACTAAATTTATTTATTCATCTGACAATTTATACATAAGTAGTTTTCTGTCAATGCACGTAAGCTTCACTAAGTTAAACAACTAAAAATGATTCAACTAAATTATCAATTTCTCAAGCTTATACTTTAGAATAAATATATTATAAGGATTATTAATGTTATGAGTAAAAAAAATATTTGATACCATTTGAACAAAGTGAGCACACTTGGTCTCAAACTTTATAGATTATGTTCACTTAATTCAAAAGTTCAAAAATTGTTGCACATTTTGTTTACATGGTTATTTTTTTGGACTCAATTAATCATATGAGTATTATGCGGTTGTTAGTGAAGAAAAATTCACGTGCAAGGCACGTAAGGATTTAAAGAAGGAAACTGCCGGATATTCGTGCTTTAATATTGATTCTTCAATTTTAGCTACTCCACAATTACTATAAATAGTCCATATGACATTTATCGGATGCTAAAAATCTATATTGTTAAGTCAACAAGGGATCATTATAAAAATTATATATCCTTCTTCAAGTTTACATATCCGATATTACAAAGCAGATAAAACTTTAGTAAGATAAGATTTATAGTATAGATAATATAACATCATATTATTATTCCTTACAAGTATAGAGAATCTATATTAGCGAATAACTTATACAATAGAACAAAACCAAAGATTGAACTTATATATTATATCTTTAGACGTTAACCATTCGTTCAGTTTCCATTTTAAATATCATATTTACCATGAAATTTATTTTTGTTGTAGGTTGGTAATGTAATCGAGTATGAAATCTTTCCGGAATGGGTCAGAGGCTTCCTAGAAAAGACATTTTTCAACAAATGTCCTGACCATCTTGATCGTCAAAAGAATGAAGTGAACAGGTACTGCGTAACATGTGGTGCGTCTATTTGCAGACATTGCATAACGACACATGGTCAACATGACGAACACCAGATACTCAAATTATACAGACATGTGTATCAAGATGTTGTTCATGTTAATGAGATGGAGAAATATATTAATTGCGAAAAGATTCAGGTAATTTAACTTTATAGAGTAAATTGTGTGAATATAATTTTGACCGATGATATTGACTCATGATTATGTAGTTTTATCCGTTACTAAAACTAAAAATCTTTATGTCGTTCTCTTTCCAACAAAAAGTTCGATGATCAGAAGAATCTTAACTATATTCAAAATAATTTAGTTTTCATTTTATGCTTCTTGGGTTATAATTAAAAATCTCTTCTGAAGTGTGGAACAAATTTATATTGAGAATATAGAAATGTAAAAATTTAACACGTTTAACTTTTTGATGTATAGATTTTCAACATTATGAGATTTAGAGGAAACTATATATGAATTTATCCCTTTCATCTTTTTTCCCTGGACATTGATTTAATAATTTTTTTATTGCAATTTACACTGTGAATTTGTAGCCTTATAAATCTAACAAGAAGTTGGTCGTATCTTTGACTCCCCTTCCGCACAAGGGCTCTGGCGCGCTCATTGAGGGGGATGGAGCGTGCAATGTTTGCAAAAGGAAATTGATGGATCCTAATCGTTTTCGTTTTTGTTCCATTGCATGCAAGGTATAATCATAGTTTACATTTCTCATACATAATTAAGTGCAGTGAAGAGTACATTTACAAAGTAATAACCGTGAAATAGATCTTAAGTATATTAATAATTACAAGAAATCATAATCTTCTTGTGTATAACGTTAAATTTGAACCATAGTTGAAATTTATCTATAGAAAAAACATAACATTTTTACATTGTTCTGCAAGATTATTATGATTTGCTTTGGTAAACTGCAGAAGAGAAATATCAAAAGAATGATTATGAGTCTTATTATATTCGTACTCTTTCGTACAATATAAAAAATAGAAAAATCCTTATATGTAATTATTACATCACTATAACATAGATTAATCAAATTTAACTTGTAAAATATTTTAGGGTGTTATTAATTGTGAATTATAATTATTTGGAATTATCTCTTGATGTCCTCCCAACTTGAATCTATTTACTAGATTGAGGCCATTTCGGAGACGGGAGGTATGATTCAACCTCCTCGGCCCATGGTAGGAACTTCAGAAAATCAGGACGAGGTGGAGCAAGTAAATGATGCTACAGGCCGAAAGCACATTAGGAAAAGAGTACCTCATAGGGCTCGTCTATTTTGATTTATCAAATTTAATTTTATGCATAATAAGTAGACTTATGATCTAGTTTTTGTGCTTTAAGAGACTGATGTACCTTTCTTTATTTGCTATTATTCTTCAATTCTATATCCTTATGGATTAGATTTTGTATATATTTTTTGATGGTGATTTCTCGACTTGAAAGTACTTCTTTTATATATAATTTTTCAATTTCTTTTACTTGGTTAAGAATCTCATTTTTTCTTTAATTTTGGGATCCTGGTAGAGTTGAACTCATGACTAGAAAAAATAAAAATGATAAATAAATATTGTGATGTATCGTGTTCCACATACGGGAGTTGAGAAATATCCGTATCCTAATTCACATTTATTTGAGAAATAAAAATTAATTAAAATATGGATATGTGCATACGTTATAGGAAAAATACTTTCCGAATAATATTTTTAACCTACTAATTCACAAAACAATTATGCGGTAAACAACCAATACAACTTTCCTTCATGCCTTGGCGAGTAATATTTGTTCTATTTTTATTATTATTGTATCTGATTTAGCTCAAATTTCGTTGGGTCAATTTAAACCAAATCGATCTCTTGAGAAAATTATAGACTGCACTCAAGTGTATTGAGCTGCCTACGTACCTAATTACTTAGGATCAAGTCTATCGTAGTTCTAACAAATTAAAGAGAGCTTTTATATCAGTTCACCTCGTATAGAGTATGAGGTGTTATTTTTAGAGAGAACCCCCCTTTAAATGAACTAGTAGAGGGGTATTTATAAGCTCAAGTGGTTACTATTTATGATGTGATGGTTGGGACTTGAAAATGACTGCCATGTGTCATTATATCTATGGACCATCTGTTATTGGGTTATCGGGTCGGGTCGTATGATGACCCGACCCATCTTTTTTCTGAATGGGCACCTCGTATACAAACTACCTCGTACGCAAAGTACCTCGTATGCATACTGCCTCGTATGCAAATTACCTCGTATGGCTAATTTATAATCTAGAGATAATATTTGAACTACTTTAATAATATTGCAATTTTGACACACATCATTTAGTCCCCCAGGTCGTAGAGTATACAAGGCACGACGTAGACACTTCGACCTATAAGAGAAACTTTTTAACCTTGTCTTGTATTAGAGACACACATTTTGTGACCACCTTCACGGTGCAAGTCTATGTGTTGCCTCGTATTAGAGGCAAGTGTTGTGCCTCGTATTAGATGCACATTTTTTAAGATAAATTTCACCTCATATTAGAGGTAAATTTTAAGATAAATTTCACCTCTTATGAGAGGCAAATTGTAAGATAAATTTCACCTCGTATGAGAGGCAAATTTTTGATATGTGGTGCCTCATAAGGCAACTTTTTAAGATAAATTTCACCTCATATTAGAGGCATATTGTAAGATAAATTTTACCTCGTATGAGAGGCAAATTGTAAGATAAATTTCACTTCGTATGAGAGGCAAATTGTAAGATAAATTTTACCTTGTATGAGAGGCAAATTTTTGATAAATTTTACCTCGTATGAGAGGTAAATTGTAAGATAAATTTCACCTCGTATGAGAGGCAAATTTTTGATAAGTGGTGCCTCATATTTGAGGCAACTTTTTAAGATAAATTTCACCTCGTATTAGAGGCAAATTGTAAGATAAATTTCACCTCGTATGAGAGGCAAATTTTTGATAAGTGGTGCCTCATATTTGAGGCAACTTTTTAAGATAAATTTCACCTCGTATGAGAGGCAAATTTTTGATAAATTTTACCTCGTATAAGAGGCAAATTTTCGATAAGTGGTGCCTCATATTTGAGGCAACTTTTTAAGATAAATTTCACCTCGTATTAGAGGCAAATTGTAAGATAAATTTCGCCTCTTATGAGAGGCAAATTGTAAGATAAATTTCACCTCGTATGAGAGGCAAATTTTTGATAAGTGGTGCCTCATATTTGAGGCAACTTTTTAAGATAAATTTCACCTCGTATTAGAGGCAAATTGTAAGATAAATTTCACCTCGTATGAGAGGCAAATTGTAAGATAAATTTCACCTCGTATGAGAGGCAAATTGTAAGATAAATTTTTGATAAATTTCACCTCGTATGAGAGGCAAATTGTAAGATAAATTTCACCTCGTATGAGAGGCAAATTTTTGATAAGTGGTGCCTCATAAGGCAACTTTTTAAGATAAATTTCACCTCATATTAGAGGCAAATTGTAAGATAAATTTTACCTCGTATGAGAGGCAAATTGTAAGATAAATTTTTGATAAATTTCACCTCGTATGAGAGGCAAATTGTAAGATAAATTTCACCTCGTATGAGAGGCAAATTGTAAGATAAATTTCACCTCGTATGAGAGGCAAATTTTTGATAAGTGGTGCCTCATATTTGAGGCAACTTTTTAAGATAAATTTCACCTCGTATGAGAGGCAAATTGTAAGATAAATTTCACCTCGTATGAGAGGCAAATTTTTGATAAGTGGTGCCTCATATTTGAGGCAACTTTTTAAGATAAATTTCACCTCGTATTAGAGGCAAATTGTAAGATAAATTTCACCTCGTATGAGAGGCAAATTTTTGATAAGTGGTGCCTCATATTTGAGGCAACTTTTTAAGATAAATTTCACCTCGTATTAGAGGCAAATTGTAAGATAAATTTCACCTCGTATGAGAGGCAAATTTTTGATAAGTGGTGCCTCATATTTGAGGCAACTTTTTAAGATAAATTTCACCTCGTATTAGAGGCAAATTGTAAGATAAATTTCACCTCGTATGAGAGGCAAATTGTAAGATAAATTTCACCTCGTATGAGAGGCAAATTTTCGATAAGTGGTGCCTCATATTTGAGGCAACTTTTTAAGATAAATTTCACCTCGTATTAGAGGCAAATTGTAAGATAAATTTCACCTCTTATGAGAGGCAAATTGTAAGATAAATTTCACCTCGTATGAGAGGCAAATTTTTGATAAGTGGTGCCTCATATTTGAGGCAACTTTTTAAGATAAATTTCACCTCGTATTAGAGGCAAATTGTAAGATAAATTTCACCTCGTATGAGAGGCAAATTTTTGATAAGTGGTGCCTCATATTTGAGGCAACTTTTTAAGATAAATTTCACCTTGTATTAGAGGCAAATTGTAAGATAAATTTCACCTCATAAAATTTCACCTCTTATGAGAGGCAAATTGTAAGATAAATTTCACCTCGTATGAGAGGCAAATTTTTGATAAGTGGTGCCTCATATTTGAGGCAACTTTTTAAGATAAATTTCACCTCGTATTAGAGGCAAATTGAAAGATAAATTTCACCTCGTATGAGAGGCAAATTGTAAGATAAATTTCACCTCGTATGAGAGGCAAATTGTAAGATAAATTTTTGATAAATTTCACCTCGTATGAGAGGCAAATTGTAAGATAAATTTCACCTCGTATGAGAGGCAAATTTTTGATAAGTGGTGCCTCATAAGGCAACTTTTTAAGATAAATTTCACCTCATATTAGAGGCAAATTGTAAGATAAATTTTACCTCGTATGAGAGGCAAATTGTAAGATAAATTTTTGATAAATTTCACCTCGTATGAGAGGCAAATTGTAAGATAAATTTCACCTCGTATGAGAGGCAAATTGTAAGATAAATTTCACCTCGTATGAGAGGCAAATTTTTGATAAGTGGTGCCTCATATTTGAGGCAACTTTTTAAGATAAATTTCACCTCGTATGAGAGGCAAATTGTAAGATAAATTTCACCTCGTATGAGAGGCAAATTTTTGATAAGTGGTGCCTCATATTTGAGGCAACTTTTTAAGATAAATTTCACCTCGTATTAGAGGCAAATTGTAAGATAAATTTCACCTCGTATGAGAGGCAAATTTTTGATAAGTGGTGCCTCATATTTGAGGCAACTTTTTAAGATAAATTTCACCTCGTATTAGAGGCAAATTGTAAGATAAATTTCACCTCGTATGAGAGGCAAATTTTTGATAAGTGGTGCCTCATATTTGAGGCAACTTTTTAAGATAAATTTCACCTCGTATTAGAGGCAAATTGTAAGATAAATTTCACCTCGTATGAGAGGCAAATTGTAAGATAAATTTCACCTCGTATGAGAGGCAAATTTTCGATAAGTGGTGCCTCATATTTGAGGCAACTTTTTAAGATAAATTTCACCTCGTATTAGAGGCAAATTGTAAGATAAATTTCACCTCTTATGAGAGGCAAATTGTAAGATAAATTTCACCTCGTATGAGAGGCAAATTTTTGATAAGTGGTGCCTCATATTTGAGGCAACTTTTTAAGATAAATTTCACCTCGTATTAGAGGCAAATTGTAAGATAAATTTCACCTCGTATGAGAGGCAAATTTTTGATAAGTGGTGCCTCATATTTGAGGCAACTTTTTAAGATAAATTTCACCTTGTATTAGAGGCAAATTGTAAGATAAATTTCACCTCATAAAATTTCACCTCTTATGAGAGGCAAATTGTAAGATAAATTTCACCTCGTATGAGAGGCAAATTTTTGATAAGTGGTGCCTCATATTTGAGGCAACTTTTTAAGATAAATTTCACCTCGTATTAGAGGCAAATTGAAAGATAAATTTCACCTCGTATGAGAGGCAAATTGTAAGATAAATTTCACCTCGTATGAGAGGCAAATTGTAAGATAAATTTTTGATAAATTTCACCTCGTATGAGAGGCAAATTGTAAGATAAATTTCACCTCGTATGAGAGGCAAATTTTTGATAAGTGGTGCCTCATAAGGCAACTTTTTAAGATAAATTTCACCTCATATTAGAGGCAAATTGTAAGATAAATTTTACCTCGTATGAGAGGCAAATTGTAAGATAAATTTTTGATAAATTTCACCTCGTATGAGAGGCAAATTGTAAGATAAATTTTACCTCGTATGAGAGGCAAATTGTAAGATAAATTTCACCTCGTATGAGAGGCAAATTTGGGTAAATCTTACCTCGTATAAGAGGTAGATTTTTGTGACTTCACCTGGAGGTTCCTGTTTTCTTCTCATATATAGCTTCTACCTCGTACGTAACTTTAACCTCGTATGTAGCTTCTATCTCGTACATAGACTTTCCACCTCGTTCCTCTCTCGCAGCGATCTTCCCCTTGTTCCCCATTAGGGTCAAGTTTGGGAATTGCCGTCTCCGAGTACCACTCTTGTGGCGATATTCCCCTTGTTCCCCATTAGGGTCAAGTTTGGGAATTGCCCTCTCGGGGTACTCGGGGGAGGATGGGTAATTCCGATGTTCGGAGCCGTAGTTAGCTTCGAAACCCACTCTTGAAACTGTTGCTACATTCTTTGATCAAACTTGATTTTTGGTCGTTGTAATTACCCCTGGCACCTCTGAAGTTGTACGATGCAGAGTGACCTCTCTATGCTCATCTCTTGTAGAATCCATTGGCTATTTACTTGGTCGATGGTGTTCATTATCTATGTCAATTCGTTCGACAGTTTTTGTGGTTTCCCACAGACGGCGCCAAATGATTTAGCTCAAATTTCGTTGGGTCAATTTGAACCAAATCGATCTCTTGAGAAAATTATAGACTGCACTCAAGTGTATTGAGCTGCCTACGTACCTAATTACTTAGGATCAAGTCTATCGTAGTTCTAACAAATTAAAGAGAGCTTTTATATCAGTTCACCTCGTATAGAGTATGAGGTGTTATTTTTAGAGAGAACCCCCCTTTAAATGAACTAGTAGAGGGGTATTTATAAGCTCAAGTGGTTACTATTTATGATGTGATGGTTGGGACCTGAAAATGACTGCCATGTGTCATTATATCTATGGACCATCTGTTATTGGGTTATCGGGTCGGGTCGTATGATGACCCAACCCATCCTTTTTCTGAATGGGCACCTCGTATACAAACTACCTCGTACGCAAAGTACCTCGTATGCATACTGCCTCGTATGCAAATTACCTCGTATGGCTAATTTATAATCTAGAGATAATATTTGAACTACTTTAATAATATTGCAATTTTGACACACATCAGTATCTAGATAAACTATTATCATGTCCTTTACCTAATTCACACTCTCTATGAATGCACAAAAGTTCAAAAAGGAAATGATTAATATTTTTTTCATTTACTTGAATAAAAGATGAAAATTTGAAAAAATAAAAGAAATTGAGAAAATAATCCATGGATAATACATATTGCTCTAAATTTAGTTTTATAGATGCACTTGATGTGCGCAACACATGCTCAAACTTATCTCTGGGGGATCGTAAAGCACTGTAAATCCGTTCCTAGTAGTAGCTCAATTGTAGAATTTAGTACGTATATGGTTACTGGATTTGAATGTACAAAAAATTGGATTTATTTACAATAGTATATATTGCTATGTATTTTAAATCATTATACTTTAATTTATAGTTTGATCGCGTGTAGAAAAAAATATTATATATGAGATCCTTATTAATTTCACAATCATTATTAGAAAAAACACATACTTTATACTTATTTTCCTTAAACGACTAGTGATTTGTAATAATGATGCCTTATTCCAACCTATAATTTTTATTATGTTTGTATAATTTAGGAATTGGAATTTCTACCATTTGAAGTCACATATTATGTAAATTCATATGATTTGTAGTTTTGCATACACAATCATGTCACTCATAACATTGATATCTTAAATATCAAATTATAATATAAGTTGTATTTACTGAGTGTAGAATTTCAAAGTTCTTTATGCTAAGTGGAGTTCGTCAAAGGAATATGCGTCCAAAAAACTAATATACACAACATGGTTTAAGTTTATGTATGCTTTTACTAAAATTATAGAAATGTTCGAATTTATAAGTTAAAAGAAACTAAAGTATTATGTGGTTTTGAAATCTTTTAGTTTCCTACAAAACTCAAGTTTTTCTTTATTTTTCTTCAAAATATTTCAGTTTCTCTCCAAACATCCTCTTAACATGATTTTTCTTGGAAAATTCTTGTTTTTAATTACATAAATCCCAATTCTTTATATCACATATTATTATAAAATTCGGATATATTAATTTTGGCTTGTGCAAATTTAGTGAATGTTCCTATCATTTAAAATTTATGACCAACTCACTCTCAAGAGTATTTTATTCATGAAATAGGAATTACTTATACTAATTCCACTAATTGTTTAGGGAACTTAGAGTACGATTTCGGTTTCTTCACTCTTGACTTTGGATCTTAGCCGCCTGAATAGGTTCAATAAAAAGTTAACACCGGAAGATGGGCCTATTGGACGACATGAGGTGTGCTGGTCTTATCCTTTCACCATTTTATTCCAAACTAGCAAGTTGAGGTAAGCTAAGGATTATTTCATTCAATATATGTCAACTGTTGTCAAAGGGTGTCTTTGAGGCACCCATCCCGACATGGAGTGGAATAGCTAGGAAGAGGCCTCATTGTATATCATACCATGTCAATTTGAGTTGTATCTTTTATAGTTTATACTAATTAAAACTTGATGTTTTATGAAATATATGGATTTGTCTGGGGAAAATGTAAAAGTGTGTAGTTTTTAATATATAAACTATGTGATATTTTTATTACTTAAAACGTTATAAAAAAATTAAATTTAATTACTGCCAAATTATTTAGTTGCACTAATGATCAAACCTTCCATAATCATTTTGATTAAACACCACAATACTGAAGGAAGGTATATTAAGGTTGATTAAAATAACGAAGTTATGATTTTTATATGCTTATGTTACATAATTATAAGCAATCGTCCTTTTCCGCTCTTTAGTTTTCCATTTTTCTCTATGTTATTTAATTTCGTAACATTTTTGTATTATTTGTGAAACATTTCTTAAAAAATTGAAAATTTAGTTGATTACTACTCTCCATAAAAATGAGACTAATCTATGTTTCAATAATGAGTTTTCATTGTTACAAATTAGATTATATCAACAAAAAATTTGGACATAGATTCTTTATTTCGACTTACTATAATTTCCAATATAAAGTTAAGTTTATCTCACTTGTGGAATAATTAGTACATTTCAATCACATTTGAAATGAAATATATACATATATATACATGTTCCAAGGGTATCAATATGAATACTTGCGATAACAAGTATGTGTTGTCGTGATGAGGGGGTGCAATAAACGCTATAACTTATTAATTTTCATCATGAATCATGTTCTTTATTAGATAAATCATAGTGAAACTGGTAAAACTATAGTTTTTTTATTCTGGATAGGTTAAACGCAACAATTACTATATTTTAGAAACCATATATTGACTATTCTATCAAGATTATTTCTGAGTGAGATCTTCAATAGAAATCGGCCCAAGTTTAAATGATTTTTTTTAACCTTATGCAGATTATATATATAAAGAAAATCTTAAAAAAAAAATTTATTTTAGAATCGAGAGTATTTTCAATTCATGAAATAAAAAGAATAAAACCTCATAAACATAAATTTCTTCCCCTCATATTTACATGGTCATTTTATACAAATGTCTTAAGGAGTGCAACAACCTTTATTCTTGCCATCTTGTAATAATAGGATTCAACTGTTAAGACATTTAAATAAATAAATTTGACTTTATTTTTCTTCAAATAAGACAATTTTGTATAACCTCTATCTTAGTTGTCATTACAATTTACTTCCCCTCAACAAACAAATTCATCTACTATAAATCACTTCATCTCAACATTATAATTCATTTATATTGAAGTTTCTGTAATATTTGGTGTTATCAATTTTCAAAAGAAGAGCACATCAGCAAACGAAGTTATGGAGTTGGTAAGCAATTTCTTAATACACAATTTTTGTTTGTATTTGTTCAGAATGATGGCAATATGACATACTTGAACAAGTAAATTGTAATTGAAATTGTTTTATTTACTTCTATGGTCTATATTGTAGGACTATATCTATTTGAATGAATTGATTTAATCTCAATTTGCACAAATTCAAAGTAGAGGGCGACCTTGATTTTATGAGATCTATATGAATTAGAAAACCAATCTATATTATTATCATATTGTACTTGTTGTTTGTAAATATACACCTATATATATGTCGATATTTTAAATATTTTTTTAAGACATAAGATCCTCATTTCAGTACGACTAAAATGTACTACAAAAATCGTATAATTTGTTATGGTGAATCCATACCATGTTCTGTCCATGGATTTATACTTTTATAAGTTAAATCTCTTAAAAACAATTAAATTTATTTATTCATCTGACAATTTATGCACGTAAGCTTCACTAAGTTAAACCACTAATATAATTCGACTAAATTATTAATTTCTCAAGCTTATACTTTACAATAATTATATTATAAGGATTATTAGTGTTATGAGTAAAAAAAATATTTGATAACATTTGAACAATATGAGCACACTTGGTCTCAAACTTTGTAGATTATGTTCACTTAGTTCAAAAGTTCAAAAATTGTTACACATTTGGTTTACATGGTTAGGTTTTTGGACTCAATAATATGAGTTTTATGCAGTTGTTAGTGAAGAAAAATTCAGGTGCAAGGCACATAAGGATTTAAAGAAGGAAATTGCCTGATCTTCGTACTTTAACACTGATTCTCCAATTTTAGCTACTCCACAGTTTCTATGAATAATGCATATGATATTTCTCCTATGCTAAAAATATATATTGTCAAGTCAACAAGGTTATCCTTATAATAATTATATATCCTTCTTCAAGTTTACATGTCCGATATTAAAAAGCGGATAAAATTTGAGTAAGATAAAATTTAGAGAATATGACATCATATTATTATTCCTTACAAGTATAGAGAATATATATTAACAAATTACTTATAAACTAGAACAAGACCAAAGATTGAACTTATTTATTGTATCTTTAGACATTTAACATTTTTTCAGTTTCCATTTTAAATATCAATTTTACCTTGAAATTTATTTTTGTTGTAGGTTAGTAATGTAATCGAGCATGAAATCTTTCCGGAATGGGTTAGAGGCTTCCTAGAAAAGACATTTTTCAACAAATGTCCTGACCATCTTGATCATCAAAAGAATGAAGTGAACAGGTATTGCGTAACATGTGGTGCGTCTATTTGCAGGTATTGCATAACGACACATGGTCAACATGACAAGCACAAGATACTCAAATTATACAGACATGTGTATCAAGATGTTGTTCATCTTAATGAGATGGAGAATTATATTAATTGCGAAAAGATTCAGGTAATTTAACTTCATAGAGTAAATTGTGTGAATATACGTTTGGCCGATGATATTGATCTCATGATTATGTAGTTTTATTTGTTACTAAAACTAAAAATCTTTCATTTGTTTTCTTTCCAACAAAAAGTTCGATGATCAAAAGAATCTTAACTATATTTGAAATAATTTAATTTTTATTTTAAGGTTCTTTTGTTATAATTAAAAATCTCTTCTAAAGTGTGGAAAAAATTTATACTGAGAATATAGAAAATGTTAAAATTCAACACCTTTAACTTTTTGATTTCTAGATTTTTAACATTATGAGATTTATAGAAGACTATATATGAATTTATCCCTTTCATCTTTTTTCCAGTATCTGCACATTGATTTAATTAACTTTTTTATTGTGGTTTACATTGTAAATTTGTAGCCTTATAAATCTAACAAGAAGTTGGTCATATCTTTGACTCCCCTTCCGCACAATGGCTTTGGCGCGCTCATTGTGGGGATGGAGCGTGCAATGTTTGCGAAAGAAAATTGATGAATCCTGACCGTTTTAGTTTTTTTTCCATTGCATGCAAGGTATAATCATAGTTTACATTTCTCATACATAATTAAGTGCGGTGGAGTACATTTACAAAGTAATAACCATGAAATAGATCTTAAGTATATTAATAATTACAAGAAATCATAATCTTCTTATGTATAACATTAAATTTGAACCATAGTTTAAATTTATCTACAGAAAAAAAAACGTAACATTTTTACATTGTTCTGTAAGATTATTATGATCTTCTTTACTAAATTGTAGAAGAGAAATATCAAAAGAAGGATTATGAGTCTGATTATATTCATACTTTTTTGTACAATATAAAAAAAAAATTTCCTTATATATAATCATTACATTGATATAACATAGATTAATCAAATTTAACTTGTAAAAAATTATAGGGTACTATTAATTGTGAATTATAATTGTTTAGAATTATCTCTCTAATGTCCTCTCAACTTGAATATTTTTACTAGGTTCAGGCCATTTCGGAGACAGGCGTTATGATTTAACCTGCTCAGCCTATGGTGGGAATTTCACAAAATCGGGACGAGGTGGAGCAAGTAAACGATCCTACAGGCCGAAAGTACATTAGGAAAAGAGTACCTCATAGGGCTCGTCAATTTTGATCCTATGAGCCAAAACATCATTGTTTATCAAATTTTATCTTATGCATAATAAGTAGACTTATGAACCTAGTTTTTGTGCTTTAAAAGACTTATGTACCTTTCTATATTTGCGGTTTTTTCTTCAAGTCTATATCCTTATGGATTAAATTTTGTATATATTTTTTGATGGTGATTTCTCGACTTGAATACTTTATTTATATTTTTTGAATTTCTTTTATTTGGTTAAGACACATATTTTTTAATTTCTTTTATTTATGTTTCGTGTTCCACATACGGGAGTTGAGAAATATCCCTATCCTAATTCACATTTATTTGAGAAACAAAAATTAATTAAAATATGGATTTATGCATACCTTATAGGAAAAATACTTTCCGAATAATATTTTTAACCTACTAATTCACAAAACAATTATGCGGTAAAACACCAATACAACTTTCTTAATGCCTTGGCGAGTAATATTTGTTCTATTTTTTTTTATTATTATTATTATATCTACAAAAACTATTATCATGTCCTTTACCTAATTCACCGTCTCTATGCATGCGCAAAAGTTCAAAGGGAAATGATTTATATTTTTTTATTTATGATTAATTAGTTTGAATAAAAGATGAGAAAAAAATGAAAATTTCTAAAAAGAAAAGAAATTGAGAAAATAATCCATGGACAATACATATTGCTCTAAATTTAGTTTTACAGACCGTACGATTGTTATTATGTGCAATCATAAAATGGTAGTTGTCACAAGCACTTGATATGTGCGCAACACATGCTCAAACTTATGTCTGGGGGATCGTAAAGCACTGTAAATCCGTTCATTGTAGTAGCTCAATTGTAGAATTTAGTATGTATATGGTTACCGGATCTGAATGTACATGACAATGAATTTATTTACAATAGTATATAATGCTATGTATTTTAAATCATTATACTTTAACTTATAGTTTGATCGCGTGCAGAAAAAAATATTATATATGACATCCTCAACAATTTTACAATCATTATTAGAAATAACATATACTTTATCCTTATCTTCCTTAAACGACTAGTGATTTGTAATACATGCCTTAATATCCAACCTATAATTTTATTACGTTTGTCTAATTTAGGAATTGAAATTTCTACCATTTGAAGTCACATATTATGTATATTCATATGATTTGTAGTTTTGCATACAATCATATCACGCATAACATTGATATCTTAAATACCAGATTATAATATAAGTTTTATTTATTGAGTTTAGAATTTCAAAGTTCTTTATGCTGAGTGGTGTTCGTCAAAGGAATATGTGTCCTAAAAATATACACAACATGGTTTAAGTTTATGTACGCTTTTACTAAAATTATAGAAATGTTCGAATTTATAAGTTAAAAGAAACTACAGTATTATGTGGTTTTGAAATCTTTTAGTTTCCTACAAAACTCAAGTTTTTCTTTATTTTTCTTCAAAATATTTCAGTTTCTTTCCAAACATCCTCTTAACATGATTTTTCTTGGGAAATTCTTATTTTTAATTAAATAAATCTCAGTTCTTTATATCACTTATTATTATAAAATTCGGATATATTAATTTTGGCATGTGCAAATTTAGTGAATGTTTATATCATTTAAAATTTATGACCAACTCACTCTCAAAGTTTTCTATTCATGAAATAGGAATTACTTATACTAATTCCACTAATTGCTTAGGGAACTTAGAGTACGATTTGGGTTTCTTCACTCTCCACTTTGGATCTTAGCCGCCTGAATAGGTTCAATCAAAATTTAACACCGGAAGAGATGGGCCTATTGGACGACATGAGGTGTGATGGTCTTATCTTTTCACCATTTTATTCCAAACTAGCAAGTTGAGGTAAGCTAAGGGTTTTTTCATTCAATATATATCAACTGTTGTCAAAGGGTGTCTTTGATGCACCCATCCTGACATGGAGTGGAATAGTGATGAGGGTGGAAAAACAAAGGAACGGATATGAAACAAAAGAGAAGGCTAAATTCGACTTCCAAGTAGGAATAGCAAGAAAATGAGATATTTATTCTCACTCTTGATTAATAAAAATATTCAATCTTAGAAATCTAATATGATTTTCCACTATATTTTATGGGGTATTTATAGGTTAGACTAGATTACTAATTCATTGAATATAGAAGACTATATAAATACAAACTTTCAAACTTCTTTTGAGATACTTTGTTTTCTACCCGTAACTTTGAAAGGTTGTAACTCTTGATCTACTCCGTACCTGATCATAAACAACATATGGATGAGAAGGTAATTATGTTGGCTGTCTAATGCTACAAACTGTGCATGAATTGGAATTTTCTACAAAGAGTAATGATCAGATTAGTAGACACTATCAGATTCAGCGAATATGCACTACATCAAATAGCTAGGAAGAGGCTTCATTGTATATCATACCGTATCAATTAGTTGTATCTTTTATAGTTCATACTAATTAAAACTTGACGTCTTAATAAATATAAGCATTTGCCTGCGGAAAAATGTAAAAGTGTGTAGCTTAATATATAAACTAAGTCATATTTTATAACTTAAAATGTTATAAAAAATGAAATTTAATTACTACCAAATTATTTAGTTGCAATAATGATCAAACCTTACATAATGTTTTGATTAAATACCACAATACTGAAGGAAAGTCGATTAAGGTTGATTAAAATAACGAAGTTATGATGTATATATGCTTATATTACATAATAAGCAATTATCCTTCTCCGCTCTTTACTTTTACATTTGTTAATTAATTTTGTAACATTTTTGTATTATTTGTGAAACATTTCTTAAAAAATTGAAACTTTAGTTGATTACTACTCTCCATAAAAATGAGACTAATCTATGTTTCAATAATAAGTTTATAAGTTTTCATTGTTATAAAGTAGGTTATATCAACAAAAAATTTATTTCCAACTTGCTATAATTTTCCAATGCAAAGTTAAGTTTTTCTCGTTTGTGGAATAATTAGTACATTTCAATCGCATTTGAAGTGAAATACATATATATATATACATGTTCTTACCAACAGTATCAATATGAATACTTGCGATAACAAGTATGTGTTGTTTTATGAATACATAACTCATGACAGCACACCATAAGTTATCGTGATGAGGGGGTGCAACAAATGCTATAACTTATTAAGTTTCATCATAAATCGTAATTTCTTTGTTAGATAAATCATAGTAAAACTAGTAAAATATTTTATGATTTTTTTTAACCTTATGCAAATTATATATATAAAGAAAATATTAAAAGAGAAAAAATTTATATAGAATCGAGAGTATTTTAAATTCATGTAATAAAAGGAATAAAACCTCCTAAATATAAATTTATTCCCCTCGTATTCACATGGTCATTTTATGCAAATGTCTTAAAGGAGTGCAACAACCTTTATTCTTGCCATCTCGTAATAATATGATTCAACTGTTAAGAAATTTAAATAAATAAATTTGACTTTATTTTTCTCCAAATAAGACAATTTTTTTAACCTCCATCTTAGTTGTCATTACAATTTACTTCACCTCAACAAACAAATTCACCAACTATAAATCACTTCATCTCAACATTATAATTCATTTATATAGAAGTTTCTATAAATTTTGGTGTTATTAATTTTCAAAAAAGGGCACTTCAGCAAACAAAGGTATGGAGCAGGTAAACAAGTTCTTAATACACAATTTTTGTTTGTACTTGTTCAGAATGATAGTAATATGATGTACTTGAACAAGTAAATTGTAATTGAAAATGTTATATTTACTTCTATGATCTAAATTGCAGGACTATATCTATTCTGAATGAATTGATTTTATCTCAATGTTCACTTAATTTTTCTTTTTTTATAAAAGGGAACCAATTTCAATATAGAGGGCAACCTTGATTTTATAAGATCTATATGATTTAGAAAACCAATCTATATATTATTATCATATTGTACTTGTCGTTTGTAAATATACACCTATATATGTCGATATTTTAAATATGTTTTTAAGACATGAGAATCTAATTTCAGTACGACTAAAATGTACTGCAAAAATTATATAATTTGTTCTGGTGAATACATATCATGTTCATCCATGGTTTTATGCTTTATAAGTTAAATCTCTTTAGAACAATTAAATTTATTTATTCAACTGACAATTTATATATAATTAGTTTTTTGTCTATGCACGTAAGCTTCACTAAGTTAAACCACTAAAAATATTTCAACTAAATTATTAATTTCTCAAGCTTATACTTTAGAATAATTATATTATAAGGATTAATAGTGTTATGAGTAAAAAAAAATATTTGATACCATTTGAACAAAGTGAGCGCACTTGGTCTCAAACTTTATAGATTATGTTCACTTAATTCAAAAGTTCAAAAATTGTAACACATTTGGTTTACATGGTTAGTTTTTTGTACTCAAATAATCATATGAGTATTATGCGGTTGTTAGTGAAGAAAAATTCAGTTGCAAGGCACGTAAGTATTTAAAGAAGGAAATTGCCGAATATTCGTACTTTAACACTGATTCTCCAATTTTAGCTACTCCACAATTTCTATGATTAATGCAAATGATATTTATCCGATGCTAAAAATCTATATAGTTAAGTCAACAATGTTATCGTCATAATAATTATATATCCTTCTTCAAGTTTGCATGTCCGATATTACAAAGCAGATAAAATTTGAGTAAGATAAGATTTAGAGTACTGTAGAGAATAGGACATCACATTATTATTCCTTACAAGTATGGAGAATATATATTAGCAAATAACTTATAAAATAGAACAACACCAAAGATTGGACTTATTTATTGTATCTTTAGACGTTTAACATTTGTTTAGTTTCCATTTTAAATATCAATTTTACCTTGAAATTTATTTTTGTTGTAGGTTGGTAATGTAATCGAGCATGAAATCTTTCCGGAATGGGTCAGAGGCTTCCTAGAAAAGACATTTTTCAACAAATGTCCTGACCATCTTGATCATCAAAAGAATAAAGTGAACAGGTATTGCGTAACATGTGGTGCGTCTATTTGCAAGTATTGCATAACGACACATGGTCAACATGACGAACACAAGATACTCAAAATATACAGACACGTGTATCAAGATGTTGTTCATCTTAATGAGATGGAGAATTATATTAATTGCGAAAAGATTAAGGTAATTTAACTTCATAGAGAAAATTGTGTGATTATACGTCTCACCGATGATATTGATCTCATGATACATAATTTTATCCGTTACTAAAACTAAAAATCATTCTGCCTTTTTCTTTCCAACAAAAAGTTCGAAGATACTCAAAATATATAGACACGTGTATCAAGATGTTGTTCATCTTAATGAGATGGAGAATTATATTAATTGCGAAAAGATTAAGGTAATTTAACTTCATAGAGAAAATTGTGTGAATATACGTCTCCCCGATGATTTTGATCTCATGATACATAGTTTTATCCGTTATTAAAACTAAAAATCATTCTGCCTTTTTCTTTCCAACAAAAAGTTCGATGATCAGAAGGATCTTAACAATAATCAAAATAATTTATTTTTCATTTTAAGTTAACCTTCTTTGATAATAATTAAAAATATCTTCTCAAGTGTGGAACAAATTTATATTGAGAATATAGAAAATGTAAAATTTAACACCTTTAATTTTTCGATTTCTAGATGTTCAACATTATGAGATTTAGAGGAGACTATATATGCATTTATTCCTTTCATCTTTCTTCCAATATCTACACATCGATTTAATAATTTTTTTATTGTTGTTTACATTGTAAAAAGTAGCTTTATAAGTCTAATAAGAAGGTGGTCGTATCTTTGACTCCCCTTTCGCACAATGGCTCTAGCGCGCTCATTGAGCGGGATGAAGCGTGCAATGTTTGCAAAAGGAAATTGATGGATCCTGACCGTTTTCGTTTTTGTTCCATTTTATGCAAGGTATAATCCTGGTTTACATTTCCCTTACATAATTAAGTGCGGTGCAGAGTACATTTACAAAGTAATAACCATGAAATAGATCTAAAATATATTAATAATTACAAGACTAATCTTCTTATGTATAACATTAAATTTGAATGATAGTTGAAATGTATCTACAGAAAAAACTTAACATTTTTACATTGTTATAAAAGATTAGTATGATTTTCTTTGTAAATTGCACAAGAGAAATATCAAATGAAGGATTACAGTCTCATTATATTGGTACTCTTTTGTACAATATAAAATATAGAAAAATCCTTATATGTAATCATTACATCGCTACAACATAGATTAATCAAATTTAACTTGTAAAATATTTTAGGGTTTTATTAATTGTGAATTATAATTGTTTGGAATTATCTCTCTGATGTCCTCCCAACTTGAATCTTTTCACTAAGCTCAGGCCATTTCGGAGACGGGCGGTATGATTCAACGTCCTCTGCCCTTGGTGGGAACTTCACAAAATGGGGACGAGGTTGAGCAAGTTAACGATCCTACAGGTCGGGAGCCTATTAGGAAAAGAATACCTCATTGGGCTCATCTATTGATCCTATAGGATAAAACCTCATTATTTATCAAATTTTATCTTATGCATAATAAGTAGACCCACGAACCTAGTTTTGTGCTTTAAGCAACTTATGTACCTTTCTCTATGTGCGATTTTTTGTTCAAGTCTATATCCTTATGGATTAGATTGTTTATATATGTTCTGATGGTGATTTCTCGACTTGAAAATACTTATTTTATATATATTTCTTGAATTTTTTTTACTTGGTTAAGATCTCATCTTTTTTCCTTTTGGGGTCCGGGTAGAGTTTAAATCCTGACATGAAAAAATAAAAATGAGAAATAAATATTGTAATGTTTCATGTTCTACATAAGGGAGTTGATAAATTTTTGTATCCTAATTTGCATTTATTTGAGAAACAAAATTAATCAAAATATGGATTTTTACCTATAAGCGCAAAATACTTTCCAAACAATTTTTTTAACCTACTAACTCACAAAAATACTATGCGTGAAACAACCAATCCAACCTTCCTTCATGCCGTTGCGTGTAATATGTGTTCTTCTTTTATTATTAGTATCACAAGATAAACTATTATCATGTGCTTTAGGATCCACACTCTCTATGCATGGCAAAAGTTCAAAAAGAAAATGTTTAATATTTTATTCATTTATGATTAATTAGTTCGAATAAAAGATGACAAAAAGATGAAAATGGATAAAGAAATGAAATTGAGAAATATTAATAATCTATGGACAATATATACTACTCTACATATAATACATATAGTTTTACAAATCGTACAGTTGTTATTATGTGAAATCATAAAACGCTAGAAGTCACATGCACTTGATATGCGCTCAAAACAATATTAAGTGATCATATATAATATATTAAGAAACAAACCATTAAATTTAACATTACGTCCACCAAAATTATATAACGTATTCTTTACATATGAAGCACAAAATAGTCTTATGGAAGTTGTGAAGGAAATGGACATAAGTGTTTGTTGTATTTTTCCGGGCATTATGCACATTTTTGTTTTTAAGACCCAATCCGTCCCCAAATCCCTTGTGTACTTTTCATTTGTTTAACTAAAATGTAACTATTATTAAAAAAAATAGAATTGTTCATAATAATAGTTCAACTATAAAATCTACTGATAATACTATCAATATAATAAGTATCTATATGAGCATTATGTTCAAAATAATGTCCTAGGCATATTTATTTGAATTTGGCTATTCAATCTTATGATAAATAAGTACCTACAAAACATTACGTATGGTAAAAAAACTTTTTTAATAATTGAATATAATTTCAACCCTACTATATTTTTGTTTAAAATGAATTTATTTGTTTTACATGTAATTATAATTATTATACTTTGTTTTTAAGCTTGAATTAATTTGAAAATCTATATATAAGTATTTGCTTATATGGTAATTCGTCTCCACCCAGTTCATTGATAGATATGTCCTGAGCCACAAATATCTCCTCTAGTTCAATAATAGCAATTAAGTTTATCCAATCTGTCACATTTTTAATGAGCTTATGTCAATGTCCACAAAATTAAAGCTGCCAATAATTGCATTACTTTCTGGTGATCCACTTTAATCTTTGAGTAGATTACATATATAATGATACCAATATGTCCAAACTTGTACTGATTCCAAGATCCATACTAAATTGGATGGATGTAATTATATATGCTTGACCCGAATTCAAATAGAACCAAAAACCCTTAGTATAAAACCTCCACCATTGAACACGAACCTTAGAAATAATTTGGTAATGCCGCAAATGCAATAAAAATTCATAAGTCCGACGAACGCCTTGGTAATGCCGCAAATGCAATAAAAATTCATAAGTCCGACGAACGCCATGATATTAATCCGATATAAATCCTATTTTGAGATGCTCGAAGAGAGTTTCATCTTACGATTTTTGCTGAAAAATATTTTATGTCAATTAATGAAATTCGTAGGCGATTTATAGGCCAAAATATAAATGTTTTAGTTTGAGAAAGAATTATAACAAGAGAATGGTCTCAAGCCAAGTGAGGTTTTTCTTATTCTAAATAACTAAACTCAATCTACAAATGAAAATATTAAAATACAAAAATAAATACAATCCTAAAATACTTCAGTTTCTGTATTTCTATTAAATTGATTGGCTTCTTTTAGTTGGCCATCTTGATCGAACTCTGCGAATTTGTGCGAGCTTAGACGTCTTAGATCAACCATTTTCATAAGTTTTGAACTTAAGTTCTTGTTCTAGTGACTAGTCCGATTGGAACTTGAACCAGCTCTCTTTAACTTGGAGGACTGCACCATAGAATTATAAAAACATAAGAAGATTAAATTGCTATAGGACATGTAGACATGCTCAAACTCATGTTTGGGGGCTCGTAAAGCACTGTAAATCCGTACTAGTAGCTTTAGTAGAATTTAGTACTCATATGGTTATCGGATTTGAATGTACATAACCACGTATTTATTTTCAGTAGTATATGCTGCTATATAAAGTTATAAATTATTTTTTACTTTCACATATAGTTTGATTGTGTGTAGAAAAAAATAAATATATATGCATCCTCATTAATTTCACTGTCATTATTAGAACAAACACACACTTCATACTTATCTTCCGTAAACGTCTTGTGATTTGTAATACTGATACCTTAAATATCGAACCAATAATTTTTATTGTGTTTGTATAATTTACAAGTTGAAGTTTCTCCAATTGAAGTCACATATTATGTAAATTCATATTATTTGTAATTTTGCATAAACTCATGTGACTCAAAACATTGATATCTTAAATATCAAGTTATAATATAAGTTGTATTTATTGAGTTTAGAATTTCAAAGTTCTTTATGCTAAATGGTGTTCGTGAAAGGAATATGCATCCAAAAAACTAATATACACAACATGGTTAAAGTTTATGTACGCTCTGAAATTATAGAAATGCTCGAATTTTTATGTTATTATGTGGTCTTGAAATCTTTTAGTTTCCTACAAAACTCAATCTTTTCAATATTTTTCTTTAAAAAATATCAACTGTTGTCAAAGGAGTCTTTGTGGCACCCATCCCCACATGGAGTGGAATAGCTAGGAAGAGGCCTCATTATATATCATACGATATAAGCATTTGCCTAGAGAAAAATGTAAAAATTTGCAGTTTAATATATAAACTAAGTGATACAATGTTATAGAAAATTTAAATTTAATTACTACCAAATTATTTAGTTGCAATGATGATCAAACCTTACATATTGATTTTGATTATATACCACAATACTTGAGGAATATATATGCTTATGTTACATAATAAGGAATCATCCTTTTCCGTGCTTTCCTTTTCCATTTTTCTTTATGTTATTTAATTTTGTAACATTTTTGTATTATTTGTGTAATATTTCTTTAAAAATTGAAAATTTTGTTGGTTACTACTCTCCATAAAAATGAGACTTTAATCCAAGTTTTAATAATAAGTTTATGAGTTTATATTATTATAAAGTAGGTTATATCAACATAAAATTTGGACTTAGATTCTTTATTTCTGACTCGCTATAATTTTCCAATACAAATTTAAGTTTTCTGGTTTGTGGAATAACAAATACATTTTAATCACATGAAGTAAATATATATATGTATATGTACATACTCTACCAATGGTGTTAATATGAATACTTGCCAAATAAGTATCTAGCTCATGACAACACACTATAAGTTGCCATGATGAGGGATGCAATAAATGCTATAACTCTTTAATATTCGTCATGAATCATAATTTCTTTAGTATATAAAAATCGTAGTAAATGTGGTGAAAAATAGTTTTTTTATGTGTTGAATGCAACGATTACAACATTTTGTAAAACATATACTTGACTATTCAATTAAGATCATTACGGTAAGTATTTCTGCGTGAGATCTTAAATTCAAATCGGCCCAAGTTTAATTGTTTCTTTTAAACATTATTAAAATTATATATATAAAGAAAATATTAAAGTAGAAAATATGTTTTAGAATTGCAAATATTTTAAATTCATGTAATAAAAGGAATAAAACCTCCAGAACATAAATTTCTTTCCCTCTTATTTACATGGTCATTTATACAAATGTCTTTAGCAATGCAACAACTTTTATTATGTATTAATAGGATTCAACTATTAATACATTTAAATAAATTAATTTGACTTTATTTTTCTCCAAATAAGACAATTTTGTCTAACCTCAATATTAGTTGTCATTACAATTTACTTCACCTCGACAAACAAACTCACCAACTATAAAATTACTTCGTCTCAACAATATTGTAATTCATTTATATAAAAGTTTCTGTAAAATTTGGTGTTATCTATTTTCAAAAGATGAGCACATCTGCGAACGAAGTTATGGAGCAGGTAAGCAAGTTCTTAATACACATTTTTTGTTTATACTTACTTAGAAGGATAGGAATATGATGGATGTACTTGAACAAATATTTTGTAATTTAAATTGTTATATTTACTTCTATGATCTATATGGTCGGACTAAATCTATTTGAATGAATTAGTTTTTATGGAAATGTTCACTTGATTGATTTTTTTATTATAATAACGGGAAACGAATCAAAGTAGAGGGCAACTTTGATTTTCTAAGATCTATATGATTTAGAAAACCAATTAATATTATTATCATTTTTAGGAATAATTAAGACCATTGTAATTGCTGTTAGTACATATATATATTGATATTTTAAATATGTTTTTTAAACTTGAAATTTTAATTTCAATAGAACAAAATGTAATACAAAAATCGTATAATTTGTTATAGTGAATTCATACCATTTTCTATCCATGGGTTTATGCTTTTCTAAGATAAATCTCTTTAAAACAATTAAATTTATTTATTCATTTGACAAGTTTTTACGTGGTATAAAATAATTTTTTCTCCATGCACGTAAGCTTTACTAAGTTCAGCCGATAAAAATAATTCAACTAATTTATTAATTTCACAAGCCTATACTTAGACTAATTATAATACAGGAAATATTACTGTTAGAAGTAAAAATTATATTTTTGATCCCATTTGAACAAAGTGATTTGGTCTCAAACTTTATTGATTATGTTCACTTAATTCCACAGTTTAAAAATTATTACAGATTTAGTTTACATGGTTGGTTTTTGATTCAATGATCACATGAGTGTCACGCCATTTTTATTTCTGATAATTTAAAGGAAAAACTCAGGTGCTAAGGATTTAAAGAAGGAAATTGCTGGATATTTGTACTTTAGCACTAATTCCCAATTTTGGCTTTTCCAAAATTTCTATAAATAGTGCATATGATATTTATCCGATAGATAAAAATCTACATTATTAAGTCAACAAGGTTATCGTTATAATAATTATATATACTTCTTCAAGTTTACATGATCGATATTGCAAAGTGGATAAAATTTAAGATAAGAATTAGAGTTATAATTGATATAATGTTGAACACGACATCTTAGTATTATTCATTACGAGTATAGAGAATATGTTTTAGCAAATAACTTATAAAATAAAACAAAAGCAAAGATTGTACTTATTTATTGTATTTTAGACGATAAACATTTGTTCAGTTTCCATTTAAATGTCAATTTTATCATGAAATTTATTTTTGTTGTAGGTTAGTAATGTAATCCAGAATGAAATCTTTCCGGAATGGGTAACAGACTTCCTAGAAAAGACATTTTTTAATAAATGTCATGACCATCGTGATCATCAAAAAACGAAGTGAACAGGTATTGCATAACATGTGATACGCCAATTTGCAGGATTTGCATAACGACGAATGGTCAGCATGACGAGCACAAGATACTTACGATATATAGCTATGTGTATCAAAATGTTGTTCCTCTTAACGAGATGGAGAATCATATTAATTGTGAAAAGATTCAGGTAATTTAACTTCATAGAGTAAATTGTGCGATTATACATCTTTCTTTGACCCATGATATTGATCTAAGAATTATGTAGTTTTATCAACTACTGAAACTAAAAATCATTTTGTCATTTTCTCTCAAACAAAAAGTGTGATGATCAGAAGAATGTTAACTATATTAGAAGTAATTTATTTTTCATGCTAAGCTTCTTCAGTAATAATTAAAAATTTGTTCTCTAGTGTTGAACAAATTTTATTCAAAATTTAGAAAATGTAAAATTTAACATCTTTAACTTTTTGATTTCTAGATTTTAAACATTATGAGCTTTAGAGGAGCCTACATATGCATTTATTCCTTTCATACTTTTTCGAGTATTCTACACATCGATATAATAATTTTCGTTTTATGGTTTACACTGTAAATTTGTAGCCTTATAAATGTAACAAGAAGTTGGTTGTATCTTTGAATCCCCTTCCGCACAATGGCTCGGGCGCGCTCATTGAGGGGGATGGAGCATGCAAAGTTTGCAAAAGGAAATTGATGGATCCTGACCATTATCGTTTTTGTTCCATTGCGCATGCCAGGTAATCGTAGTTTACATTTTCCATAGATAATAAATGCAGATAATTAAGCACAGTGAAGAATAATGTACAAAGTAATAACTATATACTAGAACTTGAATATATTAATAATTACAAGAGATTCCAATCTTCTTATATACAACATTAAATTTTGAAAATTTGTTGAAATTGAAGAAGAGAAGTATCAAATGAAGGATTATAAGTCTAATTACATTTGTACTTTTTTTGTACAATATTAAAAAAAATAGACAAATCCTTGTATGCAATCATTATATTGTTATAACATAAGTTAGTCATATTTAACTTGTAAAATATACCAGGGGGTTTTTAGTTTTGGAGTTATAATTGTTTGGAATGGAGCGTGCAATGTTTGCAAAATGAAATTGATTGACACTGACCGCTTTCGTTTTTGTTTCATTGCATGCAAGGTAATCTCAGTTTAAATTTCTCATAGATATTTAAATTTAGTGAAGAGTACATGCTCCAAGTATTAACCATGGAATAGAATTTATATAAATTAATAATTACAAGAAATCGCAACCTTATTTAAATGACATTAAATTCGAACAATAGTCGAAATTTATCTATAGAAAAACATAACATGGATGAAGTTTACACTATGCTGCAAGATTAGTATGATTTTCTTTAGTGATTGCACAAGCAAAGTATCAAAATGAAGGATTATGAGTCTCATTACATTCATACTTTTTTGTACAATACAAAAGACCAAAAGACAAATCATTGTATGTAACAATTATAACATAAATTAGCCATATTTAACTTGTAAAATATTATAGGGGTTATTAGTTGTGAAATTATAATTGTTTGAAATTATCTCACTATGTCCTCCCAACTGGATTTTTTTTACTAGGTTCAAGCAATTTTGGAGACTGGTGGTATTATTCAACCTCCTCGACCCATGCTGGAAACTTTACAAAATATGGAGGTCGAGCAAGGAAACAATCCTACAGGCCGCAAGCACATTAGGAAAGGAATACCTCACAGGGCTCCTCTATTTTGATCCTACAAGCTAAAACCTCTTTGTTCATCAAATTTTATCTTATGCATAATAAGTAGATTTATGAAATTAGTTTTTGTGCTTTAGAAGGTTAATGTACCTTTCATTAATTTGTGATTATTTCTTTAAATCTATATCCTTATGAATTAGATTGCGTGTACATTTTTTGATGGTGATTTCTCTCCTTGAAAATACTTACTTTTATGTATTTGTTTTGGTCGTTAGAATGGAAAGTTTTATTCAGTATAAAGTTGATCCAGGTAGAATTTAGATCATGACTTCAAAAATAAATATTGTGATCTCTTGTGTTCCACATACAAGAGTTGATAGATATTCGTATACTAATTGGCATTTATATGAGAAATGAGATTAATTAAAATATGGATTTCTGCATACCTTATAGGCAAAATACTTTCCGAATATTATTTTAACCTACTAATTCAAAAAAAACTACGCGTGAAACAACTAAAACAACTTTCTTTCATGTCTTTGCGAGTAATATTTGTTCTATTTTTATTATTATTGTTGGTCCCAAGTGATACACGAAAGGGATTAGAAGTGGGGATGGATATACCCTGAAGTTATATTTAACTTCAAAAGATTTTGTTTTAAAATGCTCAATTGTTATCGTTGGTTAATGTCAGCGCTTACAGACTAAGTGGTTTTTGGTTAAAGACTTGTAGAGTATCACTTAACTTAGACTCTGTTTTGAGAGCTACATAGTATTCAACGCTTAGTTCATAGTTAATGTGGAGCGCAAATAGCTTTTGAGTCTTTAGTTTTGGATTAAATAAACGTTTCACTTAGTTGTTGATTTGTTTGAAATAGTTTCTTAACTTGGTTGCTTGTTTTCAAGATAAGAGTGATAATAAAATACAAAGGGATAAGTAAAGAGATAAGAGTTTGTAAGGTTTGTAGGGTGATGTAATCCCAAGTACGTCCTTGTACTCTAATTTCAGGGAGGAATCCATTATATTGAATCCGAAGATTCACTCGTAATCTTCTCCAATACAATGAATCAAACTAAAGACTTTGAGCTCCTTAGCTACACAAGCATTTATTTCAAGATTTTTCTATAAGTCTGCTTGTCTCACTCAAAAATAAAGTAGGTGTCTTTTGTCTTTTTCAGGTTTGAAAGAAAGGATCATTGGCACTTTTGTAGTAGATTAGAAGATCTTTTGATCCAGTCATGTGACGTGATGATCCACTGTTTATGTACCAAACTTCATATTCAGCAATGGCTCTAGGTACGTGTATTAGAGAGAGGGGATCTAGTTGGTTTTAAATACCCATTTTAACAAGGGTCCTTTTTGGTGAAAACGTATTGTTTATATATGAAGCACAAAAATAGTCTTGGTGAAAGCAGTGAAAGAAATAGGCATAAGTCTTTGTCGTATATTGGAGGGGCATTATGTAGTTCATGTTTTTAAGACCTATTCCATCCCCCACTCCCATGTGAACTTTCTATTTGTTTAACTAAAAATATAACTATTATAAAAAAAAGGGGGAAAAAATTGTTAATAGTAAAGACTAATAGTTCAACAATAAAATCTACTGATAATACTATTAGTAGTGAATGACTAAATAGTGTAGTATGCATATTTATTTGCATTTAGCTATTCAATCTATGATAAATAACTACCTACAGAACCTCATGTATGAAAAAAAAACTTTTTAAACAATTTAATATATTTTCAAAACTACTATATTTTTTTATATAGTTTCAATTTCTTCAACCATCGTAGTGGCCACAACATTTTCACACAACTTTCTCCACTTTGACTTAACTCCTTTTGTTATTTTTCAACCTTGAAGGCCAACTTACATACATCATTATACGTCCAATATAGATGCAATTGGACAACATTTTCAATCTCATATCGAAGTCCTCCATGTAAAGGAGCGACAGTTTGTTCTTCCGGCTCTCCATAAATCATCAAACTCGATATCACGAAGGTCTGTATGTATGACGAGTTGTATGATGAGCTGCAGGATCATCAATATTTAGTCTATTTCTTCTTCGACCAGCCATTGATAACCAAAAGCTCTTGACACCAACTTGAGACCGAAAAATGTAGGATAAGTAGGAGGAACAAGGCCACTCAACACTCACCACTCTAGAAAGTCCAATAAGAGTTTAGAGAAAGATAAAAAAAAGATATGAACATTTTACAAGCTTAGAAGCTTAATATATAATTAATACATTGTGAAAATTTGTTGCTCCAAAAATAATACAGGGTAGTCTTTTATAGACAATGCTTGGAACAACCCTTGAGTCAAAAATTTTAATAATCTTCATAATTATCTACCCTTAATATCAATGAATCTCACAAAAATATGAATATTTAGTACTGTCAATTCTTGACTAGAATTTATAATTTATTCTAATAAAGAAATACATGAAAGTACCAAGAATCGCTTCAACCTTCCAAATTCCCGTATGATAACACAATTCTGCTAGGTTTTACTAATATGGGCATATCTTTCACTAGGAATGGAATTTTTGGGATCCGTTTGTCTGGTTGGAAACTAGACTCATTGAGATCTCCAATTATGTATGGCTTGACCTATAACTAATTTTAAGTCAAAACAGATTAGTTCTTGAGGTTAACATAGGAACTTGAATTTTCTGTGTCAGATTTTGATGAAATACCGCAATACTAAATGGAAGTCGATTAAGGTTGATTAAAATATCAAAATTATGACGGATATGCTTATGTTGCATAATTATCAATCATCTTTTTTCCGCTCTTTCCTTTTTCATTTTTCTTTATGTTATTTAATTTTATAATTGTATTATATGTTAAACATTTCTAAAAACAATTCAAAATTTAGTTGATTACTACTATCAATAAAAATAGACTTTAATCCATGTTTTAATAATAAGTTTATGAGTTTGCGTTGTTACAAAGTAGGTTTTATCAACATAAAATTTTGACTTAGATTCTTTATTTCCGATATATATATATATATATATATATATATATATATATATATTCTTGACCTCCTCCTTCGGGCAGAAGCGCGTTTCTGAGCTCTTTCGATAACATGAGAGCATCTTAAGTTGTCATGTGATAACAAGTATCTGTTGTTTTATGAATACATAGCTCATGACAACACACCATAAGTTGTCATGATGAGGTGGTGCAATAGATGCTATAATTTATTAATTTTCATCATGAATCGTAATTGTTTTATTAGATAAGTCGTAGTAAATGTGGTAAAAATAGTTTTTCTGATGGGTTAAATGCAACGATTAATACATTTTAGGAAACACTTACTTGACTATCCTATAAAGATTATGGTAGGAATTTCCGTGTGAGATCTTAAATACAAAAAGGACCCTGGTTTAAATAATTTTTTAAAACCTTATTCAAAATATATTTAAAGAAAATATTAAAGTAGAAAAAAATCTGTTTTAGAATGGAAAGTATTTTAAAATTCATGTAATAAAGAATAAAACCTCCAAAACATAAATTTCTTTCCCTCATAATTAATTGTTCATTTTATGTAAATGTCTTTAGCAATGAATAATTACTATGGTTGCCATCCTGTATTAGTAGGATTCACTATTAAGACATTTAAATACAAACATTTTACTTTAATATGACTTTAATTTTCTCCAAATAAGACAATTTTGTCTAACTTCTATATTAGTTGTCATTACAATTTACTTCACCTTGACAAACAAATTCACCAACTATAAAATAACCTCATCCCAACATTATAATTCATTTACATAGAAATTTCTGTAAAATTTTGTGTTATCAATTTCCAAAAGATGAGCACATCCAAAAAATGAAGTTATGGAAGAGGTAAGCAAGTACTTATGTACCCAGTTTTTTAAATACTTATTGATGTCATGTACTTGTGCAAGTATTCTGTAATTGAAATTGTGATTTTTACTTTTATGAGCTATATAAGGTAGGATTAAATCTATTTGAATGAATTAATTGTATGTATGTGCACTTGATTGTGTTTTCCCTTGTAATAAGAGGGAAAGCATTCAAAGTAGAGGGTAACTCTTGATTTTTATGAGATCTATATGATTTAGAAAATCAATCTATATTATTATCATTTTTAGGAAAAGTTAAGACCAGTACCTGCTATTTGTAAAAATACACATAGACATACATGTATATATATATATATATGAAGGTATTTTTTAATATGTTTTTCAGAATGGGGGATTTAATTTTGCCAATGAGTCTTCTCATAAGTAATACAATTAGGGCCTTTATGTATAAAATACTAGATCGTAATCCCTTATTGAAAATGAATGCAATAATGCACACATCTAACATTTAATTCCACCAGTCCTAGCATTTAGTTCCCACTAATTAAGATACACTATTTTCATAATGATTTTAAAAATATTAGACCGTTATACTTCTATTGAAAGTTATAACTTAGACAAATTTTAATTCTCATTAGTGGATATTGATTTGAAGTAATATGGGGTATCCTTTTGATGACTCATTAATCTTAGAGGTATGTAGTGGATTTATTTTTAATAAATGAATTATATTAATTTTATTTTCAATAGATAATTGAGGGTAAAACTGTAAAATAACAATTGGATAATAGATAAATTACAATATAATTAATTAAATTATGTGAACATTAATTTTTAAAACATTACTAAATCAAATAGTGTAGATAGATATTAGATATAAATTGATAGAATAAGAGTTGGTGACTCTTGGATTTGATCACAATTAGAAGAACATGATAATTTAGTATAATATAGATTAATTTAGAAAAGTATTTACCAATGATTGCTACATTATTAACATTCTAAAGTTATTGGTAGTGATCAATTAGAAATTTGAAAATGTTTCAACTTTAATAATTTCTAAGAAAATTTGAACCGTCTTAATCATTCCGGTGAATAAAATTTATTAATACACAATTCATTAATTTAACTAAAATGCCAAATTTTACTCCTGATGCGTGAACTATAACTCAAAGTACATTATTTTCATAACAATATGAAACATATATAATTAAATAATTCTATGCAAACTTATATAGTGGTTCTTAATAATCGCACTCATAACAATTTTAAACTTTTTCTTTATTCCATATTTATGTATGAAGTCAAATGTATAAAACACGCACGTTAGTATAACATATAAACGTTAGTAGAAATTTCACGTTATTTTATTATATTTTAGCACTTTTGAGCCTTTGATAGTATTTGTTTTGAATAATCCTTTAATAAATTTATATCTTATAGCCCCTTTTGAGTCTTTACAGTATTTACTTTGAAATATTTTTTTTCAATTGTAAAAAGCACTTTTATATAAAATGGTCTAAAATTTAAAAAAAAAACTTTTGATGATACTTTTAAGAATTGACCTTTTATCAAGTTTGTACAAACGGAAATTTTTCTTTCCTTGGCTCTTTTAAAAATGTAATCAATATTTGTCATCTCTCGTACTCTAGAAAATTACTCTAAGACCTCAAATCATTTTTCTTTTTTATAACAACATTCAAATAATTTAGATTAATAAATAAAATATGTATTATAAAAAATTACCAAATTGAAAAGTTCAAAAAAATTAAGATTTCTATACAATCTAAATATAGAATGATTTAGTCCGTTAATTTAATTTTTTTTCCCAAATAAAAAGATTACAGAAGGACATTTGAGAACAAAAAATATTTCCATTCATTATTTGGTTATAAAAATTTACCATGCAGAAGTTTGATAATTTTTCTACAATTACTTATGAGAAAATGGTAATCAAAAATTTCATTGGTCGAAAGTTCCTAAATTTTGTAAATGCAAACATATTTCATATTTTGAGTAATAAGTTAAGGTTTTAAATAGGGAATAACATTTATAAACTACTACTACTAAGATTTTTTTTCTTTTTTTGAACTAGCTACAATCAAAAAAATATTTAATACACCAAATAACATGTCCACATTCATTGATTATACATTGTATTCTATTGAAGTAGATGATATTTAACATGTTTAAGAGCAATATTGACTAAATATGTGAAAATTTATATTGTTTTGATGTTGTAATGATCCTTAATAACTATCCAACCTTGCCCATTTCATTTTTTAGTGTTGTAAAAAAATTCAAATGTTTCTCCACTTTTAATAATTTCGATTTTAATTTTTTTTTACATTGATATAAAATTATTTATGAAAAGGTTTTACCTAAAATCATACTTCGCTGAAAGCTCCTATGCAGAGCTTATAAAATAATACTTTGCATATAAATTAATATACAAATTAAAACTTTTATATATGTGTAGTTCTACTAAAAAAATTTCTAAAATAATCTAGAATCAATGACGTAAATCAAAGAAAATGTCTATGTTTGTAAACTATACATAATGTCTATTTAAAATGTGACTGGTATTTAACGTAGTTTAGAGTAATTATTGACTAAAAATAGATAGGAAAAAAAAAAGAGTAACCCAACCTAAAAAACATATTCATAATATTATTTTTCTTCTTGAAGCAAATAAATTAAACAAGTTCGACAATATCTGAAATAACTAAACAAATTTTTATATAAGTATTGTGGTATTCATAATTATATTTTACTTTATATCAAAATTATTTCCATGTGCATATGTGCATTTTCCTAGAATGTTGTAAAAGATGCGAATGCACAAATTGTGTCCTTGTCTTGAACAAGAAATATGTTGTTGATAGATATATGACAAAATGTACTGTAAATAGCACATAATTTGTTGTGGTGAATAATGTTCAATCCATGGATTTATGCTTTGCTAAGTTAAATCTCTTTTAAATAATTAAATCTATTTATTCTTTTGACAAGTTTATACATAGAATAAATTAATTGTCTGTCCTTACACGTAAGCTTAATTGTCAAATGGGCCGGGCCGCCGGGCCGCGACCCGTGGGCCGTCATGGGTCGGGCCGGGCCGGGCCACAAAATTTCATGGGCCGGGCTGGGTCGGCCCGCCAAATTTTGTGGGCCGGCCTGGCCCACTATGGCCCAGCCCAGCCCACTTAATGTCAAATATTATTTTTGGAGATTAAGTATCAAAAGTCACTTTTTTTTTTGTGGGTTGAATGGGTTAATTTGGCCAAAATGGGGAATTGAGAATGAGATATTAATGTTGTTTATTAAATATTTAGTTTAAACAAAAAAAATTATAATTTTTCATTAAAAAATTATCGGTGCGGGCCGGGCCGGCCCGGCCCGACCCATGAGAAAAAATTTAGGTGGGCCTGGGCCGGCCAGGCCCATGCCGGGCCGGCCCACGAAAAAATATTTGGCGGGCCGGCCCGTCGTGGGCCTGGGCCGGCCCATCATGGGCTGTGGGCCGGGCCGGCCCATTTGACATCACTATTAAACCATTAAAAATAATTTAACTAAATTATTAATTTCACAAGCTTAGAATTATTATATTACAAGAAATATTACTTTTGGAAGGGAAAAGTATGATATGTTTGATCCCATTTGAACTAGGTGAGCATCTATGGTCTCAAACTTTATAGATTATGTTCACTTAATACCACAGTTAAAAACTTATTACACATTTGGATTACAATTCAGAGGCGGAGACAGGGTGGGGCGGGGTGGGCGACCGCCCCACCCAATTTTTTCAAAAAAAATATATATATTATATAAATTATAATGTTAGCCCCACGGCCCCCACCTAATTTATAAATTTTAATATTAGCCCCAACTATGACTCTATCTCTTTGAAATGAAAATTGAAAATTGAAAATTGAAAAGTTTTATATAATAATAGCACCAACTGGCAACTACTACAACTAATATATAATATTTTATAAAAAAAAATTAATATATAATAGCAGCAAGTCCACAGAACCCAAAAACCTTCTCATCAACATACATAAATTAGAAATAAAAAAATATCTCAATTCCTAATTCCACAAAAGCTCTCTGCCATCCCATTCTGATTCCATACAAAGCAAATTGCGCACTGCCCACTGCCGATCAAATTGATTCAACTAAGTGACTAACCCATCAATTTTTCTTTCTTTCTCTACATAATAGAGAGGCAAAAGGTATTATATTTTAGTTTATGAAGATTTATATTGTGTATTACTTATTGTTTATTATATTTGTTGTTGAATTTAACAAATAACATAGAGTTTGGTGATACACTCACTTTTATCTATATTGATATTGTGTATTTCTAGTTTACTTTTATCATTTTATTTTTCTACAAGTTTTGCTTCATATTTTAATGTTATTAATGATTTTGTGCAAGTTTTGCTTCATTTTATTTTATCTATATGTATTCAAATTGCATATTTGAATTGTCAAATTTTGGCATTCGCGTTTTCAGTATCTGAAACTCTCGACCCGACCTGAAATAAACTGACCCAGTGACCCACATCATCTTACTTTGGCCACACCCACTTTTAATTCATGGCTCCGCCACTGGATTACATGGTTAGTTTTTGGACTCAATTATCATTTGAGTGTTATTCTGCTCTTAGTTCGGAAAAACTCAGGTGCAAGGTATTGTATTATTTGTTGGTGGAAATCAATTCTAGTATGAAAAATATGATAGGCTAGCTACACCTTAAAAAGAAGCTATCTTTTAAGGTATATTTTTCTCCCGCATTAATGTAGATGGTTTCGAAAAATACACTTTGTAGGATACAATGCGTACAACTTCATTTCAAAAAGCTACACTCCTTTGAAACCTCTTAAGAACGGAAACTCGACCATTTCACAAACCAAAAACCTTTCACTAAAAGGAGCCCTTGTTTCAATAAGACCAGTCTTATATTAAATATTTATTTATTTATTATAGAAAATAAATTTTAAATTGTAAGGTACAATTAATGCTTCACTTTATTGTGCTCCACTATAAAAAAGTAAAATTCCAATAAGCTTGTGCTCCACACTTATTTATAGTGTGGAGTGAGCTCCAACTTTCCTTCACAACTAATGTGGGACAAATGCATGAATGAAATTGCCACCTAACAGGGATATTCATACTCTAGCAAAGTTTCCGATTTTAGCTACTCCACAATTTCTGTAAATAGTGAATGTGATATTTATTCTGATGATGAAAATCTATATTGTTAAGTTAACAAGGTTATCATTATAATAACATTATATGATCCATATTACAAAGTGGATAAAGTTTAAGTAAGATAATAATTATTCTTTTAAATGAGAGTTATAATTGATCTAATGTCGAACATGACATAATATTATTATTCATTACAAGTATATAGAATATGTATTAGCAAATAACTTTAAAAATTAAACAAAATCAAAGGATTGTCCTTATTTGTTGTTTCTTTAGACGTCGGACATTTGTTCAATTTCCATTTTAAATGTTAGTGATATATCAATTTATAAATATTTACCTTGAAATCATTTTCTCTTGTAGGTTGGTAATGTAGTTGAGCATGAAATTTTTCCAGAATGGGTTAGAGGCTTTATGGAAAAGACATTTTTTAGCAGATGTCCTGACCATCATGATCTGCAGAAGAATGAAGTAAATAGGTATTGCATTACATGTGGTGCGTCGATTTGCAGGTTTTGCATAACAACGAATGGTGAGCATGACGAACACAAGATACTCACAATATACAGGCATGTCTATCAAGATGTTGTACCTCTTAATGAGATGGAGATTCATATTAATTGTGAAAAGATTCAGGTAATTTAACTTCATAGAGTAACTTGTGTGAATATAAGTCTTTCTTTGACAAATGATATTGATCTAATCATTAATTTTATCCGTTACTAAAACTAAAATCATTATGTTGTTTTCTCTTCTAAAAAAGTGAGATAATCAGAACAATCTTAATTATATTCGAAGTAATTCATTTTTCATTGTAAGTTCTTCGAGAATAATTAAAAATGTGTTCACAAGTATGAAATAAACTTATATTGAGTATATAGAGAATATAAAATTGAACACCTTTTAACTTTTCGAATTCTAGGTTCTTAACATTATGAGCTTCAAAGGAGCTTACATATGCATTAATTCTATTCAGATTTTTTTTTTGAGTATTGTACACGTCGATTTAATAATTGTTTTACTGTGGTTTATGCAAATTTGCAGCCTTACAAATGTAACAAGAAGTGGGTTGTATCGTTGACTCCCCTTCCACACAATGGCTCTGGCTCACTCATTGAGGGGGATGGAGCATGCAATGTCTGCAAAAGAAAATTGACTGACCCTGACCGCTTTCGTTTTTGTTCCATTGCATGCAAGGTAATCTTAGTTTACATTTCTCATTGATAATTAAGTGCAATGAAGAGTACATGTTCAAAGTAATAACCATGGAATATAATTTATATAAATTAATAATTAAAATAAATCGCAACCTTCTTACATATACATTAAATTAGAACAATGATCGAAATTTATCTATAGAAAACATAACATGAATGAACTTTACACTGTACTGCAAGATTAGTATAATTTTCTTTATGAAAATAAGTATCAAATGATGCTTTATGATTCCCACTACATTCATACTTTTTTATGTACAATATAAAAGAACAAAAGACAAATCATTTCTTGTAATCAATACATTGTTATAACAGAATTAAGTCATATTTAACTTGTAAATTATTCTTGGGGTTTTTGGTTGTGTAATTATAATTAAGAGAAGTCCTCTCAACTCAAATCTTTTTACTAGGTTCAGGCAATTTCGGAGATGGGTGGTTCAGTTCAACCCGTGGTTGGAACTTCACAAAACAGGGAAGAGGTCGAGCAACGAAACATTCCTACAGGCCGCAACAGTAGGAAAGGAGTGCCTCATAGGGCTCCTCTATTCTGATCCTACCATCTTAAAAACACATTCTTGATCAAATTTAATCTTATGAACTTAGTTTCCGTGCTTTATAAGCCTAATGTTTCTTTCTTTATTTGCGATTATTTCTTTGCGTCTATATCCTCTTGGATTAGATTGCATATGCATTTTTATTGTGTTGATTTCTGGACTTGAAAATCATGGTTCTAATTTTTATTTTTTTTTTCTATTGAAAAGAAATTATGAAATAGTTTTGAAATTCCAATATTTTCAAAGAAATTCTCAATGTTTCCATAGTTTTCATAAGACTTTGATAATTTCCTAGTTATTTTTCTGAAAGAGTATCATAGAATAAAATTTTAGAAAGAGAGTAATTATCTTACACTTTAATTACTAAATTAAGCCCTGAATAAAAATCAAATAAGTTGTTAAATCAATAAAATCATATGAGAATTTCGTTTACATGTAAATACACACATAAGAACACAAAAAAGCTAAGATATTACGATTTTTCTTGTAATGATTATATGAGTTATTTTTATTTTCATAATATGGTGAACGATTAGCAAAAGAAAATCATGCTCGAAATAGTTGATCAAACATTTATTTAGTAGCAAGTTTTTATCGCAATTAATTGAAGCGACCAGTTACAATGTTAATATCATGTTTTTTCTTTGAATAAATTGAAATTCTATACTGTAATAATTTTATAATTTTGTATTTTACAAAATAAGTTGTGATGAGGGTGGTGATCAACAATGGAAAGTAACTGTAACAAAAGGAACGCCAAATTCGACTTTCAATTGGGGAATAACAAGAAAATGAGATATATATATATATATATATATATTCTCAAACTTGATTTATGAAATATACAATCTTCATAATCTGATTCTCCACTATACATTAATATATTCTGGGGTATTTATAAGCTATAATAGATGGCTAATTCATGGATATGGAACACTAAATGAATAAAGATTTTCAAATTTCAGACTCCTTTTGTTTTGTCCCTCTCTTTGAAAGGTCGTATCTTTTTTGAATACCTTCGAATCTGATCATTTGTAATCAACCAATAGAAAGATAATTAAATGGTCTTTCGAACGTCAAATTATGCATGAATCGCAATTAGTAGACACTGCAAAATTCAACGAATTTGCACTACATCATCCCCTCCATGCGGGAAAGAACTTGTCTCAATCATTTTCTACAAGGCCCAATCTTTTTTGCTAAAGTTTATTGTATGTTCCAGAAAGAAATTGTCCCTTCTTCAAATACATCCAAAAAAAGATCACCTCCCTTAAAAACTTGAACTTGGCGATGGGTATCAATAGCATCTTTATAGGATTTGTAGCTTTATTTAATATTTTTCCTCACATCTTCTTGAATCTTATCCAATGAATTTGTAAAAACATCAACCTTGTTGTTGGAAACTTGAATGTCAGGGATTTCTTCCATAGACAACTTCAAATGGATTTTTGCCCGTCGAATGATTTACAACAGAGTTGTAAGCAAATTCAGCTTTGAATTAAATGATTAGCAAATTCAGCTTAGATTTAATGGCATCCCATTGTTTTGGTCTCTTGGAAGCGAGACTTCGAAGTACGATTAATAAACTCAATTTTCCCATCAGTCTCCGGATGATACGCACTCTTTAGAGCAAATTAGTACTCAATTTCCTCCATAAACTTCTCCAAAAATGACTAATAAACTTGGTATCACGATCAAAAACGATGACCATGTTTGGTTTTGTTTGGTTGGGTATTTTGAGGAGAATTGTTTGTAAGAAATTTTATTGGGACACGTGTATTGTTAATAAGATTGTGTTTGATTTTAATTTGGCAATTGATTTTTGGATGTTTTTTATTCGTGAGACAGTGTTTGATTTTGTTTCGAAAGGGAAATGAGTGATTGTAGCCGTCAATCATAGAAATATTTACTTGTTAGTGATTTAATAATGATTGAAAGTCATATTATAACATTGAGATTGTAAGTATTTATATTTATCTAACTATAGTATTATATTGGGTTTGTAATATTGAAAGTTATATTAGAATATTGGGCTTGTAATTATTTTGTATAATATATATCTTAATTAGTAATATTGTCTTCATTGCAATATTATCCTACTCCTTAATTATTACATTATTGTCTATATGTCAAATATGCTTTACAAGCATAGCATTCTGATAGATGTGCCTTTCCAATCAAAATGGATGTATGATAATTGTAAGGAAGGCTAAAGTATATATAATTATTATATTGCATGATAATTGTATTATAGTAATTGTGGAAACTGTCTTGTGAATTACAGAGTTTGTTTGCCTTTTTTGTTTGCAAATGGAGTAATTAGCGATTTTGAACTAACACGGAAGGGTGTATTGCAATAAACCCAAAGACTTATTTTCATGAAAAAAGTGAGAAAAAAGTGTATTCAGGGATCAGAAATATGGTATGCAAAAATGTGTTTGAGTCATGAGTTTGTTTAGAGAAAAATACGTAATGATTATTCTTGATGTGACATGTTTTTATTATGAGAAATTTATTCACGTTGGTATTCAGATAGAATTATTATTAACTATTTTTAGTCACAATAGATTTTATTTTTAATGTTGCGTTAATTTAAATTAAAAATACGTGATTAATTAAATTTTTGGTATTGAAAGATAGCATGATAAATCATTTCAATTGATGGTTTTAACTGTTAAATCGTGAATAAAAAGAGCCCAATTTTATTTTTTTGCCCAAGAATTTTTTTTAAAATAAATCTAAAATTTTGAGAGTTTTTTTTTTTTTTTTAAGTGTGACACATCAACTTAATGCATTTTTTTTAATTCATTTTACTGTGAAGTACTTTTTTTTTTTTGGAGTAGACGTTGCTAACCAATTGTGGCCATAGAGCTCCCCTAGATAATACAGTAAAATTTGATCACAAGAAAAGAACCAATATCCACTAACCTCAATTTTGCAGAATTAGAAAACACAGGAGTGGATACAAACACTTCTCTTATCCATTTCCCCTCTAACAAAGCAAAATACAATATATATATATATATATGCAAGAATAATGGCTTAATTTTCCACTTTAATTCTGGAAATTAAATGGCTGATACTATCTCCAGTTTCACTCTTCTTAAACCTTCCATCCAAACAAGTTCTCCACTGGCAACAAAAGCTGAATTCAATCCATTTTCAAGATCAGTAAGCTTATAATATTCTCCAATTTCCTTTTCGAAAAAACGAAAAAAATAATTCAATTATTAAGTATTGTTCCACTCTTGATTCAGCTCAAACAATGCTCAACTTCAAGATATAACAAAGGCAGCAGCCATCAGGTAAACTATGTACTAACTTCTACTAGATAGCTTAATTTATAATTTCTATATAATCCTTTTGAATTAATTCAACTTTTTTCAACTTGTATGTATAATATATATATATAGTATGTAGAAAGTTGGAAATGCAATAAAGCGTCGAGAGTAGTAAAGGCGAATGCTTTACCGGATTGGCCATTGATGGTGATTTCTCGACTTGAAAGTACTTCTTTTATATATAATTTTTCAATTTCTTTTACTTGGTTAAGAATCTCATTTTTTCTTTAATTTTGGGATCCTGGTAGAGTTGAACTCATGACTAGAAAAAATAAAAATGATAAATAAATATTGTGATGTATCGTGTTCCACATACGGGAGTTGAGAAATATCCGTATCCTAATTCACATTTATTTGAGAAATAAAAATTAATTAAAATATGGATATGTGCATACGTTATAGGAAAAATACTTTCCGAATAATATTTTTAACCTACTAATTCACAAAACAATTATGCGGTAAACAACCAATACAACTTTCCTTCATGCCTTGGCGAGTAATATTTGTTCTATTTTTATTATTATTGTATCTAGATAAACTATTATCATGTCCTTTACCTAATTCACACTCTCTATGAATGCACAAAAGTTCAAAAAGGAAATGATTAATATTTTTTTCATTTACTTGAATAAAAGATGAAAATTTGAAAAAATAAAAGAAATTGAGAAAATAATCCATGGATAATACATATTGCTCTAAATTTAGTTTTATAGATGCACTTGATGTGCGCAACACATGCTCAAACTTATGTCTGGGGGATCGTAAAGCACTGTAAATCCGTTCCTAGTAGTAGCTCAATTGTAGAATTTAGTACGTATATGGTTACTGGATTTGAATGTACAAAAAATTGGATTTATTTACAATAGTATATATTGCTATGTATTTTAAATCATTATACTTTAATTTATAGTTTGATCGCGTGTAGAAAAAAATATTATATATGAGATCCTTATTAATTTCACAATCATTATTAGAAAAAACACATACTTTATACTTATTTTCCTTAAACGACTAGTGATTTGTAATAATGATGCCTTATTCCAACCTATAATTTTTATTATGTTTGTATAATTTAGGAATTGGAATTTCTACCATTTGAAGTCACATATTATGTAAATTCATATAATTTGTAGTTTTGCCTACACAATCATGTCACTCATAACATTGATATCTTAAATATCAAATTATAATATAAGTTGTATTTACTGAGTGTAGAATTTCAAAGTTCTTTATGCTAAGTGGAGTTCGTCAAAGGACTATGCGTCCAAAAAACTAATATACACAACATGGTTTAAGTTTATGTATGCTTTTACTAAAATTATAGAAATGTTCGAATTTATAAGTTAAAAGAAACTAAAGTATTATGTGGTTTTGAAATCTTTTAGTTTCCTACAAAACTCAAGTTTTTCTTTATTTTTCTTCAAAATATTTCAGTTTCTCTCCAAACATCCTCTGAACATGATTTTTCTTGGAAAATTCTTGTTTTTAATTACATAAATCCCAATTCTTTATATCACATATTATTATAAAATTCGGATATATTAATTTTGGCTTGTGCAAATTTAGTGAATGTTCCTATCATTTAAAATTTATGACCAACTCACTCTCAAGAGTTTTTTATTCATGAAATAGGAATTACTTATACTAATTCCACTAATTGTTTAGGGAACTTAGAGTACGATTTGGGTTTCTTCACTCTCGACTTTGGATCTTAGCCGCCTGAATAGGTTCAATAAAAATTTAACACCGGAAGATGGGCCTATTGGACGACATGAGGTGTGCTGGTCTTATCCTTTCACCATTTTATTCCAAACTAGCGAGTTGAGGTAAGCTAAGGATTATTTCATTCAATATATGTCAACTGTTGTCAAAGGGTGTCTTTGAGGCACCCATCCCGACATGGAGTGGAATAGCTAGGAAGAGGCCTCATTGTATATCATACCATGTCAATTTGAGTTGTATCTTTTATAGTTCATACTAATTAAAACTTGATGTTTTATGAAATATATGGATTTGTCTGGGGAAAATGTAAAAGTGTGTAGTTTTTAATATATAAACTATGTGATATTTTTATTACTTAAAACGTTATAAAAAAATTAAATTTAATTACTGCCAAATTATTTAGTTGCACTAATGATCAAACCTTCCATAATCATTTTGATTAAACACCACAATACTGAAGGAAGGTAGATTAAGGTTGATTAAAATAACGAAGTTATGATTTTTATATGCTTATGTTACATAATTATAAGCAATCGTCCTTTTCCGCTCTTTAGTTTTCCATTTTTCTCTATGTTATTTAATTTCGTAACATTTTTGTATTATTTGTGAAACATTTCTTAGAAAATTGAAAATTTAGTTGATTACTACTCTCCATAAAAATGAGACTAATCTATGTTTCAATAATGAGTTTTCATTGTTACAAATTAGATTATATCAACAAAAAATTTGGACATAGATTCTTTATTTTGACTTACTATAATTTCCAATATAAAGTTAAGTTTATCTCACTTGTGGAATAATTAGCACATTTCAATCACATTTGAAATGAAATATATACATATATATACATGTTCCAAGGGTATCAATATGAATACTTGCGATAACAAGTATGTGTTGTCGTGATGAGGGGGTGCAATAAACGCTATAACTTATTAATTTTCATCATGAATCGTGTTCTTTATTAGATAAATCATAGTGAAACTGGTAAAACTATAGTTTTTTTATTCTGGATAGGTTAAACGCAACAATTACTATATTTTAGAAACCATATATTGACTATTCTATCAAGATTATTTCTGAGTGAGATCTTCAATAGAAATCGGCCCAAGTTTAAATGATTTTTTTTAACCTTATGCAGATTATATATATAAAGAAAATCTTAAAAAAAAATTATTTTAGAATCGAGAGTATTTTCAATTCATGAAATAAAAAGAATAAAACCAAACATAAATTTCTTCCCCTCATATTCACATGGTCATTTTATACAAATGTCTTAAGGAGTGCAACAACCTTTATTCTTGCCATCTTGTAATAATAGGATTCAACTATTAAGACATTTAAATAAATAAATTTGACTTTATTTTTCTTCAAATAAGACAATTTTGTATAACCTCTATCTTAGTTGTCATTACAATTTACTTCCCCACAACAAACAAATTCATCTACTATAAATCACTTCATCTAAACATTATAATTCATTTATATTGAAGTTTCTGTAATATTTGGTGTTATCAATTTTCAAAAAAAGAGCACATCAGCAAACGAAGTTATGGAGTTGGTAAGCAATTTCTTAATACACAATTTTTGTTTGTATTTGTTCAGAATGATGGCAATATGACATACTTGAACAAGTAAATTGTAATTGAAATTGTTTTATTTACTTCTATGGTCTAGGACTATATCTATTTGAATGAATTGATTTAATCTCAATTTGCACAAATTCAAAGTAGAGGGCGACCTTGATTTTATGAGATCTATATGAATTAGAAAACCAATCTATATTATTATCATATTGTACTTGTTGTTTGTAAATAGACACCTATATATATGTCGATATTTTAAATATTTTTTTAAGACATAAGATCCTCATTTCAGTACGACTAAAATGTACTACAAAAATCGTATAATTTGTTATGGTGAATCCATACCATGTTCTGTCCATGGATTTATGCTTTTATAAGTTAAATCTCTTAAAAACAATTAAATTTATTTATTCATCTGACAATTTATGCACGTAAGCTTCACTAAGTTAAACCACTAAAATAATTCGACTAAGTTATTAATTTCTCAAGCTTATACTTTACAATAATTATATTATAAGGATTATTAGTGTTATGAGTAAAAAAAATATTTGATAACATTTGAACAATGTGAGCACACTTGGTCTCAAACTTTGTAGATTATGTTCACTTAGTTCAAAAGTTCAAAAATTGTTACACATTTGGTTTACATGGTTAGGTTTTTGGACTCAATAATATGAGTTTTATGCAGTTGTTAGTGAAGAAAAATTCAGGTGCAAGGCACATAAGGATTTAAAGAAGGAAATTGCCTGATCTTCGTACTTTAACACTGATTCTCCAATTTTAGCTACTCCACAGTTTCTATGAATAATGCATATGATATTTCTCCTATGCTAAAAATATATATTGTCAAGTCAACAAGGTTATCATTATAATAATTATATATCCTTCTTCAAGTTTACATGTCCGATATTAAAAAGCGGATAAAATTTGAGTAAGATAAGATTTAGAGAATATGACATCATATTATTATTCCTTACAAGTATAGAGAATATATATTAACAAATTACTTATAAACTAGAACAAGACCAAAGATTGAACTTATTTATTGTATCTTTAGACATTTAACATTTTTTCAGTTTCCATTTTAAATATCAATTTTACCTTGAAATTTATTTTTGTTGTAGGTTAGTAATGTAATCGAGCATGAAATCTTTCCGGAATGGGTTAGAGGCTTCCTAGAAAAGACATTTTTCAACAAATGTCCTGACCATCTTGATCATCAAAAGAATGAAGTGAACAGGTATTGCGTAACATGTGGTGCGTCTATTTGCAGGTATTGCATAACGACACATGGTCAACATGACAAGCACAAGATACTCAAATTATACAGACATGTGTATCAAGATGTTGTTCATCTTAATGAGATGGAGAATTATATTAATTGCGAAAAGATTCAGGTAATTTAACTTCATAGAGTAAATTGTGTGAATATACGTTTGGCCGATGATATTGATCTCATGATTATGTAGTTTTATCTGTTACTAAAACTAAAAATCTTTCATTTGTTTTCTTTCCAACAAAAAGTTCGATGATCAAAAGAATCTTAACTATATTTGAAATAATTTATTTTTTATTTTAGGCTTCTTTTGTTATAATTAAAAATCTCTTCTGAAGTGTGGAAACAATTTATACTGTTAATGTAGAAAATGTAAAAATTTAACACCTTAGCTTTAACTTTTTGATTTCTAGATTTTTAACATTATGAGATTTATAGAAGACTATATATGAATTTATCCCTTTCATCTTTTTTCCAGTATCTGCACATTGATTTAATTAACTTTTTTATTGTGGTTTACATTGTAAATTTGTAGCCTTATAAATCTAACAAGAAGTTGGTCGTATCTTTGACTCCCCTTCCGCACAATGGCTCTGGCGCGCTCATTGTGGGGGATGGAGCGTGCAATGTTTGCGAAAGGAAATTGATGAATCCAGACCGTTTTAGTTTTTGTTCCATTGCATGCAAGGTATAATCATAGTTTACATTTCTCATACATAATTAAGTGCGGTGGAGTACATTTACAAAGTAATAACCATGAAATAGATCTTAAGTATATTAATAATTACAAGAAATCATAATCTTCTTATGTATAACATTAAATTTGAACCATAGTTTAAATTTATCTACAGAAAAAAAAAACGTAACATTTTTACATTGTTCTATAAGATTATTATGATCTTCTTTACTAAATTGTAGAAGAGAAATATCAAAAGAAGGATTATGAGTCTGATTATATTCTTACCTTTTTGTACAATATAAAAAATAAAAAAAATTCCTTATATATAATCATTACATTGATATAACATAGATTAATCAAATTTAACTTGTAAAAAATTATAGGGTACTATTAATTGTGAATTATAATTGTTTAAAATTATCTCTCTAATGTCCTCTCAATTTGAATATTTTTACTAGGTTCAGGCCATTTCGGAGACAGGCGTTATGATTTAACCTGCTCAGCCTATGGTGGGAATTTCACAAAATCGGGACGAGGTGGAGCAAGTAAACGATCCTACAGGCCGAAAGCGCATTAGGAAAAGAGTACCTCATAGGGCTCGTCTATTTTGATCCTATGAGCCAAAACATCATTGTTTATCAAATTTTATCTTATGCATAATAAGTAGACTTATGAACCTAGTTTTTGTGCTTTAAGAGACTTATGTACCTTTCTATATTTGCGATTTTTTCTTCAAGTCTATATCCTTATGGATTTGTATATATTTTCTGATGGTGATTTCTCGACTTGAGCACTTTATTTATATTTTTTGAATTTCTTTTATTTGGTTAAGACTCATATTTTTGAATTTCTTTTATTTGTGTTTCGTGTTCCACATACGGGAGTTGAGAAATATCCATATCCAAATTCACATTTATTTGAGAAACAAAAATTAATTATGGATTTATGCATACCTTATAGGAAAAATACTTTCCGAATAGTATTTTTAACCTACTAATTCACAAAACAATTATGCGGTAAATCACCAATACAACTTTCTTAATGCCTTGGCGAGTAATATTTGTTCTATTTTTTTATTATTATTATTATATCTACAGAAACTATTATCATGTCCTTTACCTAATTCACCGTCTCTATGCATGCGCAAAAGTTCAAAGGGAAATGATTTATATTTTTTTATTTATGATTAATTAGTCTGAATAAAAGATGAGAAAAAAATGAAAATTTCTAAAAAGAAAAGAAATTGAGAAAATAATCCATGGACAATACATATTTCTCTAAATTTAGTTTTACAGACCGTACGATTGTTATTATGTGCAATCATAAAATGGTAGTTGTCACAAGCACTTGATATGTGCGCAACACATGCTCAAACTTATGTTTGGGGGATCGTAAAGCACTGTAAATCCATTCTTAGTAGTAGCTCAATTGTAGAGTTTAGTATGTATATGGTTACCGGATCTGAATGTACATGACAATGAATTTATTGACAATAGTATATAATGCTATGTATTTTAAATCATTATACTTTAACTTATAGTTTGATCGCGTGCAGAAAAAAATATTATATATGACATCCTCAACAATTTCAAAATCATTATTAGAAATAACATATACTTTATCCTTATCTTCCTTAAACGACTAGTGATTTGTAATACTGATGCCTTAATATCCAACCTATAATTTTATTATGTTTGTCTAATTTAGGAATTGAAATTTCTACCATTTGAAGTCACATATTATGTATATTCATATGATTTGTAGTTTTGCATACAATCATGTCACTCATAACATTGATATCTCCAGATTATAATATAAGTTTTATTTATTGAGTTTAGAATTTCAAAGTTCTTTATGTTGAGTGGTGTTCGTCAAAGGAATATGCGTCCTAAAAATATACACAACATGGTTTAAGTTTATGTACGCTTTTACTAAAATTATAGAAATGTTCGAATTTGTAAGTTAAAAGAAACTACAGTATTATGTGGTTTTGAAATCTTTTAGTTTCCTACAAAACTCAAGTTTTTCTTTATTTTTCTTCAAAATATTTTAGTTTCTTTCCAAACATCCTCTTAACATGATTTTTCCTGGGAAATTCTTATTTTTAATTAAATAAATCTCAGTTCTTTATATCACTTATTATTATAAAATTCGGATATATTAATTTTGGCATGTGCAAATTTAGTGAATGTTTATATCATTTAAAATTTATGACCCACTCTCAAAGTTTTCTATTCATGAAATAGGAATTACTTATACTAATTCCACTAATTGCTTAGGGAACTTAGAGTACGATTTGGGTTTCTTCACTCTCCACTTTGGATCTTAGCCGCCTGAATAGGTTCAATCAAAATTTAACACCGGAAGAGATGGGCCTATTGGACGACATGAGGTGTGATGGTCTTATCTTTTCACCATTTTATTCCAAACTAGCAAGTAGAGGTAAGCTAAGGGTTTTTTCATTCAATATATATCAACTGTTGTCAAAGGGTGTCTTTGATGCACCCATCCTGACATGGAGTGGAATAGTGATGAGAGTGGAAAAACAAAGGAACAGATATGAAACAAAAGAGAAGGCTAAATTCGACTTCCAAGTAGGAATAACAAGAAAATGAGATATGTATTCTCACTCTTGATTAATAAAAATATTCAATCTTAGAAATCTAATTTGATTTTCCACTATATTTTATGGGGTATTTATAGGTTAGACTAGATTACTAATTCATTGAATATAGAAGACTATATAAATACAAACTTTCAAACTTCTTTTGAGATACTTTGTTTTCTACCCGTAACTTTGAAAGTTTGTAACTCTTGATCTACTCCATACCTGATCATAAACAACATATGGATGAGAAGGTAATTACGTTGGCTGTCTAATGCTACAAACTGTGCATGAATTGGAATTTTTTACAAAGAGTTATGATCAGATTAGTAGACACTATCAGATTCAGCGAATATGCACTACATCAAATAGCTAGGAAGAGGCTTCATTGTATATCATACCGTATCAATTAGTTGTATCTTTTATAGTTCATACTAATTAAAACTTGACGTCTTAATAAATATAAGCATTTGCCTGCGGAAAAATGTAAAAGTGTGTAGCTTAATATATAAACGAAGTCATATTTTATAACTTAAAATGTTATAAAAAATGAAATTTAATTACTACCAAATTATTTAGTTGCAATAATGATCAAACCTTACATAATGTTTTGATTAAATACCACAATACTGAAGGAAAGTCGATAAAGGTTGATTAAAATAACGAAGTTATGATGTATATATGCTTATACACATAATAAGCAATTATCCTTCTCCGCTCTTTACTTTTACATTTGTTAATTAATTTTGTAACATTTTTGTATTATTTGTGAAACATTTCTTAAAAAATTGAAACTTTAGTTGATTACTACTCTCCATAAAAATGAGACTAATCTATGTTTCAATAATAAGTTTATAAGTTTTCATTGCTATAAAGTAGGTTATATCAACAAAAAAATTGGACATAGATTCTTTATTTCCAACTTGCTATAATTTTCCAATGCAAAGTTAAGTTTTTCTCGTTTGTGGAATAATTAGTACATTTCAATCTCATTTGAAGTGAAATACATATATATATACATGTTCTTACCAACAGTATCAATATGAATACTTGCGATAACAAGTATGTGTTGTTTTATGAATACATAACTCATGACAGAACACCATAAGTTATCGTGATGAGGGGGTGCAACAAATGCTATAACTTATTAATTTTCATCATGAATCGTAATTTCTTTGTTAGATAAATCATAGTAAAACTAGTAAAATATTTTATGATTTTTTTAACCTTATGCAAATTATATATATAAAGAAAATATTAAAAGAGAAAAAATTTATATAGAATCGAGAGTATTTTAAATTCATGTAATAAAAGGAATAAAACCTCCTAAATATAAATTTATTCCCCTCGTATTCACATGGTCATTTTATGCAAATGTCTTAAAGGAGTGCAACAACCTTTATTCTTGCCATCTTGTAATAATAGGATTCAACTGTTAAGAAATTTAAATAAATAAATTTGACTTTATTTTTCTCCAAATAAGACAATTTTGTCTAACCTCTATCTTAGTTGTCATTACAATTTACTTCACCTCAACAAACAAATTCACCAACTATAAATCACTTCATCTCAACATTATAATTCATTTATATAGAAGTTTCTATAAATTTTGGTGTTATTAATTTTCAAAAAAGGGCACTTCAGCAAACGAAGTTATGGAGCATGTAAACAAGTTCTTAATACACAATTTTTGTTTGTACTTGTTCAGAATGATAGTAATATGATGTACTTGAACAAGTAAATTGCAATTGAAATTGTTATATTTACTTCTATGATCAAAATTGTAGGACTATATCTATTCTGAATGAATTGATTTTATCTCAATGTTCACTTAATTTTTCTTTTTTTATAACAGGGAACCAATTTCAATATAGAGGGCAACCTTGATTTTATAAGATCTATATGATTTAGAAAACCAATCTATATATTATTATCATATTGTACTTGTCGTTTGTAAATATACACCTATATATGTCGATATTTTAAATATGTTTTTAAGACATGAGAATCTAATTTTAGTACGACTAAAATGTACTGCAAAAATTATATAATTTGTTATATGGTGAATACATACCATGTTCATCCATGGTTTTATGCTTTATAAGTTAAATCTCTTTAGAACAATTAAATTTATTTATTCATCTGACAATTTATATATAATTAGTTTTTTGTCTATGCACGTAAGCTTCACTAAGTTAAACAACTAAAAATATTTCAACTAAATTATTAATTTCTCAAGCTTATACTTTAGAATAATTATATTATAAGGATTAATAGTGTTATGAGTAAAAAAAATATTTGATACCATTTGAACAAAGTGAGCGCACTTGGTCTCAAACTTTATAGATTATGTTCACTTAATTCAAAAGTTCAAAAATTGTAACACATTTGGTTTACATGGTTAGTTTTTTGTACTCAAATAATCATATGAGTATTATGCGGTTGTTAGTGAAGAAAAATTCAGTTGCAAGGCACGTAAGTATTTAAAGAAGGAAATTGCCGAATATTCGTACTTTAACACTGATTCTCCAATTTTAGCTACTCCACAATTTCTCTGATTAATGCAAATGATATTTATCCGATGCTAAAAATCTATATAGTTAAGTCAACAATGTTATCGTCATAATAATTATATATCCTTCTTCAAGTTTGCATGTCCGATATTACAAAGCAGATAAAATTTGAGTAAGATAAGATTTAGAGTACTGTAGAGAATAGGACATCACATTATTATTCCTTACAAGTATGGAGAATATATATTAGCAAATAACTTATAAAATAGAACAACACCAAAGATTGGACTTATTTATTGTATCTTTAGACGTTAAACATTTGTTTAGTTTCCATTTTAAATATCAATTTTACCTTGAAATTTATTTTTGTTGTAGGTTGGTAATGTAATCGAGCATGAAATCTTTTCGGAATGGGTCAGAGGCTTCCTAGAAAAGACATTTTTCAACAAATGTCCTGACCATCTTGATCATCAAAAGAATAAAGTGAACAGGTATTGTGTAACATGTGGTGCGTCTATTTGCAAATATTGCATAACGACACATGGTCAACATGACGAACACAAGATACTCAAAATATACAGACACGTGTATCAAGATGTTGTTCATCTTAATTAGATGGAGAATTATATTAATTGCGAAAAGATTAAGGTAATTTAACTTCATAGAGAAAATTGTGTGATTATACGTCTCACCGATGATATTGATCTCATGATACATAATTTTATCCGTTACTAAAACTAAAAATCATTCTGCCTTTTTCTTTCCAACAAAAAGTTCGAAGATACTCAAAATATATAGACACGTGTATCAAGATGTTGTTCATCTTAATGAGATGGAGAATTATATTAATTGCGAAAAGATTAAGGTAATTTAACTTCATAGAGAAAATTGTGTGAATATACGTCTCCCCGATGATTTTGATCTCATGATACATAGTTTTATCCGTTATTAAAACTAAAAATCATTCTGCCTTTTTCTTTCCAACAAAAAGTTCGATGATCAGAAGGATCTTAACCATATTCAAAATAATTTATTTTTCATTTTAAGTTAACCTTCTTTGATAATAATTAAAAATATCTTCTCAAGTGTGGAACAAATTTATATTGAGAATATAGAAAATGTAAAATTTAACACCTTTAATTTTTCGATTTCTAGATTTTCAACATTATGAGATTTAGAGGAGACTTTATATGTGTTTATTCCTTTCATCTTTTTTCAAATATCTACACATCGATTTAATAATTTTTTTTATTGTTGTTTACATTGTAAAATTGTAGCTTTATAAGTCTAATAAGAAGTTGGTCGTATCTTTGACTCCCCTTTCGCACAATGGCTCTGGCGCGCTCATTGAGCGGCATGAAGCGTGCAATGTTTGCAAAAGGAAATTGATGGATCCTGGCCGTTTTCGTTTTTGTTCCATTTTATGCAAGGTATAATCCTGGTTTACATTTCCCTTACATAATTAAGTGCGGTGCAGAGTACATTTACAAAGTAATAACCATGAAATAGATCTAAAATATATTAATAATTACAAGACTAATCTTCTTATGTATAACATTAAATTTGAATGATAGTTGAAATGTATCTACAGAAAAAACTTAACATTTTTACATTGTTCTACAAGATTAGTATGATTTTCTTTGTAAATTGCACAAGAGAAATATCAAATGAAGGATTACAGTCTCATTATATTGGTACTCTTTTGTACAATATAAAATATAGAAAAATCCTTATATGTAATCATTACATCGCTACAACATAGATTAATCAAATTTAACTTGTAAAATATTTTAGGGTGTTATTAATTGTGAATTATAATTGTTTGGAATTATCTCTCTGATGTCCTCCCAACTTGAATCTTTTCACAAAGCTCAGGCCATTTCGGAGACGGACGGTATGATTCAACGTCCTCTGCCCTTGGTGGGAACTTCACAAAATGAGGACGCGGTTGAGCAAGTAAACGATCCTACAGGTCGGGAGCCTGTTAGGAAAAGAATACCTCATTGGGCTCATCTATTGATCCTATAGGATAAAACCTCATTATTTATCAAATTTTATCTTATGCATAATAAGTAGACCCATGAACCTAGTTTTTGTGCTTTAAGAAACTTATGTACCTTTCTCTATGTGCGATTATTTGTTCAAGTCTATATCCTTATGGATTAGATTGTTTATATATGTTCTGATAGTGATTTCTCGACTTGAAAATACTTACTTTATATATATTTCTTGAATTTCTTTTACTTGGTTAAGATCTCATCTTTTTTCCTTTTGGGGTCCGGGTAGAGTTTAAATCCTGACATGAAAAAATAAAAATGAGAAATAAATATTGTAATGTTTCATGTTTACATAAGGGAGTTGATAAATTTTTGTATCCTAATTTGCATTTATTTGAGAAACAAAATTAATCAAAATATGGATTTTTACCTATAAGCGCAAAATACTTTCCAAACAATTTTTTTAACCTACTAACTCACAAAAATACTATGCGTGAAACAACCAATACAACCTTCCTTCATGCCGTTGCGAGTAATATGTGTTCTTTTTTTATTATTAGTATCGCAAGATAAACTATTATCATGTGCTTTAGGATCCACACTCTCTTTGCATGGCAAAAGTTCAAAAAGGAAATGTTTAATATTTTATTCATTTATGATTAATTACTTCGAATAGAAGATGACAAAAAGATGAAAATTTGGATAAAGAAAAGAAATTGAGAAATAATAATCCATGGATAATATATACTACTCTACATATAATACATATAGTTTTACAAATCGTACAATTGTTATTACGTGGAATCATAAAACGCTAGAAGTCACATGCACTTGATATGCGCGCAAAACAATATTAAGTGATCATATATAATATCATTAAGAAACAAACCATTAAATTTAACATTACGTCCACCAAAATTATATAACGTATTCTTTACCTATGAAGCACAAAATAGTCTTATGGAAGTTGTGAAGGAAATGGACATAGGTGTTTGTTGTATTTTTCCGGGCATTATGCACATTTTTGTTTTTAAGACCCAATCCATCCCCAAATCCCTTGCGTACTTTTCATTTGTTTAACTAAAATGTAACTATTATTAAAAAAATAGAATTGTTCATAATAAATAATAGTTCAACTATAAAATCTACTGATAATACTATCGATATAATAAGTATCTATATGAGCATTATGTTCAAAATAATGTCCTACGCATATATATTTGAATTTGGCTATTCAATCTTATGATAAATAAGTACCTACAAAACATTATGTATGGTAAAAAACTTTTTTAATAATTGAATATAATTTCAACCCTACTATATTTTTGTTTAAAATGAATTTATTTGTTTTACATGTAATTATAATTATTCTAAGACAATTTTGTCTAACCTCAATATTAGTTGTCATTACAATTTACTTCACCTCGACAAACAAACTCACCAACTATAAAATTACTTCGTCACAACAATATTGTAATTCATTTATATAAAAGTTTCTGTAAAATTTGGTGTTATCTATTTTCAAAAGATGAGCACATCTGCGAACGAAGTTATGGAGCAGGTAAGCAAGTTTTTAATACACATTTTTTGTTTATACTTATTTAGAAGGATAGGAATATGATGGATGTAATTGAACAAATATTTTGTAATTTAAATTGTTATATTTACTTCTATGATCTATATGGTCGGACTAAATCTATTTGAATGAATTAGTTTTTATGGAAATGTTCACTTGATTGATTTTTTTATTATAATAACGGGAAACGAATCAAAGTAGAGGGCAACTTTGATTTTCTAAGATCTATATGATTTAGAAAACCAATTAATATTATTATCATTTTTAGGAATAATTAAGACCATTGTAATTGCTGTTAGTACATATATATATTGATATTTTAAATATGTTTTTTAAACTTGAAATTTTAATTTCAATAGAACAAAATGTAATACAAAAATCGTATAATTTGTTATAGTGAATTCATACCATTTTCTATCCATGGGTTTATGCTTTTCTAAGATAAATCTCTTTAAAACAATTAAATTTATTTATTCATTTGACAAGTTTTTACGTGGTATAAAATAATTTTTTCTCCATGCACGTAAGCTTTACTAAGTTCAGCCGATAAAAATAATTCAACTAATTTATTAATTTCACAAGCCTATACTTAGACTAATTATAATACAGGAAATATTACTGTTAGAAGTAAAAATTATATTTTTGATCCCATTTGAACAAAGTGATTTGGTCTCAAACTTTATTGATTATGTTCACTTAATTCCACAGTTTAAAAATTATTACAGATTTAGTTTACATGGTTGGTTTTTGATTCAATGATCACATGAGTGTCACGCCATTTTTATTTCTGATAATTTAAAGGAAAAACTCAGGTGCTAAGGATTTAAAGAAGGAAATTGCCGGATATTTGTACTTTAGCACTAATTCCCAATTTTGGCTTTTCCAAAATTTCTATAAATAGTGCATATGATATTTATCCGATAGATAAAAATCTACATTATTAAGTCAACAAGGTTATCGTTATAATAATTATATATACTTCTTCAAGTTTACATGATCGATATTGCAAAGTGGATAAAATTTAAGATAGGAATTAGAGTTATAATTGATATAATGTTGAACACGACATCTTAGTATTATTCATTACAAGTATAGAGAATATGTTTTAGCAAATAACTTATAAAATAAAACAAAAGCAAAGATTGTACTTATTTATTGTATTTTAGACGATAAACATTTGTTCAGTTTCCATTTAAATGTCAATTTTATCATGAAATTTATTTTTGTTGTAGGTTAGTAATGTAATCCAGAATGAAATCTTTTCGGAATGGGTAACAGACTTCCTACAAAAGACATTTTTTAATAAATGTCATGACCATCGTGATCATCAAAAAAACGAAGTGAACAGGTATTGCATAACATGTGATACGCCAATTTGCAGGATTTGCATAACGACGAATGGTCAGCATGACGAGCACAAGATACTTACGATATACAGACATGTGTATCAAAATGTTGTTCCTCTTAACGAGATGGAGAATCATATTAATTGTGAAAAGATTCAGGTAATTTAACTTCGTAGAGTAAATTGTGCGATTATACATCTTTCTTTGACCCATGATATTGATCTAATAATTATGTAGATTTATCAACTACTGAAACTAAAAATCATTTTGTCGTTTTCTCTCAAACAAAAAGTGTGATGATCAGAAGAATGTTAACTATATTAGAAGTAATTTATTTTTCATTCTAAGCTTCTTCAGTAATAATTCAAAATTTGTTCTCTAGTGTTGAACAAATTTTATTCCGAATTTAGAAAATGTAAAATTTAACATCTTTACCTTTTTGATTTCTAGATTTTAAACATTATGAGCTTTAGAGGAGCCTACATATGCATTTATTCCTTTCATCTTTTTTCCGAGTATTATAATTTTTGTTTTGTGGTTAACACTGTAAATTTGTAGCCTTATAAATGTAATAAGAAGTTGGTCATATCTTTGACTCCCCTTCCGCACAATGGCTCGGGCGCGCTTATTGAGGGGGATGGAGCATGCAAAGTTTGCAAAAGAAAATTGATGGATCCTGACCGTTTTCTTTTTTGTTCCCTTGCATGCCAGGTAATCGTAATTTACATTTTTCATAGATAATAAATGCATATAATTAAGTGCAGTGCAGAGTAGATGTACAAAGTAATAACTATATACTAGAACTTAAATATATTAATAATTACAAGAGATTGCAATCTTCTTATATATAACATTAGATTTGAAAATTTGTTAAAATTTATCTTTAGAAAAACCATAACATGAATGAACGTTACATTGTACTGCAAGCTTTGTATGACTTTCTTTAGTGAATTGAAGAAGAGAAGTATCAAATGAAGGATTATAAGTGTCACTACCTTTGTACTTTGTTTGTACAATATGAAAATAGACAAATCCTTATATGCAATCATTACATTGTTATAACATAAGTAGGTCATATTTAACTTGTAAAACATTCTAGGGGGTTTTTAGTTTTGGAGTTATAATTGTTTGGAATGGAGCATGCAATGTTTGCAAAATGAAATTGATTGACACTGACCGCTTTTGTTTTTGTTCCATTGCATGCAAGGTAATCTTAGTTTACATTTCTCATAGATATTTAAATTTAGTGAAGAGTACATGCTCCAAGTAATAACCATGAAATGGAATTTATATAAATTAATAATTACAAGAAATCGCAACCTTATTTATATGACATTAAATTTGAACAATAGTCGAAATTATCTATCGAAAAACATAACATGGATGAACTTTACTATAGTACTGCAAAATTGGTATGAATTTCTTTAGTGAATTGCACAAGCAAATTATCAAAATGAAGGATTACTGAGTCTCATTACATTCATACTCTTTTTGTACAATATAAAAAACCAAAAGACAAATCCTTGTCTGTAACAATTACAGTGTTATAACATAAATTAGCCATATTTAACTTGTAAAATATTCTAGGGGTTATGAGTTGTGGAATTATAATTATTTGAAATTATCTCTCTATGTCATCCCAACTGGAATCTTTTTATTTAGGTTCAGGCAATTTTGGAGACTGGTGGTATCACTCAACCTACTCGGCCCATGCTGGAAAATTTACAAAATATGGAGGTTGAGCAAGGAAACAATCCTACAGGCCGCAAGCACATTAGGAAAGGAATACCTCACAGGGCTCCTCGATTTTGATCCTACAAGCTAAAACCTTGTTGTTCATTAAATATTATCTTATATCTAATAAGTAGACTTATGAAATTAGTTTTTGTACTTTAGATTCCTTTCTTTATTTGTGATTATTTCTTTAAATCTATATCCTTATGGATTAGATTGCGTGTACATTTGATGGTGATTTCTCGACTTGAAAATACTTACTTTCTATATATTTCTTTTGGTCGTTAGAATGGAAAGTTTTACTCAGTATAAAGTTGATCCAGGTAGAATTTAGATCATGACTTCAAAAATAAAAATGATAAATAAATATTGTGATCTCTCGTGTTCAGTTGATAAATATTCGTATACTAATTGGCATTTATTTGAGAAACAAGATTAATTAAAAATATGGATTTCAGCATACCTTATAGGCAAAATACTTTCCTAATAAACTTTTTTAACCTACTAATTTAAAAAAAAAAACTATGCGTGAAACAACTAAAACAACTTTCTTTCATGCCTTTACAATTAATATTTGTTCTATTTTTATTATTATTGTTGGTCCTAAGTGTACATGAAAGGGATTAGAAGTGGGGGTGAATAGACCCTGAAGTTATTTTTAACTTCAAAAAATTTCGTGTTAAAATGCTCAGTTGTTATCGCTGGTTAATTCAGCGCTTACAGATTAACTGGTTTTTGGTTGAAGACATAGTACTCATCGCTTAGTTCAGAGTTAATGTGCAGCGCAAATAGCTTTAAGTCTTTAGTTTTGGATTGATTAAACGTTTCACTTAGTTGTTGATTTGTTTGAAATCATTTCTTAACTTGGTCGCTTGTTTTCAAGATAAGAATGATAATAAAATACAAAGCAATAAGTAAAGAGATAAGAGTTCGTAAGGTTCGTTGGGTGATGTAATCTCTACTGTGTCTTTCTACTCCGATTTAAGGGAGGAATCCACTATATGGAATCCGAAGATTCACTCATAGTTTTCTCCAATACAATGAATCAAACTAAAGGCTTTGAGCTCCTTAGCTACACAAGCGTCTACTTCAAGATTTTTCTATAAGTCTGCTTGTCTCACTCAGAAATAAAGCAGATGTCTTTTGTCTTTTCTCATACTCAGTTTGAAAGAAAGCACATTGGCACTTTTGTAGTTGATTAGGAGATCTTTTGATCCAATCATGTGACGTGATGATCCACTATTTATGTACCAAACTTTATATTCACAACGGCTCTAGGTACCTACATTAGAGAGAGGTGATCTAGTTGGTTTTAAATACCTGTTTTAACATGGGTCCTTTTTGGTGGAAACGTATTGTTTATATATGAAGCACAAAAATAGTCTTGGTGAAAGCTGTGAAGGACATAGGCGTTGTATTTTGGAGGGCGCTATGTACTTTGTGTTTTTAAGACCTATTCCATCCCCAACTCCCAACTCCCATGTGTACTTTTTATTTGTTTAACTAAAAATGTAACTATTATATAAAAAAAACAAATTTTGTTAATAGTAAAGACTAATAGTTCAACTATAAAATCTACTGATAATACTATCAATAGTAAATGACTAAATAGTGTAGTATGCATATTTATTTGCATTTAGCTATTCAATCTTACGATAAATAACTACCTACAGAACCTCATGTATGATAAAAACCTTTTTTAATAATTGAATATATTTTCAAAACTACTATATTTTTTTTTATATAGTTTCAATTTCTCCAACCATCATAGTAGTCAAAACATTTTCACACAACTTCCTCCACTTCGACTTTAACTCCTTTTTGTTGTTTTTCCACCTTGAGAGCCAACTTACATACATCATTATACGTCTAATATAGATGAAATTGGACAACATTTCCAATCTCATATCGAAGTCCTCCATGAAAAGGAGCGACAGTTTGTTCTTCCGGCTCTCCATAAATCATCAAACTCGATATCACGAAGGTCTTATGTATGACGAGTTGTATGATGAGTTGTAGGATCATCAATATTTAGTCTATTTCTTCTTCGACCAGCCATTGATAACCAAAAGCTCTTGACACCAACTTGAGACCGGAAAATGTAGGATAAGTAGGAGGAACAAGGCCACTCAACACTCACCACTCTAGAAAGTCCAATAAGAGTTTAGAGAAAGATAAAAGAAGATATGAACATTTTACAAGCTTAGAAGCTTAATATATAATTAATACATTGTGAAATTTTGTTGCTAATAATACAGGGTAGTCTTTTATAGACTATGCTTGGAACAACCCTTGAGTCAAAAATTTTAATAATCTTCATAATTATCTACCCTTAATATATCAATGAATCTCACTAAAATATGAATATTTAGTACTGTCAATTCTTGACTAGAATTTATAATTTATTCTAATAAAGAAAAACATGAAAGTACCAAGAATCACTTCAACCTTCCAAATTCCCGTATGATAACACAATTCTGCTAGGTTTTACTAATATGGGCATATCTCTCACTAGGAATGGAATTTTTGGGATCCATTTGTCTGGTTGGAAACTAGACTCATTGAGATCTCCAATTATATATGGCTTGACCTGGGCTTTTTTGATATAACCCCCGAGGTATGCAGCTTTGGAAAACAACCCCCCGAGGTTTGAAATTTTGGTAAACAACCCTTTCTGTTTAGTTGACCGTTAGTCAACAGTTAAGGTCATGGGCAAAATTGTAATCTAATAATTCCAAACAAATATATTAATTTTAGAATCCCAAAAACCCCAACCACCTCCTTTCTTTTTCCCCAATTTTTCATCTCTAATTTACAAGTCTCCCTTTCCCCCCCAATTTTTCATCTCTAATTTACAAATCTCCCTTTTCTCACAAAGATGTACCCTAAATAATTTTAAATGTAAAAACATAAATTATTTACATAAATAATTTTATTAACATTTGAAAACATTTGAAATAATTCACAAAGATGTACCCTAAATAATTTTAAACGTAAAAAATAATTTCAAATGTAAATAATTTATGTACACAAAGAATAAAAACATTATTTGATTAGATCAAAATGTATTTAATAGCGTAAGATATTTTTCGATGGGCATATATCTCATCACGTACGTCAACCATTTGGAGACCAAATACATTTTATATTCTCCACACTTTTCACCCCAAAGAGGACTCTAACCATAGCCGAAAGGTCTTAACTAATAATAGTACTATATATAGCCCAATCATTTCTTATTTTAGTGAACACTAACCAAATAAAATAAATTATTTACATAAATAATTTTATTAACATTTGAAATAATTCACAAAGATGTACCCTAAATAATTTTAAATGTAAAAAATAATTTCAAATGTAAATAATTTATGTACACAAAGAATAAAAACATTTGAAATTGTTTAGGGTACATCTTTGTGAGAAAAGGGAGACTTGTAAATTAGAGATGAAAAATTGGGGGGGGGGAAGGGAGACTTGTAAATTAGAGATGAAAAATTGGGGGAAAAAAAGGGAGGTGGTTGGGGTTTTTGGGATTCTAAAATTAATATATTTGTTTGGAATTATTAGATTACAATTTTGCACATGACCTTAACTGTTGACTAACGGTCAACTAAACAGAAAGGGTTGTTTACCAAAATTTCAAACCTCGGGGGGTTGTTTGCCAAAGCTGCATACCTCGGGGGGTTATATCAAAAAAGCCCGACTTGACCTATAACTAATTTTAAGTCAAAACAGATTAGTTCTTGAGGTTAACATAGGAACTTGAATTTTCTGTGTCAGATTTTGATGAAATACCACAATACTAAATGGAAGTCGGTTAAGGTTGATTAAAATATCAAAATTATGACGGATATGCTTATGTTTCATAATAATCAATCATCCTTTTTCCGCTCTTTCCTTTTTTATTTTTCTTTATGTTATTTAATTTTATAATTGTATTATATGTTAAAACATTTCTAAAAAGAATTCAAAATTTAGTTGATTACTACTATCAATAAAAATATTGCTAGCAAGGTTGGTGAGCCAGTGCAAACTGATGCAATGACGGCCCAGAAATTGAGATTGGATTATGCCAGAATTCTTGTCAAAGTGGAAATGGATCAGAATCCAGTAAAAGAGGTCAAAATTCGTCTGCCAGGGGAAGAGGGGATGCTTATGCAAACAGTTCGTTATGAATGGTTTCCATGTAAATGCAAAAAATGTGGGAGATGGGGACATACGGATGATGACTGTCGTAATCCGGGGGAGTTAAAATGGGTGAAAAAGCAGGAGGTCCCGGAGGAGAGCAAAAAGGAAGGGGATATGGGGAAAGTGAACGAGGTGGCTGTTGTTGGAAAAACAAGGGACACACCACCTTCGAAAGGCAAGAACAAGGAGGTTGAATGGCAAGAGGTCAGTAGACGGAAGCAAAAGCGAAGTCAGGGCTGGGCTGAGAAAACTAACAATGTTGATGTCCAACATGCACTTAGCAACCTATTCCAAGTTCTAAGTAATGCAGGGGGTGTGGTGGAGGAGGCACAGTCAAGTAACCCTCCACCATTCCTATGAATATTGGAGCATGGAACATTAGGGGGATGGGCACAGCACCTAAGCAACAGGCTGTGCGGAGGTTTGGGAGAAGTAATAAACTAGACGTGGTAGCGGTGCTAGAAACAAGAATTAAACCCCAGAAATTCGACACTAATCGACGAGGTTTTGGGGATGAATGGGAAGTCATAAATAATTATGTCCATGCAGCCAATGGACGTATATGGTTGATGTGGAAGAAGCAAGAGGTTAGTTGTCAGCTTGGTAGAGTCACGGACCAACTGATTGAATGTGAGGTGGCAAAAGGGAGGTATAAATTCACCCTCACCATTGTCTATGGACATAATGATGAGGGACAAAGGAGGCAACTGTGGGAGAGTCTTCAAACAAACTGTCCTACAGGGCCGTGGGTGATTATGGGAGACTGGAACGCCACACTCCGAGCTGAAGACAAGATGAACTCAGATGGGTGCTATGTTGGTGGTAATTTGGATTTGCAAAGATGTTTTGAGAACATTGGATGTGTGGATATCCCCTATGTTGGTGAGCTGTACACTTGGAGTAATAACCAAGATGCCGGCTCAAGGCTTTATTGTAAGCTGGACAGAGTCATTGCAAATGTGGCCTGGTTCACCTTGATGGACGGATTTAAGGTGAAATTCCTTGACAAAGATATCTCGGACCATTGCCCCATGGTGTTGGAGATGCAGGAGGTTCGTGTGGGAAGGGCCCCATTCAGATTCTTGAATGGTTGGAAGCACCATCCACAATTTAGGAATATTGTTGCGGAGGCATGGAAGATAGGGGTCCCAGGATGTAAAATGTTCCAGGTAATCACCAAGAGCAAGGCAGTTAAACGAGGTCTGAGGGAGATGCATAGAACTCACTACTCTGATATTGAGATGCAAGTTCAAAAGAAGCAAGAGGAACTGCAGGGGATTAGGCAGCAGTTGCAACTATCTCCATTTGACCCGAATTTAATTTCTATGGAAAGACAGATGTTCAAGGATACTACACGTCTGGCGTTGATGGAAACTGAATTCCTTAAACAACGGGCAAAAGCTGAGTTCTATCTCAAAGGAGATGAGTGCACTAAATACTATTTTGCAAGAATCAAAGCAAGAAAAGCGGGGAATACAATCCAGTGCTTACGAACTCAAGAGGGGCAGATGATTTCAGAGAAAAGTGACATCCAGAAGGAAATTATTTCATACTATACACATTTGCTTGGGTCGGTGGAGGAGAGGGATGGGAACGAGGGGCTCATCGACAGGGAGATTATTCAATATGGATATTTACTCCAACCGGATGATAGAATGGAATTACAACGCACTGTTACAGACGATGAGATCCAACGAGCATTATTTTCCATACCGGAGGATAAGAGTCCCGGGCCTGATGGCTTTACCACAGGCTTCTACAAATCTGCTTGGGGCATTGTTGGTCGAGAGGTTATTGATGCGATTAAGGATTGCTGGTCAAAGAAGAAACTTTTGAAGGAGATCAATTACACCTTATTACACCTGATTCCCAAGAAGAAAGATCCTGTTAGCATCCAGGATTTTAGACCCATCGCGTGTTGCTCAGTAATATACAAAACCATCTCGAAGTTGATTTGTAATCGGTTGAAAACTATTTTACCGAAACTTATTGATCAAGCTCAAGGGGCTTTTGTTCAGGGGAGGTCTATAGTCGAAAATGTTGTACTTTGCCATGAGTTGGTTCGAGGTTATGGACGAAAGGGAATTTCGCCAAGAGTGTTAATGAAAGTTGACATTCGTAAGGCCTATGATACAGTTCGATGGGATTTCTTGGGAGAGGTTCTCCAAGAGTACGGATTTCCGGAGGATTTTGTGGCGATGATAATATTGTGTGTTAAGTCTCCGATGTATTCCATCTTGTTGCAAGGTGAGGTGTTTGGGCAAATTAAAGGGGAACGTGGCCTTCGACAAGGGGACCCGATGTCTCCTTACCTCTTTGTCTTAGTCATGGAGTACTTAACAAGAGGCTTCCGGAAAATGCAGAAAGATTCGGATTTCAGATTCCATCCAAAGTGTAAGAAGGTTGGACTTGTTAACCTCTGTTTTGCGGATGACTTAATGATGTTTTGCAAAGGGGAAAAGAAGACAACCAGTAAGGTTAGGGAGGTGTTTGAAAAGTTTTCGGGGGTGACTAGGTTAAAAGCTAATTTGGACAAGAGCCAAATAATATTTGGAGGCGTCTCTGATGAGGAAAAAGAGGTTATTCTTGAGGAGACGGGATTTGTGGAAGGGGACCTCCCTATGCGGTACCTAGGAGTCCCTCTTATCTCAGCAAGACTCACGGTAAAGAACTGCCAAAATCTCATTGATAAAATCATGAGCCGTATCCAATCTTGGACTGTGCGATTCCTATCGATGGCCGGTAGAGCTTTGCTTATTAAAGCTGTATTATTTGGAATTCAGATGTACTGGGCTCAAATTTTCCCCTTACCCATTGCTGTTATACGAGAAATCGATGGTATGTGCAGACGTTTCTTTTGGAGCGGGAAAACTACGGGCAACGTTAACGCCCCTATCAAATGGGCAGACGTTTGTAGCCCAAAGGAGGAGGGTGGTCTGGGTTTTATTGCTATGGAACAATGGAACATAGCAGCCATGTTCAAAATCATTTGGAATATAGCTCAAAAAACAGACACATTATGGATAAGGTGGGTTAATGCTTATTACTTGAAAGCACAAAGTATTTGGAGTGTGCATATAAAATCTAATGATTCTTGGTATTGGAAAAGGTTGCTAGGCATTCGTACTAAGTTCATGGATGCTATTAACGTGGTGCAAAACCAATGGGTAAGAGGGGAATTCTCAATCCGGAATGCTTATGAGCACATTACCGAGCACCAAGATGTGGTGGGATGGAAGAAAATGGTGTGGGGAAAAGGTCATATTGCTCGTCATAGAGTCCTGTTGTGGCTTGCAATCCAAAATAGATTAAAAACAAAGGATAGATTGGGGATGTGGAATGTGGAGTTGGATGAAATATGTGTGTTGTGTAATGCAGGGGATGAAACAAGAGACCATTTGTTTTCCCAATGTGTCTTCTCCAAAGAAGTCCTGAAGAATGGCTGGGAGAATATCGGATTAAAATGTAAGCACGATAGATGGGAGGATGTTCTGAAATGGGCTGGACGTATCAGCACAGGAAAGTCCCGATGGTGCCAAATCAGAAGAAGCATGTTTGCTAACATTGTTTACGCGATTTGGCAGGAGAGGAATTGCAGGATTTTTGAACATGTTAACCGAAACCCGAAGACTATTGTTAACAGTATAGTTGCTATGATTAGATGTAGATATGGTAGCTGGAATTAATTGACGTTGATATACATTGTAAATTTTACAACTGAATGAAATATACCGCTTATCGTTCCAAAAAAAAAAAAAAAATGAGACTTTAATCCATGTTTTAATAATAAGTTTATGAGTTTGCGTTGTTACAAAGTAGGTTTTATCAACATAAAATTTTGACTTAGATTCTTTATTTCCGATATATATATTCTTAGCAACGGTAACAATATGAATACATGTGATAACAAGTGTTGTTTTATGAATACATAGCTCATGACAACACACCATAAGTTGTCATGATGAGGTGGTGCAATAGATGCTATAATTTATTAATTTTCATCATGAATCGTAATTGTTTTATTAGATAAGTCGTAGTAAATGTGGTAAAAATAGTTTTTCTGATGGGTTAAATGCAACGATTAATACATTTTAGGAAACACTTACTTGACTATCCTATAAAGATTATGGTAGGAATTTCCATGTGAGATCTTAAATACAAAAAGGACCCTGGTTTAAATAATTTTTTAAAACCTTATTCAAAATATATTTAAAGAAAATATTAAAGTAGAAAAAAATCTGTTTTAGAATGGAAATATTTTAAAATTCATGTGATAAAGAATAAAACCTCCAAAACATAAATTTCTTTCCCTCTTAATTAATTGGTCATTTTATGTAAATGTATTTAGCAATGAATAATTACTATGGTTGCCATCCTGTATTAGTAGTATTCACTATTAAGACATTTAAATGCAAACATTTTACTTTAATGACTTTAATTTTTTCCAAATAATACAATTTTGTCTAACCTCTATATTAGTTGTCATTACAATTTACTTCACCTTGACAAACAAATTCACCAACTATAAAATAACCTCATCCCAACATTATAATTCATTTACATAGAAATTTCTGTAAAATTTTGTGTTATCAATTTCCAAAAGATGAGCACATCCTCAAATGAAGTTATGGAAGAGGTAAGCAAGTACTTAATACCCAGTTTTTTAAATACTTATTGATGTCATGTACTTGTGCAAGTATTCTGTAATTGAAATTGTGTTTTTTACTTTTATGAGCTATATAAGGTAGAATTAAATCTATTTGAATGATTTAATTGTATGTATGTGCACTTGATTGTGTTTTCCCTTGTAATAAGAGGGAAAGCATTCAAAGTAGAGGGTAACCCTTGATTTTTATGAGATCTATATGATTTAGAAAATCAATCTATATTATTATCACTTTTAGGAAAAGTTAAGACCAGTACCTGCTATTTGTAAAAATACACATAGACATGTATATATATATATATATATATATATATGAAGATACTTTTTAATATGTTTTTCAGAATGGGGGATTTAATTTTGCCAATGAGTCTTCTCATAAGTAATACAATTAGGGCCTTTATGTATAAAATACTAAACCGTAGTCCTTATTGAAAATGAATGCAATAATGCACATATCTAACATTTAATTCCACCAATCCTAACATTTAGTTCCCATTAATTAAGATACACTATTTTCATAATGATTTTAAAAATATTAGACCTTTATACTTCTATTGAAAGTTATAACTTAGACAAATTTTAACTCTCATTAATTAGTGGATATTGATTTGAAGTAATATGGGTATCCTTTTGATGACTCATTAATCTTAGAGGGATGTAGTGGATTTATTTTTAATAAATGAATTATATTCATTTTATTTTCAATAGATAATTGAGGGCAAAACTGTAAAATAACAATTGGACAATGGATAAATTACAATATAATTAATTAAATTATGTGAACATTAATTTTTAAAACATTACTAAATCAAATAGTGTAGATAGAGATTAGATATAAATTGATAGAATAAGAGTTGGTGAATCTTGGATTTGATCATAATTAGAAGGACATGATAATTTAGTATAATATAGATTAATTTAGAAAAGTATTTACCAGTGATTGCTACATTATTAACATTCTAAAGTTATTGGTAGTGATCAATTAGAAATTTGAAAATGTTTCAACTTTAATAATTTTTAAGAAAATTTGAACCGTCTTAATCATTCCGGTGAATAAAATTTATTAATATACAATTCATTAATTTAACTAAAATGCCAAATTTTACTCCTGATGCGTGAACTATAACCCAAAGTACATTATTTTCATAACAATATGAAACATATATAATTAAATAATTCAATGCAAACTTATATAGTGGTTCTTAATAATCGCACTCATAACAATTTTGAACTTTTTCTTTATATGTATGAAGTCAAATGTATAAAACACGCACGTTAGTATAACATATAAACGGTAGTAGAAATTTCACGTTGTTTTATTATATTTTAGCACTTTTGAGCCTTTGATAGTATTTGTTTTGAATAATCCTTTAATAAATTTATATCTTGTAGCTCCTTTTGAGTCTTTACAGTATTTACTTTGAAATATTTTTTTTCCAATTGTAAAAAGCACTTCTATATAAAATGGTCTAAAATTTTAAAAGAAAACTTTTGATGATACTTTTAAGAATTGACATTTTATAAAGTTTGTACAAACTGAAATTTTTCTTTCCTTGGCTCTTTTAAAAATGTAATCAATAATTGTCATCTCTCGAACTCTAGAAAATTACTCTAAGACCTCAAATCATTTTTCTTTTTTTATAACAACATTCAAATAATTTAGATTAATAAATAAAATATGTATTATAAAAAATTACCAAATTGAAAAGTTCAAAAAATTAAGATTTCTATATAATCTAAATTAAGAATGATTTAGTCCGTTAATTTAATTTTTTTTCCCAAATAAAAAGATTACAGAATGACATTTGAGAACAAAAAATATTTCCATTCATTATTTGGTTATAAAAATTTATCATGCAGAAGTTTAATAATTTTTCTACAATTACTTATGAGAAAATGGTAATCAAAAATTTCATTGGTCGAAAGTTCCTAAATTTTGTAAATGCAAACATATTTCATATTTTGAGTAATAAGTTAAGGTTTTAAATAGGGAATTACATTTATAAACTACTGCTACTATGATTTTTTTTCTTTTTTTGAACTAGCTACAATCAAAAAAATATTTAATACATTAAATAACATGTCCACATTCATTGATTATATATTGTATTCTATTGAAGATGATATTTAACATGTTTAAGAGCAATATTGACTAAATATGTGAAAATTTATATCGTTTTGATGTTGTAATAATCCTTAATAACTATCCAACCTTGCCAATTTCATTTTTTAGTGTTGTAAAAAACTTCAAATGTTTCTCCACTTTTAATAATTTCGATTTTAATTTTTTTTTACATTGATATAAAATTATTTATGAAAAGGTTTTACCTAAAATCATAGTTCGCCGAAAGCTCCTATGTATAGCTTATAAAATAATACTTTGCATATAATTTAATATACAAATAAAAACTTTTATATATGTGTAGTTCTACTAAAAAAATTTTCTAAAAATAATCTAGAATCAATGACGTAAATCAAAGAAAATGTCTATGTTTGTAAACTATAAATAATGTCTATTTAAAATGTGAATGGTATTTAACGTAGTTTAGAGTAATTATTGACTAAAAATAGATAGAAAAAAAAAGAGTAACCCAACCTAAAAACATATTCTTAATATTATTTTTCTTCTTGAAGCAAATAAATTAAACAAGTTCGACAATATCTGAAATAACTAAACAAATTTTTATATAAGTATTGTGGTATTCATAATTATATTTTACTTTATATCAAAATTATTTCCATGTGCATACGTGCATTTTCCTAGAATGTTGTAAAAGATGCGAATGCACAAATTGTGTCCTTGTCTTGAACAAGAAATATGTTGTTGATAGATATATGACAAAATGTACTGTAAATAGCACATAATTTGTTGTGGTGAATAATGTTCAATCCATGGATTTATGCTTTGCTAAGTTAAATCTCTTTTAAACAATTAAATCTATTTATTCTTTTGACAAGTTTATACATAGAATAAATTAATTGTCTGTCCTTACACGTAAGCTTTATTAAGTTAAACCATTAAAAATAATTTAACTAATTTATTAATTTCACAAGCTTAGAATTATTATATTACAAGAAATATTACTTTTGGAAGGGAAAAGTATGATATGTTTGATCCCATTTGAACTAGGTGAGCATCTATGGTCTCAAACTTTATAGATTATGTTCACTTAATACCACAGTTAAAAATTTATTACACATTTGGATTACATGGTTAGTTTTTGGACTCAATTATCATTTGAGTGTTATTCTGCTCTTAGTTCGGAAAAACTCAGGTGCAAGGTATTGTATTATTTGTTGGTGGAAATCAATTCTAGTATGAAAAATATGATAGGCTAGCCACACCTTTAAAAGATGCTATCTTTTTAAGGTATATTTTTCTCCCACATTAATGTAGATGGTTTCGAAAAATACACTTTGTAGGATACAATGCGTACAACTTCATTTCAAAAGGCTACACTCCTTTGAAACCTCTTAAGAACGGAAACTCGACCATTTCACGAACCAATAACCTTTCACTAAAAGGAGCCCTTGTTTCAATACGACCAGCCTTATATTAAATATTTATTTATTTATTTATTATAGAAAATAAATTTTAAATTGTAAGGTACAATTAATGCTCCACTTTATTGTGCTCCACTATAAAAAAGTAAAATTCCAATGAGCTTGTTTTGAAACTCAACATTCACACTTATTTATAGTGTGGAGTGAGCTCCAACTTCCCTTCACAACTAATGTGGGACAAATGCATGAATGAAATTGCCACCTAACAGAGAGATTCATACTCTAGCAAAGTTTTCGATTTTAGCTACTCCACAATTTCTGTAAATAGTGAATGTGATATTTATTCTGATGATGAAAATCTACATTGTTAAGTTAATTAACAAGGTTATTATTATAATAACATTATATGATCCATATTACAAAGTGGATAAAGTTTAAATAAGATAATAATTATTCTTTTAAAAAGAGGTATAATTGATCTAATGTCGAACATGACATAATATTATTATTCATTACAAGTATATAGAATATGTATTAGCAATCAACTTTAAAAATTAAACAAAATCAAAGGATTGTCCTTATTTGTTGTTTCTTTAGACGTCGGACATTTGTTCAATTTCCATTTTAACCTTGAAATCATTTTCTCTTGTAGGTTGGTAATGTAGTTGAGCATGAAATTTTTCCAGAATGGGTTAGAGGTTTTCTGGAAAAGACATTTTTTAACAGATGTCCTGACCATCATGATCTGCAGAAGAATGAAGTAAATAGGTATTGCATTACATGTGGTGCGTCGATTTGCAGGTTTTGCATAACAACGAATGGTGAGCATGACGAACACAAGATACTCACAATATACAGGCATGTCTATCAAGATGTTGTACCTCTTAATGAGATGGAGATTCATATTAATTGTGAAAAGATTCAGGTAATTTAACTTCATAGAGTAACTTGTGTGAATATACGTCTTTCTTTGACAAATGTTATTGATCTAATGATTATGTAATTTTATCTGATACTAAAACTAAAATCATTATGTTCTTCTCTCTCCTACAAAAAGTGGGATGATCATAATAATCTGAAGTGATTCATTTTTTATTGTAAGTTCTTAGAGAATTATTAAAAATTGGTTTCACAAGTATGAAATAAATTTATATTAGTATATAGTAACTGTAAAATTGAACACCTTTAACTTTTCGATTTCTAGGTTCTCAATATTATGAGCTTTAGAGGAGCCTACATATACATTTATACCTTTTATGTTTTTTTTGAGTATTGTTCACGTAGATTTAATAATTGTTTTATTGTGGTTTATGCAAATTTGCAGCCTTACAAATGTAACAAGAAGTGGGTTGTATCGTTGACTCCCCTTCCACACAATGGCTCTGGCTCACTCATTGAGGGGGATGGAGCATGCAATGTCTGCAAAAGAAAATTGACTGACCCTGACCGCTTTCGTTTTTGTTCCATTGCATGCAAGGTAATCTTAGTTTACATTTCTCATTGATAATTAAGTGCAATGAAGAGTACATGTTCAAAGTAATAACCATGGAATAGAATTTTTATAAATTGATACTTAAAAGAATGGCAACCTTCATATATATAACATTGAATTTGATCAATTATCGAAATTTATCTATGAAAACATAACATGAATGAACTTTACATTGTACTGATTTTGTTTATGAATTGCAGAAGCGAAGTATCAAATGATAAGTCCCACTACATTCATACTTTTTTATGTAAAAGAACAAAAGACAAATCCTTTCATGTAATTAATACATTGTTATAACATAATTAAGTCATATAACTTGTAAAATAGTATAGGGCTTATTGGTTGTGTAATTATAATTATTTCAAATTATCTCTCTGATGTCCTCTCAACTCAAATCTTTTTACTAGGTTCAGGCAATTGCGGAGATGGGTGGTTCAATTCAACCCGTGGTTGGAACTTCACAAAACAGGGAAGAGGTCGAGCAACGAAACATTCCTACAGGCCGCAAGCGCAGTAGGAAAGGAGTGCCTCATAGAGCTCCTCTATTCTGATCCTACCATCTTAAAAACACATTCTTGATCAAATTTAATCTTATGAACTTAGTTTCCATGCTTTAGAAGCCTAGTGCTTCTTTCTTTATTTGTGATTATTTCATTGCGTCTATATCCTCTTGGATTATATTGCATATGCATTTTTATGATGTTGATTTATGGACTTGAAAATCATGGTTCTAATTTTCTTTATTTTTCATCAAAAAAAATTGAAAAGTTTCTATTTTTCAACTTATAAAAAAGAAATTATGAAATAGCTTTGATATTCTAATATTTCCAAAGAAACTTTTATTAATGTTTCTATTGTTTCCACTGAAACTCTCATTTTCATAAAATATTGATAATTTCCTAGTTATTTTTCTGAAGAGTATTATAGAGAATAAAATTTTAGAATGAGAGTAATTAATATATCTTACACTTTACTAAATTAAGCCCTGAATAAAATCAAATAAGTTTGTTAAATCAAAAAAATTATATGAGAATTTCGTTTATATGCAAATACACACATAAGAACATAAAAAAAACTAAGATATTACGATTTTTCTTGTAATAATTATGAGTTATTTTTATTTTCATAATATGGTGAACGATTAGCAAAAGAAAATCATGCTCGAAATAGTTGATCAAACATTTATTTAATAGCAAGTTTTTATCGCAATTAATTGAAGCGACCAGTTAAAATGTTAATATCATGTTTTTCTTTGAATAAGTTGAAATTGTATACTGTAACAATTTTACAATTTTGTATTTTACAAAATAAGTTGTGATGAGGGTGGTGAACAATGGAAATGAAATGTACAAAAGGGAACGCCAAATTCGACTTTCAGGTGGGGAATAACAAGAAAATGAGATATCTATTCTCAAACTTGATTTATGAAATATACAATCTTCATAATCTGATTCTCCACTATACATTAATATATTATGGGGTATTTATAAGCTATAATAGATGGCTAATTCATGGATATGGAACACTAAATGAATAAAGATTTTCAAACTTCAGACTCCTTTTGTTTTGTCCCTCTCTTTGAAAGGTCGTATCTTTTTTGAATACCTTCGAATCTGATCATTTGTAATCAACCAATAGAAAGATAATTAAATGGTCTTTCCAACGTCAAATTATGCATGAATCGCAATTAGACACTGTCAGATTCAGCGAATTTGCAGTACATCATCCTCTCCATGCGGGAAAGAACTCGTCTCAATCATTTTCTACAAGGCCCAATCTTTTTTGCTTAAGTTCATTGTATGTTCCAGAAAGAAATTGTCCCATCTTCAAATATATCCAAACAAGATTATGTCCCTTAAAAACATGAACTTGGCGATGGGTATCAGCAGCATCTTTATAGGATTTGTAGCTTTGTTTAATCTTTTTCCTCACATCTTCTTGAATCTTATTCAACGAATTCGTAAAAGCGTCAACCTTGTTGTTGGAAACTTGAATGTAGGGATTTCTTCCATAGACAACTTCAAATGGATTTTTGCCCGTCGAATGATTTACAACAGAGTTGTAAGCAAATTCAGCTTTGGATTAAATGGTTAGCAAATTCAGATTTGGATTTAATGGCATTCCATTGTTTTGGCCTCTTGGAAGCGAGACTTCAAAGTACGATTAATAAACTCAATTTTCCCATCGGTCTCCGGATGATATGCACTGCTTTAGAGCAAATTAGTACTCAATTTCCTCCATAAACTTCTCCAAAAATGACTAATAAACTTGGTATCACGATCAGAAACGATGACCATGTTTGGTTTTGTTTGGTTGGGTATTTTGAGGAGAATTGTTTGTAAGAAATTTTATTGGGACACGTGTATTGTTAATAAGATTGTGTTTGATTTTAATTTGGCAATTGATTTTTGGATGTTTTTTATTCGTGAGACAGTGCTTGATTTTGTTTCAAAAGGGAAATGAGTGATTGTAGCCGTCAATCATAGAAATATTTACTTGTTAGTGATTTAATAATGATTGAAAGTCATATTATAACATTGAGATTGTAAGTATTTATATTTATCTAACTATAGTATTATATTGGGTTTGTAATATTGAAAGTTATATTAGAATATTGGGCTTGTAATTATTTTGTATAATATATATCTTAATTAGTAATATTGTCTTCATTGCAATATTATCCTACTCCTTAATTATTACATTATTGTCTATATGTCAAATATGATGTGCCTTTCCAATCAAAATGGATGTATGATAATTGTAAGGAAGGCCAATTATATATATAATTATTATATTGCATGATAATTGTATTAGAGTAATTGTGGAAACTGTCTTGTGAATTACTGAGTTTGTTTGCCTTTTTTGTTTGCAAATGGAGTAATTAGCGATTTTGAACTAACACGGAAGGGTGTATTGCAATAAACCCAAAGACTTATTTTCATGAAAAAAGTGAGAAAAAAAGTGTATTCAGGGATCAGAAATATGGTATGCAAAAATGTGTTTGAGTCATGAGTTTGTTTAGAGAAAAATACGTAATGATTATTCTTGATGTGACATGTTTTTATTATGAGAAATTTATTCACGTTGGTATTCAGATAGAATTCTTATTAACTATTTTTAGTCACAATAGATTTTATTTTTAATGTTGCGTTAATTTAAATTAAAAATACGTGATTAATTAAATTTTTGGTATTGAAAGATAGCATGATAAATCATTTCAATTGATGGTTTTAACTGTTAAATCTTGAATAAAAAGAGCCCAATTTTATTTTTTTGCCCAAGAATTTTTTTTAAAATAAATCTAAAATTTTGAGAGTTTTTTTTTTTTTTTAAGTGTGACACATCAACTTAATGCATTTTTTTTAATTCATTTTACTGTGAAGTACTTTTTTTTTTTTTTGGAGTAGACGTTGCTAACCAATTGTGGCCATAGAGCTCCCCTAGATAATACAGTAAAATTTGATCACAAGAAAAGAACCAATATCCACTAACCTCAATTTTGCAGCATTAGAAAGCACAGGGGTGGATACAAACACTTCTCTTATCCATTTCCCCTCTAACAAAGCAAAATACAATATATATATATATATATATGCAAGAATAATGGCTTAATTTTCCACTTTAATTCTGGAAATTAAATGGCTGATACTATCTCCAGTTTCACTCTTCTTAAACCTTCCATCCAAACAAGTTCTCCACTGGCAACAAAAGCTGAATTCAATCCATTTTCAAGATCAGTAAGCTTATAATATTCTCCAATTTCCTTTTCGAAAAAACGAAAAAAATAATTCAATTATTAAGTATTGTTCCACTCTTGATTCAGCTCAAACAATGCTCAACTTCAAGATTTAACAAAGGCAGCAGCCATCAGGTAATTATATACTTACTAGTCTTAGATAGCTTAATTTATAATTTCTATATAATCCTTTTGAATTACTTCAACTTTTTTCAACTTGTATATATATAAATATAGTATGTAGAAAGTTGGAAAAGCAATAATAAAGCGTCGAGAGTAGTAAAGGCGAATGCTTTACCGGATTGGCCATTAATGGCAGTGCTGGTTGAACATGTGGATGGACAAAGAGACCTCATAACTCACAAATCAATTTGGCACCTTAGTGATCAAGCCATAAAGAATGTTTGTAAGTTATCTTAATTTCACTTTCTTCCATTTTTATAGGCATAAATGTTAAAACTTATGTTGTGAAATGTTACTTTTGCTTAACAGACACATTTTACATCATGTTCACCTGTTGGGGATGTTGTTTCTTTGGTTCCACAAAGGTATAATATTTTTTATTATTTTGATTTGTTTATTTTCCTGTAAATTTTCATGAGAGCGTTTAATTCGATTGGTGGGTCATCGATGTTTTGTTAAATATGGTACAGGATCCTTTCTATGATTCAGAAACATATAGAAAAGATGGAGGAGATGGAACTGGACATTGGGTCTATGAGAAGGTTCTTTTCCCATCTCATAACTTTTGATTTTATTCATCTTTTAGTATATAATCATTATTCGTTACTTGTATCATTGAGACTCGTAGAGATCAGTGTGTCTACTATTTGTGACACTTGATGTTATCTTACTTATTTTTTGTGATTTTGAAAACTGAAGTATTTATTTTTCTTTCAACCATATATAACATTATAGATCAAATACAAATTTATATATGTACAATAGTCATTCTTATAGTTTATTTTTCTAACCAGTCATATTTAAATTCGAATGAAAAGACTAATTTACATATTTTAACGTAAATTAATATATTATACACAATTTATTAGTAGTTTCGAGACCGTGTCGTGTCCCGTGTGCGTACATCATAGGTAGGTTATATAAAAAGACTCGCATTTCTTCACAAGTAGATTTTTTCGTCTAATACTTAACATTTGAAACTTGATACTGGGTTAAAAAATAGATGAAAAATCGTAATATTTGGTTGTAAATTCGAGAAAGTTTACTAAGACGACAAAATAGACGTATAAAGTTATATGTGAACGGTGTAACAGCAAGAAGATATAGAGGAATCGGGAAGAGCAGAGTTGTGGCGCGAAGAGCTAATCGAAGAGATTGAGCAGAAGGTTGGTGGATTAAGAGAGTTGGAGGAAGCTGGAAAGAAAGAAGAACAGCTTGTTAATTAATTGATCAATTTCTCATACATATATATATGCATGCTTATGTACTTGGATTAAGTTTTATGTATGATGAAATTTGTGCTGTTTTTTTGGATGTCTAAATAAATATTGTTATATATTTGACTTCAAATGAATTTAAAAATGGATAATGTATCATAGGTTTATACTTTATGTCTAAAGCAAATTGGTAAATCTGCTCTATGTATATTTGAAAAATACTTTTATATCAGGTTTTTCATGAATGGTGAAAAATATTAAATCAAGCATAATCATGTCAAACAGGTCTTAACGAGCCTGGCCCCCTAAGAAGTCACCTGGCAGGCCGGTTTCGGCCCCTTTATGTTTTAAATTTTATAAATCTTTTTAATTTTTCTTTAATTGTTTTCGTCATATTTTAATTTTTAGGAAAAAAATTTAAATAGTGAGTAAGGAGATTTTTTTTAACCTTTAACCTCAAGGACGTTTCACATCCATCATTTTTTCAACTGCTACATTTTGTTTTTGAATAAAAATGATAAAAACGAAAAGTAATTGAAATGGGCCAAATCAGCCCACGAGCTAAAATCGATCAGCCCAAGAGCCGGTCTTAAGGGGCTGGCACATTAGGCTCGAGCAAGCTCCTTTAGGATCGAAGTGGATCTTCTATTCCACAATAGTGTACCATAATGGTGTTACATCATTGTGGGATTGAAAAATGTCTATTTATTTGAATTATTATTTAATTACGTTATTAAAATTAAAAGTGGCATCATTATTCTCAATCAAGATGTGAACAAAACCAAGCCTACGTAGATTATATTTACTTTTTCCGCTCCAAAAACTAGTGAAGTTTTAATGTGACAAAGTTAAGAATTGAATCAAAAATTGATTTCAGATTGCTAGAGATAATAGGTAATCTTAAAAACCCTGATATATTTTAATGTATTGGCTTTTCGGTGAACTTAAATTGTTTTTTTTTTCGTATACTTTAATCAGTTATTATTAGAAAAGCTTAAAATGAGTTAAAAGTTTTGCATATTGCAACTTCTACCAACTTTATTTATCCAATCTGCTTATTAGCTAATTTTATAAATAAACTCAACTTGAATTCTTTTTAATCACTTTTACAACATTTTCTAATACTCAACACTTATTTAAAAGCACAAGATTTTTCAAAACCACATTTAAATTTGACCTGGCAAAAGACTTATGCTGTCTGGTTTTGGAATGGGCTTCTAAATTTAACTCTCTCATATGTGTTCGATAGCTCTAACCTCATATTTATTAGCCCATCATTATTACTGGACTACTTTTGGACTCCAAAGAATGTTTAGTTATCTGTTGGCAACATAATATTTGTTTATATCTATTTTTTCTTTTTATGAAAACAAATTAGATAAATAAGTATACATCTCAGTGTTTTTGAAACTCAATCCGACTCGGCCAATTGAACTGATAAAATTGAACTGTTTGGGTGAGTGTAAAAAAAAATTATTGCAACAAAAAAAAAAAAATCAACCTTGTGCGGTCCAGTGGTACAACCGTTATCGTTCGACCTGGCTCGAGAAAATTGATTAAGTCTTGAAATCATATAAATTGAGAGCTAAATTTTATTTTCTTACTTCTTTTTTCACGACTTCAACCTTATAAATTTATAAAACTCACGTCGTTAAACTTTGAACTCTAATATTGATATAGATATATCTAGAAATAATATTTAAATATCTTTGACAAATATATATATATATATATATATATATAAATTTATAGTGAACACAATGAAAACAGTTTTAATTAGAATAAGCGCAATACATATATAATTCTTTATGTGCTTATTTTTTGTAATATTTATTTGTATATTAACTATTAGTTATTGCAGTATTATGTTGTCATTGATTCGACAGTTGAATCACTTAAAAAAGACGAGAACTTACTACCACAGAATCACCCATGACCCAATCAATTTTTCAATTCAATATCTGAGTTGAGTTTCAAAGCATTATTATTATATTATATTATATATATATATATATATATATTAAATCCAACATCCCATATTCATCACCAAAGCAGAGTTTCATAAGCAATCACGAATCTTTCAAATATATGGTTTTGGTAAATCAACATTTTGAATGTGTACACAATATTATCCACCACATATATGCTAGAAAATGTGACAATATAATTAGTAAATTAGATTGTTTGAAACTTGAAATAGTGATTTTCACTTGTCATTGAATGTATAATATTGGTACAAAAAAGTTAAGGTTGCTATTCCCTAAGAATCGACAAGCACTTTTCAACCAATTTTCAACAACTATTAGGTTAACATGAATATTATTCAACCTCAGAAATCAAAAAAGAGAGGAAAAAATCTCTGTGAATTTCTATGTTTAAAATTTGAGATGAAATACCTTGATATAAGTGGTAGAAAATGAAAAGACAACAAAGGATTAGTAGAAGAATTAATTCTTAGTTGTAACATGTCACTTTTATCTTAAAGTATACCATTAGTATGTACCCAATCTTAGATAAAAGAATCTAATATCCAAATGGTATTTCAATTTATAATAATTTTTTGTACAAAGGCTATATTTGTTTACGTTAATGAGTAATATTAAAAAAATTAAAATAATAGTGATAAATTGATATATAATGTGTAAATGATTGATTTGTTATTTATATAATGGTAATAAATTGTAAAGTATAAAATATGGAAAAGAAAGATAAATAATTACTAGATTATAGATTTGGATCGATAATTGTGATGGATATAGTGATTTATGGTTTGCTATAAAAGGGGATTGAAAAAAAGAATAATTGAAAATTCGTTAATTAGCATAAAAATTGATTGGAGTATAATTTTTGAAAATTTTGAAATTGTGAAAAAGAAATTTGAAAACATAAACAAAAAATAAAGATATCGTCTGGAAAAATTAGGTTAGGGTTGAATTATGGACCCTGCATTCTCCTATGTGTCAAAATTATATTGCTATGTTTGATTAAAAAGAACTACTAGAAAAAAGAAAGAATATATATTTTTTTCTTATTTAATTAATTGCTAGAGAAAATGAAAAGAAAAGGGAAAAATTGAAATTAATTCAGTCAATTTTTTATTCCAAAAATGATGGAAAATAAGAACTTTTTCCTTTTTTCTTTTATCAAAATCTTAGTGTACCAAAAAGCATATACATCGAAATTCTGAAACCATAGAACATGAAACTATTGGTCCCTCATCAATCATCATTTATCCACTTTCTTTTTCTTTCTATTTCCTTCCAAAAATATCTAGCAACGATTATGGTTTAGGGCTATATATACAAAGCATCAACGATACACTTTTATTGAAAATTTTATAATAGTCGATTTTAATTGAGTCGGTTTAAAATATAAAAGTATAATGATGTTATAATTGATATCATATTAGACTACAAAAATTGACACGTCATATTAAGTATATTGTATTTAACTCATACTTCTTGAAAAAATTGTACTATGGTCCTTGATCCAAGTCGAATAGGGTCAAATTGGATCGCCATACAAACCAACTCGCGATCCAGGATATGTAAATTCGGAAATTTGTAGTGGTACTTTAATAAGATGATGTATTTTGAAAGACAATCGTTATATACTGTAACCGCTTAAACGGAGCAATATTATCATTAGCAAATTGAGTAACCAGTACCTTGATATTTCATCATTTATTGCATCTTCATAAATACCGCGAATTATACTACATTTTTGACAAACTCGGTCATATATTATTCGGTACAAAAACATTTTTTTATGTCTAGTGCAGTCTATAACTTAATTCATTTGAATTTTTTTTTTCTTTCTAAAATCAATGATGAGTAAAATTAGAACCAATGAATTTTGACCCAAATCTCACTTAAAAATGTAGTTAAACATGAACATATATAACACATTCAGCATAGTATTTGGATATTCATAAATCAACCAATAAAAGGAATTATTTTATACGATATGATACACATAAAACTACTGTATATTTTTCGGATAGAGCATGTCTCTCTTTTTTTTTTTTTTTTGATGACAAGGGAACCCGCAGCCGCTACCATTAGGTGCGCACTGGGTAAACCCCGCTCTTGTGTAATAGCCTGCAAACCACACAAGAGAGGTAAACCAGCCTAAGTTGCTCATAGCTGACAGGCTCACAGTAGAGAAGGCAAATAGACATTCCCTCATCAGATTCGAACCCGTGACCTAGGCCACAACATTCACATGCCCTTACCAACTCTTTTTCATATATTATAAGGTTTAGGAATTATGAATATGTTTCTGTCCTTACATGAGGAAATTATTCACAACTGTTTTATTTGCCCGTCACATTAATTAAAAGACATGTCACAAAAACTTCTTTTTTTATACACTGGCATTGCATTGATGTCTTTATAAATCGTGAGCAATTCCATAGTACATATATTAATATATTGTTAGGCCGGGAAATTCCACTTTTTTTTCAGTACTATTTTTATATTTAACACTATAATTTTCAAAATGTTTTACATTTATTTAATTTTAATAAATTTCACTGTGAATGCATTTAAATAGTACTAATTACATTTTCAGGCACTCATAGTTATTAAGGAATATAGTTGGTGGATTATTACACAAACCAAACATGAGATATATATTTATAATATGTACCAACCAATATTTATTTCTCAATCACTTAAAATCATTCACATAATGGATATTTATTAGGTTAGGTGCATGGATAGTTGATTGATGTGAAAATTGATTATTCTTCAAATCAGAAGTTTGAATGATTTAACATTTAACTACTTCAACATATGTGTCAATCATCGTATTTACTAGTTTATGATTCCTAAATTGTATTTATTTATTGCATAAATCGATTAATTAATCTAAACATTTTGACGGGTACCCAAATAACTCATAATTAGAATTTTAAGTCATCGACTTGAAAATTCAATTATCCAATCCGCCAACTGGCTCAAATCAATGAATTTGACTTGATTCAAATTCCATGATTTATCACGTTCAGAAAATTCTCATATATGTTAATACTTTTCTCATAAATATTAAACTTAATTCACTAGCAGACCAATGAAATTTTGAGGAGACTCAATTACATTTATTAGTTAACCATGTTTTAGTGATTTATTTTACACTATTACTCTTGTATGTAATTTTTGTTGCTCATTATTCTTAATTTAATTTTCATCCACTATTACTTAAATATATATTTACATAATTATTTGATACTATGTCAACACACCTATCGGCATCTAGATTTTAATTGTAGCCGCTACCCTTAGGTGAACAATTGATAAATTTCACTCCTGAGTAATAGTATGCAAACGATACAAGAGGATTCAACTAGAGTAGGTTGTGCATAGCTAGCATGTCATAATAGATGAGGCCAATAGACATTTCTTTAAGATGAATCGAACTCATGATTAAGGTCACAAGATTCAGTTGTCCGACCAACTCTATTGGAACTGTCATATTAATCAAACTAAAAATTAATCAATTAACTTAATTATTTAATTCGACTTCATACTAAAGAATCATTTTATTTAATATCTGATTAATTAATTTATTTAATAATTACTTAATTCAATTAAATATCGAATTAACGATTTTGTCATTTTGGCTAATTCACAAATTCAATGTTAAAGTATTTAAATGCCCCTACATCATGGTGAAAAAAAAACATCTCGCTTTCTTCATGTAACATGACTCTCTATATTTTACTTTCTATATTTTAACCTCAAAAAGTTTAGTTTCTTTGGACATTGGTTGTGATCCGTGTTACACATGGTCTATGCCTGTGCCAACACATGTCATAACTGATTTTGGATCGACACGTGTTATGAGCGTGTTCTTATTTGAAGAGTGTAAGATACTATAACACCTAATTTTTCGCGGTGTATATATTTTATATAAATGGCATTTTTTGTGAATGTTATTCTCCTTAAATATGAGATTAGAGTTAAATTGACAACCATTTATTTTTCAATCATCTATGGACATTATTATCCATTGCTTAAATAATAGGAAATCAAGTGTCATGTGAGATAGTAGCCCATAGACTATAGAAAAAAAAGTTCTAAGAAAAAGAACACTTGTGGATTGATGTGGATAAGGTCTTAATTCCAATATGGTTGAAGTCAACTTGTAATATTTAAATTTCATGTAGAACAAAATAAAAATTATGCAGTTCTCGAGGCCATTTATCACTATGTAGTATCTTTTATAAAAATTATGAAATAGATAATTTGTATTATACGGTGAATAGAATAAAACACCTTTAGTATATTATATAGCATAATAAAACCACTACTTCCCTTGTCCTTTACTCATGATCTTTCTTATTTCTCATTTCTCTATGCTAATAAATGGGAATCATTTGACACGGCAAACCTTCAAAAAGGTTTTCAAATCTATCATATATTATTATCAATTTGTGTAATAAGTCTAGATTTCCCTTCTCAACGCACATCATCATTGACTCGATATTTGAATGTTTAAAATTTCAAAATTATTCAAAAATATTATAAAATGAGTTTTTGAATGACTTGAATTTATATTTTTTTCAAATCCTTCTATCCGTTAATAATTTTCTTGATATTAATTGGAAAACATACAAGGTTATAACCACTTTCTATTGAAGTAAAAATTGCTCCAACACTTTGTACAAGAGACACACAAGATTCAAATATTGTTGCTCAATGGGGTCGGGTAAAATAAATACTCGCTTTGGATCAGTCTCATAAGATTAATTGATTAGTAATGAATCAAAAATTGAGCTAGGTCCGAGTTTGGTATGAAGATCAATACTCAGTCGAGTTACGACTCCAAAATATACCCATCTTAAACCCCGCTCCCATTATTTATTATTATATACTTTTTATAAATATTTAATTATTAATTAAAATATGATAATATTTGGGGTTTAGCCATTTAAACTTTTCATCTAATTTGAATGTGAATATTTAAATATTATTGTGAATAATTTAATTATTTGAAAGATTTTTACTTTTTTAATTTGTATTGTGTTGAATGATTTAAGAATGGAATTATTGTATTTTTTGTGTTTAGATTGATATGGTTTATTTATATTTCTTTTAAAATGTG